>JARJCX010000033.1:674666-1349332 GCA_029282285.1 Mycena rebaudengoi | reverse complement strand
CTTGTAGCTCGATATCGCGTGGCGCCATATCTCTATGTAATCGGCCATTATATTCCCAAGTACGCCGGTATGGACTCACTGCTGATGAGCCCAAGATTGATTCGAGTCGGTATGCCCCGTTCTTGCCCGCTGCGAAGAATGCTGGAACACATTCTCAGAGAGCGGTTAATCAATAGAACCGGTCGTACCGCTTCAACGTTGAAACCGAGGTTGCTGCGGGCCCGTGACTTCCTCGACCTGTCGCAAGCTAACCATCGGGGCTCCACTGTTTTCTTCAACGCTGGCGGCGTTCAACTCAGATACAGGGGGCGGATACCGTTCCCACCCCATTCTCGTGGCTTCCTTTATTATCACTCCGACCCGACATTATCTCCCCTGGCTGGGAGCGTGCGCCTGCGCACCACTACCAGCGATGCGCCGTCTTCCTTCCCCCAGGGACAAGACCTGCTCTCGCCAACCGGAATGTCGTGGCAAATATCGCTGCCTCAAATCGCTACGCGAGAGAAATACTCTCCTCTTCGCAGACAATTGCTCAACGACCGGCTCGTGACGCCAGATCAACTGTCCCGCTGCCACACCCTTTTTGCGAATCGAATCAGGGTCCATGCCGAATTGATTCTGTTTGGCCTTAGCCAACCATTTCCGGTCAATTTCAGTACAACCTTGTATCTGACCATCGTGGGACCCACGGCCCTCCACCCAATTGCCTACTCAGTTTTAAGCCATGAACCCGGCCGTTATTCGTTCACGGGTAGGCTCCGCAGTGTATACATATACCGGTGCTTCCGCTCATCTTGCGTCGTGTAGGAACGGCTATTGCCCGCTTCGAGCGCTCCACACTCCCCGAGCATGCTGGCAAGCGCGTTCTCCTCCTGCGCATCGTCAAAATCGTCGAGCCAGATGTGCGTGCTGAGTATGCTGGGCGGCATAAGGACGGAGAGCTCTTTACTTTACCATACCACAGTGAGCCCGGTCGGCTGTTGTCGTTCAACGTTGACGGAGATGGCCCCACTGCTGCTGCGCTTAGGGTCCTTTGGGATACCTAGCAATGTGGCCACCGCAAGCCAGCGCCTCTCGCTGGCTTTGCAATAAAAAAACGCTTTGTGTGAGGTGATTCGAAAGAATTATGCACGAGTTGGGAGCATCATCAGACCACCAGAAAAAAACCCTAGTTTGAAATGACAAGTCTATTCCAGCATGTACAAAAATGAATGGGTTTCGTTGTCAGGATCGCACGTGAAGCGTGTAGAAAATACGACGGCTGCGGGAGATTTTAAAGGTCAAGCGTACAAGGAGTTTCCCGATGGCTTGATGTCGCCTCATTTCTGGAACGGTGAGCCTCGAAGCGCAAGTCGTTTAAAATTAGAAGGAACGACCGACCTGAGGGATTCCGAATCCATATCGTGAGCAGTGTTTGGGCGTTCTGGCGAAGGCGGTCGGCATGGGCTAAATTCTCAACCAGCAGGTAACGAGGACGTCGACAATAGAGGAGCCTCGCAATCAGGTGTGATATTTGTCTGCAGATGAAGTCTTTGGTCCTTGCATGTGAAAGGTTGTGAGTGAAACATTCTAAAGACAAGTTTAGTGACGACGACTTCAAGGCGCTGGATTGGCCACCATGACGTTTGTTATCCTCCAGTGAGGCTAAGTGGACAAGCGCTTTAGTGATTCTGACTCGTACCACTAAAAGCCCGGCCGGCGGTAGAGGCCCAGCCGTTCTGTTGAGGTTTTGAGGCCTGGCGCTCTCTCCTATCAAGGTTTCACCAGGGCTTTTGGTACGTACACCGAAGATGAGGCAAGAACTAACCAATTTAACATCGCTCCGAAAAAGGAAATAAGTTCCTGCACCCAAGATCTCTCCCTTGACTATTCTTTAGTCCTGCCACTCCTGCCGTGTGTATCGATGCAACTCCACAATAGAGGCTCTATATTCAATCGGAAAACGTTCCAATTCTTCTCTGCGTCCGACGCCACTGGCAGACAGAATGTATGTGGGGCTACAAAAGCACCTGGTCTCCAATATGCCACTGAACGTCTGCGCCTTCGATCGCGTCCGCATTTCTACATGGGCGGCCACCCGCCGCTGCTTATTACTCCTATGCTATGGATCAGCAATCTCCGCCTGCTGTACGATGGTCCAGCGTCTCGCTTTGCCGCTGGAGCTCCTGGCCCGCTGTTCCCAGCGCTCAAGCCTCGGCGGACCGCGGGGTCCATCTCGAGCAGACTTCGAAAGCCACGCATTAGCGTCAAAGTGGAGCCGCGTCATCGAACTATAAGTCCATCGGCATTGGGTCCCGGACGTCCACTTCTTCTGGTAAGATGGCTTGCTTGGTGAGCACTCTATTCCATCCCGTCAAGTAACGTTGACTGACCGTCTTCAAGATCTAAGACATAGGTGTTTTCGAGCTGGAGCCCACACTCCTCTGCCATTTTCACTCCCCTCTGTTCCCTTCTGTACGGTTTCCTCCCATAACCCTCCATGTCCTCCCCTTCAGCTTCCGCATCGTCTCCTCCAGTCCCCACTCCCCTTCACTGCGTCGTCTCCTCCTATGCCCCCTCCGCCTTCTTTCTTCTGAATCCTCTTCCTTTCACTCTTGTTCCATCGTGCCCTTGGCATTTTGCCAACTGACTAGCATATCCTTCTTCCCTCAAAATCGAATCGGCAGGGCTCACCTGCGTAGACCACCACCTAGGCACCGTGCCTGGGTGCCACCGCTCCTCATCGGCGGCCAGCTTGTCGACTACCATTCGCCCTCGAGACTAATCACTTCCCTTCGACGCGGAAGCACGCCTATCCGAAGCTGCAGGCCGCCGACTATCCTCACCCCGTGACAATGCCCACTGAGGACACCCGCGGCCCCTGAACTAGGAACTCCGTCGACGCTTCTACTGGCGCCCAGCTTCAGTTGTTGAGCTCCGGCGGCTTCCTGGTCAACGTCCAGTCATCGCAGCTCCTCGTACGATATGGGCCCTACCAAGAGACAATGTGTTTCCTCCCGTTCCTCGCTCTGGCTCGCCTCTCCCGCCTCGCCATCTCATACCACCAATACGTGGTCATCCAGACGCTCGCCCTCGATCTGCCGTACTTCGTGGGCTATTAGCGCCGCCGACGCTCCCACCGTCCATCACCTCATCGACACGCCCACAACTCACCTCGATGCAATGCGAAGTTAACGCGGCGCGATTTTCTGTGTCTCTCGACTTTCTGGTCCATCACAAAACCCCATCTTCCTCGTTCTTTTCGACTGGTCGTGCAGGCCATTTGAGGAAGCTTGGAGACCGGCGCGATATTTGTCATCGAACGTTGAAGCCGGGTGCCTGGTAACTCCTCCGACTACACTGCTAGGATTTTGCCAATACATATACTGCTTACTATATGGACTCCACGAAAAAATTCTTGGCCCAGTTTTTAGATACGAAGCTACGATTACTACGACCGACTACGATATGCAAATAGCTCAGCTCATCGGCTCGGTATATGTCTAATAAAGGAAACTCCTAGAAGGTGAACATAAACGGCATATGCGAAAGCGCATCATCATCCATAAATTCTACAGCCGCAGCCAATCAAAATGCATCTTTTAGCAAAGTATCTTCTGAGAAAGGCGCGCTGTTTGGCACTTTTATGATTGTCTTTTTTTAACAGACTTCTTTTAGCCACCGCCTTGCATCAGAGCAAGGTAATTAAATTGCCAATCAAAGTCAAATATAGACAACGCCACCAAAAAAAATACCGACATTATTAGTCTCTCAAGGGACAGCCGCTTTGGTGGATCTAACTCGTACCTCGTTCACTAAACGGCATCATCGCTGAATCGATCGTTCCAGCGGAAACCCCAGGGCACTCTACCTGAGCTCAATTGTCATCTTAAATTGTTCGAGTCGCAGTCGTTGCCCAAATTCCACGCATCAAGTGTCGCCGGCGTGTCCCACGTCAACTCAGAGCGCCTTCTGACTAGAAACCTCTAGATTAAAAGTGGATTCGTGATTTCCGTGAAAACCTCTTTATTACCCCCTTGGGACGTCACTTGATATAAAATCTCGGTCCGTTTCTAGAAGACTACCCACTGACGCGAACCCGTCTTTCTAGGTCCCAAGATGCCCTATGCCTTTCCCGATGTCCCCAAGTTAAGCGCTATACAATTCGCCCGCGATGCTGCAACGAAACTGCGTGATATTTCCAGTAACGTCGACGTTCCTTTTCTACGCACAATTGCGGGAATACTCTGTTGATATTGGACATAGTTCAGGTGTGTCCACAGGCTACAAGCTTGATTTTCACTAACCAGTAAAATAGAGTGTTAAAAGTAACAAAGACCGGTGCTTCCGGATGGTGGAAGAAATCCACCAGCTTCTGTGTGTTCTCGGTACGCTGTACCTTAAGCTGGAGTACACCATGCTCCCTAAGCTCGTCAATGAGATCGCGGATTTGTCCCAGTGTGTATCTCCGCGCCTCGATGGCTTACTCTGATATTGATCTTGCGATACCTAGAACGCTGCTGAAATTCTATGGCTGTCTTCGATCCGAACAGGAGCTGGGGAAAATCAAGCGCTTCTTTAAACAGAGCGAAATTACCGCGCAATTGGAGGTCTGCGAGGTAGAATTAAAATCGGCACTGGACGTTTTCAGGGTGAGAAAAATAGACTGTATTTGGCGAGATATTTATTCCGTTCGCTCAGATACAAACTGGTGTCGGTGTTACCACGGCACTGCTTCAAATGTCCGTCGATACCGAAGGCAGACACCAGGAGCTTCTAGAACTGATCGCAACTCGAAACGACGGGTTCTCTGAATCGGATTCGTGGTCTTCTGTAAGCACCTTCGCTTTTGATTTCCCCAATAACTTAAATGCACGATATACATATAGATTCGAGGAAGTTTATTCGGAACAATAGGTAAGAATCGTTTAAACCTGTATCCTCCCCTGCATTCACCGGAACAAAACAGTTCAAACAGTCTCTCCTTACTCCCTGGTTCGCCGAAAATATTCCACGGACGCGAAAGGGAGCTCGACTTCATCGTCGCAATGCTGCTTTGCGACCCCGCTCGTGCGGCCATATTGGGGCCTGGAGGGATTGGCAAAAGCACTCTAGCTATAGCCGCACTGCACCATCCCGCTGTCACCGAGAAATATTCGCGTCGTATTTTTGTTTCATGTGAATCTGCAAATACTTGTGCCGACTTGGTTTCTCTCGTGGGGTCACACGTGGGGCTCGAGCCTTCCGAGCAGCTTTCCAAGTCTATTTTCCAGCATTTTTCTGCAGGAGAACCATCTGGAAACGCCTTGGGAGTCTCAAGAGTCCCGTGAAAAAGTTGAGGAATTTTTATCTCTTTTGGCCGATGTTCCATATCTGGCTCTCGTTGTGAGTATATAATTATATTTCGGCCCGTAATGTAGAAACTAAATGTTTCATTGAGATAACGATGCGGGGCGCAGAGCGACCCTCGAAGAGTCAAATGGAACCGGCCAATTCCCTTGCTCCCCTCGAACCCCTTCCTCCGTCTGCTTCACGCCAAACGTTCCTGATATCGCGGAAGAACCAGCGATTGACGAAGAATCCGATTTTGCGGAGCTACTCAGACTAACAGAAAATCTGCCACTTGCTGTCAACCTGATGGCGAACATTGCCTCCGTCGAAGGCTACTCAATGCGTTTGCTCGTTGGAAACTAGAAAGTGTGGCTTTACTTTCCGACGGCTTCGACAAACGCACAAATCTTGAAAAATCCATCATGATGTCGCTTTTCAAGTCCACGAATGGTCGCGGCCTCCTCATTGCCCGCTCATTACTCGGCATTTCTTCCCTGGTTGCCTGATGGCCTTTCCAACGATGAACGTACTCGGTATCTGAGCTGGATATTCGCGTTGTGCATTCTGGAATTGAGATCGTCGCTTCTCCGCATGACTTGGCATATTCTACATCGCACTCTGGAAGATTGAGGGCTCTCAATTCCTATCCGCGAATATATGCTGAGTATAAATTACCCACCATGCGACCCACCGCACGTTCAGTCCTGTCCGCGATATCTGCAGAATTATTCAGACGTGTGGGATTCGCACTCAGCAGGTTTTCCTCAAGGGACCTGGTAGCCCCGGCTTACCTCCAAATCTGCGGCAGATATCCGCAGCGTAATCCTCCACTGGCCATTAACACAAGAGGGGCCTGTGAGACCAGATGTGGGAGACGGTACTCCTCCTGTTGACCGGTTTTCGGGTATTCATGCCTCCAAGGAGGCTCTGATTTGATGCAATACATTCCACGCATCATTCAAAGTACCCGGCGACGAGGCTTAAAATGGGAGTATATACAAAGATGCCTTCTATACCAACCGCCCCGGATTCCAACTATAGAAGCAGATACCCTGATTACCCAAGGCATCCAGCACTTCGAGAAGATAAATGACCAAGGCGGTCAGGTACAACTTAACACTGTCATCCGCGTTCAACCACTGAAAAACCGAAACGCTTGTAGCCCCGCCTCTATCATGTCGCTTGTGAATATTACAAGACTTCCGGAAACTTCCACGGGCTCTAGAATGTCACGATCTCGCGAGGCTTCTTTGGTAACGCGAACAAGTGATCCGCTCCTGCAGTTAAGGTGCTCATCATGAGCTGCCGGATTGAAAGGAGGGCTGGAAACTACCACGACGTTGTGAAATTTTGCTAGGGGCCGCTTCAGCAGCTAGCAAGACTCACGGGCAGATTGCAAGAGGAGTGCGACGGCCGAGATGAAGAGACCCTTGCTCTGTGCGTCCCTCGGCGATCTGTCGCAAGCCCTCAGTCCTCTGTGCAATACCCGCGAATGGCTTGGAGCCGGGGGATGAACGGGTCTGACAGGGAGGTTGGGTCTCTGGATACCGAGGCAGAGTTCCGGTTCAAAAGACTGAATACAGCCGAGGCTCGAGCGCTTCACGAAGTAGTGATCAGCATGACGGCCGCAGACGGGCAATTCGTGCTACCACGCCAATTCGCTGATGACACCTGGTTCAGATCGACACGGTCACGGGAAAGCCCTACGCCGATACCTTGCGGAACCTGGTGGCCGCGACTGAGGCGTCCCAAGGGCTCGAATGGCCCCGCGGTGTGAGATTTTGTGAACTGACTCGTGCAGCACTATATTTGCACAATGAGGAGACCACCAAAGCCCGCGATTTGTTTCTGCGCCTCCTACCGGAATGCAGAGACGACACAGATTGTATGTTTCTTGCTCTCAAGAGCCTCGGCGACTTGAAACTGCAGGATGGACAATCTAGAAAATACTTTTCATTGGGGGCGGGACGTACTTGGCTTTTGGCCCGCAGGACCAAAGATCTCGGCAACACCTTACCAGTCCCTTCTGTGTCTGGCGACATCATCCTGACAATGGGCGATGACGAAAGTGCCCACAGCATCTTCTCTGTGCCGTACTCCAAGGGTCAACCGAGATGGATGTTCATGGTCGTCGAGCAGACTGCTTTTCTCGCATTGGCGATATTTTGATGCGAAGAGGAGATTTGAACGGGCGCAATGATGAACTGGAAGAGCGCACGGACGTTGTTCAGGGTGTCCTCGCAAGGGCGAGACCTCGCTGAAATTGATCAGCGAATTCTAGCTTCGACAGCTGCGGAGAATTCGGTGGAACGTTGATAACATTGAGACAGGTTTATAATGTAGGATAGATACCAAAAGAGATCTAATTTTGTCGTTTGTCTGAAATGTCATGTTGCGTTCAAATACAATTTCATAGACACATCGACAGCTAGGTAATACAGGACCAAGACCTGCGGATTTCTTTTTTTTGATAGCGACTGAAATCACTCAATATGGCCCAAAAATGATGTACAGTATAAGCTGAGAGATGAAATCAACATTTGAGCGACATACAGTATCTGGCAGGTATTTATCATTTATTACCGAATGCAGGTGTGAAGCGGTTGTTTGCGCCTGTCTTTGCGGTGGCATGGCAGCCTATTGATTGACATCCCATTTTCAGCCTTCCTCATCCTTCCTCTCCGAGTCTTCTCCTTCCCTCGGTCCGTCGTTGTGCCTGAGGCCATCACGCCACATTGCAGTAAAGGCTCTCCGCACAGATCGACAGCCTGGTTTCTCCGAATCCACGTGACGGCCTGACACGTATTCTCCTACTTCCTTCATCCTACCATGTCCTACGACGGGGAGATTAGCATCCTCGAAAAGCTAGATTCAGCGGTCCCGGCTCCCCTCGCCAAGTTTGATGCCTTTCCGAAGCTTCCATCGACGTACAAGGCCCGCTCGGACTCGCGCGGATTCCTCACTATTTTCGTCGGGCTCATAACGTTTATGCTGATGCTGAACGACATTGGCGAATTCATCTTTGGCTGGCCGGACCATGAGTTCAGCGTCGACACCGTCCAGGGGAGCTACATGAATATCAACGTCGACCTGATCGTCGCCATGCCATGCAGTTGTGCGTTTCATGCCTCGAATTTACTGGCCTGAGGCTGATATCCCAGAAAAGTTATCAGTGTGGACCTGCGTGATGCAGTCGGTGACCGTTTGTTCCTCAGTAACTCCGGTCTACGCCGGGACGGGACCCGCTTCGACGTCGGGCAGGCAACGACTCTCAAGTGCGCTATTCGTCTTCAGTGCCGCTTTAGTTCTCAAGTCGTAACTTATAGGGAGCACTCTGAAGCACTTTCAGTGCGCCAGGCTGTCGCTCAATCGCGCAAGTCGCGTGGCTTCTTCTCGTCTCTCATGCAGTGGGACTCGACACCGTTCATGCCCCGCTACAAGCACGAGCCCGACGCCAAAGGCTGCAGAGTCACGGGCCAGCTCGAGGTGAAGAAAGTGACGGGTGAGTGGCTGGAGACAACCAGCTGATATTCAAGTTTCTGATTTGTCCTCTTACCTCCAGCGAACCTCCATATCACGACCCTGGGCCATGGTTATGCCTCGCACGAGCACGTCGACCACAACCGTACGTCCCCCCTGTGTCGTACTCGTTGTGTATTGACTGTTGCCGCTAGTGATGAATCTTTCTCATGTCATCACCGAATTTTCATTTGGGCCCTACTTCCCGGACATCACGCAGCCACTGGACAACTCGTTGGAGATTACTCATGATCGTAAGTCGTCTTCCCCACATCCATCTTTACCCGACCTCAACGCATATTTCCAGCCTTCGTCGCGTACCAATACTTTTTGCACGTCGTACCGACGACATACGTAGCGCCGCGCTCCGCCCCACTGCACACCCATCAGTACAGTGTCACCCACTACACCCGCGTGCTTGACCACCACCGTGGCACACCCGGCATCTTCTTTAAGTTCGACCTCGACCCAATGAGCCTTACGATCCACCAGCGAACCACGAGCTTCCTCCAGCTCATCATCCGGTGCGTCTCTCCTCCTGCCCCTTCCGCCCTTATTCTTACTCCCATCGTTACTGCAGATGTGTCGGTGTCATCGGCGGTGTCTTCACCTGTATGGGCTACGCCATCAAGGTCACCACCGCCGCCGTCGAGGCCGTCACCGGCGAGTCCGCCGGCGAGATCGCGCCCTCCTCCGCCTCCTCCTCCTCTCTCCGCACCAAATTCAGCGGCGCCTCCCTCCGCGCGCGCCCCAAGTCCGGCCGCCTCGTCCCACAGGGCAGCGGCTGGGTCATGGAGACCACACCCGGCTCGCCTGGAACCTACGGCGGCTCACCGTACGGCACCCCCGTCTCCGCGTCTTTCACACCGTCCTCGCCGTACACCGCGTCCCCCGGCCCGCCGCAGAGCCCATACACGCCCGGCCACCCACAGAGCCCGTACACCGCCGGCTCCGCCCCGCCCAGCGCCGTCGGGCTCGGCTTCCCGCCCAACTCGTTCGGCCCCGCAGGCGCTGGTGCCGGCGCGCCGCCGATGAGCGCGCGCTCGCTGGCGCCGCGCACGCCGAGCGGGGTGGGGAGTCCGCGGCCGCTGAGCGTGGGGGGTGGAATGGGGAGCGTGCCGGGGACGCCGCAGTACGGCATCTTCCCGCCCACGCCGGGCCCGACGAGCGGATTCAATGTCCCGTCGCCAGGTAGCTCCAATGGCGCGACCCCGCCGCCCCCGCAGGGCCGGCGGATGAGTGGAGTGCCAAAGAAGGATGATTGATTGAGGAGGGATGTAAAAGTATTCGCAGTTTGTAGGCGTGGCTTTTTTATACATGGGCTTATTTACTTTTCGCGGCGTTTTTAGTCGCCCATATTCTCCACCTCATCGGCGACAGGTTCTTGGAGCTCAGCATTGACTCAGCTTGGCGTTGTCATTGTTGTGTCCCTTCCGCGTTCCGAACTGTTCCTAAGCAATTCCGAACAATAATAATCGGGTCCGACGGTTCGGGGGAGAACCGGCGGCGATCGAAGCACGGCGACAATCGGCGCGCACGGCGGCAACGGCGCCACTATCGGCCGCTACGCTGGCGATCACTAGTTCAACCTCCGACTTGTGCCGTGAGCTTGTCGCCGTGCTTTGCCAATTCGATTTGCGATCAACCCTCGCTACCGCGGGGTTGTCTTATCCCTCGCTACAGCGGTACTTCGCCAGCCAGGCACGCACATCTTTGTGGAAATCCTGCTTACTGCGCAACTTCATTTTGCAAATTTGCTGCTGAACAGGAACAGGATATAAAGTGATACCGCAGATGTCCGCATCATGCCCTACTTCTCGATGCTCCTCACCTTCTTTCTACTTCCATTCCTCTCTTCAGTGCTTGCCGTCGGGGTCGCAAGCAAAAGCTGCCCAACTGTTGCGCTACCATATGCCACGTTCCAAGGCATTGATGACGGAAAACTGACCAGATTCCTCGGAATTCCATTTTCCCGACCCGTGTATGTGCTCATATTCTGAACGCCCTACATCGCGCTCTGACATCCATTCAGCGCACGCTTTGAACTTCCGACGCTCCCCGAGCGCCTTCACGGGGTGCAGAATGCCACAGCTTTTGGAGCCGCCTGTCCCCAACAGGCTCTTACTCCACTGCCGGGTGTGCCGTTCGAGCCATCCATCTACAGCTCCATCTCTGAAGATTGTACGTTGCGCCAAGTTATTATAGACAGTCTTTTAATTATTGAATTATTCTACAGGCCTCACCATCAACGTTTTCAAGCCCAGTTCCGCGACTGCTAAATCCAAACTTCCTGTCTTCGTGGTACGTACTGTTCACAGGGCCATCTGAGGTCAATGGTGTAATTTCTTTCTAGTGGATGTACGGCGGTATGTTCTTTTTAAGGGTCTTATTCAGTCAAATATCATATGGGTGCATCCAGGCGGCTTCGAAATCGGGAATTCCGTG
This sequence comes from Mycena rebaudengoi, assembly GCA_029282285.1. Taxonomy (NCBI): domain Eukaryota; kingdom Fungi; phylum Basidiomycota; class Agaricomycetes; order Agaricales; family Mycenaceae; genus Mycena; species Mycena rebaudengoi. The sequence goes on along the minus strand of JARJCX010000033.1, from coordinate 1,338,058 downwards.
GACACTGATGTGTCGCCGGTGGTCCAACGATCTATCGCCACGGGTGAGCCAGTCATAGTCGTCACCCCCCAATTATCGCGTGAGCGGTAGGTGCAGCCATCCAGATTTTATGACGCCGGCTAACATGAAGTATGCCAGCTTTCGGCTTCGTGGGCGGGAAAGAAGCAACCGCCGCTGGTATCACCAATCTCGGGCTGAGAGACCGTGCGTGCTCAGAAATGACAAAACTTGGAATTTAATTTGACAGTGCTTCAGAGATATTCGCGCTTCAGTGGGTGCAACGACACATCAGCTCTTTCGGCGGAGATCCTACTCGCGTGGTACTGCAAGCATTATTTTCTTATTCCTGCCACCCATTTTCCTGACTGTTGATGAAGTGGCGGCATCAGCGCCGGATCGATCTCAGTCGGCCTGCTTCTTCTTTCAAACCATCAGCATTCGAACACTTTGTTCCACGGTGCTTTCATGGTATGCACGCATCTGCCGCTCAGACCTCTTCTCATAATCTCGTGCGACAGGCGTCCGGATCGCCTTTGACACTTCCTACCGTCGCGGATGGGCAACCTTTCTACGATGAATTGGTAGCGGCCAATAATTGCACTGAATCTCGCCACTCCCTGCAATGTCTTAAAGATGTCCCCTTCGAATCCTTTATGGCAACGGTAAACAACACGAGGAACTTTTTCTCTTTCACAAGTGGCAACAATGCCTGGCGCCCTAGGATTGACGGCGATGTCATCGTCCAAGACCCACTGATCTCTGTCTCTGAGAAATCTTTCGCAAAGGTGAAGTCCACCTTCACAGTTGGATGTTATGAGCTGACCGGAAGAATGCTAGATTCCAATCATAACTGGAGACGACGATGACGAGGGGACGTAAGTTAACTTCATCTTTTCATAGAAAACCCGCCAAACCAGCTATATTTGCAGACTGTTCTCGCTTTCCACCCTCAACATTACGTACGACTGTCTTTCTGAAAATATAGGCGTCCTACCTGACGCTCTTATAGGACCAATGCAGATTTCCTCGGCTACATCAACTCCAAGTACGCCGAGCCAGCCTACGATAGTCTGATCTGACAACCGTTACAGCTATATTCCCTTCGCTACACGCGCCCAAATCCAAAAATTAGGGCTTCTGTATCCCGACGATCCGACGCAAGTACGTGATGCCTCTTCCAACTCGCCGCGTACCCACTCACTTTCACGACAAGGGATCTCCGTTCGACACAGGAAGCCGACAATGAGCTGACGTACGCTATAATTTTCCCAGAGGGTGAAGGAGATAATTAATGGCGCATCCAGACCTGAATTCAAGCGCATTGCGGCGTTCCAAGGCGACCATTTTTTCATTGCCAATCGGAGATTCCTCCTCCAGTCCGCATCCAAACAGCAGAATACCTGGAGTTATCGTAATTCCGTCTCTATCCTACAAATAATCGTTCCTCACGAATCTCTTCAGTTAGCAAACGCGGAAAGTCGATACCAGCCATAGGAGCAGCGCACGGCGTCGACGTAGAAATATGGTTCCCGAGTGATACCACTGATACCACTGATACCACCGGCGTCGACATCCTTGGTGAGCACTATCACCCTCGTGTAAAATCATATCCTCAATAACATTCGCCGTCCAGTCAACTTCATCAACACCCTCGACCCGAATGGCTCGAAGGCCTCCAAAGGCGGCGCGCGCCTTCCCATCTCCTGGCCGAAGTGGGCGGCTGGATCCTCGTCACTCTTGACCTTCAGCGATCCCGACGAGGTCAACATCACCCCTGAGAACTTCAGGGTCGACGCGATGAAGTATTTGACTGATCTCCTACTGAAAGAGGCTCTCGCAAAGAAGTAGCAAGGTTTTTACTAAACATTTTGGGCGAAATTTTATTGGTATATATGGCGATCATATTGCACATTTATTATTACGCGACATTTTTGTCAGCGCGCACGTATACATTGTCTTTCCTTCATTAATAATAATCTTAACACCCCAGTCGTATTCCTACAAACTTCATATTGCACCCTTGCAAGCCGATCTTTTCCCAATATTCAGACTTTGTCCGGAGGTCTAGACGGATCACGCTGGCCCGAAATGATCCTCCGCAAGAAGCACCACAAGCCGAATCAATGACCCGAGATGATCTACCCTCCTGCAGAATGTACGCAAACATGTGTTGTTTGGATCGGGTTGGGTCTTGTCGGGCTTGGGTCGGCGATGGGGCTAACGTGTATTGTTATCACCGAGAGTGGAGGTCATATAAGTAAGGCACACTACGAATATCAAAATCCTGGGGTTGATTGAGCCGTCCAACAGTCCAAAATCGAGTGATTTTTTTAAGGTTGGTATGCATCAAAATATTGGATGGTTCCGTAGCTGTTCAACGTTCAACCTTGACCAGATAATCGAGAAGCCGGGAAATTGAGGGACACTTTTGTATGCCACAGCCCGGGATTCAGTCACTTGCTGCTTGGGCTTGAGCCCGAGCCTAGTCGATTTCCGCCAAGATGAAACCGAGAAGCTATTCTTTCTTTAGCTTTGGTACAATGGTACTGATGTTTGACTGATGTCCTTTATTGATCCGTTCTTGACCCATTCCGATTGCATTCCGAGTCCAATCGCGGTTTGTGCCGTGAGCTTGCCGCCGTGCGTCACGCCAGCTCTCCCAAATCCCAAAGCATTTGGGAAATGGCCAAAAGGGGGACCGGGATCAACGGGATCACCGGCGGCATCGGCGGCTCGATCACGAAATGACATTCGGCTTGTGATCGGCATGATATCGGCGCCCAATACAAACACCTATCATTAGGCAGTATTATGCTCGTCTACTGGGCTCAAGTAGATGGGGGGCAATTATTGATATATTTTATGACCAAATATATTCTCCTCTTGGTCGCGACTGGCCAAATACTCTGTCCGCACTCCGTGTAGGTCGAAAGACGCTGCTTCGTCAGGATTGATGCCATCAATATGTTCTTGACACACGAGCAGGGCGGCCTTTAATGTAGGAAAAATACAGGACCTGTCTGGCATGTCTAATAATTCAATCTCACTCGGCGGGCTTCTTTTTTTAACAGAAGAACGGGGTAAAAGTACCGGCAGTTGAAACACCAACCAAACACCCAATTTGATTCACATTACATGCGGCATCTAGGGCAGTAACATTGACACTGCACAACAATACTGTATTTACAATCCTCATCCTAGCTTTTTACTAACGGACTGCGGGCAGAGGACACTCATTGTCACTTAGCCCCTAGGTTCAAACTCCGAAAGATTGCCGATGTCAGCCGCCGGTGACATTTGCCGCTACGGCCAATTCCCGACCAATTGCGTGATCCGCGGGGGCAGATCCGTTTTGGAGGGCAGGCCTTGCCGGTTGGAATCCTTAACCTTCCGCCAGCCGGAGGAGGCTCCTTCATCCAACTGATTCTAGGTACTTCCGCTGGCGCGGTGTGCAAGACTTGTGGACTGAGCTCGGATTTCAGTCACGGTTCTCAAGTTCTCACGCACTACCGTTGGATCAAAAAGATGACCGCTGGATCAAAAGGATCGTGACCGCTATTAAAGGCATACCACAGAAGTCCACTCTAATCCACTTCATACTCAACTTCTCAATGCTCCTCGCCTTCGTGCTTACATTCCTCTCTTCCGTTATTGCCGATCGAGTCGCAAGGGAAAGCTTCCCAATTGTTGCGCTACCATATGCAACGTTCCAAGGCATTAATGACGGAAATCTGACCAAATTCCTCGGAATCCCGTATTCCCGACCCGTGTATGTGCTCATATTCTGAACGCCCTACATCGCGCTCTGAAATCCATTCAGTGCGCGGTTTGAGCTTCCGACGCTCCCACAGCGCCTTCACGGGGTGCAGAATGCCACAGCTTTTGGAGCCGCCTGTCCCCAACAGGCCCTTACTCCACTGCCAGGTATTATGTTCGCGGCCGCCAATTACAGTTCCATCTCTGAAGATTGTACGTTGCGCAAAGCTATTACAGAGGCTCTTTTTAATTATTCTATAGGCCTCACCATCAACGTTTTCAAGCCCAGTTCAGCGAATGCTACATCCAAACTTCCAGTCTTCGTGGTACGTCCTGTTCACAAGGCCGTCTGAGGCTGCTTTACCAATGGTGTAACTTCTAGTGGATTCATGGCGGTATGTTCGGTGCTTTCATTTATTGAAGTCGTGATATCTAATAAAGGTGTCATCCAGGTGGCTTCGAAGTAGGAAATTCCCTGGATAATGATGTTGTCCCTGTGATTATAAGATCTATAACCACTGGTGAGCCGATCGTAATCGTCACCCCCAATTATCGTGTAAGCGGTAGGTGCGGCCATTCGAATTTTATGACAGTGTATAAACGTGGGGTATTCCAGCTTTCGGCTTCCTGGGCGGAAAAGAAGCAGGGTCCGCTGGAATCACTAATCTCGGGCTGAGAGACCGTGCGTGATCTCGAAATAACAACAATTTGAACTCAATTTGACGCCGACTGGTTCAGAGATATTCGCACTCCAATGGGTGCAACGACACATCAGCGCCTTTGGCGGAGATCCTTCTCGTGTGATAATGTAACCGCTGGCTTTCATTTCTGGCACGCACACTATGCTGATCGTTCATCAAGGGGCGGCATAAGCGCTGGATCGATCTCAATCGGCATGCTTCTTCTTTCCAACCACCATCATTCGAATACCCTGTTCCGCGGCGCTTTCATGGTACGCGCACATCTTGTCCTCTTCCAGGCTTGCTCGTAATCTCGTACAAAAGATGTCTGGGTCGCCGTTAACAGCTAGGTCTGTAGCGGATGGGCAGCCTTATTACAATCAACTGGTAGCGGCCAATAATTGCAGTGGGTCTCGAGACTCCCTGCAATGTCTTAAAGATGTCCCTTTCGACTCCTTTATGGCAACGGTGAACAACACGAGAAACTTTTTCTCTTTTACAAGTGGCAACAACGCCTGGCGCCCCAGGGTTGACGGTGATGTCATCGTTCAAGACCCACTGATCTCTGTCTCTGAGAAATCTTTCGCAAAGGTGAAGTCCACCGTCCAGTTGGGTGTTGTGTGCTAGCCAATACAATAATGATGTTAGATTCCCATTGTAACTGGAGACGACGATGACGAGGGAACGTAAGTTGCTTTCATCTTTTCATAGAGAAACCGACAAACCAGCTATATTTGCAGACTGTTCTCGCTTTCCACGTTCAACATCACGTACGTTGGTCTTTCTGCGAAGGTGCCCTATCTGAAGTTCATACAGGACAAATACCGAATTCCTGGATTATATCAAGTCGAAGTACGCTGAACTAGGCACTTACCTCCTCATCTGATAACCAACCCAGCTATCTGCCCTTGGCTACACCCGCCCAAATCAAAAAATTAGGGTTTCTATATCCAGATGATCCTACCCAAGTACGTGATACCCTCAGCAAACAGCAAACTCGCTGCGCACCCTCACTGAAGTTCACCACAGGGGGCTCCGTTCGATACAGGAACCGCTAATCAGCTGACGTACGCTCTACTTTCGGAGAGGGTGAACGAGATCACTAACGGCGCATACAGACCTGAATTCAAGCGGCTTGCGGCCTTCCAGGGCGACTACATTTTCATTGGCAACCGGAGATTCTTCCTCGAGCATGCATCCGGAAGACAAGATACTTGGAGCTATCGTAATTCCGGGCTCATGCCTCTGCGTAGTCGTTGCTCACGAATCTCTTCAGTTATCAAACGCGGAAAGTCGATGCCAGCCGTCGGTGCAACGCACGGTGGCGATTTAGGAATATGGTTCCCTAGTAATAGTACTGAAACCATTGGCTTAGACATCCTCGGTGAGCACTATCACCCTCGTGTAAAATTATATCCTCAATAGCATTCGTCATTGAGTCAACTTTATCAATACCCTCGACCCGAATAAATCCGCGGCGGCCCCGGTACGCAGCCCGAAGCTCCCCATCTTCTGGCCCAAGTGGAAGGTTGCATCCCCGTCACTCTTCACCTTGAGCGATCCAGAGAAGGTCAACATCACCACCGAGAACTTCAGGGTCGACGCGATGAAGTACTTGATCGATCTGCTGCTGATGGAGGCTCTCGCAAAGAAGTAAGTTCTGCCAAATATTTGGGCGACATCTTTGTTCGCAACCAGGACTGTCTTCCATTATAATATCAGTATTGAAACCACGATATGAGGTCGTATTCCCACAAACTTGCCACAATAAATGACTACGAGTTGTTTAAGGAAGATTCGTCACTTGAAGACGGTCTCACACCCACAATTCCATGTATTGCACAGGAATATTCAGACACACGGAGGAGTAGTTTTAAAATAGATTGACGGGAGATTTTATTTTATTTCACCCGCGTGCTCGAGGAATTGAATATTTACAATATGACGTCATGCTTGATGAGTATGGATGCGGCCAATCTTAGTTTAGGATGTTCGAATCAGGGTGCTTCTTGTCCAGCGCTTTTGATTGGTACTTTGTACTAGCCCGTCACGAGGTTATGGTCGCCAGATCTTTGGCTCTATCTGCGTACTAAATCTTGACTAAATCCCAACTTCCTGGACAGCCAACTTCCAACCAATTGGCTTGTGACAATTTATTGCTGAACTCTGGAAGCCAACGGAATCTAGTACGCGAAGGTCCGGAGGTCCCAGGACCCACTGGCAGGGTGGGTTGGTAAAAGTTACCGTGTTTGACTGCCTGAAGCTGTACTATACTGTACATAGGTCTTGCTACAGGTTCTTACCCAGGCACCAGGGATGCCCGGAGAGCCTTATGAATTCTTTCTTCAGCTTTTCTTTCTTCAGCTTTGGTATAATGGTACTGATGTCCTTTATTGGTGGAATACATTGGACTGCACTCAAACCAGTGCTCGAGAAAATAGTCTTCATCCAACGCACGCGCCAAAGGAACAATAAATCGCTGAGAGAATTCTCACGAGTCACAGCAGTACTGTACTATTTCGACCAACTGTTCAAATAACACGTAACGGCGACCTGTGAACTGAACACTTTGGGCCCCCGTAACGCGTAACAGGCCAGAATTTGTCTAGATTTGGGTCAAAATCGGGGTCAAAATTAAAAAATCGGCGGCCCGGGTACCCTATTATAGTAATTTCCCACGGAATGAACACCACTTTTGGTGAATGCGTATCGCGTAACACGCTGTGAACACTTGATCAAAATAGTACAGTATTCTAAAATCGGGGTTCTGCCCGCAGCAGGTGACTTCCTACGCTCATATAAGGCACACGAGCGTCATGCCCAACTCCCCAATGCTGCTCACACTACTGTCCCTCACATCCGGGCTCGTCGCCGCGAGCGCAAGTTCCCCAATCGTTGCACTACCATATGCAACGTTCCAAGGTATCAATGACGGAAATCTGACCAAATTCCTCGGAATCCCATTTTCCCAACCCGTGTATCTACTCGTACTTCTGGATGCCCTCCATCGCACTCTGACATCCATTCAGTGCACGCTTTGACCTTCCGACGCCTCCACAGCGCCTTCACGGGGTGCAGAATGCCACAGCTTTTGGAGCAGCTTGTCCACAGCAGGCTTTTTCTCCAATTCCAGTTTTTCCGTTGGGTGCTGCCAACTACAGTGCCATCTCTGAAGATTGTAAGTTGCGCAGAGCTACTATAGATGCTATTTTAATTCTTCTACAGGCCTCACAATCAATGTTTTCAAGCCCAGTTCTGCAAGTCCCAAAGCAAAACTTCCGGTCTTCGTGGTACGTACTGCCATTTGAAGCTGGTTTGCCCCAAGTAATGGTGTAAATTCTTTCTAGTGGATTTACGGCGGTATGTTCTTTTCAAGGGTCCTATTCAATCAAATATCATCCTATAGGTACATCCAGGTGGCTTCGAAGTGGGGAATTCCGTGGACACTGATGTAGTCCCTGTGGTCAAACGATCTATGGCCATCGGTGAGCCAGTCATAGTCGTCACCCCCAATTATCGCTTGAGCGGTAGGTGTAGCCATCCAGATGTTATAACGCCGGCTAACATGAAGTATGCCAGCTTTCGGCTTCTTGGCGGGGAAAGAAGCAGCCGCCGCTGGTATCACTAATCTCGGGTTGAGAGACCGTGGGTGTTCGGAAACAAAGAAACTTGGAATGTCATTTGACAGTGCTTCAGAGATATTCGCGCTTCAGTGGGTGCAACAACACATCAGCGCTTTCGGCGGAGATCCTACTCGCGTTGTAGTGCAAGCATTATCTTCTTATTCCTGGAACCCACATTTTCCTGACAGTTGATACGTAAAGTGGCGGCATCAGCGCTGGAGCGATCTCAGTGGGTATGCTTCTTCTTTCAAACCGCCAGCATTCGAACACCCTATTCCACGGTGCCTTTATGGTATGCACCGTTCAGGCTTCCGGAGCGCTTCATGATCTCGTGCAACAGGTGTCCGGATCTCCGTTCACAGTTCCTACCGTCGCGGATGGGCAACCTTTCTACGATGAATTGGTAGCGGCCAATAATTGCACTGGATCTCGCGACTCTCTGCAATGTCTCAAAAATGTCCCCTTCGACTCGTTTATGGCGACCGTAAACAAGACGAGGAACTTATTCTCTTTTACAAGTGGCAACCATGCCTGGCGACCTAGACTTGATGGAGATGTCATAGTTCAAGACCCAATGATCTCTGTTTCCGATGGATCGTTCGCGAAGGTCCACTACATGTTCGCGAATTGAGGTTATGAGCTGGCTAAGCGAATATTCTAGATTCCCATTGTAACTGGAGACGATGATGACGAAGGGACGTAAGTTGATTTCACAACGACTACTCATTGAGAAGGCTGAAACCTGATTATCTTTGCGGACTATTCTCGCTTTCCACGACCAACATCACGTACCTCTGTCCTCCTGAAAATATAGGCATCCTGTCTGACGCTCAACTAGGACGAATGCAGAATTTCTCGATTATATCAACTCCAAGTAGGCCGAGCCAGCCTGTCTCTCTGATCTGACAACCATTACAGCTATATTCCATTGGCTACACGCGCCCAAATCCAAAAATTAGGGCTCCTGTACCCCGACGATCCAACCCAAGTACGTGATGCCCTTTCCAATTCGCCGCGTACTCTCACTGAGTTCACGACCAGGGATCTCCGTTCGACACAGGAACCGCGAATCAGTTGACGCATGTTCTCATTTCCAAGAGATTGAACATGATAATTAATGGCATCCAGACCCGAATTCAAGCGGCTTGCGGCCTTCCAGGGCGACCACTCTTTCATTGCCAATCGTAGATTTTTCCTTGAGCACGCATCCGGACGGCAGAATACCTGGAGTTATCGTAATTCCGTTTCTATCGTAAATACTAGTGACTCAAGGATTTCTTTCAGTTATCAAACGGGGAAAGTCGACACCATTCCTCGGGGCAGTGCACGGCGGCGATATAGGAATATGGTTCCTGAGAAATAGCAATGACACCACTGGCGCGGATATCCTTGGTGAGAATTATCACTCTCGTGCAAAATACACATCCTCAATACCGCTTGTCGTCCAGTCAACTTTATCAACACCCTCGACCCAAATAGGTCGGCGGCACCAAACAACGGTGCGCGCCTTCCCGTCTTCTGGCCGAAGTGGAAGACTGCATCTCGAGCGCTCCTCACCTTGAGCGATCCCGGGATAGTAAATATCACCACCGAGAACTTCAGGATCGACGCGATGAGATACCTGAATGATCTGCGGTTGAAGGAGGCTCTCGCAAGGAAGTAGGAAAAATTCTGCCAAACATTTTGAATTTTTGCGCGACATTTTTTATTCGTATCCAGTACTGCCCTTAATAATAACAGCACCGACTTTGAAACCACGATATGAGGTCGTATTCCGACAAACTTGCCACAATAGAGGACTCCGAGTTATTCCCGCTACCTTTAGGTACGGACGTTGGCGGACGATCACGATGTGGTCATTTTTATTCGCGTAAGCAGCAGTCTGATTGGCTGGAACGAGTGCTAAAGCTTCTCAGTGAGAACTGTTGAGTCCTCATAGAGGAACCCTAACCTTCGAAACATGTTTCGGGATCAACTTAGGCTGTCCCTAATTTTGGCAATCTCCGGTGTGACTCCGATATGTGCTATATCCAATAGGGTATCAACTTACTTACTTCGGGATCCCTTTTGACGTGAAATGTACATCTGTGAGTGTGACCGATGTCACTGCCGGATTCCTTCCTTCTACCACGACAATGGGCAGCTGTACGCCTTCGAATTCTGATATTTCTGGCATCGGTGTCCGCATCGCAATTTATGTCCAAAATCTGCTCAGTTCGTTCCGGCTATATGGGCTCTCTGGGATGGAAATGTCTTTCCGTACGAGTTGGAGTTGATTGAGAAGCAATCGACCACGATCCTCCTCACCGCCTTCGCCCTGTTGATATCAGCCATGGTCCAGACTCGCATGGGATTGTCTGCGTTCGATGCAGTTATCGTTCTCAGCCTCAGCTGGATGAACAACACAAATATATTCATTTACTTTCTCTTGTACGTGCAGTACAAGAGCCAGCCGGTAGCGGAGATTGAGGAGGTCGAGGATGGCGGGACTCGAATTCTGGTTAAGCCCACCTGGTCTTCTTGGAAAAATCATTTGTGGGAGCAGGTCTTGTTTTGGAAAGGTGACAGTATTTCAGGTTCAAGTCGGCTTTTGGTTAACTTTAGACACAGCAAACGTCGTTAAGGAGAGTGCTTCTGAGAGTAAGCCATATCAGCCTAATCTGTCCTGCCAAATAATCCGGTCATTTTACTGAGTAAAAACATGCAGTCTTGAAGCCTTCAAAGTCATCGCAAGCTGGGACCGAACCAAGGGATAAAACCATTCGGAGTCGGCGGAACATCTTCCTCAGCTGGTGCTCCACAAAGGGGCTGTCCTCTCTCTAGGCTCCTTCCACCTTACACTGATGGCGACCTTTGGGGTGTGGCTCTGGAGTCTTCTGGACTCGTTTGGCAGTGCCGACCCCCAGCGCTGCCGTCCGGAGCAGTCATCTATTGTCATCCTGAACAATAATATCCCTCTCACGTCGAACGCACTGCGCGCATGTTCGACCCTCTTATATTCCTTGTTTCTTCTTCCTGGACTCAACTTGATTCTTCCAATGGTTGTTTTCCTCGGCATTTTCATCGGGTATCACACCTTGCGGAATCGGTGGTACCCAAATCACCGCCGGCCAGGTGCATCAGGTTACGGATCTGATACTACTGCGGGCTCATCGATGAACTTCCTTGCCCGAAACATTTTCCTGGCCACCACTGCATTTCGAACCTGGTATAACCGCCTTCCTGCCTTCCTAAGCATTATTTCGATTTTACTTGGATTATTGTTCCTCTTTGTCATCAACATTGTACTGCTGGTGGATACTGAGAGGACTCTTGGACGTAACCAGGACGTCTAAAAGACAGGAGCCGCGTGGACATTTGGTCAAGTGCTTGCCATGCTTCTACTCGTTATGCCTTTGCGTGACCTTTTGGACGCGATACTCGAACGCAGTGAGAAGCGACGCAAGGAGGAGTGTACCCGGCGCCTGGCGCATGTCGTGAAGAGGGGGGGTCAGCGGAGAGCATGATATATCTGGCCAAGTAGGGAGCCAGAATCAACCAAATGATTAACGGTAAGATTATATGACATCAGCTGAGGTGTATTGACCACACCAAGCTAGATTCTGAGTGGGAAACAGCATTGCATCTAGTATCCTTTCGTGGAGACATCAAACTCATTCGCTTCCTATTGGATCATGGCGCCGACCTCAATATTCAAGGTGAGGGCTACTTGAAGTTGTGCCTCGTGTATGCCAAAGAGCTAAATGACGCTAAATCCGGATTTTCAGGGGGAAAGTATGGAACACCACTATATGCAGCTGCCTACACCGGGAATATAAAAGCTGTGAGACTGCTTCTGCAGAAGGGAGCAGATCCTAATGTTGGAGGTTGATCATTTTTCCTACTTGAACACGGGACCGCACTTTAAACAGTGTTACATGAGGAAATAAATTGGAAAATTGCCAAGATGCTTCTCGAAAATGGAGCAAAGTTTGATACTATTCAAGGTGCGAATATGTGGTCCACATAAGAGGACCCTGGGACGGCCACTGAGAGACTGGACAACAGTAAATCAAGATAGTGATCATCGAACGGTACCTCAAGCTGCATCATACACTGGAGTTGTAGATGTTGCTGCTACTTGAAAAGGGAGCTGATCCGAATCGTCAAGGTAGGAGTCCCACCTAGATATGAAGGATATAAAGTGACCACTTCGGACACCTTCACCTCAAGCGGGTAAGTACGGGACGGCACTTCAGGTGGTGGTTTGGCATGAGAAGTGGGAGGTTGTTCAGGTGCTTCTCGAGAATGGTGCAAACCCGAATATTCACGGTGAGAATGTGACTAAGTTCATTACAGACTATTCTGATCCTGACACTTCAGGTGAGAATGAGACTTAGTTTGGGAGGGAGAGCGTTAACCCGCACCAAGCGCTAAACTACGGGACACCACTCTATATGGCAGCACGTGAGAAGTGCCCAGAAATCCTAACACTCCTGCTTGAGAAGGGTGAATATTGTCGGTGAGCACATAACTTGACAGAGACTTCCCTCAAATATGACCTCAATGAAAAGGTGGTGAGTACGGGACACCACTCCAAGGAGCAGCAGAAGGGGGGAGGACGGAAGCTGTAGCACTCCTCCTTAACAAAGGCGCCGACCCGAATATTAATATTGAAGGTGAGAATATGCATCCTCTTGGTGGCATATGTCAATATTCTGGTGCATCAAGGTGGCACGTATGGTACAGCACTCGAGGCCGCTGCATATATGCAGAGACGGGAGATTGTAGCACTCCTTCTTAAGATGGGTGCAAATGTCAACATTCGAGGTTCGCGTGTCACATCATTTGACTAGCAGTGTCGCTAAATTTCTCCAGGGGGTGTGTGCGGGACCGCACTCCAAGCGGCGGCATATCGGGGAAACAAAAAGATTGTAGTACTTTTACTTGACAACAATGCCGACGTGAATATTGAAGGTGAGGATATTAATTGGTTTAATAGAGATGAGACTCAAATGAAACATGGTGGCGAATACGGATCAGCACTTCACGCAGCAGCATATGCGAAAAAACGTGATATTGTCGCCTTGCTCCTTGATAAGGTGCTAGTGTCAATATGCAAGGTGAGAGAATGGTCTCACTGCGTTGAGGCTGTTTGTAGTCAGAGGCCGGCTACATTGGTTCACATTGGGTCACATTGGTCTACCCATGGCCTACCCTTGGTAGACGAGGGGATCGACATATGTGTTTGGCTACGCTTGGGTAGCCTGGTACACAGGAGGTAGTCACATGCTGTCACAGTGTGACTACATTGGGCTACATCGGGTAGCCCAATGTGGACCCACCGCGACATACCTTAATTATGATAAGCTCGTAGACTGTCATACTATGAGAGGGTGTCTGAAAAGGTCTGAAATGGTGTGCCGCCAGCGCCACGTCCGGCTTGTGCCGCATCAGAGAGCCAAACATGCCATAACTTTGGTAATCATGGCCACATCAGAATTGACGTTGAGAATCATTGCACAAAGACTTACTTGGAAAATACCGCTACAAGCCTATCAATGTAAATTGGAGCTGTTCTCCAACTTGGTGTACCTGGGTCTACCCTGGGCAAACCCTGGGTCTACCAAGGTACCCCCAAGTAGACACAGTTTGGGTAGGGGTAGACCATGCGGCAACAACTGTGTTTACACCGTTGTTCTCAGGTACACATATGCCCATGTCTACCCCCTTGTCTACCCCCGTAGCCATACCCTGTGACTACGAAGGGCTTCAACGCAGTGTCTGTTGCAGAGAAAAGACGATGACAGGTATCTCAAGGGAGCCAGCAGGGAACCCCACTACAGGCAGCCGCGGTCGGCAACGGAATAGAGGTTACTAAGCTGCTGCTTAAGAAGAATGCCAATCCAAATATTCAATGTGAGAATATTCGGCGCCTCCTTTCAGAGTGTCCGCTAACATAACATTTCAAGGCGGACCGTACGGGACTGCACTCCAGGCCGCAGCATATGTAGGCAACCTGAAGATCGTGGAACTCCTTCTTGGCAACGGTGCTGATCAGAATATTCAAGGTGCGTATATGACTTACATTCCTCTGTGATGACACTCAAACTGCATCCATGACACGGCAAGGGGGTAAGCACGGTACGGCCCTCCAAGCTGCGCGGAGTGGCGGCCATCGTGATATTGTGGAAATTCTGCTGTTGAGAGGATGATGCTGTAGAGTCCGCGCCATCTTCGTCACTTAGTTACTTTCGCTTAGCGCTGCGAAAGTTCGTGACTTCAGTTGAATAGTTACGAACTTTCTCATTTTGATGCTATTAATTCTGTATCCACATGGAACCTATTTCGAGCAGTTAGGGCAAGCGCAGCGCGCCCTAACTGCGGGTATTCACCGGTTAGGGTTCGGGTTAGAGGTTCGGGTTTCGGGTTAGAGGTTAGGGATAGGGTGTTAGGGTTGAAGGATATAACTTTCCGCGGGAACGAGGCTTTAGCGTGCCAATCTGAGATGCCACGGCTCGGGGGACCCCCCGAGCGCAGTGAGGGAGGGGAGGGGCATCAAATGGTTGGTCCTCTTCACGCAAATGAAGAAAAAACATGTTGAAGGCTGCATTAATTGAAGTGACGAGCTTTCTCAATTATTCATTGAAATTACGAACTTTCACACTTTCCCATCAAAGTGACGAACTTCCGCAACGCTAAGCGAAGTAACTAAGTGACGAGGATGGGTACGACTCGATGCTGTAAGCTTCCCATCGACGAGCCAAATCGAGCCCGAAAGTCCAAACATAAAATGTAAACAGCCTCATAATGATCTCGATCGAAATACAAGAGCTGAACGCAATGTGACTCTCCGCTTGCTGTGTAGTATAGTCTTTCCTGTTTTCCATTATGTCGGAAAAATCCAATTTTCCTGGTCAAACCTTATAAATGTTTTCTGGGGGTTATCAGCCTGATGCTGCTCTCAGATCGCCCATACCTTGCTAAACGGGCTTGGTATTAGGCCTCATCAGCCTCAGAAATCATTTATAATCCGTGATCAGGCTGTATCAGCTCAATCTCACTTTTCCGACAATAACTGAACGATGGTACTAGGCTGTGTATTCTGGCACCCTCCTCTGGTGCATGCGTGCTCGAGACCGACGACGAAAAGCTTCCATCACTCGGTAATATCGCAGTCCCCACCGTGGTTGTGTTTGTGCAACATTACCACACGTTTGTCAACTGTTTTGAGGAGCAGTGCGACAAATGCATGAACACCGAGGTCTGTTGCGTTTGTAAAGCTCCTCTCAAATTGAAGCCACGAGTTCAATTCGTGTCTGGCCCGTTCGAAATGTTTGTGGAAGTGATGAACATTGTGGACTAAGCGAGGTACTAAGCTGGTTCTACGTCTCTTTTGAAACTTCCGTAACAAAAGGTTCCCCCGTTCGCTTTTGGGCTGAGATATTCCATCACTTTTTGGAGGTGGTGGGGCGGGCGGGGTTTAAATGAGCCGATGCAATTGATCCAGTCTTTCGGGGAATTGCGCGGGAAGTCATGGGATGAGTAATAGAGGCTGAAAGACTGGGGCAGCTACGGTGATTTTGTCGGAAAAGGGTGTCTAGGAGAGAGGTAAGTATAAAGGTTGAGAATGAGGGCTCTGTTCCCGCGCCTCCTGCCATTTTGGTGGTTCCGATGAGCACAAGGAGAAAGCCATCAGTGCGGTTCGATCTGAGCCATTAATATTCACCGAATAAATGTGATTTCTTTCTAGGCTGTAGGAATTAAAAAATCTAACATGTGTTACATACAACACATTTTTGCGATATATGTATCTTATGTACATCGCAATATTAATATTGTGAATGATGGTTGGATGAATTGCAATGGTAAGATCGTGAGAGTATCACCGTCGAATCGGGGCTGCGGGTGCCACGGCAGGGTAAATTGCTTGTATTCCACTTCTTATTTTCTATGCCTGCGAACTATGGAACGAGAGCTAGCATGCTAGGAGACGCGTTGTTGTGGCTTCTTTGGCCGCGCACGTGCTGGTGTTGTTCTGTCCCGTCGTGAACGGTTTCTACCTCATCGTCCGCCGAACGCACCCGGCAGAACCCCGCATCCCGCTGTACGCGGTACTTCCTCCGCTTCCATTGTCGGAGTACATACAGGCGCAGGTACGCCTCGTACGGGTCCGTCCGGCCATCCGTTCCTCCCCCTCTCCCCATACTCATCCTTAGGGTCACCCATGCGCGAGGATACTATAATAGGCCCAGATGTGATAATGTGACTAGAAGTGATAATTCACTGATGCTTGCCGTAATTCTTACTCCTATGCTCTGAGAAAAAAGAATGACATGCAAGGATGTATTCTCGAAGGTCTGGTAAACTTCTTTGAGTCTTGGAGCCCACTAGGCGGACAGAAAAAAATGAAAACCTGTATTTTTGATGCGATCAAAACACCGCCAAAAAGCGTTATCACTTCTAGGTCTGATCCTCGGGGACCTCATAACTTCGTCGAAAAGCATCCAAAAATTATGGCACTCAGGAATACTACTTTTCATATGTCTAAGAACCTATGAACAAATACCGAGAGGTCACGGCCCAGCGGACAGAACGAAAATAGAGCCATCAAAAGTCATTATCACTTCAGGGTCTAAGATAGTATCTACGACTCCCACTACGTCTCCTACAGCGCATCCGAGTACGGGTACGAATACAAGCACGACTAGTACGACATCCCGCATCCCAGCGTTCCTCCGCTCGCCTACGTCCGCCGCCGCTCCGTGGATCCAGCGCTTCGCCCGTTTCGCTGTCCGCATCAACGATACGCCAGCTTTCCACTGCCGCGCGTGCTCTCCAGTGCGGCAAACACACCATCCCCGGCGGCTCCTCGGAGTCATCATCCCATACCACACGCTCCTGAAAATGTTCGAGAGAGCGTGCACGCAGCTGACCAAGCTCTTGAAGCCCACTGCCGCGTTTAGCTCATCTCAAGCTCGTCTACTACTTCCTGCTCCGCCCCAATCACGCGCTTCGCTCCCTTATCCACGCAAGTACCGAATACCTCTCGGAAATTCTCGCACTCCAACCCTCCTGGACCCATCTCTGGCAAACTACACCCACGCAGTTGCACGCACGCTCACACAAGAGAGGGACGACATCGACAGGCCCACGCGCAGACTTCGAACCAGACACATCTCATCCGGACGCATGCACCCCGGCCAGCGGGAGAGTGTATTGAGCGCAATGATGGGGGTGCGGCGCGAATATAATCTCGTGGGGATTTTTTGATCGGGTGTGTACCTGGCTGGTCTGCGTAGTTTCTTCTGCTGAGGAGGGCGGCGCGTGCGCGTGCGTGGTTTCGTCTTCCAGGCTTCGGGTGGGCATTATTCTGCGGCGCGGGGCGTCGCACCTAGTGCGTTCTGTGTCTGATTGCGCGTCGTGCTGCATCGCGTTTGTTCTGAGTCGGGTGCGTGCGTTTGGGATCGTCCTGGGCATGTTTACCTCCACGCTATCTGACACACGGCGCCCGCAGGTCCCCCTCCTCGACGCAAGCGGCTCAAATATGGGTATGTTCTCCGTTCTATTTCTTGCTTCATTTCTTCATAATCCGTATCTGCTCCTTTTCTTTCATTTCTTTATTCGTGCAATGACGTACCCTTCTCGTCGCCCTTTCGCTTCCGCGCGACTTTCCTATGCTTCTCGCCGCGGTGCGACTATTCCATTCCCCCCCTTCGGCGGGACCGTTCCTTTTGCTACCTGCTGTTCTAGCCTTTCGCGCCACGTACATAGCGCCATGCTCAGGTGCTTCATGTAGTGTCCACCCAGATGTGGGCGTGAACAGAAATTCATTATACGAGCACGCAGTAGGAAACCCCGCTATCGCACAGACGCAACTATTAGCCGTCAGAATTCGTGAGCAGATCTCCACCTAGCTTGCCATCGGTGACTACACCACCGTTTGTTGCCCGTATGGGAGCAGCCTGGGAGCGCCCGATATTAGATCAGCAACTTTGTCGCCCTGATTTCGTGAAGAAAAGCCGATGTCGGATGGATGACACAGGTCCCAGCAATGGCCCAACATCGGCGCTTTCTGCACAATAAAGTGAAAAAGATGAGCTTGCGAAGGATTGATCCAAAGACCTCCGGAGCCAAAATAACATTAGAACCGACACTTTACAACCTAAGCTAATGGGAAGATGATAGTGCGATGCACATTATAGTGGGAGGAGAGCAAGTAGAGGCATTATTTCACTCAATTTTAGTTTGAACAGGCCAAGAACCGGCGCCAGATTGCTGTTCAGAATACTTCAGAACATGCATCTCATATGGATAAGCATAAGAGAAATAAAATGTGTAAATTTGGCACTGGGTAGACCACCCAACTGAAGTAACTTATTGTGTGAACCAAACAATTGACTTCGGGATAAAATTCTCTAAGTCCAATGCCCACGTTGAGGTGGTGTTGTGTCCAATATCAATCCCAGGTCGGAGATTTTTGGTCAATCCCATGACAACCCCGGCTGATTCCCGTACCGATATGTTATTGTTCCCACGACAAAACAGACTCCCTGAATCGAGCCCCCTGGGGATTTGATGCTACATATATCCCACCCAAAATTAGGCTCAATTTTTTCCAAATTTGGCCCTGTTTCGACCTCGGCCTTTTCTCAAGCAATCAACATGGGATGACAATCGGTGGTGTAGTTGAAATGCCTGCCGTTCAACCTTGTTTATGGATGACGCATGGGTGAGAAAACGAATCGAGACTCTGTCATTGAAGGGACAGTTGGTCAGTGAATTGGCACCAGACGTGGGAGGGACAGAGCGCAAATATTGAACCCCCGTTAGTTTTTGTACTGACAGGGCACCGTTCGAACCGTGCGACCTGATCCTGAACATCATCATCTCCCGCCCACCTTATAAAACGCCGGCACCTCCTTAAGTACGCCGCGATCCGCTGCGCGACGGATCGCGCGACTTTGGCCATGGCAGAACCATCATCAACGACAACGCTCATCGCGCCCGCCGGCCCAAACCTCCTCGATGGGCTCTCCACACTCCCCATTGACAACCTCGACGTCCCCTTCTAATCTCAACACACGTCTGCGCGCCGGCCCCGCCACGCAGCCTGCTGACCCGGCAAGGCGGGCACGCCACCACGGCGGCATTTGCCTCGGTTAATTTCTCCATCTAGCACCACCCGACGTCCACTGCGTGCGGCCAGTCTCTCCGCATACCGTGAGCGTGGGCGCGTAGTGACCATGCTAGGCCTTATTAAGGGTCAGCGCGCCGATCTAGGGGGCAAGGCGGCACGGTGCAGTTCCGGCAGCAGGCGGGGCGGGAATGATGGCGAACGGCGGGGGACAATCTCCGTTGTGGTATCCCCATTTGCCGATGCCATAAATATATGTCGACATAAATAAAATATATACTAAAAAAATATGCCAGCGGTTACGGTACGCTGCGTGAAAAAACCTGCTATCAATCAAGATTCGCAGGACAGGATCCCTCTCCAGTCCAAGAATAGACAGCCGGTGCCTGAGTGCAAAGATGGTCTAAGCCAGCCAGACGGCTAGTGTCGTGGGTTTACAGTGCAATTCACATGGCTACTGCCGTTGTCATTAGTCTAATATCTAGCGTTACGGCTCAGAATGTCCTCGAGACTTTGTTCGTCAAACCTCATAATCCGCCTCAGGCTCGTTCGATTCAATTATCCGATTTACCGTCAAATGCGGTGCCCATACCACGGTCTCATAATCACATAACGTGTATTTTGCCTAATGATTCTCTATTGTCCATAGTAAGGCATTGGTGAGGCAGCAAGTAAATGTTCTCCTGAATTTCGCAATGACAGACTGAGATTATGGATCGCCGGGTAAATCTCGCGATGAAATATTGTCGAGTTGAATTCTGAAGGTTACATACACATGCTCGTTTTTGCGGGTTCCTCCAGGCTCCTACCCACCCGCACATTACGGGGCTGGGGAGACAGAGTACGTCTAGCACTTGTAGTCATACAAAATGTCTAACCACTGTTAGCCGACATAATAGCTTCCTAATCTCGGTATTCTCTGATGTCCCTGGGCTTGCTTTATGATCGCCGTCCGCCCCTAATTTGTTAAGACCTACGTTTTGCCTCTGTTATAGTCTCGGGTCCAGTCTGTCATGACATCCCAATTTGGGAGCCCTGTCATGACAGTCTGGGCTTCAACCAACCCGTTAACGGTTAGCGTACCATTGCGCTATCAAAACTTGATGCAAATTTCTCACGATGTCGCATAGTCCTCTGCGTCGTTCGAGTGCACGAGCATTCTGCAATGCCCTACATTTCTATGTATATGAGACCTGTAACCACCTAACAACCAATGGTGACCAGCAGCGCGACAGGCGAGAAGCGGGAGCATACTGTTAATACTCTTAGTTGATATGTCATAAGAGATGACAGTTCGCCCAAGTTTTGATAGCGCAATGGTACGGCTAACGGGTTGGTACTGTCATGACAGGGTTCCCAAATTGGGATGTCGTGACAGACTGGACCCGAGACTACCTCTGTTACGGCAATCCGGCCAATACTGTACTAGTAGCGAACATCGTGACGGCCCACCCATCTGCGTTTTCCCAGTCATGAACGGTCCCTCACTCCTGGCCGTGAACATGGCAACAGTAATCGGGGAGACGCTGCTCTACGGGATTCTTCTCACATTGTTCTTTGTCAACATCTGCATTCGAAGTTCGCGGTGCCAGAGTCCTAAGGATTCCACCCATCAACGCTGGAACCCTGTCTTTCTGATCTTTACAATCGCTCTCCTACTCTGCTGTACCGCGGTCCGTGGTCTCACCAGAGACTGATTTTGCCCATCTTATCTCATCATGTAGCATTGGATACTAACCATCGTTTCCTTCTTGCGTGCGGTTCTCCTGTCGGCAGAAAGCCATACTGCTCTTACATTCTATGTCCTCTTTTCACCATCACCATCGGCGGCCGCGGCACAAATTGTCAGCTTTTCCACCATTTACCTGGGAGATGCAGTTATCGTGAGTACAAAATGTGTTGTTCTTTATTTATCCCAAGCTGTGGATAGATCTATCGCATGTGGATTGTCTGGCATCGAGACTTACGAGTCACCATTCCGGCTGCCATTATCTGGGTCGCATTCCTCGGTATACCTTACCTCCCATCTCCTCAATTGTCCAAGTTGAATAATCCTTCTAGCTGTCGGCAGCGTGGCTCTAGTTACCGTTCATCAGCGACATGTGGGCCCAATCCAGGGTCTGATGCTCGCAAATTTTGTCATGAGCTTAGCGTGAGTCCCGTTTCGTTGCATTACCACTCGTTACTCACTGCTCTCATGGAAGTATCAATATTTACTGTACAGGTATGTAACCCAGCAATCTAGCATTCTTTGGTAGTTATGAACCACCGGCAGTATTAATCGCATGGTGTGTCTGGACAAAGAGTCGAGCGAAGGAACTAATGGTGAGTCTTGAAACATCTTCCATCAGTTAGCTTTTACGAATTGCTTGCTTTGTAGTTTGTGGTCGGCGTCTTAATAGAGAGCGCAGCATTATACACGTGAGTCTCTACTTGCGTTCCCGACCTGTCCGGCTGATAAAACCTGTGTTCGAGGGCCTGGACACTGTTCACCATAATTTCCAGCAAGCTTGGCTCCAATATCCAAGGCTTCGCTGTTGGCCTCATGGCTCAAGTCGCCGGTCTAACGAACACGATCATTTATCTTCGTGTCGGGCTCGAGCCGCGCACTTCCACGCCGACGCAGGAGGAGACGGGCATTGTGATGACAACTTTGGTCTCGGAAAGCGACGAATGCCACGTTCCGGATCCTCTCGTCCCTGACAAGTCCAACGTTCTGCAGTTTCATTTTTCTAGAACAGTTTAATTGAGATGTTGGGTTGATGGTCCATTAAACTAGACAGAATGCCATGGGTGTGATTCACATCAAACTCTTCTTTCACTGCGTTCAGGCCCGAGGTAGACTGAGTCTGCGCAGCTGATCCGACCCCTGCCGACCCTAGGCGGCAGGATGCGTGGCCGTGACGTCAACGCAGATAGGCCCAGGTGTGCCGCGCTGGGCCGATCCTCTGCCGCCCCCGCACCGACAAACCTCTGTCTACCCACCCTCGCACACCAAACGCAACCTCTCTGGCCTTTTCTCGTGACAACTGTGACCTGTGGGGAGCAGCCATGAAACCTAGATTATTTTAAGGCTTGATCCAAATCATTTTGTGATCTCCTTGCCGATGACCAAGCAACGGCACTGCTGAGGCTGTGCCTTGACAACGACATGGCAAACAAGCCTAAATGTTGACCAAACACTTGCCAAACACATCCCCAACACATCTCGAACCACTTGTATACCACTAAATGTTCATATCACCACATCCTGCTACTCCCCTTGGGTGCCACAGGTGCCACACTCTGTCTACTCGGCATTTGTGCGGACATCTGCCTACCAACGTCGGCAGAGCCCTTTGCCTACGGGCATCCTGAATGCAGTGTTTTCTTTCACTCACGATGGCGTAGAAGATCCTTGCGTTCTGGTTGAGTGGTTCAAGAAGGCTGGGAGATCACCCGATATTGGCACTGGGATGTGGGTAGCGGAGCCAGAAAATCGTGGTAAACATTGACTCGTAGTATTTTGCAGTTAGATTCTCTTTTGCGTGGCGCGCACCTCATTCTCGTGTTTGGTAGCGACCATATTCCTGTGGGCTTTTATTTTAAACATTCCCTTGATGCATTCAAAGCTTTCCATGTAAATACTATCATCCGCTGGCATCCTGGCCATGTGAGAATAATCGGCCGATGGGCGACCATCTGAGGCTCCAACCGGTCCCTCCTGTGTCCTACGACGAAGGCAGGCATACTGTCAATGAGTAGGACACAAGTGGTCAATTTATTCTGCACTCTCAGTGACTCAGTAAATATTTCTTTTCATAGCAGTCCCAAACATGGCAATACCAGGAAGCTGGTCAGGTGGCCAAAGACAACATTTCTGGACATATCAATGGCATGAAGGTATCCAGGATCGTACTTGAGACACATATGCTTTGTTTCATACACTTTAGTGGTACCCCACATCTATAATAGCGGTGGGAGAGCATGCCTCTCTCAGGTAGAGATGGGGTCAAATGTGCATGTCTGACTTGACAAGACTAGTGGAGCCATTAAAAGCATCCCATGGGAAAAACAGGCGACATGTGAATAGATATAAAGGATTATAATGTATTGCAACCAGAAGTTACGCACCTGGACCTAGATTGGTCCCACAGAAAATCAACAGATTATGACATCGGAAAATCGCCGGTTTTAGCTAATGACAAGTGGTTAGTAGTGAACAGGAGAGAGAAAAGCTGGCGCATGGTCAAACCTGAGGCCCTATGTATCCATAAAACCCATGCAGTTTTGTGAACTTGTCCCATTCAGCCTTTGCCCGCTACAGAGGGTGCCACTTTGGAGCAGGCGGATAATCACTTGAGAACTTGGTGCAGCTGGGGCAAACGGGTACGCATCCTAACACGTTCAAGTATAGTTGAGGGGTGGGGGGAGCACCGTGCAATCAAAATGAGCCCTAAACATTGTGCATTGGCGAAGAACTCGCCGAGCAAGAGACAGCGGTGCTACGCGGCAACTGCCATTTTGCTGTCAAACAAGCAACAACTTTTGAAAATTTGATTGGCACATTGTCCCGACCCCAAAATTTGTTACGAGTCCTAATATCTTTTAGGATTCGTTCTTGTCGACATCCATTCAGTGTTTTTTGATTGAGGTTAAACTCTGACATCATGCGCTGCTTTTCGTTCTGAGGTTCAGCCAACATTTCAATTTTATGCACACAATCTGGGGGAAAAGTCTCGGGGAGGCCTTGGTGCCAGATCCAAGGGCATTTCAACCAATCCATGTCCGCTGAGAGTACATGACTTCATGTTGAACGTGTTTATTGAACCTTGCCATTTGCTAAGCATTTACCAAGTTATCATATGACTAAAACGAAATTTGAAGCTCCGGAAGCTCCGCGCCGGACTCGGTAGTGGTTTGTGGGCATCAAATTCCCATACCGATTATTTTTGCTTTTGTCTGCAATCTAGGCGCTACCGTGGGGCACAGGGAGACTTGTGGGACGCTGCGAGCTGGTGTTTAGAGAACAGATGAAGGTCCAGGGGCGAAGGTGTATTTTAGCTTGTTTTGTACACCGGGATAATCCCTGGAAACCGGCGTTCGTTATCCGGACCGTGCCGTGTAATGCTACCTACCTACCTACCGAGCTCAACGCTTGCTTCGGATTGGCTGAGCTGAGTGACGTCGGAATTTTTCGGACTTTGATTGAGTAATATTCCACGGATTTGATTGTTGTGCATGTTCGACATGCTTCGTTCTCTATGAATATTACAGCTATTGGCACAAAACAAATGTATGTGATTTGCAGGGGCACAAACATTCCACTACTAAAAGTCCAGATTTTTTTTGCCTGAACTGTAAATGGTACAGAGCAAAAATGAAACAATCACATATCAAGAATTGACGAATAATGAGAGAAGCAATTTTGGGATCTAATTGTTATTTCACTAGCTTCTGACTCTTCTTTCATAGAGTTTAAACCTTGGACCTTCATTCTCCTCTTGCATATTGCAAACTAATTAAACTGTAGCCATAACAGTAACTACTATTCAAAATAATGGAAGCACGGGTTGAGAAATATAGGTAGTGGCGCAGTGACTTGTAGAAAGTAGATGGACCTTTCTACTTTCTACATTTGACGCGTTCGGTTGACTTGAAGGGACTAATGAGTCTCAAATTATTTGAGAATAAATTGGAGCCAATACAGAATTTGTCATCAAACAGACAAAGGAGCAAGTTAAAGTAGTCAGGCCAGTCCGGCCCTGTCTTTCAAATGCAAGAATTACCTACAAGATGTCAATTCAACTGCTTTCAAAAACCTGCAGCGCTGTGAATATGCCCAACGGTGTAATCTAGCCTGATGACTATAAAAGCACCATGCATGACTTGAATGACGAAGATTTGCAGAGCCAGCTTATTGAACAGTTCACAATGGCTCAATTAGTCTGAATCCAACATATTCTTCAGCTGTTACAGTTTTCACAGATGGTATTGGCTGAATTATTTCTTGCTCGAAAGCCTATGCCGTGCAGCGGCAGAATGTTTTTTGGGACACCTCCTAACTTTGAGGGTGTTCGTATTATTTTATATGGGGATCAAGTACACTGAAATCTACCCTCCTCCCTCTTATTTCTTCTTTTTCCTTGTTTCCAGATTTGGTTATTGATTAATTATTATTAAGCCCCCACAAACACTGTTAACAAGCCCCGCGTTGAGAGGCTGTAAGCGCACTGCGCATATGAGCCTTTGAAAATTGAAGTTTGTCCTCTGTACTGCGGTATACACTCGCCATTGTCCAGTCTCCCTGTCTATTTCATCCTACGAGACATCACTGCCAGTGGTGGACTCTCTCCCGCTCCACCCTCGGATGCATCGCCGCAACCAGGAACGGTTTGATGTGGTACGATGACGGAATTTCAGTCACTGCAGTCTGATGTCAAAGGCAAAAGTTGCAAAATCGACTCTCTTCAGACAGGTCAGATTCTGGAGGAAACATTATTTGCTCCCTTATATGGGTTTTCCATATTATTTTTAAATTTACAGTCCTTAACCGGGAAGCGAAACAAACCGTGAAGCGAAACACCACGTGTTTTGCATCATGTGAGCATCCCCCAGGGCCCGATTTTTTTGAGCGCATTCTAGAGTATCCAAAACTCATATTCACAAAAGGAATTGTGCAGGTAGTGGTTCAAGAGCTCAAGAAAAAGAAATCTTTTGAATCACTGTTTGGCTCAGTTTTGTCACCAATATTGCAATTGAGCAGCCACTGTCCCTCACTGCTGTGCAGGAATTACACAGTTATAGCATGTATTGGGGGTTTTCAGGGTCGTAGAATTAGAATATGGCCACCGCAGGACTTCAAAGACCCTCCATCATGCCGATCTTACTGTAGTGTTTCGCTTCGTGGTTTATGGCACAATTTGATGGTATCAATAATTGGGCCTGTTCTCCACCAATACTGGTGGGATTCACTCCAACTCTTTGATATCCAGGTAGCCATTTAGTATATACATTGAGTGAAAAAAAAGTTTGGGTGACTATCGCTTTTCATCACGGAGAAAATCCCCGGATCGCGTGAGCGTTTCGCTTCCCGGTTAAGGACTGTAAGCTCAAAGTGGGTTCAATCACAAAAAAACGAGCGGACTCGTACTGCCATGCGAAGCAGTGGCCACAAGCCAAGTACAGACAATGCTCAGAGGTCCCATTTGGACCCCTGAGTGCAAAATCCCCCAAATCCGTACTAATTCACATAGTAAAAAGTCCGTACTGAGAAAAGCTTCCAACAATATAATTTGTTGCAAGATCTACGTGGGGCGCCTCAAAAATTGGTTCACCTTAACTGGAGCCAGAACCTCTCGCTGTCTTGCCATCGACTCCGACGAATTGAGTCTCAATTTACCCCGTCAACCGGTCGCTCCGAGTGACCGAGTCAATCACAGTGTTCAAGTTGTCGCCTTCGGAGTCGCTTATAGCCGATCCTCATCTATTCCCTGGTATAATCCTTCAAACACTCCGCCAACACCGCCTTCTGTGTGCCCGAACTTCCCATTATCCCGCAGTGTGAGTAACCCATGCCTATTGGAATTAGCCCAGTGTTGCCGCGGCTCGGCTCGGCTCGGCTAGCCGATCGAGCGGAGCCGGAGATAAGCCAGCCGTAGCCAGCCGTTCAAGCCACGGCTGAGCCGCGGCTCAGCTGGATTTAGATAACTTGCGAATGAGTAGTGTTTGATGCAGCTCAGATACTCTCAGATCTCTGGCACTTCTCCAAACAAACATTTGCTCCCTCTTTTTGTGTGTAGACATCGACGGTATCATGGTTTGAGCGTGGTGTCACATATTGTGACATATGTGACTATCTTACCGAACTTACATCAACTTGGCAAATTGCAGCGACGGTGTCAATATGGTGTGGACATCTGAGCTTGTCCATGCAGTGGGAGGGTGGGCACCCACATCTGACCATATACAAAGGCCATAGTCTCGTTTAATGAGGATATTTACATTTTAGGGCCGCGGCTAAGCCATGAGCCAGCCAGTCTAAGCTGGCTATCATCGGCTCGGCTCATGAGCCAGCCGGAGCCGAGCCGCGGCAACACTATACATGCTTGCTCAAATTGGAAACCTAGCACGCATCTGCTGAAGCACTCGCGCCTGCCTGGGACGTTCCAATTAACTTGTTCACGCAAGCCGCGCATGTGCATCCCGTAACCCAACGCCTCTCCTCGCCTAGCGCAGTCGGACGGACCCCTTGCGAATAGGGAGCGCCTCCCAGGGTCTCCGAGTGTCCGACACATTGCATCTGGGTCACTGACGTAGGCTTGTTCATTCAAGCCACATTAAAAATCCATCAGTCACCCTGCGTACGTGCGCTGATTCTGCATGCGTACTTGAATATTTGATGCACTTAGGAGCTTACCGGCCATCCTCCCACAGACCAAACCGTTTTCAAACGCAGAGTTCGTTCTGGTTGCTCCCCGCATTGAATTGAATGACACAGTCCTAGTGCGGGATCGATGCACTTCGAGCACAGTCGCATCAGCCTGTGCTGCTCGTTCCACGGATGCCAGTCAACTGCGAGTAATCTTTCCACGGACCTCAGTCGACTGTGAGCACGTACAAGCCTTAAATTGATATCAATATTTATCTAAGTGTATTCTACAATAGTATTCTGCGACAAAGGAATTCTAGGACACATGTTAACGTCACTTCTGCACGTAAAATAACTCAAACAATATTTTCTCAACCTGTGGGCCTGTCAACGATCCGTTACGGCCGTGCCGTTGTAATTAATAATGGGAGGTTGGTGATGGGATCAAATGTCAGCGCTTGTTTCCAAACGCCCCACTACACTTCACGTGCATTGCGTTGAATCTTCCTCTAGGCCCTCCGTTTTTGGCGCTTTGGGCGAATCGGCGGATTACCCCTGCACCGCACTGCGATCAAGCTCTCCCCGCAGCGACTCCCTGGGAGTCAGATATGCAATCTTCCAAAACGAAAGAGACTGGGGCAGGAGAACAAAAATGTGCGTATACTTCAATAATAATTCCCACTGGGTTGATCTTATCCTTTTTCAGATAGAGATGAATCCGCGGCCACCAAACTTTGGGCCGTTTACATTTCCGAAGCAGAAAAATATGACAAGGCTCTTGTAAACAGCTGGAGAAGCGATATGGATAGCTTACTTATCTTTGTTGGTGCTTTCCATACCCAGCCTATCTATCGCTGACAAAATATCTGGCGCAGGCTGGTCTCTTCTCAGCCAGTCTCACGGCTTTCCTCATTGAAAGCTACGGCACGCTGACCCGGGACCAAGGAGACACTACCATCGCCATTTTAATGCAGATCTCCCGCCAGATCTCGGCATCTGGGAACTCCTCATCCGTTGAGCTCCCAATGCCCAGTGTTTTCAGGCCGTCCGCCGCAGCGCTCACATGCAACACGCTCTGGTTCATCAGTCTCGGTCTCAGCCTCTCTTGCGCACTCATCGCGACCCTGGTCGAGCAATGGGCCCGGGACTTCATCCAGAAAACCGACATGCGCCCATCACCCATCATTCGCGCTCGAATATTCTCGTATCTCTACTATGGTATCCGTCGATTCAACATGCACGCCGTAGTGGAACTCATCCCCCTTCTTCGACACATCTCTGTCATTTTGTTCTTCGCCGGACTCGTCGCATTCCTCCATCTAGTCAACAGTGCCATAATGGCTGTGGCGGCGGCACTCCTCTTCATAATTCTCGGCGTCTACGGCTACCTCACTGTCCTGCCCATCCTCCATTCCGACTGTCCATTCCGCACGCCTCTTTCCGGCCTATTGCGTCTCGTTTGCCTGCAGGCTTCGAGCCTGTGGGCCTCGTCGTTTCCACAGAAACGTGAGAACGACGCAGAGTCAGAAAGCACACTCTTTCCCCCTTCTATGAATTCGGACATCCTCACATTGACGGAGGTCATGATGAAAGATGCTACAAGGGATTCACCGGAAAGAGCTGATCGCGATTGCAGAGCGCTCGTATGGGCCATGAAATCCTTGACAGCCGACAATGAGCTCGAGCCATTCATCGAAGCGCTTCCCGACGTTATTTGGGGCGGTTCGAGTCCAAGACAATTATACGACGAGCAGATACAGGCGCTTCTCCGGCATCCCGAAGTGTGTCTCCTTCCCCGCATCGAGGGCCTTTTGCGGAGCTGTGAGGGCGGCCTTTTATCTGCTACCCTCCGCCAACGACGCCAAATCGCATGCTTGAAAGCCATATGGGCACTCGCTCATCTGGCCTTCGAATCCGAGGAACCTTTCTACGGGTTTAACTTTGAACTACTCGTTCACACAGAGAACTTCGACACCGCGGTTCAGCCTTACCTCGCCTCCGCAGCGGCTCTAGCCCGGTTCAATTTCGCACGTTGGTACGAGCGTGAACGATGCAGAGTCGGTGATATCGTGAACCATTGCAGGACTCAGATCGGGACAACGCTTCCAGATCTCACGAGGATCGTGTCCTTGTTCGAAAAACTCGAGCGCTATCTGAAAAACCCCGTGGCTGTGGTCAGATTTGACCCTGATTCAGATTACTGGGATTATCACCCGCAACTCCCAGTGGAGTGGACGAGCCGGGGCCGGACTATTTCTCTGTCGTCCTCACCGGATGTGAGGCAGTGGTTGGACACTTTCTCCGTCGTCCTCAAAAGCCGAAGCGCCTCTCTTGCTAAAATCTTCTGGGTCTTTGTTCGGGTGGCCTGCGATCTGGACTCTGCGCCCTATGAACTCCGCAGTACCTTCAACGCAATGGTTGGGGATGGCTTGCGTCTATCCAAAACAGACATGATGGCCATGGATTCAACCTTCCGCCACATCACATCTCCCCGACACCTCCGCCGCCTGAAGACACATCCTGCAGTACACCACATCGATGTCATCGTCGGCGTCCTCATCTCTCTCTGGCAAACTGGTTCCAAGGAGAGTCCTCACGGTGTCAATCTCTCCGAAAGCCTACTTCGCTACATCGGCAGCCGGGACGCAGACGAGGCCCTGGTCGTCGCACTGGGTGGCTGCGACCACAGTCTGTTATCTGCGGCTATATCCGCGCATCTACGACAGCGATGGTGGCCTGCTGAAGATTTCAAGTTTCTCTGGCGTCTCTGTACCTTTTACAGAGGCTTAGGCACGACGGCGCGGCGCGGCCAAGATTTCCCTCCAGCGGCTCTCAGAACGAAAATCCCGTCTGGCTTTGACGAGTCGACCGTCATTGCAGTGAAGGAGGGGGCGCCTCCCGATATCTCGCCGTCCGTCGTTCCGGTTATTGAACTTTTGATTCTTAAGTCGCAGGAATTCGCGCCCGCCGAGAGTTTGTTGGGATGGCGTGCCTGGAACGAGGCACGCTACGAGACGCACTGGCTCATCCTCACGGAATTCCTGGAGCACTGTGGCGTTCCGTCGCTTCCGTACAAGGCACTCGAAACTCTGGAACACATTCTCAGCGAACCCTGGCGCCCACAGAAAGTCGATCCAGTCCTACAGCGCCGATTTGCGACGAGCCTGATGGGCCTTATGCAGCGAGACACCGCAGATGCCCACCCTCATATTGAACTCGTCCACCAACTCGTCGGTTCATTTGTGTTCAAGTGGTACACACTGGAAGCGGTCTCTCAGACGACATTCAAGTTCAATGATCCAGGCGCAGGTGGAGTTGTTCTGGATGCGCTGGAACATTTTATGCCGTTTGCATCCTAAGATCTTGTTTATACTGTCCGCATCATCATCACCAACCTACGGCACCAACACTCGGTTGAGAACGTCGAGGCGGCAGGACAGAGTACGTAGAATTTGACTTGCCGCAAAAACGAACTCCGAATCAAGCCTAGGAAGCGGTCAATAGGAGTTGTTCAATTTGATTTTTTTTTTACATGAGTTACACCACACACCAAGACGGTCGTACCATATATGCTAATTAAATTATCAGGTACTGACTGGTGTTTTTAATGCGATAGGTACGCCTGCACATTTGCGTACGGTCAGACGGGCAGTGGGATGATCTGGACGATGGAGCGGACGAGTGAGTGGCTCCTTTTTTAATTTGCTTGTCGTCATCGGGCGAGTTGATTTCATCGGAGCGAGTGTTTTTTCTCTATCTTCTTTGAGGGCAACTATTCCTCTTTTTGCTTGCTTGGTACGACGTCCCACCCCCGCGCTTCGAGCCTCTCGAACAGCTCCCGAGCGATGCGCGGATTTTCCCGTTATTTATTTCCTTGCCAACTTTATTTATTACTTCCTCCGTCCTTCCTCTGCCCCTCCCCCTCCTTCCTCGAACTTAAATGTATTTAATTCTCCTGCGCATGCGTCTGCAGCTCTTTCCTCTGACTCACCCCAACATTTTCTTCGATCGAACACTTTTTAAAAATGTGTTCAATCGACGTACAAACCCATTACTCAATCCAACATTCAGATATTAGGCTGGAAAATGATAGTTTTGGCTGGTGTTCAATCACAGAGTGAACATGTTCAATTGGGAATCCTTCTGTTCGATTGTGAGGCCTAATAAGGTAATTCTCCTTGAACGCAAAAGGTTGATGGTGGTCAGCACAACGTCAGCAACATCTCGTCGAACTGCATATGGAGTGTCAGTGTGTCAGCTGTGCTTCGTAATATCCCCATTTCAACGCTCTTTCGTTCCTCCACCATGAACACCCTAGTCTAGGATTTGATAACCGTAGCGAGTACGAAGTGCCTCGGAGTTTGAAAATTTAGGCGGGGCCATCACTGATATGTCACTTCCTCGCTTACACGACCAAAAAGCCCAGAAAAGAAAGGCCTCAAAGTCCTTTATAACTTGCCAATATCTCATGAAGAAAATCACAGCGTCTCAAAATGAGGCTCCCTCCACTTATACAAAAAAAAGGCCTTCAGAAACGATTTCAGCGATGTCAACGGAGGTCCATCATATTTTTCAAACTCCGAGGCACTTCGTACTCGCTACGGTTATCAAATCCCAGCCTCTATAGCATAGCACTTGTGAACGACTGTCTTCCAAGTGCGTGGTCCGCTAGAGAGGCTGGTATCGAGCCTATGAACACCCTTGCTTTGACCTTCTGCAACATCCAGCTCTCCACATCTTTGGCATCCTCACCTGTAAAAGTCACGTCAAGACCGGCTCAAGCTTCCCTCCGCGCCAAGCCTCCGTCCGATCTCATGCTGCAACCAAGTCATAGCCTACGCCTTTTTTCTTCTTCTTTATGCTTTAAGCCTCGCCGCCATGCAAACTCTTTCCGCTGAGAAAAGCCTTGCAACGCCTTGAGCTTTTGTTGAACCCTCGCCTCAAACGTCGTTTCGCTTAGTCACGCCTTCAATATTCCAAGTGTGCCTTGTCAAATTCAACCTTCTTAGCCTCAAGCATCGCCTTCCAACTTAGATCCTGCCTTAAGCCTTCAGGCCTGTCATCTCAGGCATCACCTCAAGTTTTATTTCAAGCCTCCCAAGATGCCCTGGCTTTTGTCCTCCGCCTCCCACCTCAATATTTAGCGCAAGCCACATTTCAAGATTCACCTCGAGCATCACTTCAATCTTTTTGCCCTCGGATGCACCTTCCTCTCTGTCATCGGCACTGTGAATGTTGTCGTTCAAAACAAGCTTCTATCGTCGATGCAAAATACGATCTCCACGATGTTTCCTATATCTATTTCATGCAACAGAATTTATATTGTGATGTCGATCCATCCTGGTCACCTCCACCAAATCGTTGAAGTTCTTCTCAAATTCTTATAATTTTATTACAGCCGATCCTGAGCACGATTTTTATTTATTTGTAGATCGTGTTTCCCAATGCATATGTGGAAGAAATGGGGGTGGTCGTGCATTCGTGAACGTTTGAGAGGTAGAAATACATATTGAGCGTCGATTATACTGGCGGATGGCGGCCGGTCTGCATGAGATGGACGGCATGGCCACTGATGCAAATAAAAGTCCACAGAGAAGGATCGCCTTGAATACTTGATCCTTGAAGTCGCCAGGAGGTCAGTATTACAACCTTTGATATGATCACACTGAGGATAATCATAATTGCCACACGCTGCCTCCCCCTAGACTCGTTACCAGTCTGTAACCAAAATCCAAAAAATGTGGCAAGCACTTTTGGGTGTAAACACCGAAGCGCTTGCCGCATTTTTTCGGATTCGTTTACAGACTGGTAACGAGTCTAGCCTCCCCCGCAACCAAAAAGTGGAGGAGGAGGAGGAATGCCGGCGCACGGTCCCAAATTGAGCCGGGGCCCGTACTACACACTTATTCTCGTGAGACCATTATTTGATCCGACTTTCGACTCCGACAGGGCCCAGTAATTGCCGCCAGGATTGACGTCGGTATCTCCAATTGCCGAAATTTGTGATTCTCATTAGTTTCAAGGATTGGTTGTAAATAATCATGTCTAAGCCGTGTTTGAATAAAAAAACTTCTTCAGATAGTTTGTTATTTCCTAGGAGAGGAATTGATAACGCAAATTGAACACCAATGTGTCATGCGTGCAGGACATGTATTTACGTAAAATTCGTTACTTGAAGACAGTCCTATACCCACATTGCATCTCGAGCCTCTTCCTAAATATCCAGAGTCAGACTCCAAAGGTTTCGAACCAAGCTGAACGCGTCCATCACGAAAACAGGGAAGTTCTTGCAAGGCCATATATGGCAATACAAAGGTCACAAGGGTCCCAAACCCCGTCAGCCATATGAAAAGTTCAAACGGGCTTATATGGTACCTCAATAAGTATATATAGGCACGAAAAGCATTGAAAACCTGGCGAGATCGAGCAAGGCTGTTTTAAATTTCATCTGGTGGTAACCACCACATCAGGGCAGAGTAGGTATGCATTTGTTCAGCAGGTCTGCGCATCGCCGCCAGAACCGGGCACTACTTCCATTATTATTGCTTGCTCATCGGGTTCAGGCAGGAAAAGAATATGCAGGCAAAAATAATTCATTGCAGTACATAAAAATAAATTTACACGGCGGATGCAGCGGTGTCTACCTCCCCAGAAGAACCATCGGGGACGGCGGTAACAGCGCTAGCGTCGGCGGGTGCGGATGATTCAGGTGCGGGAGCTGCGGCTGCGGAAGGTGCGGAAGCAGCGGCTTCGGCAGCTAACACCTCCAAATGTGCGGCCTGGAGACGCTCGAGATGTGTGGGGCCACTCGGCCCTGCTGCCGTGCTCGCCGGCTCGACCTCGGTAAGACCGAAAACAACCCTGGAAAGAACACATGAGGCATGGGTTAAAGAATAAGAGGGTACTCACTTATTCCACAAGGCAAGGATTGACTCCCCGACATCCTTATCGAAGATTGCGTCGATAGCCCAGAAGAAATCTTCGTAATTGAAGTCTCCGTCTATTCTGCCGAATTCCTGCTTGGATGAGATGGTGAAATATACCTGGAAAGAATGTGTGAGCTTCAGAACGATGCACAGAAGAACACGTACCAGGACGCCGAGCCAAGAGATGGTTCGGCGTGTCATCCTTCCCATGCCAATAAGTTGCGCGTTTGGCTTTCGTCCCTTCTGGTGTCCGTCTCCCTTCAGTGCCGCCCCGGGCCCCATAAGAATCGCTTTACCACACTGAGAAGTAGTGAGAAATGGCAGTGAGAGAGCACAGAACATACCCGTAACATGACCTCGCCCTTAAGTATATTCCCCCAGGCAGTGTGATCATTGGGCTGGCCGAGGGGGAAGAAGAAGCGCGGTAGCTGCGCAGCACTGAGCTTGAACTCAGGATGGCCCGACAGGATCTTCTCGTACGTGCTAAATCTTGCGATCAGTCACGGGGGGGTGAGGAAGAAAGGTGGATCGCACTCCTGTGTTGCTGCCCATTCAAGCGGGCACAGAAGGGCAGCGAGGGTCGCGTTGTTGAAGCCACGGAGGTCCTTGGATGAGAGGCCGGCAGGAATGGCGGGGGTCATTGCTTCGCTCGGGTCCTTCATGACCCAGCCGAGCGTCCTGTACTTGAGTGTGTTGGTGTCGTCAGATCGTGCTGAGTCCAAGCCCGAAGCCATCTAAAATTAATCAGTAGATGTGTTGCAAAAAGTCAAGGCATACTTCTTGGCATATCGCCCGGCGACTGATAGGATCTCTCTCGAGTTTGAGGATGTAGTCGTGCAATCCAGGAAATTTATTCCACAGGATCACATAGGAGTCCATGAGCCTCCTACTGTAGTCGGTGTTAGGAGGGGTCTGTAGCTGGGCACCTGCTTACCTGTTGATATCATCGGGGATTGGATCTCCTTCCAGCGTACGGTCTACGGAGAGGCCATGCTCGATGATGTCAGCGATAGACACAAAGGGGCCGAGAAAGCGGGCAATGACACGTCCGTAGTTATGGTAGTCCTCATCGGCAGGACTCTTCTTGCGCTTTGCTGCTGCGGGCTCTGTGTCGGCGAGCTTGGTGGTAGTGTCGGAATCGACTCTGATGGAACTTTGTCAGCGCAGCCTCCATTGGCATTGGAGCATAACAAAACCACACTGACCTTTTACGCTTTCGACCACCACGCCGAGCCCTCGTAGCTTTATCTAACAGGCCCCACAAACGCTCTATCTCGTCGTCCTTGTCTGTCTGTGCACTGCTACTGGGGCCGGTTATGTTGGTCGCGTCCTGCAACGGTGCTGAGGCCGCCGATTCTCCGGAAGTAGACATTCTAGGTATGTTGGAGGTAAGAGGAGACAAAAGGAAGTGGGTGGTAAGAGACAAGGAGCGTCCACATGTCTGGTGCTCTTATCTAGTGCTGCGCCCTGGCATTTGAAATTCCCTGAAACTCAACCTCCTCAATAACCTCACGTGGGCGTATCATCGGCAGCTATTCGGATTCCACTTACGCGCTCTTTGTCTTTCCGCCATCGTCAGGGAGTGAAATTATGCCCTACCTCTTCCCGCAGCAGAAAGTAGGCTACCGGGATGAACCGAACCAGACTTGGGAGGTTTGTTTACTTTTTTTTACGTGTTTCTGACTACTGCTCACCCCAATTGCAGGGAACCGGTGCAGACTACACGGAATTTTCGGCTTCCGTAGCGCGTCGATTGCTTCCCTTTCCCGACAGCCCTCTGCGTGCTAAGAATCCGGACATGCCAGTAGAAGAAAAGGTACGCGTTTCGCAATTTCAATGCCCATTTAATGAATTATTTGTGTTTAAAGGTCTTGCCTCTGAAACGCCGCTACAAAGCCCCGGTACCCAAGATGGACAGATCATACGTGGATTCCCTCACCCTGCGCCAGGTTCTGGTAGAGGCCACATATGATTATAACACGGTATGTGCCTATCTCCCATCTTCGCGGCGCTGATGCGAAATATGAGACAGGCAACACAGACTCATTCGATCATGATCCAGTTGTTGATTCGCCCTGTGGAAACCATCCCTGTGATCTTCCACATCAGTCCGCGGTTTGTGCGCGCCATCTGGAACGCCAAGAGCGGGCGTCGTCAGCCGAGTTGGGTTGTTGAGCGAGCCGAGAAATTGAAGGAGACGGACATGCTCATCTATGTCGTCAACGACCTTGAAAGCAGGGTTCGCAGTTGCGCATCTTATGCGCGCTGGAATGTCAACGCCGATGTGGTAAATTATTTCTTCCGGAAGATTCAGTCAAAATTAATATTTCATATTCTAGTCGGCTAGCCTTTTGTCCTGGGCGCAGGGGGTTACGGTATTTACTTCCTGCGGAGACTAGGATATGTACTGACATCATCTAGCCACGCTCTGTCGTGTCTTCTGTAGATGAGTTGTGGCCTGCAATAACCCCGCCGCGGAAAAAGCGGGCGCTCAGCTCCACTCGTTCGCGCGCTGATCGAGTAAATCACAAGCACATTATGTGAAATCAATTTATTTTACAAGTTCCGGTGCCCCTGAGATTTAAATCTGCGTGGCTGGCAAGCCCCTCGACATCGTCCCTCCTCCCATGCTATCATGAATATCTTCCTCTTGTTCTGGCTCTTCATGTATCTGTGTCCTTCTCCTTGCACTCGCTCGTTTGCCCAACCACGCGGGCTAAAAAATCATCAAGTCTCCTGTCGTGTTTTTATTGCGGCGTGCGAAGCTCGAGATGCGGCGGCGATGGAAGGACCTAGTGCCAGGGATATCTACATGAACAAAAAACGGCCACGGCAACGCTCTCCCTCTCCTCCTCCTGTCTCAGCTGCGTCTGGCAGCAATTTTACTCAGGTAAATCATCGCTCCATTTCAAGATGCCCGCATCTCATATACATTTCTAGGATCTCGACGTTGATATGCCAGGTATCGGGGATGATCTCTCACCGCCTGAAGAGCCTCCGCGCGGGCCAACTCCGCCTCTTCTCACTGCAGCCGGCCGGCCAATCCGACAGAAACGTAAGACTTGGAAGCTTCTCGAGCAGCTTCCTCGCCCCCCGCCCACCATTCCCACCCCTGTCCCCGAAGATCCTGTGCCTGACGAGGATGCTCAGCCGACTTCGAACTGGGTTTGGGAATCCATCCGAACCACCGTCAATGGGTTCGGGCTTTTTCGCGAATACCCATCGCAGCCGACGTACAACCCCGACGAAGTCCTGACCATTGGGGACTTGTCTGACCTCGCTTCGGCAACCCGTTCCAACACCGCGACAATCCCGTCCGAGTTAACCCCATTCTTCGAGCCGTCACCTCCTCCCAGTCCATCCACTGCCGCCGCGCCACTTCCCGATCCTACAACACCCGATGCTCCTCTTCCTCCCCCTCCTGCGTTCAAGGGTCCTTTCCGGAATTCCAGCATTTGGGGGCTTATGGAGTGGATGTGGACGGGCTCTGCACAGAAATCCCTTGAGGAGGCGGGCAAGCTCATCGACTTTTTGAAGTCCCCAGCTTTCTCGCAGGCCGACATCCAGGACTTGGACATTAAACGCGAAACAGAGGCATTTGATCGGTACTTGGCCGGCGAGAATTCTTTGGGCGTGCGTGACGGATGGAAAGTTACCTCCGTCGATATCTCTGTCCCGGATGGGAAACCGCATGCATCGGAGGCAGAGGCACCTATATTTTCTGTGCCCGGCCTCCACTACCGCCCACTCGTCGAGGTCATCAAAACCGCCATACAAGAGGCGGGAGACCGCTGCTTCCACTACACCCCGTTCAAGCAGTTCTGGTCTCCGGATCCCAAGAGTCCACCTGAACGCGTTTACGACGAGATATATTCTTCCCCCGCCATGGTCGAGGCTCACACGCAACTCCAGCAGCAGCCAGCAGAACCTGGTTGTACTCTCGAACGAGTGATCCTCGCGCTCATGTTTTGGTCGGACTCAACACATCTTGCCAGTTTCGGCGACGCAGCACTTTGGCCTCTTTACCTTTTCTTCGGCAACCAATCGAAATGGCTGCGCGTGAAGCCGCGGAGTAATGTTTGTCACCACGTTGCCTATTTCCCTAAAGTAAGTGATTACATTGCACGGCGAGGTTTAACATTGATTCACCCTTCAGCTTCCCGATGCCTTCCACGATTGGTTTCGTTCCATTGCCGGTGCCGCACCTTCCGGCGATACCCTCACCCATTGTCGCCGTGAGCTCATGCACGCGATATGGCGCCTGCTTTTGGACGAAGAATTTCTCCACGCATATGAACACGGCATTGTGATCAAATGCGAGGATGGGGTATTGAGACGGTTTTTCCCTCGCATATTCACTTACTCTGCCGATTATCCCGAGAAGTTTGTCCTCTCTTATTCGTATCTACTGTCTATCTGTCTAAAATATCCTGGACAGGGTTCTGTTGGCCACAATTCGTAATCTCGGGAACATGCCTTGCCCACGCTGCTTCCTGCCCAAAGAAGATATCCCGGACCTTGGCATGATTCGCGATGACAACAAACGAGAGAGTCAAGCGCGGACTGATACGCACCTGAGGAACGGCACTCTCGCAAATGCTCGGCGCAGGATCTACGAGCTCGGGCTTGCAGTCAAATCGGCTGCAGTGGAGCGTCTCCTGAGTCCCTTTTCCTGGACGCCAACCTCCGTAAGAGCTGCTGTGCGAATGGTAGACGGTTTGCTGATTATTTAATCGCCGTAGAACGCCTTTTCAGATCGCCTCTCACAGTTCAATTTCAACCCATTTAAAATGCTTGTCCCAGATTTTATGCACGAGTTTGAGCTCGGTGTATTCAAAGCAGTCTTCATCCACTTCCTGCGAATCCTGCACGTCGGGGATGGTGCCATCACAGAGCTGAATTACCGGTACGTTACTTCTACATGCTCATTATAATCTACTCACGGTTGTAGATTTCGATTGGTCCCAACATTTGGACAGTCAACAGTCCGCCGCTTCACTCTAAATACCTCCGCTTTGAAGAAGATGGCCGCATGGAACTATCAGGCTATTTTAGTCGTATGTTTTTGCCTAATCTGGGACTATGAAGCTGATTCGAGTACCAGTGTGCGCTCCCTGTAGTCGATGAGCTGCTTCCGGTGCCGTACAACTCGCAGATTCTGGATCTATTCTTCGTTCTGGCCCAATGGCATACACTGGCCAAGCTCAAGATGCACACCGACAGCAGTATTGGCTTGTTGGGATCTACCACAACACAGCTGGGACGTCTATTGCGCCAATTTAAATGCTCCGTGTGCGCCAATTTCGCTACAAAGGAGCTTCCATCGGAGGCGGCCGCGTGGGGACGTCGTCAAGCTCGGAAAGCTGCCAAGAAAGGCAAAGATCCCGTTCGGGCTGCAAAGACCAAGACAAAGGTCAAGGAATTCAGTTTACTCACCTACAAGCTGCATTCCCTCGGTGACTATGTACGCTCCATTTTGTGGTTTGGGACCACCGACTCATATTCGACTCAACCAGTAAGCTAGCTGTCTACGTTAAATCGCCATGGCTAATTACAAATTGTTTAGGGTGAACTGGAGCATCGCCGGGTCAAACGCTACTATGCCCGTACAAATAAAAACCGTGCCGTACGTCAAATGACGCAACTCGAGCGCCGAGAGTCTTCCTTACTGCGGTTGCGACTCCGGGCTCGCCTGCATGGCCGTCTTTTTGGCATGACCAGCGCGACACCGGTCTTCCAAGGCCACGCGCGCAAACTGAAGCTGAAGAGAAAGGCAAAAGCGCCTGAATCCGCCGTTCCTTTTGCCGAATCGGAGGCGCTCCCGTACACTACTCCTGAGCAACACCATCATATCTCCGAGTCCCGCAACTTTTCTCTGCATTTGACTTCATGGCTTGGCGAACATAATGGCGATCCGGCCACTGATGTCTGTCGCTTCCTTCCTTCTTAGCTTTAAACTTACTCCATTGTTTCTAGGGTTTTTTATCGAAGCTGCAAGAGCATCTCCTCAGCCGCCTCGCCCATCCGGATTGGTCGGGTGATGGGAATGAGTTCACGCCTGAACAACGATTCAAGCTAATTTTACGCAATGGTCGAATCTACCGCCACAAAATCTTACGCATAAACTATACAACCTACGATGTACGCCGGGGTCAAGATTGCCTCAATCCTCGGACTCATTCGGACGTCATGACACTCGCACCCGAGGCGGACGCCTCTCATCCATTCGCATATGCCCAGATCCTCGGAATTTTCCACGCCGATGTTGTCCATAACGTCGCCGGTGCCAGCACCATCCCGCAGCCGATGGAGTTCCTGTGGGTTCGCCGGTATCGCATTGACAATACATGGCGTGCGGGGATCAAGCGAAAGCGCCTGCATCGGCTCGAGTTCCTACCCGACACGGACCCGAACGCGTTTGGATTCCTGGATCCAGATGAGGTCATCCGGGGCGCGCACATTATTCCCGCCTTCGCTAGTGGCACCACGAGCGAGCTTCTGGCGGCGCGCTCTGTGGGACGGCTGCCCCGCGACGGCCTGGATGACGAGGACTGGAAGAAGTACTATGTCAATTTGTAAGTCTCGTTCCAGACTCACAACACTCACTTACCTCCTTCCACAGTTTCGTGGACCGTGACATGTACATGCGCTACAATGGCGGTGGCGTCGGTCATTACCGTGTGCCCATTCCAGAGGAGAGCGAAGTCACACCGCCTCCTAGTCCACCTGCCAGTCCCACTGGTCTTCCCACCGAGAGCAACACCGCGTCATCCAGCTCGTCAAGGTCCGGCTCACCGGTGTCAGATGGCAGTGGAGCTTCAAGCGGGTCAGGGGAGGATGTAGATGGGCCACAGGATGGGGAGGAGTCGGAGGATCTTGGGCCTGAGGACGGGGACGGGTACATGGACGAAGAGGCGGAGGAGGACTATGCGCCACTCTAGTACTGATTCTTATCATCGGACGCTCGATGGATTAGCGCCCAATTAGCGCCCAGTTACTATAATTATAAATAATAATACTTTATACTGCAGAAATATATATGCGGCTTGGATTGTAATATATTGGGGAACAAGGCCTTCCACCACCATAGATACCCTTTACATAGCTGGTGAGCGCCTTGGAAGGCCTTGGAAGGACGCGAAAGGTCTGACAGCGCCTTACATACTCTTACATAGCCGGATCAGGCCAGGTGATCCGTGAAAGGGATTGGCAGGATTTCCCCGATTTGCTGATGTCTGGGAGTTCGACGGATCACATTGGCCCGAACTGATCTTCCGCAGCCTCAGCACTATCTACCGCAATTTTTTTTTGCGAACGGCACAAGTTCCCGCTAATGTCTGGGAATCCAGAAAATAGCCATAAGACTGTGATTTGCGGACGATCTCAGAACAAGGTGATTGATGTGACAAAAGCCGATCAAGCCTGCCCGCAGAAATCTTTTTTCAGCTTTTCCAACTGCTTCGCATCGCGCTGTAGTGTGGAATACATTGGACTGCACTCAAACTAGTACTCGAGGAATAATCTTCATCCAACGCACGCATCAAAGGAACAATAAATCGCTGAGAGAATTCTCACGAGTATTCTAAAATCGGGGTTCTGTCCGCAGCAGGTGACTTCCTACGCGCATATAAAGCACACGAGCGTTATGCCCAACTCCCCAATGCTGCTCACACTACTGTCCCTCACTTCCGGGCTCGTCGCCGCGAGCGCAAGTTCCCCAATCGTTGCACTACCATATGCAACGTTCCAAGGTATCAATGACGGAAATCTGGCCAAATTCCTCGGAATCCCATTTTCCCGACCCGTGTAGCTACTCGTATTTCTGAATGCTCTCCATTGCACTCTGAAATCCATTCAGTGCACGCTTTGACCTTCCGACGCCCCCACAGCGCCTTCACGGGGTGCAGAATGCCACAGCTTTTGGAGCAGCTTGTCCACAGCAGGCTTTTTCTCCAATTCCAGTTTTTCCGTTGGGTGCTGCCAACTACAGTGCCATCTCTGAAGATTGTAAGTTGCGCAGAGCTACTATAGATGCTATTTTAATTCTTCTACAGGCCTCACAATCAATGTTTTCAAGCCTAGTTCTGCAAGTCCCAAAGCAAAACTTCCGGTCTTCGTGGTACGTACTGCTATTTGAAGCTCGTT
The DNA here is from genome assembly GCA_029282285.1 of Mycena rebaudengoi. NCBI lineage: Eukaryota > Fungi > Basidiomycota > Agaricomycetes > Agaricales > Mycenaceae > Mycena > Mycena rebaudengoi. Next base: position 1,295,462 of record JARJCX010000033.1, on the reverse strand, counting down.
TGCCCCAAGTAATGGTGTCAATTCTTTCTAGTGGATTTACGGCGGTATGTTCTTTTCAAGGGTCCTATTCAATCAAATATCATCCTATAGGTACATCCAGGTGGCTTCGAAGTGGGGAATTCCGTGGACACTGATGTAGTCCCTGTGGTCAAACGATCTATGGCCATTGGTGAGCCAGTCATAGTCGTCACCCCCAAATTATCGCGTGAGCGGTAGGTGTAGCCATCCAGATGTTATAACGCCGGCTAACATGAAGTATGTCAGCTTTCGGCTTCTTGGCGGGAAAAGAAGCTGCCGCCGCTGGTATCACTAATCTCGGGTTGAGAGACCGTGGGTGTTCGGAAACAAAGAAACTTGGAATGTCATTTGACAGTGCTTCAGAGATATTCGCGCTTCAGTGGGTGCAACAACACATCAGCGCTTTCGGCGGAGATCCTACTCGCGTTGTAGTGCAAGCATTTTCTTCTTATTCCTGGAACCCACATTTTCCTAACAGTTGATACGTAAAGTGGCGGCATCAGCGCTGGAGCGATCTCAGTGGGTATGCTTCTTCTTTCAAACCACCAGCATTCGAACACCCTATTCCACGGTGCCTTTATGGTATGCACCGCTTAGGCTTCCGGAGCGCTTCATGATCTCGTGCAACAGGTGTCCGGATCTCCGTTTTCAGTTCCTACCATCGCGGATGGGCAACCTTTCTACGATGAATTGGTAGTGGCCAATAATTGCACTGGATCTCGCCACTCCCTCCAATGTCTCAAAAATGTCCCCTTCGACTCCTTTATGGCGACCGTAAACAAGACGAGGAACTTATTCTCTTTTTCAAGTGGCAACAATGCCTGGCGACCTAGACTTGATGGAGATGTCATAGTTCAAGACCCACTGATCTCTGTTTCCGATGGATCGTTTGCGAAGGTTCAGTACATGTTCGCGAATTGAGGTTATGAGCTGGCTAAGCGAATTTTCTAGATTCCCATTGTAACTGGAGACGATGATGACGAGGGGACGTAAGCTGATTTCACAACGACTGCTCATTGAGAAGACTGAAACCTGATTATCTTTGCAGACTATTCTCGCTTTCCACGACCAACATCACGTACTTCTGTCTCCCTGAAAATATAGGCATCCTGTCTGACGCTCAACTAGGACGAATGCAGAATTTCTCGATTATATCAACTCCAAGTAGGCCGAGCCAGCCTGTCTCTCTGATCTGACAACCATTACAGCTATATTCCATTGGCTACACGCGCCCAAATCCAAAAATTAGGGCTCTTGTATCCCGACGATCCAACGCAAGTACGTGATACCTTTTCCAATTCGCCGCGTACTCTCACTGAGTTCACGACAAGGGATCTCCGTTCGACACAGGAACCGCGAATCAGTTGACGCACGTTCTCATTTCCAAGAGGTTGAATGTGATAATTAATGGCGCATCCAGACCTGAATTCAAGCGGCTTGCGGCCTTCCAGGGCGACCACTTTTTTGTTGCCCATCGTAGATTTTTCCTTGAGCACGCATCCGGACGGCAGAATACCTGGAGTTATCGTAATTCCGTTTCTATCGTAAATACTCGTGACTCAAGGATCTCTTTAAGTTATCAAACGCGGAAAGTCGATACCATTCCTCGGGGCAGTGCACGGCGGCGATATAGGAATATGGTTCCCGACCAATAGCAATGACACCATTGGCGCGGATATCCTTGGTAAGAATTATTACTCTCGTGCAAAATACATATCCTCAATACCGCTTGTCGTCCAGTTAACTTTATCAACACCCTCGACCCGAATAGGTCAGCGGCCTCCCAAAGCGGCGCGCGCCTTCCCGTCTTGTGGCCGAAGTGGAAGTCTGCATCTCGAGCGCTCCTCACCTTGAGCGATCCGGCAATAGTCAATATCACCACCGATAACTTCAGGGCCGACGCGATGAGATACCTGAGTGATCTGCTGTTGAAGGAGGCTCTCGCAAAAAAGTAAGAAAATCCCGCTAAACTGTTCGGCCCAAATTTTTTGTCCATGAGCTAGTTAGTGTATGTATGTTTTACATGCCCAGTGTGAAACATGATACGAGTTTCCGTTCCGACAAGCATGCAGCGCAGGACTTGTAGTCTCTCTTGACAGCTGCTTCAGTATTTCTAACTCGTACCTCGTTTACTGAACATAAAGTCAGCTTTCAAGTTTGTAAATTACCTAGTTACATGTCTCACACCATGGCGAAATTGAGAATTGATTCAAACTCAGAAGGTTCTGACATAACTTACGAACCAACACTGAAGCCAGATGCCTGTTTGAATGAACCATACATAGGTTGTGCGGAGTTAGACGAATCAATTCATGATCAAGCGCCGAAAATCGAACTGCTCCGAGATGCGTTTGATCGGCGCAGCTACTCCGCCCGCATTGTCCCCTCATCACAATTCTCAATCTGCGGCCGAGCTAGGCTCCCTGAAAGCCTATTATTCACCCACCGCTGACTGATCGACTCAACACTGCCCACGAGTCCGTCGTGAGCCAGTATATCTCCGACCATCTCGGACTTCCCAATGAGGAACCGAAGACAGACCATTTGAATGGCACCACCGAGAAGTGCGCAGCGAGTGCCGCGTGAATTCATTCCACATAACATAGAATATATATTTTGACACTCAGACTATCCACCAACAGACATGTTTTCCCCAAAACTAAAAAGTTGAAAAATAAAACAAAAGTTTAATAGTGGCAGCAAGGCCAAATAACGCGTCAAATAACGCCTTGAAATTCCATGGCAAATAATTTCCAGGCGCAAAAATGTATTACTACTATGATAATAATTGATTTTAACTGTGTAAAATCTATCTGTTGAACTGTCTAAATGGTCCTGAAAAAGTGTACCTGTGTGCGTCTGCGGTGGAAAGTCTTTGAACAATGTAATTTTCATTTTACCTCCACCTCACTAAAAACACACATAAAGCGCTGCGTGGGGGAGATGATTGTTCTTGACTAGACATAAACACTGAAGTTCTTGCACACGAATAAAATGTAATATAATAAATTTGACGTAATGAAACTGTGACAAGTCTCCACTAATATTTTATAACTTACGAGGATCACTCTGAGGAACTTCTGAAAATGCAATCCCAAGGGGAGTTGACGCGTCAAACACGTCCCGATCTCGGATTATGCTGGACCGAAGAGAGCCATAGAATTCCAGAAAAAGAAGCTGGCGTTGAGCCGAGCTATACTGATCGACTTAACACTGCCCACTGCTTACTGCGGTGGCAGGATGCGGCGGAATGCTAGGAATCTCCTCTGATTCTGATCTCAACGTTCTTTGTAAACCCGCACGTACCGGCCCCCCGGAATCTGTTTTCCACCGAGGCCACTTATAAGGGTATACCCTGCCAGTATCTACCCACTCTCGAAGCTCAATGCAGCTCAATTTATTGTTAACCTTCCTGTTTTCTGGCCATGTCGCAGCAACCTCACCAATGGTCGCCCTTCAATACGGACAATTCGTGGGCAGGAATGACGGAAATCTAACGAAATTCCTAGGCATCCCATTCGCTCAACCTGCGTATGATACACGTATTCTACATTTTTTCCCGAGATGACGTCCAGCAGGTTACGTTTTGAACTGCCAAAACTCCCGAAGCGTTTGCATGGTTTGCAAAACGCAACGGACTTTGGAGCAGCATGTCCTCAGCAAGCCCTTTCTATCCCGTTCAGGGTCGCCAACTACAGCATGATCTCTGAGGACTGTGTGTTGCCCTGTCTATATGATATATTCTCTCATAACTATCCTGCAGGCCTTACGCTCAACGTTGTCGCGCCCAGCTCAGCAAATCCTAAATCTAAGCTTCCGGTATTCGTGGTAAGTATGGCTAGGGGATTCTGTACCTTAACCATCATCTTAATATTTACTAGTGGTTTTACGGTGGTACGTTCAAATTTGTTGAGACCGGCCGTTAAGCTGAATACAATCGACCGATGTCTAGGAGGTTTCCAACTGGGAAATTCCGCCGACACAGATGTGGGCCCACTGGTTGAACGATCTATGACCAGTGGTGAACCCATAATTGTCGTCACCCCGAATTACCGTGTCAGCGGTACGTGACCTGCCTCCATCTATTCCGCCACGTAACATTGAATATATCAGCTTTCGGATTCCTGGGTGGGAACGAAGCAGGCTCTGCTGGAATTAGCAATCTCGGGCTGAGAGACCGTGCGTGTTCCGGAAACCACCCGAGTTCGAATTTAATTTGACGACGGTTTAGAGATATTTGCCCTTCAGTGGGTGAAACGACACATCAGCTCTTTTGGCGGCGATCCTACCCGTGTGGTCATGTCAGCATTCTTCCTCGTTGTCGGTACGCGCACCTTCCTGACGGCTAAAAATAGTGGCGGAATAAGTGCTGGAGCGATCTCAGTCGGCATGCTTCTTCTTTCCAACCGCCAATATTCGAACACCTTGTTCCACGGTGCCTTCATGGTAGGCACACACATCTGCCTCTCGTATATCCAAACTGGTGTTTTATATTAGATGTCCGGGTCGCCAATAACCACTGGCTCCGTCGCTGATGGGCAGCCTTACTATGATGAACTGGTCGTCGCAAACAATTGTACTGGGTCGACAGACTCACTCGACTGTCTTAAACGTGTCCCCTTCGATTCTTTCATGGCCACTGTAAACAACACGATCGACGAATTTGCTTACTCGAGTGCTGCAATTATCTGGCGTCCCCGCGTTGACGGAGATGTCATCGTTCAGAACCCCCTCATCTCTGTCTCCGAAACATCGTTTGCCAAGGTGAGCTATGTGTTCGAAATTCGTGTTCATGTGGTGACGAGTAGAATCTTATGTAGATTCCCATTATGACCGGGGACACTGATGACGAGGGCACGTAAGTTACTTTCTTTTCTTCACAGCAGTCAAACAACAACGAGCTCCATTGTCTTTGCAGAATGTTTTCCCTTGCAAATTTGAATATAACGTACTTGAGCTTTTCCGATAATCCGCATACCTTTCTAACACCTCCCAGGACCAATTCGGAATTTCTCGAATATATACATTCCAAGTAAGACTTGCTATTTCAGTACAGCCTATTCCACTTTCAACCTAATACACATCTAGTTATCTCCCCTACAGCACGCCCTCCCACATCCAACGGTTAGGGATACTATATCCCGATGATCCAACCCAAGTGCGCACTTGTCTCATGTCTCCCTTCCCCGCCTCATTAAATCTTATTCAACATAGGGATCTCCCTTCGATACTGGGAGCGAGAATCAGCTGTCGTGCGCTCAATTTTTTGCGGGAGGTCAATAGCTACTAATCAGCGCCCAGACCTGAATACAAGCGACTAGCCGCTTTTCAGGGTGATTTGATTTTCATTGGCCCTCGGCGGTTCTTCCTCGAGCATGCATCCACGCGACAAGATACATGGAGTTATTGTAATGCCTGATCCACCTCTTCCGGAGAGTAGGAACTGATGGATCATTTCAGTAAGCAAACGAGGGAAGACGACGTCAATACTGGGAGCATTCCACAGTGGCGATATCGACGAATGGTTTTCAACCAATATCACGGAAACTGTTGGTGTGGATGCCCTTGGTAAGCACCGTCAATTCTTCCAAAGAACTTTTCTCAAAAATTCGGTCAGTCAACTTTGTCAACACGCTCGATCCCAATCGGTCAGCAGGCCCGAAAAATAAATCGCGACTCCCTGTTCTTTGGCCCAAGTGGAAGATTGGATCGTCGTCGCTTTTGACTTTCATTGACCCTGACATTGTAAACATCACCGCCGAGAACTTCAGGATTGACGCTATGAAGTTCTTGAATGATCTACTTCTGAAACTAGCTCTCGAAAAGAAGTAGACAGACAGGAGCTATTAGATATTTAAATCATGAGCATAGTTTCAACTCCATCGAATTTCATTCTATTATTGCCACCTTATTGCAGCCGCTTACTACATAGTCAACAATCTTATTTTTTTTGGCGCTGCGCGAGGCTCTGCTTTCAAATTATGAAAGTCTTGTTCTTAGGCCGCATATGTCTGTTCACAGAAGAATTCTTTGGATGTTCCACTTCTTCAGGGTGCGACGCGACGAGGTGTGTAGCCATCATGACATCAGTGGCAGTGCTACATAGCCCAAATAAGGAAGTTTGATCCGAAACACAACCGAGACAACATGAGCCTAATGAAGATGACATGCTCCTATACTGAGTGCGTTGAAGCGCTATGGGTCTACGGCTGTCTCAGATTTGCGGGCGAACGGATCTACGGATCTATCGATGGAGGTCACTTATAAGGGTACGCCCGTCGCGGTACGCCCTGACAGTCCTGAGCTCTATCTCGAAGTTCAATGTTGCTCACTCTCTTGTTTCCCTTCCTCCTTTCTGGCCATGTCACTGCAACCTCACCAAAGGTCTCCCTCCAATACGCACAATTTGAGGGCAGCAATGTCGGAAATCTGACCAAATTCCTCGGCATCCCATTTGCTCAACCTGTGTACGCGTACCGTACTTCTATATCACAAGTTTCCAAGCTGACATCTAATAGTTCACGCTTTGAACTGCCAAAGCTCCCAAAGCGACTGCATGGGGTCCAGAACGCGACGGCTTTTGGAGCCGCTTGTCCCCAGCAAGCCGTTTCCCCGGGAAGTCCGCTCAAACTCGCGAACTATAGCGCCATCTCTGAAGATTGTGCGTAGCCTGAAGATATATAATATATTCTCTGATCATTATCCTGCAGGTCTCACGCTCAACTTATTCAAGCCCAGCTCTGCGAATACTAAATCAAAACTTCCGGTATTCGTGGTAAGTATGGCTACGAGATTCTGGCATACACTAACAATCCTACGAATATTATCTTCCAGTGGTTCTATGGCGGTACGTCATTTGAAGCGAGGTTTCGGTTAAATTAAATACAAGCGATTCTAGGTGGTTTCCAACTGGGCAATTCCGCGGACAACGATGTTGGCCCACTAGTTGAACGATCTATAAGCAGCGGCGAACCAATAATTGCCGTTACCCCGAATTATCGCGTCAGTGGTAGGTGGCCGCATCCTACCACGCCACATAGCATTGAATATACTAGCTTTTGGTTACTTGGGCGGAAGAGAAGCAGGTGCCGCTGGAATCAGTAATCTCGGGCTGAGAGACCGTGCGTGTTTGTGTTTTAGGATCCATGGGAGTTCGAATTGAAGCTGACAAAGGTTCAGAGATATTTGCGCTCCAGTGGGTGAAACGCCACATTCACGAGTTTGGCGGCGATCCTAATCGTGTGGTAATGTCCGCATTCCACTTCATTACCGGTATGCGCACATTCCTGACGTCTAAAAAAAGTGGCGGTATGAGTGCTGGAGCGATCTCAGTCGGCATGCTGCTTCTTTCCAACCGTCACCATTCGAATACTCTATTTCATGGGGCCTTGATGGTAAGCACCATCTTCATACCTCCAACGTGATTCCTGACTGTGTGTATCAGCTGTCCGGGTCGCCGATAACCTCTGCCTCGGTCGCCGATGGGCAGGGCGTCTACGATCAATTGGTCGCGGCAAACAATTGTACCGGGTCGTCGGACTCACTCGACTGCCTGAAACGTGTCCCCTTCGATTCCTTCATGGCGACTGTCAATCACACGAGCGACGAATTTGCTTACTCGAGTGCCCAACTTACCTGGCGCCCCCGCATTGACGGAGATGTCGTCGTCCAGGACCCATTGATCTCTGTCTCCGAAAAGGCATTTGCCGACGTGAGCTGCGTATCCAAAATTTGTGTTCTTGAGCTGAAGAATAGCGTCCCATCCATTTTAGATTCCAATCATTACCGGGGACGCAGATGACGAGGGCACGTAAGTTACTTCCATTTTTTCACAGAAGCAAAAATAAAACAAAACAAAACTGATATCTATCATCTTTGCAGAATCTTTTCACTTTCAAACTTGAACATCACGTACTTGAACCTTTCGAAGAACCCGCATCTTCTTTTGACCCTTGTCCAGGAACAATGCGCAATTTCTCGAATATATACATTCCAAGTAAGTCTCGTTATATCCCTCCAGCTTACACGTTTGCCAACCCAATAAACATCTAGTTATATACCTCTCAGCACGCCCTCCCAAATCCAACAGCTGAAGACCCTATATCCGGAGGACCCAGCCCAGGTCCGCACTCATCTCATGCCTGCTTCCCCACCTCGCTTAACTTTATTCAATACAGGGCGCTCCGTTCGACACAGGAAGCGCTAATCAGTTGTCGTGCGCACTATTTTTTCCGGGAGGTCAATCGCTACTAATCGCATTTGGACCATGGATACAGACCCGAATACAAGCGGCTAGCCGCTTTTCAGGGTGATTTGATATTCGTTGGCCCTCGACGGTTCCTTCTCGAGCATGCATCCACCCGACAAAATACCTGGAGCTATCGTAATAGCTGTCTCTTAACCCCGAGAGAACAGGAATTGACGGATCTTTGTAGTGAGCAAACGGGGGAAGACCAGGTCGCCACTAGGCGCATTTCATAGTAGTGATCTCGAGGAGTGGCTTCCAACCACTTCCAAGGTAACTTTTGGTGTGAATGCACTTGGTGAGCACTATCAACGGTTCCAAAGATTTTCTCTCAAGAATCTGCTCAGTTAACTTTGTCAACACGCTTGATCCCAATCGGTCCGCGGGTCCAAAAAACAGTTCGCGACTCGCTGTCCTCTGGCCCAAGTGGAAGCCCGAATCCTCGTCGCTTTTGACCTTTAGTGATCCCGACACGGTCAATATCACTGTCGAGAACTTCAGGGTTTACGCGATGAAGTATTTGAATGATCTCGTTCTGAAAGAAGCCCTTGTCAAAAAGTACACCGATGGCCACCATCACGGTTAGATATTTGACTGAACCGTAGTTTTTCATCTTCGGTCCGTAACATAAACCTGTTTATAATTTACAACCACGCTCAAAATTTGTATGGTTTAGTATGTTTTGTACGTAGGACAAATCCATTTGATGCCTTTCTGCTCAATGATGAGCGCACTGATCTATAGGCGATCTGCGAAGTGAAGTCAGCACGTTTGCAAGTTGAATGTGGAATTGCGGAAAGAATAATGAAGTCAGAACAGAAAAATAATACAATTCGTCTCATGCGCCGCAGCGTCGAAGTGAGCTGAGTTATTCTTTCATCATAAAGAACGGAACGAAACAGAAAGAACACAACAATGAAGTAAAAAACTCACCCATCAATTGTCGGTAAAGACCGGGTCGACTGCATTTCTTTTTTACATAAGCAGCATTGCCGCCCGACCAAAAGAGGATTGGGTAGCTTTCCCTAGTCCCATATCTGAGAATAAGATGTTAGCACTGAATTAATACTGAATATGAATTAGGGAAAGAATAGTGAAGTCAGAAAAATAATACAATTCGTCTCATGCGCCGCAGCGTCGAAGTGAGCTGAGTTATTTTTTCATCATGAAAAGACAAGAAGAAAGGAATAAGACAGAGTCGACAGCTCACCTTTTCGCATCTGTTCCCTGCACCGAGGGGGAGAAAAAGGCAATGCGACTGTATGATGCAAAGTGAAATCGGGTCGGTCATATGAGATGAGGGTGGACTCACCAGTCCGAAGTCACGCTCGACAATTCTGCGAGGACGTTTGTCACAGTAATGGCAGGCCCTGAAGCTACAAGACGATTAAGCCCCTTGCCACCGTCATTACAAGCTCACGAGCTTGCAATTGGAGGCAGAGCGTCTTCGCCAACGCACCCGAAAGGAGTTGCTCTGATGTGCACCCATAAATATCGATAGTTTGAAGATTCAAGTCGATGGCAAAAGGGATGTCGTTTTTTTTTGGTGGCGTAAGCAAGACGGACTTTGAAGTTTGACAGCTGGTCAGGATTGTGGGAGCAGATTACGAATGCCGACCGGGCCGAGGCCGACCCTTCCTTTCAAGCGATTTTGGCGCCCATGGTCCGGGTGGGGACAGTATCGCTCTGTCTCATAATTTCCTTGCATAATACTATGTATTTCAAAAAGTAAGCACACTCCAGACTTCGTACACTTCGTTCTCTCTTTAAGAGGTATTATATATTAAATCCAATCCAATAATCCAATCGTTCAGTCGAGGAGCTCAAGCGCCTCAAGGATTTGACGTTCAGCCAGCGCGCGACGGAGCGCACGCGCTGCCCGGGTGCCAACTGCCTTCTGAGCACCCTTGTCAGCGGCTGCTGCTGGTTAATAACATGGAGATACAGACGGTAGAAGCAGACGAACCTTTCTTTCCGCCCTTGCGTCCCTTGCCCTTGCGCCCACCAGTCGCTGCTGCAGTGTTTCCTGCAGGAGCAGCTCCGGCAGCGGCATTTCCTGCTGCAGCACCGTTTCCGGCGGCGGCAGCGGCGTTTCCAGCGGCGGGAACCGCAGGAGCTCCTGCAGCTTTTGCGGCGCCTGTCGCTCCTGTAGCACCGGCAGCGGCTCCGGCAGCCCCCGCTCCGGCAGCTGCTGCAGCGCCAGCTGCTCCCGCTGGGGCAGTAGCGCCTCCCGCTGGGGCAGTAGCGCCTCCCGCGGCGGCGGCCTGTGACCTGTAAACAGAGTGAGTTTGGCTTGAGTAGAACGTGAATTACACTCACAGAACAGTGCATCCTCCAAAGCCGGAGGTGGTCTAGCGGAAAAACGCAAGTTATTTCTCGGTCAATGGACGAAGTTTTGGGCTAAATAAACACCTTGACAGATACGAGGCAAAGGTTACCCGCGGCACCACCGGTGCACTTTGTGCCAGCCGGAACCGATATAGTTATCTGTGGCTGGGTTAACTCTAAGACGATGGAGTACTATCTCGGAACATACCTGATCCGACTGGACTTTCGTTGGGTTGGCGTTTCCGTTCTTCGTCACGGTCCCCGGAACAAAATTGGCTCCCTTCCCGGTGGCATCAACCGTCACGGATACGGAGGTCGATCCGTCACCGCCACTAGATTGTTTAAGTATTAACGAACGATCAGCGTGACATGTGGAAGGAGGGACATACGCGTTGAAATTCTGGGTTTGGGATTAACGGGGTTGGCATTTAATTAATATCTGTACAACATACCTGAACGGCAAAAGTGGCGGTCCCGTCTGCGTTGAGCGGAACCGCTGCCCCAGCGTCGATCGCTCCAAGATTTCCGTTTCCGCAAGGCTTTTGGGCTGAAGGGCGTTGAACGTCATTACGCACAGGTGTGCCTTTGACACCGAGAACTGGGACCGGGACAGCGTGTGCGGAGGCCTGAGCGACGAGCGCGAGCATGATAGAGGCATAAGCCAAAGCCGACTTCCCACAGTTGAACATGTTGGTAAATGAAGAATAGGATGGATGGAAAAAAAGAATGAAGGACTGAATGGAGTAGGAACCGGTCCTATAGAATTTGCAAGGAGAAGTGAAGGGAGAGGAAACAAGTGGAGACCTGGGGCATCGACATGTTTCTCCGGCATGTTTTAAAGCAATTTTGGCGCAAACTCCATCAGACGTTTGCGATGTCAGTATCCACACGGGCGGTACTCTGATGGACTCCGTGGTTACGGGTCTGTCTAATCATCCGCATGGCTCGGCATCCGGCATATGCCCGTCCCTTGACCTCTGCGCTTTGGGAATGTCAATTAGAGTCATTCTAAATTCAGCCCGCATTGTCGCACCTCTCCTGCGCAGCCGAGTGTGTCCTTTCTGCAGATTTATAGCCCATACCGCAACCATGGGGGCCCCGGCAAGATCTCAGATCTGGCGGCATGATCAGAACAAATGATTGGTACCACAGCCATGGAGATGGTCCCCTGACAGCCTCAGGTTCGGTTATCCCAAATTTCGAATTCGAACCCTTCACGCCGCCTGCAGGCCTGAATCCTGAGCATTAGTTCTTTTGAAGAGGTTTTCTTTTCATGGGTTCTGCACGCAGCCCCTACTTATCAGCACACGGGCGACACGCGGGGGACACGGCGTATATTACCGACCAGCGACCGATCAGCATGTGAGGGAATATAATGAGCCAGGAACCAGATCCGGTGCCAATCCGGTGGAGCGTGGGCCCCTTGTTGCGGTATTTATAGCCATGAAAAATACCTGCGACTTCGTACTTCGCTATTGAAAGAAGAAGAAGAGTAAATACTATGCCAGGTTTGCTCTTCGCTGGATCTAGGTCAAAACCGTGAACTCTGGAATACCTGATGCTCTCGCCTTGCTCTCGGACCTCGGTGAAGCTGTTTATATCCTAGTTCCATCCAAGTTCCATCTGAAACTTCGGTTTACGTATACCTAAAAATAGACGTTGTTGAACTGGGTATCAGACATATTGTGCAAGATTGGACGATTTTTGCAGAGGTGGCAAAAAGAAAAGTCAACATACGAGCTGGCCGAATAAAATTTAGCCATGTTCATGCAGTGTGAGACGCGTGTGGGATGACGAGATTATTTATTATATGTACGCCAGTTCAAGGTAAAAGTGAACCTTGAGCATAGCCCTTCGTATATTATATCATTAATGTGCACGGGAAGAAAATTACACTGCTGGTTCCAGGGTCGATTCTATCCGAGAGTCGTCGTTGTACGCAGGCGGTGGGATGACCCGCGCATTTTCTGCGCGCAGCAGATTGATCCGGTGCTGTAGCGCCGCAATCTGAGCCTCGGTCGAACTCTCCTGCTGCTGAGCTTCCAGCTGTGCGAGGAGGTCGTTGAGATCGCGGATATAATGAGCACGGGCGCTGTACGGTCCATTATACGATAGCTGAGATGCCGATCGCGAGTGTGGCTGGAGTGGTGGCCCCAGAGTAAGAAAAGTGTGCCCACCATGTTTTGAGGGGCGTTCGCCTGCAGTGGATAAAGACACGGGAATTTCAGGAGATGTCGAGGATGATTGGCGAAGGGAGACGAAAGCTGTGGTGTCAAAAGAATTTAATACAGGTTCGCAAAGTAAAAAGTTTATGAGTCCTACCATCAATCTTCTGGGAAGAAAGGTCGTTGGAAGACGGCCGGGAAGCCCTCCGTCGTCGCAGAAAACAGATAGAGGATAACGAGGCATATGACAACGAGCCCGGCTACTATGCATGCTAGGATAAGCGCGACAGGTATCGCGCGCTTTGAAGAGGGAGGGTCGGCCGTGGCGGCAAAGTTTGGTTTCAGTGCTAGCGAATCGAAAGACGGGGAGTATAATATATAATCGAACATGAATCCCTGTGCTCCCTCGACGTTCGTCACATTCATCGCCAAGGTATGATTTCCTGCAGCTAGGTTCGACGCACTGAAAAACATGAAGTTGGGCTGATCATCAAAGAGTGGTTTGGTGGGGGTGGGAGGGAAGCTGAGGCTCGTAGACGTGCCGTCGAGGACAAAAGTAGCATCGACGGAACCAGGTACTGCCCACTGAAATACACCATGTACTTCTATGCTAGTGCCTGCAAAAATTTTATGAGCCAAGCGTTGAAGAATCGAAATAAAAAGGCATGTACCAGCAAATTGGAAAGTAAACGAATCTCCTATGGTGGTACTTTGGTGCGCGGCATTCTGGAACGGTAACCCAGGCGCATATCCGTGCCCGGTCTCAAATAAATTTGTGTTCTGAATCCACTTTCCCGAGTAAATCAATTCCGGGCTATTATCGTCCACGATAATTGTGGTGCCTTTCAGTGGCGTCGAAGGTCCCGCAGTTACCACCGCATAATCGAGATCGATGAACACCATATTGTCTAGTGACACTGTGTGCGTCGCATCGGAGAGTGGTGGGGATGCATACCACTGACGATATTGCTGCGGCGCAGGATATGCAGCAGGGTGTGGGGGATCGCCATCTATGGCGACAGTGAATGTCTGCGCCTTATCGCTAGGCGATGTATTGCCGTAAAATACTACGGATGTTCCTAACCATCATCACAGGAGATTCAGAAAGGATTGATTCTTGGATTAATGAGACACACCCTGGAATGTAAAATTAAATGCCCCAAATGGTCCAGCGTTGGCGGTCCCAGCGGCAAACGAAGAGTTGCCACCAACCCAGTGCGCGCTGGGACTCGGTCCCCATATGTTCGCACCAGCGTACTGCATAGCAGTATCGTCCACTAGGATCATAACTTGCGAAGTGCTCGCCATTTCCTATCGAGAAGAATGCTGAGCGCAGCTGAGCAAGTGATACGAGGAAGAATAAAGCAATCTTATATGAACAAAAGGATGTCGGGGTCGACATACTTGGGTAGTCCCGGTGCCGACGAAAGTACGAGCGCCCAGATAGTCGGTTTCAAAGACAACAGTCGTTGCTTCCATAAGGAATCCCCGAGTACAAAGCGCCGCTGTTTGATGCCCGTAAGACACAACCCAAGGAAAATCCTTTTCCGCCTTCTGCAAATCGGATGTGATGTATAAGAAGCACAGTAAGCCGAGTTTTGATCGCTGGCGGTTGAAGTGGCAAAGCAGTGTTCTGTCGGTGTCGGCATGCCCGAGCCACACGTTGGCGTATAAACCAAAAGTGCCCCTGGTCTTGCTTACTTATAATGAATATAACCGGCGGAGAGACGCTGGGATACTAGGTGAGTTATCGGTAATACAGACAGGCACGGACCTACTTGAATGGCGTTGGTAGTATGTTCGCAAAGACAACAGTCTTTGCTTCCATAAGGAATCCCAAAGTACAAAGCGCCGCTGTTTGATGCCCGTAAGACACAGCCCAAGGAAAATCCTTTTCGGCCTTCTGCAAATCGGATGTGAAGTATAAGAGGCACAGTAGGCCAAGTTTTGATCGCTGGCGGTTGAAGTGGCAAAGCAGTGTTCTGTCGGTGTCGGCATGCCCGAGCCACACGTTGGCGTATAAACCGAAAGTCCCCCTGGTCTTACTTACTTATAATGAATATAACCGGCGAAGAGACGTTGGGATACTAGGTGAGTTATCGATAATACAGACAGACACGGACCTACTTGAATGGCGTTGGTAGTATGTCCGTAATGCTCCGACTCGGAGTCTGAGTCAGGATCACCGAATCCGAATAAGTAACGCCGCCCGATTAAGTTTCCTTGGCAAAAACTCACCAAACATGCATATGGGCGTTGAGAATTGAGCGCTGAGCACTGGCTTTCGGACAGTCGCGGATATTTCTTGTAATTGGGAGTTTATAAATCAAAATGCTGTGTCCACATGAAAATAAATCGATGTCGAATTATCGATGGGCCCCCAGGGACAGCGTCTTCGATTTCCGATTCTGCATCATGATTTCGGGGTCACCGAGGCAACTCGGTGGAACTGGGTTCGGGAACGTCGCTTGTTAAACGAAAATCGAGATGGATATTGAGCTTGAACTTGGTTTGTTGAGTGCCTGGTGGCATGGTCGGCGCATCGACGACCGCCAGGAGTGGCTTCTTGGGCAGCATTTAGCAGGAGGCAAGCAGAAATAAAGCGCTAGCTCTGACTTGCTTTGGCACAGGAATTTCCAGCTGGCGTCAATTGAGCGTTGAAAGCAAGTGCCTGCCGGGTTCTCCCGGCCAATCACAGTCACACAGCCGTCACACTTCTCCCGCCTTCGCCCGCTCACCATGAATCTGCCACACACGCCCCGCTCTCGCCCTAACCAAATAATACAACCCACCGTATAACCGAGGCGCTCCCCGCCTCCTCGTCCACAAGCGCGTCCACCCAAATTCTTAGTTCTTGACAGTGTCTCGAGAGTCCAGCCGCAATTTACCTTCCAGCCAACTTCCAGCCATGACACACTTGGATTGGATCCTCTGAGAGCCGCCCGACGGACAGGCTTGCTTGCTTGACTCACTCATCGCCACCTCGTCCCCCCTTCCTCCCATCCGCCCACTCTCCCCCATCCTCTCCACCCTCCCCCCTCCCATGTTCCCTCTCCCCTTCGCCCGATCTACCGATCTCCCACTCCCACTCCCTCCCCTCCCCTCCCTACTCCTTCCACACCGTTCCGTTCCGTTATGTTTTTTTTTTTTCGCTGGCGTGCCGCGCTCTACCCGCACGCCCTTCGCTTTGACCTCGTCGCGGGGCGGGTATCTCTTGAAGCTGCGACGGTCGCTTCGCGGGTGGGCTCTCGTCTGGCGGCTTGCACTCAGCAGCGCGGAGTATTGGCCGTCTTTCTGACGCGCGCGCGTCTTTTTGGCCGGTTAACGACATGCGGAGCTGCAGCACCCGTGCCCGCTCATTCACATAGCGTAACTCGAGCTTCAGCCATTTCGGCAGGCCTGACATCTGCTCCTTTTCATTTGGTGCCTCCATTTTCCTTCGCCGCGCTCCTCTCCCCTCCCATTCGATCCCGCTCCCCATCTACGTACCTGTTAGGTGCTCGTCACCACTCGCGTGCCCAGGGGGCTTTTGGCTTTACACTGCCGCCGTCCCAGCCAGCACGACTGTTATGGCGGCTTTGATTTTCGGCTTGTGGATTTATGGGCCGCGGGCGCCACCCACGTCAGCGATCCGTGACTCCGTCATGGAGCGATCCGTTGTCTCATGCAACGATCTGCATAGAGGACGCGGACGCGCGCCCGGACTGCGTCCCCGGTAGGGCGAGGTCGTCGGGGCGCGTGGCGTCATCGAATTTTTGAGAGGGCGAGTACCACTTGTCGGCGGCGTGCCAGCCACTTGTTTTCTCTCTTCTTTTTGGCTTGGAGGTGCTCGCCGTGCTTCGACACGTGCGTCAGCCATTCTAGAGGCGTCGGCGCCTTCTTGCTTTCTTCCCTTCCTTGTCTCGTCCTTCTCCTCCGCTGGGCGCGTGTGCCGCTGCCTGATTCGGCTTTTTTATTTCACCTTCTTTTCGCCTATCCATTCGTCGCTCCTTTCCCCTCCCCTCAGATCCGTTCCACTCTCGCCCTTCCTCCTCTCTGTCCTCATGAAACCTCCGTTCCTCCCTCATTCCGTCCGTTCCCATTCGTTGGTGTCCCGCGCGCTGCGTTCTTCGCTTTCACCGCGTCTCGGTGCGGCTGTGGCTTTGCGCACTCACCTCGCTCCCTCCAACCCCTTCTTTTTTCTCTCACTCCTTCCCCTTCGCTCGTCTCGTCTCTCAGGCGTCTTCTCCCCTCCCCCCCTTGTCTTGCCCTCATCCCCTCCCTCCTTCTCCTTTCGCGCCCATCCTCTCACTCCTCCTACTCCCCAATCTCCCCTTCCCTCCCATTGCTGTCGCGTTGTTTTGTTCTGCTGCCGTGCCCCTCCGCGCTCACGAGCCCACGCGGCCTTTGGCTTCGGCCTTGCTGCGCGCTGTTGCACAGCTTTGACTCTGCGGTGCGCGTTTGTGGGCTGCCACGGCGGCGAGATCTGGAGCTCTCATCCCTGGTTCTTTTGCTTTCGCCTCCTCTTTCCCTTCCGGCCTGCCTTCCGACATTCGTCCATCCTCTCATTCTTTCCCGCATCGGCTCGTCCCACTTCCGACCGTGGATGGCTCGCCTGCGCAGGGGCACGTCACGGAGAGAATGTCGGCGCGCACGGACGGGGCCACATCGAAAGAACGAGCGCGTGGGTGTTTTCTTGATATTGAGCTGGCGGACGTCCTCGCCTGCGCACTGGTCGGTGGCGGACTCATATTGGGCGGAGGATGAGGATGGCCTTCCTGATCACGCTCGTCTTGTGTACGACGCTAGCGAGTATCATCTCGGCGTAAGCCCATTGGGGGCACATGGAATTTGCGTGCCGTGCTCACGCAGCTTATAAATTGGATATCACACTTGGGGGGATTCCCAGCAGCGGGTGTATGCCCGCCTGTTCAACTTTCTCCCCATCTGTACTTCCATATTTACTAGTGGCCATCCGTAGTCTCTTAGATTGCCTCGCCAAAATATATATTGTCGATCTTATCTTATCTTATCGCTCACGACAAACAGACACCAGCATCAACAAAGTCGCCACAACTTCTTGGCGGAAGCGCTCAGGTCAGGTTCCGTTGTTTTGTGCAGTGTCTCATTCCATTCATACTTCTCAACAGTTACGACCATGCGAGTACCACAAGAAATTGTTGATGCGATCATTGACAACTTCGCCATGCCCGACGAAGAGAAGATATTGCACTACAGGCCCGAACTTGATGACGCAAACTCGCTCAGGGCTTGTTCATTGACCTCCCGCTCATTTTTACGCGGGAGCCGCATGCACTTGTTTGCTGCGATCTTCTGCCTTAGCCCCTCCGAATTTTCGCACTTCGACCGCCTCCTTGCAGAATCTCCGCACATCGGCGAACTCTATGTTCGCCATTTCACGCTGAGCATTAAAGACCGCAGAGCTCCGCTTGTCGCAGAGGATGTCGTGCTCCCACGCATTCTGTCCCGACTACCCAGGCTGACACATCTCATGCTCGATTTCCTTCCCACATCCCACATCTCAAGGGAGAACATCTGGGTGTTGCAGCCTCCCCAGTTCAAAACCAGCATTCAAGCAACGCTCTCACTCCACTGTCTGCGGAGTCTCCGCCTTTATGACTTGAAATTCACCAATGTCTCGGAGTTCGAGTCGCTCCTCAGCCACGCAACAAGTTTGAAAGCTCTGACTTTGGGCCGTATCGCTTTCGAAAATCCATTTATTCGCCGTGTCAATTCCTGTCATGAGGTCCATGTCGTCCTCGAATCTCTTGAACTGGAGCTAGAGATGGATGTGGTGGATGCAATGGTGTCCAGTTTCAGCACTGTCGACATTAACCATCTACAATCCCTTAATGTCACTTCTACACACATGATTCCACTCCTCAAAGCAAATGCACAAACAATTCAAAAAGTCCGGATTTTCTTTCCCCACTGTCAGTTTAATTGTCCGCCTCTGTTCTCCATGCCATTGACCAGAACACAGATCTGAGGAAGACCGCTGACCCCGACACTTTGAAGGCGCTGCGATCGATAAAGATTACTGGGCACAGCTTCACGATGGTTTCCGCCCTGCAGCAGTTTGGCGACCTCGGCCATTTAAAAGCGCTCAGAACAGTTACCCTCAATTTTGTGGACAAATCGAGGCTTGACAGGATCCACGGTATCGATTGGCCGAAGCTCGACGCGATCCTTGCTCAGGCCGTCGATGGGCTGGAGGACATCCATATTTTTATCATGACTAGCAGCGAGCATCCGCCCGACCAGGGGCTCATCAGATCGCTGTTGCCATCTGTGGAGGAGAAGATTGCGGCTCCTGGTTCTCAAAAAATTCCCTCTTGAGCGTCAGAGGAACTTGTGGTATCCACCAAAGATTTTTGGGCACAGGCTGAAACTTTGTGGTCGCATTCTTACATATATTCTCATTCTAATTAAAATGTACGTTGATCTACCAGAAATTGGGTGAAACAGAAAGTCCACGACTGAGCTCGGGTAAGGAGTTGATCTGCCCGAATGGCTTCCCTGCGCGGGGGCACGTCATGGAGATGCTAAGGCGCATGAGATCGGCGCGTGGATAGGGCCTCATCGAGGGAACGAGCGCGTATGTATTTTCTAGATACTTAGCCGGCGGACGTCCTCGCCTGCGCTGGTCGGTGGCTATGGGGATGTCGGTCCGCGATGGGCGGACTCATATTGGGCGGAGGATGCGGACGGTCTTCCTGATCACCCCCGTCTTGTGTACGACACTAGGGAACCTATTGGGGGCACATGGAATTGCGTGCCGCATTCACGTTCATAAATTGGATTTCACACTTAGCGGATCTCCAGCAGCGGGAGGGAGGCGCCTGTGTAGCTTTCTCCCCATCCGTACTTCCATATTTACTGGTAGTCATCCGAGCTCAGTCGTGAGCTTTCTGTTTCACCCGACTCACCCAATATTCTCGTAGATCAGGGTACATTTTAGTAGGATGAGAATATATGTATGAATGCGATCAAGAACTTCCAGCCTGCGCCCGAATCCTTAGCCGACGCACAAGAACCGCAATCTTCCCCCTCACAGATGGCAACAGCGATCTGATGTCGGGCGGATGCTTACGGCTAGTCGCGATATGAATATGGATGTCCTCCAGCCTATCGACGGCCTGAGCAAGGATCGCGTCGAGCTTCGGCCAATCGACGTAGTCGGTACCGTCACAGTCCACAAAATCAAGGGAAACTGTTCTGAGCGCTTTCAAATGGCCGAGGTCGCCAAACTGCCGCAGGGAGGGAAACCATATAGGAGCTGTGCGTAGTAACCTCGATCAAGTACAGCGTCCGGTTTCCTTTCAAAATGTCGGGATCAGCGGCCTTTAGATCTGTGTTCTGGTCAACGGTGTGAAGGAGAAAGACGAACAATTGAACTGACTGAGGGAAAAGCAACTCTGGACTTTTTGAATCGTCTGTGCATTTACTCTGAGGAGTGGAATGATGTGTGTAGAAGTGACAATAAGGGATGTTAGATGTCTAATGTCGACGGTGCTGAAATTGGACACCATTGCATCGACCACATCTATCTCTAGCTTGAGTTCAAGAGATTCGAGGACAACGCGAACTTCGTGAGGGAGATCGACACGGCGAATGGATGGATTTTCGAAAGCGATACGGACCAAAGTCAGAGCTTTCAAACTTGTTGCGTGGCTGAGGAGCAACTCGAACTCCGAGGCATTTGCAAAATGCATGGAATAAAGGCAGAGACCCCGCAGACTGTGGAGTGAGAGCGTTGCTCGAATGCTGGCTTTGAAAAGGGAAGGCCAGACGCCGTATATAGAAGGGAAATCGAGCGTGACATGGGCCAGGCTTGGTAGTCGGGACAGGATGCGCGGGAGTACGACGTCCTCTGCGAGAGCCATGCCGCCTGTAATTTCCAACGCGAAATATCTAACGTAGAGTTCTCCAATGTGCGAAGATTCTGCAAGGAGGTGGTCAAAGTGCGAAAATTCGGCGGGGCTATGGCAGAAGATCGCAGCAAACAAGTGCATGCGGCTCCTGTGTAGAAATGAGCGGGAGGTCAATGAACAAGCCCTGAGCGAGTCTGCGTCGCTATGGTTCCGCCAGTAATAATATTGCGATATCTTCTCTTCGGGCATAGCGAAGTTGTCAATGATCGCATCAACAATTTCTTGTGGTACTCGCATGGTTGTAACTGTTGAAAAGTATGAATGGAGTGAGATACTGCACAAAACAGTGGAACTTAACCTGAGCGCTTCCGCCAAGAAGTTGTGGCGACTTTGTTGATGCTGCTGTCTGTTTGTAGCGAGCGATAAGATAAGATAAGATCGACAATATATATTTTGGCGAGGCAATCTAATGCGGGGCCGGGCAGCACCTGTACGGATTATTTTAATGATCTCCGGGTGTATCTGCTTTGGTCGTCTCGTTGGAATATGGGTAACAATTCACCGGCTGGAAACTGCGAGATGGCTTGAGGTTTAAGGAACTCAGGAGCATTTAGTTTCGTAAAAGCGTCGTTGGCAATAACCCAATTGAATGTTTGGGAAAAGAATAAATACGGAAGGCGTTGAACGGCGCAGGGCCGGAGCTCGACAACGTCGACATCATCTTCGATGGGCATTGGGCAAGTTCAGTAAACGAAGAGGCAGCAAATCAGTGCGAAATGAGTCATTCTGGTGAGCGAAGAAAAACTTCAAAAAAGCACATATTGGTGTACTCTTCCGTAGACATCTACGAGAAGAGCCTCAGGCCGCTCGTCGATGAAGTGGTGTATCGATATATCGCAGCATACCACCAATACATCAATCCGCACAACATGTACATAACTGAATCCAAGCGCGCGTAAGAAACAAATAGATTGACATTCCCTCTAAAGCGGCCAAGCACAGTTGGCTGGCGTTCGTTCGTATATGGACCGTCAAAGCCGCAGAATCCCAGGGATCTATTCGTACTGCGTCATTTATATCAGCAAGAATACTCATGCTGGCTATGGAGGAGCCAGAACCCACGTTGAATCCGAAAACGGACTGCTTGTTGATACGGTGAGCGCATGGGCTAGTACAGATAATTTAAAGCTTCAAATATATACGTACGGGTTGAACTGAAGCACCATCAGCCCGGTCGTCAGAGGTGCGCTTGAGGCTGGAAGACGCCCCGTGTATCACCATTAGCACAGACACAGCTGAACAAGTGGGTTAAATTACGTACAGTATGCTGGGTTCAAGTTCAATGATGGAGCCTCGGATTTTTCGTCCAACGGACGACAAGCTTCCTTCCCCGCTATGTTATTTTATTTATTCCAAGCCCGGTCGGGGGAGATGTAAAGATCCATGAGAAGGGGCGGAGGTAAGTACTTCAGATGGCGTCGTCGAATTATTAAGAGCGGCCAGTGAGAGAATAAGCGGGTACGCGGTTTCCAATATAATGCGAAATCTGCTGCGGATTTTGCTGCTAGTGGTAGGTGTCGAATCAGTTTTGTTTTTGATGCAGCGGAAGGAGATGCATCGAGGAAACCGCATGTAAAGAGGGTTACAAAGCCGTCGTCGCAAACTAGAATTTGAACGAGCCTGGACCAGGGGACGATTCACGCCTGCACGCCACACAGTATTCATATCGTGGACGGCAAAGTAGGGCGCAAGGTTTTGACGCGTGAATAAGTTCTCTAGTCCTGGAAGGCTGGCACAAAATCGCGATTTCAAAGTGCAGAAATCTACCAGAGAGCCCCAGAGTTCTGCGGTCGGATAACATTTGCCCGTTTTTAGGGCGGCCAGCCAGATCGACAGGCTTCTTTCCCATGGTCGGGCTACTGAAGAGGCCCCAAAAGCTGGAAGGCTGGAAGCTCTCTCAGGCTGAGTACTAAATATTGAATCCGCGGACGCGCAGATTTCCCTAGATTTTCGATAGAACAATTCCGTGTGGCGAGCCCACTGGCGGATCTGGGTCAGTAGGCGCCGTGTCTTGCGGTCGACATTAATGGAGTCAAATCAGCTCGCGCCACAAGTCCACGTTACGGCGACAATGTGTGTCCCTAGGCTTTCCAGTCGGGGTGTTGACCACTGTATCTCTGGTCACACCGTCACACACTTCCCGCCCCTTTGCAATTGCGCCAGCCATCATTGGGCGCGATGCAGGGCAGCATTCGCAAAAATTATTCTGGGTTCCCTAGCCTGACCAGCCTAACTCTCGTCATCCCTGTCTCAATTCCTGGCGCTTCAGCATTATCATCCACAGCGCGTCGGGCCTCGACTTCGATTTCGAGTTCGACTCAGTTCGCCACCTACAGCGGGACCAAATGCTGATAAAGGTGGCATCTGACTCAGTAAATCCTCTGTCCGACTCTATGGCTACTTTTTCGTCTGACGCGCGAGTCTCGTCCGTCTCTAGGTCGACCCAACCTCCTACGTCTCTCGTGCGGCTGAATCTACCTCCTCTCCTCTATATGCGGGCGTGCTTCGGGTTGCTGTATATCCCTGACACGGCCTCGTTGTACGTCTCCTGTCACGGACTCGACCTCAGCGGGAGCAAAACAATGCCTTGGACGCCGTGCTGCAGGCGTTGCAGCGGCGGCGGCTTTGCGTCATGTGAGGGATAAACGAGGGTGAGTCTTTTTCTTTCTACCTAGTTGGTTTGGGATATTTCCTTTGTTTTTCTTCTTTTCGGGATATATTTCTGATCCTTCCCACTCGCTTCCACCCCCGCTTGTCTTTCATTTAAAATTCGACGCGTACTAATCTATTTCTTCAGCTGTTCTCCTCGTATGGCGCAGGCCCCCGCGATAACGTTCCACGACTCGTACATCAACGCGCACGAGCGCTCCATTACGTCTCTCGCAAGTCGTTCTGCAGTGTCGCGATCCCACCTAACTTTGACCTAAGGAGCCGCGATTCTGCGCAAGACCCTCCGCAGGATCGCTCGACCGGGGCGTGGGCGTTTCTGCGGAGACCTGATAGGAGGCATGGGGGGCACGTTGTAGGATGGATAGCAGCGGAGTAGGAGTAGGTGCTGGTAGGAGGTGTCGAGGGTCCGGATCGAGGTCCGCGATGGGCGGTGGCAGCAGGCTGAGCAGGCGCATCTCGTGCAGGTCGAGCGGGGGCGCCTTCGTTGACGCCTTCTGCCCCACGAAACCACCTTCACCGCGCGAGGCATCGCCAGCGACCGCCGCCCGCCGCGAACAGCCGCCCTCCCTCATATCCCCATCGGCTGCGGAATTCGAGCATCGGGGAAGGTGGGAGTAGCAGCCTAGGGAGCGCGACTATCGTTTCCTCGCTGAGCAGTGCAGAGTTTTTAGTAGGGGATGGGAATGGCGATGTATTCTCAGGTGTGTATGCGATCCCTTTTTTTTTCCAAAATTTCCCTTTTCTATCTACTTGGATTTTTTTGTTGCCCTACTTGCGTTACGACCATTACTTTTCCTTCCTTTCTGTTTCCCTTTGCTTCGTCTCTGACCCCCTTCGCTCGCAGTCGTCTTCCCCGCGTCCGTTGCCCGGGCGTCTCCGATCAAGATGTCCTCGACACGTCGCTACGGCGGTGCACGGCAGCCTTTTGGATGGATACCTCCACGTCCCCGATTAACACCTGCGCGACACCTACCTGCACGGCGCGCACCCGCGCGACCGCACACCGCCACCACCATGCGCAGCCGGGTCCATGACCGCTGCTGGCGGTGGTGCAGCAAATGATAGGGATGGTGCACGCGATGACGGGACTCGGACGGCCGGCGCACTGATGGGACGGGCGCCTCGGAAGTCGGCAGGTGCGAGCGATGAAGGGATTCGGAAGTGGGGGTAGCACCGGCAGCGCGGACGTGGGAGGGGCGGGCGAAACGCAGACCGCGGGGCCAGTGATGTCGCCTTCGGTCCTCTCCACCCGCTCCCTATCCGTCTTGGTCACCACCGGCGGTACTGTTCTTGCGTGTACCACGGGCGGTGTTGCTATTGCATCCCTCATACCAGCGATGGGCGGCTTCTCCCTCGCCACCCCTTCGCGCTCGGCGCCTTCGACAGCGCGCACGTCTTTGGCGAGCCGCGTTCGTCTCGCGTTTTTCGTCCCGTAGCTGGATGGCTGCACGGATGAGAGGCGCTCGGGGGGGTTGGCGTCGGTTTTCGTCCTGTGCTGGGATTCGGGAATGCGCGGATGAGATAGGGTGCGTGTTCCCTGCGTATTGCCCGCATACGTCTCTTGCACCTATTACGGGTGGCGCGCTTGTGATGTCGGGAGCTTTGAGCTGTGCCTCGGCGGCACGCGCAGACTTCCTGGGCATCATCGACTCTGCCGTCGTCAAGAAGCCTCTGGGACGGTGCGTCGTCCCTTCCTCTTATGCATACGTTCCTGATGGGGCTTTCTGTGTGATTACTAGGCTTCTGTTCTTTCCCTCGCCCTTCGACGTCTCGGTCAACTGTGTCGTCGCCGCCCCGAACATCGGCGGCTGATTCCTTAGTGTTTCAGATTCGTGTTCTTGTTCTCGAGCTCGCCCACCCGTCCTTCCCCTTCCTCGCACCCCTCCAGTTCTCTGTGGCTCGCCCTTCCACGTCCGCACCTCTCTCCCTTTCTTACATGCCCTGATCTTCCCCACTCTGCACCCTACCTACCTCACCTCTTTTTTCTTGACACCTTTATCTTCCAGTCACCCCGCTTGGAGGCGAGGCCTACCCACCTGCCTGCGCGCTCTCCTCGGTCTCGGCGGGGCTCACTCTCATGCGGTTCTCGCCTCTGTCCGCGACTATGACTGGAGGATACTCCCCCAGTCAGGTGAGCGGAAGAGCCGGAATGGGTGGATCAACGAGCGCACCGCACGTGGCGGCTCACGTCGTTGCTTTGCGTGCCATCGGGCACTTTTGTGGCGGAGCGTGAGCGCTGGCGGCGCGTCAGCCTCTTTATCTTCTTCTCTTCCACCTCGTCCTTGTGCCCTCTCGCCTTCTTTTCGTACCTTCCTGCCTGCCCCGCCGTTTCTTCATTTCTATTCATCACGTCGACTACCTGGCTCGGCGCGTCGGCCCCGCTTCTCCACGCGACGTCGTTCATGCGTACCACCACGGAGAGAAGGTGTGGGTGGGTGAGCGTGCGCGTCAGCTGCCTTCTCTGCCTCCTGTCTACTTCTTCATTCCTCCAAGTTTCATGCATTTCCTGTGTCAGCCGCGCCCCCTCTTTCACTGACCTTCTCTTCCCCCTCCCTTCTCGTCCTCACCCCCGTGTCCGTCTTTCTTTATCCCCGACCCTTGACAGAGGCCGGCTGGTTTGCGCGTAGCCCATGGGACGTGTGATGGACAGAACGGAGAGGTGTGCACGCGGGGCATGTCATTGGGAGAACGAGCGTGCGGGTGCGCTGTGGTGTGTCGGCCAGCCCGACACACAACACCTCTTTTGGGTGTCGGGCATGTGATTTACTTGATGCCCTTTTCTCGGCCGACTTTTCGCCCTCGCTTCTTTGCGCAGTCTGGCGCCCACCCCTCATCCTTCATTCCAGGTGTCGGCCACGGGCGGCTGCATGCCCCTTCATCCATCCATCCCTCGCCATCCCGAGGGCGTGGCGGTGTTAGTCATTGATTTTCATTTATCTGCAGAAAGTGTATCATAATGAATAGAGAGCCAGATCGCAAGCGAAAGAAGGAGATCTATTCCCTCCTGAACCTCATTCCCCTCGCGACACATCGAGTACTCGATTCGTTTTAATACGGCTGTATTGACATGCAATATACTGGTTTAGATCCTCTATTTTCGGTCGGAAGTCGGCTTCGTTGTGACACCAGTACTGTATTACGGCCGTGGCGCTTGACAGCTCTGCAGTGCTTGTCGTCATTCCCTTCATCCACCATGGCTGATCCTCTCAGTATTGTCGCGAGCATCCTCCAGCTCATTTCTGCCGCCAAAGCGAGTATCAGCATGGTCCGCGATGTTGCCAATGCCCCGAGGAGAACAACACAGCCTCTTCACAGAAGTCGGAAACCTCGAGCCGCTGCTCAAAAGCTTTGAAGGCCGCTTGCAGGCCAATCCATTGGTCCATGAAATGCTGAGCCTCAAGGACCCATTGGCTCAGTTCAAGGATACGATGGAGCATGTAATGGCTAAGCTGCGATCCGCCAATAAACCGGGGTCCAAAATTCCGAAAGCGCCGAGTTGGACATTGTGGAATAAGAAGGAGGCGGAAGAGGATCTCCACAAACTGGAGCGGTTCAAAGCCTTGTTAAATACGTGGCTGGTGTTGGACATTTGGTGCGTCTCTCTGCCCCCATATAGGATACCGTCATTTACTTCGCAACTACTTAGGGATATTGGCCAGCAGCAGCAAGGAAATTATGACCGTAAGAGTTTAAAGTGTTGTCCAGCATATTTGTTGACCTCACTGTTGGCCTAGAAATATTCAAAGCCGTGACTGACACCGCCGAAGGGCATCATCGAGAACATGATGGTGCGTCAGTGGATTGAAATTATATTCCATCCATCATCTCACTCCGAATGTTGATCTAGAAATAGCCAAGGCCGTGACTGACGCCGCTCAAGAACACCATCGAGAGCATGACGGTGCGTGCTAGACCTGATATTGAATTTAATTAACAGACTGGGTGCTCTGATCTGTAGTTGTTCTAAACGAAATCAGAGATGCTGCACAGGATCAGCGGAAGTATGCTGATTGTGAAGTCTCTCGCAGTTGCATAAATGACCAAGCTAACATCGGGTGTAGGGGCAGAAACTGAGCATGCGACGGCAGAACGAAGGAAGATAATTGAGTGGATGTCATTACTTAATTTTTTTCAGCGGCATGCCGATATTTCGTGCGCTCGACAGGAAGGAACAGGCCTATGGTTATTGGAGGAGGCTAAATTCAAAGACTGGGTCTCGAGAACCGGGGCAACTTTCTGGTGTTACGGAATGCGTGTGTGACTCTTTTGCCTCTATTTTTCTCATGTTGATTGAAATACAGCCGGGGCCGGGAAAACAGTGCTTTCGTGTGTAATTTTCTATGACTGAGATATCTATTCAACCCACATTAGATCAACCGTTGTCGATTATCTTCGGGAGAAATCCCCGAGCCCGAATGTCGGGGTTGCCTGTGCATACCTGAACCACAAGGAGACGGATATGCAAACCCCCAAAAATATTCTGGCAGGCCTCTGGCGACAGCTCATATTTGGAAAGCCTATTCTTCCCGGGTCTCTAGCGCACGGACTTCATCATAAGCATGATGAAAAGGGCACAAGACCTTCAGTAGACGAGATGCATGCCTTACTTTCCTCCGCAGTGACAGATTACTCAAAGGTTTACATAGTCATTGATGCCCTTGACGAGTATCCTGAGATGCAGCGCCATATCTTGTTGAAACACCTGGCAGCGCTCCGGCCTGAAGTCAACTTGCTGTTGACTTCACGGCCCCATATCACTCCCAACATCTTCTTTCCAAACTCGCCAGCCTTGGAAATACGAGCAACAGAGGAGGATATCCGCAGATATCTTGATGCACAAATCGAAAACTCCTTTCGGTTGTCAAAGCATGTTCAATCCCGTCCAGAGCTACGCCAGGAAATTGAGAACCAAATTATCAGCAATGTGGATGGAATGTAAGTCCTTGTTTTCATCGGTACTGTTTAAGTGACTCTGCTCTAAGGTTCCTGCTTGCCAAGCTCCACATTGACTCTCTCACCATAAAAAACACCATCAGTGCTGTCCGTGAAGCTCTCAAAAATCTGCCAACAGATTTAGAGCACACTTATAATGAAGCAATGGATCGGATTGAAGCTCAAAGCCAAGATGACAGAAACATTGCCAAAAGAGTTCTTATCTGGATTGCAAATTCCAAAAAGCCACTCTCCGTTGCAGAACTCCAGGAAGCTATTGCTATTGAGCCAGGCACCAAGAGACTTGATCGAGATAGTCTTCTTGACTCAGATATCATTCTTTCTGTCTGTGCTGGCTTGGTTGTTATCAACCATGCAGATGGCAGTGTTCGATTCATACACCATACCACTCAGGACTATATGGATTATGTGCAAAGTAGTAAATTCCCACTTGCACAGACAGAAATTACTCGTGGATGTCTCACATACCTCTTGTATGATGATTTTCTGCAGCTGCCAGTTTCCTTTGATGAGACAGGTGTCTTGAACGGAAAATATGCTCTGCTTGCTTACTCATTCTGTTACTGTCTTGTCCATGCTACAGGACAACCTGAGCGGATCCTTCAGGGCATAATCTTGGCATTCCTGGCCCAGGTGCCCAGATGGTGGGTTACATTCCGGCATATTCAGCGTAACCAGCCTTACACTTCTTCTCCCTGGGAGGATTATGTTTGGGCAGAATCAACACAACTTGGCTTTGCTGCACTGTTCAACTTGCAGGAAACAGTCAAGTATCTTCTTGCAGATAATGTTCACAATGGTGACCAAGAAAAGGAGCAGGCACTTGTTATTGCTTCAAAACAAGGATACTTTGGAATGGTCCAGCTTCTAATCAGTCAAGGTGCCGATGTGAATGCTTTAGAGTGGGATTTCAGGACTGCATTGCAGGTGGCATCATCCAGGGGACATGAAGAAATTGTCCAGCTGCTCCTTGACAACGGTGCCAAAGTGAATACAGAGGGTGGGAATGCATTGCAGGCAGCATCATTGGAGGGCAATAAACCAATTGTTGAGCTACTCATTGATCGTGGTGCCAATGTGAATGCACAGGGAGGGGAATTTGGGAATGCACTACAAGCAGCATCAAGACGCGGACATGAAACAATTGTCCAGTTGCTCATTGATCAAGGTGCTGACATAAATGCACAAGGCGGGCACTACAAGAATGCATTGCAGGCAGCTTCTCATAATGAGAATGTGGCACTTGTCCAGCTGCTCCTTGATCAAGGTGCTGACATAAATGCACAGGGTGGGTATTATGGAAATGCATTGCAGACAGCATCATTGTTTGGACATGCAGCAGTGGTCCAGCTGCTCCTCAATAAGGGTGTTGATGTGAATGCAGAGGGTGGGTATTATGGGAATGCATTGCAGGCAGCTGCTTTTAAGGGGCATATGGAGATTGTGCAGCTGCTTGTTAATCAAGGTGCCAATGTGAATGCACAGGGTGGATATTATGGGAATGCATTGCAGGCAGCATCATGGAAAGGAGATGAAGCAATTGTTCATCTGCTCATTGATTTAGGTGCACATGTGAATGCACAAAGTGGCTTATATGGGAATGCATTACAAGGAGCATCACTTGAAGGACATGCAGCAATTGTCCAGCTACTCCTTGATAATGGTGCTGGTGTGAATGCACAGGGCGGGGTATTATGGGACTGCATTGCAGGCAGCATCAGTCAATGGACATGACCTAGTTGTCCATCTGCTCCTTGAACGTGGTGCCAATTTGAATGCAGGCGGTGGGCATTTTGGGAGTGCACTGCAGGCAGCATCTTTCAACCGACACAGAACACTCATTCAGGTGCTCCTTCAAAGGGGGGCCACTGTGAATGAACAGGGTGGGTTCTAAGTGAGTGCATTGCAGGAAGCATCTAGTGTTGCTGCGGTCAGGTTCTGAACTGCTGGCAAACTTGATCCAGATCTGAACTGGACCTGGGAAGCAGTTGAGTAGTTGACCAGGAGTGGCATCATACCCATCAGAGAGCTGGAGATTCGAAGTAAGGTGTAGATTAGTGTTTCCATATCATAAATGGTATTGCCTCCATATTTTACCTGTTAACCAAAGAGTTTTGATCCTGACTCAAGTGTGGGAACAAGGGGGTGTTGGAGTTCAAAATTTGGAAAAGGCCAGGATGTTCAAAAGATATTGTGTATTCTTTTAATTTCTGCTGCTTAACAAAAAAGTCTCTGAAATACAGGACTCTTGTGGAACATTTTTGCCGTTTAGGAAGTTTCTTTGGGGTCCCAAAGGCTGATTGTTACATTGTTCATTGAGTCTTTCACCTTCTGAAGTCAAGTTCTTCATGGGGAGAGAAACAAATTTAAACTTTGACCAGAATTTAACATACAAAGGAGAGAGACTGACCACTGTTGAAAGGTCAGGATAAATGCTACATTTCTTAATTGATCTTTGGTACATGTCCAAAGTTTCGTTAAAGTGATAGTCAAGTGGTCGCCATCTTTGAACTTTGAAACATGTGAGCCTCCGTAGTGATTATACCACCACCGACCGTGGTACATGACCATGCAATGACAAGTGCCTTCAAGGAGATGCTGAGCACAGAATATACTGTAGGCAATGAGTACGGACAAGTCGGCAAGCAGCTCCCTTTTCCAGGGGTGTCGAGGAACTGCACTTGGTCAAAGAGTGTTGAGTCCAAAATCACATCAGGATTGTAGGAGTCCAAGGGGGTAGGTGTACTTACTACTTCCAAGCGAGAACGAACTCAATTGGAAGGCGCACTTTTCACATCATGCCTATCTATTGAGAATGGGAGAGTTGTGCTCTGCATGTTTTGCCAGGCAGGACCCTTACTATAAGTTATGTGCAGTCATCCTTGGACACTAGGTTTTTATGAATATAGGATAAATAAATTATCGTTCGCAGGGTACACCTGTGGGCCTCCTTTCTTTGGTCATGGCATGCATGGCTTGAGATCTCTGCGATAGGAAGCCGACAAAAATGTGCATGGGATCCGCCGCCTCTTCCCGGGCTCGGTCTTCATAAGAACCAACGCAAAGACAGGACGGCTTGGAATCCGACTTGAACAGAGGTCAGGAATTAATTGGAGTGAAAATTAGAGCCGTTGAAGATTGAAGAGGGTGTTAAAGTAATATCCCACCAGCTCGCCACCCAGACCATCTGGATTGTCGCCCCGAGAAAAGGCTCACCCAGGTAGAGTATATCCTCCGCAATGTGCAAGGCGAGAATAGCAATACGGCTGTCCGTTTGTAGAGTGCGCTTCGTCTTGGTGGCAGTGAGGCCTTAAATGCAGACAATATTAGATTAGGCTCCGGGCGAGAGCCCACGGTTGGATACTTATCGAGAAAAAATATCGCCTGTACATGCGGCTTGTTGAGGGTCAATTCAATTCGAATGAGATCAACGCCGGCTTGCGCTCCTGAGATGGCGGCACGTCGAGTATATTTCCGAGGGCGAACGGCGTCTCCGACCAGGGGGAGCGCTGGGCAAACAACCGGAAAAGGAAGGAAAATGAGATCTATAGACCCAGGGTCGCAGAGAATATTGTCTGCGTTAGGCATGGATGAGAAGTAGGCTGCCGTCGAGGTTTAGACCATCTTCAAGTTCTTGAGCTTATAAGGGTTGCACGCAATTGTGTGGGTCACGCTCAGAGTCGAAGAAGCGCCGCTGCAAGCAGAGGCGGTCATCAGAATGAACGAAATCCTGGAGTCTTTTTGACTGATTTTCGAAATCGGTGTTGGGTGAGATCTTGAGAGAGCATCCGCGTCGGCCGCTGGAATGGGTGGTTGTTGACAAAGAGAAGGCACAGACACGTAGGCAAATGAGCGGAATTTATATCTAGCCTCTGAGGCAAGAGTGCGCGCCGCGAAGCAATGCATGCTAATAGTAGTAGTACAACTGCTTGCGGGTTCTTGGCGGGTTCTCCTTGGTTCTCCCGGCCTTCGGAGTCGCAGTCACACCGCCGATTATTGAACGAGGAGAAGCCACAGACGCATGGGAAACGGGCGGAATTTACAGTTGGATTGACGATCCCTAAAGTAGAGAACATTGTGCACATGGCTTAAGGTATCTCTGATACCTGATTCGCAACTCCAACTTGACCAACCATTGAGCTTGGAAATTTTTGTGTAACAACAGCTCTGTTTTCAGATCCAACACCTATCAGTTTCGCACAAATTTCTGACTGCTGTACATATCGCTGTACATCCAAATTCTTGGACAGTAAAGAAACGAAAGACTTTTGAGTGGTGGGAATCATTGTTGTCCAATCTGTTACGGTGAAGCGAAACAACCCTGGGAAGCACATTTCACTGGTTGCACACCGTTGATTTGGACAGATTTTTTGGAGCTGATATACGTAGTGTAACATCTCGATGTAAGACTTATCTAAATCACCAAGAGCTTTTGGGAGAAAGGTCCTCTGAAGCTTAGTAAATGTAGATCTATTTGTAGCATGAATTGGCCCAGTTTTCAAACCAATTGCACCTTGTGGGCCGTATATTGCATAGGATTTTTGAGGTGTTGTGCTTATATGATCATTCCCAATCCTCAAAATATATTCTTGAGCTTCAATTAAAGTTAGTGATGGTGAAGTATTTTACCTCTACATAAATCATTGTGTCCAGAGCCACCCAATCCACTCAAACTTTTTAAGATCATGTAGCCAGTGAGAAAACATTATCAAAAAGGTTTGGACAAATATAAGTCTCCATGCTGCTGAAAATTACTGTGCCGGTGAGCGTTTTACATCACCATTGAATACTGTACACTAAACTCTTCAAAAAAAAAACCCCCCGAAAAATTGATTGACCATTTCCAGAGAAACAGCTGATTGTAAACTTTAGCTTGTAAGCGCAGTCCAGCACCACATAGGCCACAACTCATGTTCAGTTGAGTGCATCCACATTGGCTTGTGCAGTACTTACAATATTAAGTGTGAGTTTTTGCTGGGCAACATCGCGGCCACAACCCCAAGTAGACAGGAATATGGTTGCCATTGTTCATCCAGTCTTACTCTTTTTTTTTAAAAAAAAAGTGGCTCAAGCTCTCGGTTCATGTCTGTCTTGGTGGCTCCAGGCCAAAGCTGAAAAAGTGTAACCTAGCTCATCAAAATTTAGCACCCCTATTGATGAGCAGCTGGACAACTGCTTCATGTCCATATGATGATGCTGCCTGCAATGCAGTCCCAAATTCCCCGCCCTGTGCATTCACATCAGCACCCCTACTGAGGAGCAGCTGGACAACTTCCTCATGCCCATTCATTGATGCTGCCCACAATGCAGTCCCATATGCCCCACCCTGTGCATTCACATCAGCACCCCTACTGAGGAGCAGCTGGATGACTTCCTCATGCCCATTCATTGATGCTGCCCGCAATGCAGTCCCATATGCCCCACCCTGTGCATTCACATCAGCACCCCTATTCAAGAGCAGCTGGACAATTGCTGCATTTCCATCAAAAGATGCTGCCTGCAATGCATTCCCATATGCCCCACCCTGTGCATTCACATCAGCACCCCTATCAAGGAACAGCTGAACAACTTCTTCATGTCCATGCAATGATGCTGCCTGCAATGCAGTCCCAAATTGCCCACCCTGTGCATTCAAATTGGCACCCTGATTGAGGAGCAACTGGACAACTGCTTCATGTCCATCCAGCAATGCTGCCTGCAATGCATTCCCATAATACCCACCTGTTGCATTCACATCAGCACCCCTATCAAGGAGTAGCTGGATCACTACTTCATGTCCTTTCAGTGATGCTGCCTGTAATCCATTTCCATAATACCCACCCTGTGCATCCACATCAGCACCCCTATTGAGGAGCAGCTGGACAACTGCTTCATGTCCATACAATGATGCTGCCTGCAATGCAGTCCCAATCTCCCCACCCTTTGCACTCACATCAGCAGCCCTATTGAGGAGCAGGTGGACCACTGCTTCCTTTCCATGCAATGATGCTGCCTGCAATGCATTCCCCTGTTCCTCACACTGTGCATTCACATCGGCACCCCAATCAAGGAGCAGCTGGACAACTGCTTCATGTCCTTTCAGTGATGCTGCCTGCAATGCAGTCCCATGATGTCCATGCTGTGCATCCACATTGGCACCCTGATTGAGGAGCAGCTGGATCATTCCTAAACTCCCAGATCGTGCAGCACCAATGAGTGATTGTCCCTTGTGTTGCTCCTGGATGGATGTATCATGCACCAAAAGATATTTTGCTGTTTCCTGCAAGTTGAACAGGGAAGAAATGAAGAGGACTGTGGAGGACTTCACATCCTCGGAGTAAATGGTCCAGGGGGAAGGAGGGTAACCATTGATTCTTTGAATAGATGGCCAGAATGTGTGAGGCCTGGAGGCATGGGCCAGGAATGCCAGGATCATATCCCGGAGTATGAGCTCAGGCTGCCCTGCAGCATGAACCAGACAATATCGGAATGAATAATCCAATAGTGCATGTTCTTCCACCAATACGTCCAGCTTTTGGTAGGAATCTGGCAGCTGCAGGAAGTCATTGTATAAGAGGTACGTGAGACATCCACAGGCAATTTCTGTCTGTGCAAAAGGGAATTTACTGATTTGCACACCATCCATATAAGCTTGAGTGGTATAATGGATGAATCGAACACTGCCATCTGCATGGTTGATAATAACCAAGCCAGCACAGACAGAAAGGATAATCTCAGGGTCAAGAAGACCATCTCGATCAAGTGTTTTTGTGCCTGGCTCAATAGCAATGGCTTCCCGGAGTTCTGCAATGGATAGTGGCCGCTTTGCATTTGCAATCCAGATGAGAATTCTTTTGGCAATATTTCTGTCCTCTTGACTTTGAGCTTCAATCCGATCCATTGCTTCCTTATAAGTATGCTCCAAATCTGTTGGCAGATTTCGTAGAGCTTCACGAACAGCTTTGACAGTGTTTTTTATTGTCAGAGAGTCGATATGGAGCTTGGCAAGCAGGAACCTTGATTCTCAAGTCAGCTAGGAATATTTATCAATGAATAAACACCAGCACTTACATTCCATCAACATTGCCAATAATTTGGTTCTCAATTTCCTGGCGTAACTCTGGATGGGATTGAACATGCTTTAACAACCGAAATGAGTTCTGTATCTGTGCATCAAGATATTGGTGGATGTCCTCCTCTGTTGCCCGGATCTCAAGAGCTGGTGTATTTGGAAAGAACATCTTGGGGGTGATATGGGGCCGTGAAGTCAAGAGCAAATTGATGCTGGGTCTGAGTGCTGCTAGGTGTTTCAGCAGCATATGGCACTTGTTCTCCACATATTCATCAAGGGCATCAATGACAATATACACCTTTGAGTAATCTGCCACCACAGAGGAAAGCAAGGCACGCAGCTCATCAACTGTTGGTTTTGTTTCCTTTTCATGATGCTTATGATATAGCAAATGTGCTGGAGACCCCTGGAGAATGGGCTTTCCAAATATAAGCTGCCGCCAGAGGCCTGCCAGAATATTTTCAGGGGACTGGATGTCTGTCTCCTTGTGGTTCAGGTATGCGCAGGCAACCCCGACACGCTGGCTCGGGGATTGCTCCCGAAGATAATCGACAACAGCTGATCTAATGTGGGTTGATTAGATATCTCAGTCCTAGAAAATTACCCACGAAAGGACTGTTTTCCCCGCCCCGGCTGTCTTTTGATCAACATAAGAAAAAAGTAGTTGAAAACAGTTACATACGTATTCCGTAACACCACAAAGTTGCCCCGGTTTTCGAGACCCAGTCTTTGAAACCGGTGTCCTTAAGTAGCCATAGGCCAGTTCCCTCCTGTCGAGCACGAAATATATCATCGTGCCGCTGGAAGAAATTCAACAGCGAGATCCATTCAATAATCTTCTTGCGTTCTCCTGCCGTGTGCTCAGTTTCTGCGCCTGCTCGGAGGTGAGTCATCTCCAAGCTATAAAATTGCTACACCAAGTTCACCCACATTCATGTTTTCTTTGTTGCTGCTGGCTGACATCCCTAATAATAGTAATAAGGCAAATGACCAGACCATCTAGTAACAAATACATACCAAATGTCCAATACCAGCCAGGTATTGAGCAATGCTTTGAATCTCTCTATCTTTTCAAGATCCTCTTCCGTCTCCTTCTTGTTCCACAATGTCCAGCTCAGTGCCTTCGGGATCTTGGACCCCGATTTACTGGCGTTGCGCAGCTTATCTGTTATATGCTCCATCGTCTCCTTGAATTG
Organism: Mycena rebaudengoi; assembly: GCA_029282285.1. Lineage (NCBI taxonomy): Eukaryota > Fungi > Basidiomycota > Agaricomycetes > Agaricales > Mycenaceae > Mycena > Mycena rebaudengoi. The sequence goes on along the minus strand of JARJCX010000033.1, from coordinate 1,258,902 downwards.
ATCTAACGGGATGTGGAGGCGCTGTATTCCGTTGGTTGATGGATTGCCCTCCAAACGAGCTTGGAGGTCCTTGAGCAGCGGCTCGAGGTTTCCAACTTCCGCGAAGAGGCTACGCTGTTCTTTCGGTGCATTAACGGCATCTGTGATCATGTCGATAGTCGATTTAGCCGCGGACATGAGCTGCAGGATGCTGAAGACAATACTGAGGGGATCACCCATGGTGGACGAAGAGAGGCGTGGCACAGCCGTCAAGGCACCGACCAAAATAATGTTACTTGATAGCAGTCAACTAGACGACATGGCGGCACGGAATCCTAGCGCTCGTCGCACATAACACTCCTTCACCACATGCCCAACACGTCCTCCTCACGGCCATACAGGCTTTACGACTCTTACGCGTGTCACGACTCTTACAACTATCACGATACTTATTGTCTCTCTGTCTCTCATATTGGGTTCATCGAGGTATTATACCTAAGTACGGCTGTACGTAGATGAATATCACATTGTTAAATTGTTAAACCGAAATAGAGAATACAGCAATGCTTACCAAATGGTGCGCGCAAACCGGTGTGTTACAGCCCGGCTACAGCCTTCTCGATTAAGCTATTCAGAACCTCAGGCTCCGTGAGCAGAGATTAAGGTAAACAATGCAGTCAGTATCGGACATGTGGAGTCCTAGTGTTGCCGCGGTCCGGTCCAGGTCCGGTTCAGAGCCAAATTTTCTGAACCCCGAACTGGACCTCAGTTCGGTTCAGATAATTTCCTGAACCTTGGACCGGACCCCGGATTCAGGTCCAGTTCAGGTTCGAACCTGTTCGAACCGATTTTGTGTTTCCCATGCATGAGACAGGCTCAAAAAATTCTTGGAGGCCCTCCAAGTATGAGGGTATTATGATTCTTCACTGAAAAGACTTACTTGTACGTGCTGAAGCCCTTACAATGAATTAATCTCTCAATCCAACCGTTGATGGGAACAGTTTGATGCCATCACAAGTTGCAAACGGTTGAGTGTGGGTCAAGTTTTGAAAGTGTGAACCCATCATACTTAGTGTTGGTAAATGCGCCATGAAGTGAATTCATGTACTCGCAGGAAAAAACCCCATTGATGGCTATTTTGCTTAAAATTAGCACTCGGGTCCGGTTCAGGTTCAACGAGGTTCGGGCAGGTTCAGCCCTGCCCGAACCTTGAACTGGACCCCGGGTTCGGTTCAGCGAACCACACAGCCACTGAACCGGACCCAGGTCCGGTTCAGGTCTGGTCCAGGTTCGCCAGCGGTTCAGAACCTGGCCGCGGCAACACTAGTGTGGACTCTGGAGTCAAACTTAGTAAGCGCGGAGTCGAGGAGAAAGACCACACCGAGATGTGGCGTGAATCTGGCAAATTTGAGAGCCGTACTCAGGACCACCATTGACGCTGCACGGCCTGTGCACGCCTTCGCAGGGCTCGGCAGAGATGCTTGGTCAAGTGTGTTGTCGAGCCTCGCAAAGCAGAAGAGGCCGGGGAAAAAGGACTTGGAGAGCGTTGCCGAGCCTGGGGCGACCAGAACGAAGTTCGAAGTGCCTTCGTACTCGTCGTCTTGATGAAAGTGATTCTAGTGATGATGTTCTTGGTTTGGTTTGAAACCAAGAAACCAGCAAACCAAAACCATGGTTTGTTGAAACCAAACCAAGGTCATGGTTTGATGCTGGTTTTGGTTTTGGTTTGAACCATGGTTTCCAGCTTATGAAATTTCCCGGTGCTATTCGGACTAAACCAGGTATTCTATTCATTCTTCCCACCAAAGATACGTATACCTGCTCAAATTTCATATGCCAAAGCACTCTGGTATTTTGCGCAAGTTGAGCCGCAGAATTAATTGATGCATCTGATGTCGGTTGATCGGCTTGTAGCTCCAAACCTCGGCCAACCACGAACATGACCTGCAAATGAGAAGCAACCAGGCTGTAGAGTTGCGAGATAAAAATTATATCCACACCCAGTCAAAAATCCTTTGCAATGTGGGCCTGGATCTCTTGATGGCAGAAAGGTGGGCAAACCATGGTTTAAACCAAAACCAAACCAAACCAAACCATGCTCCATGGTTTTGGTTTTGGTTTGAGGATTCTGGAACCAAAACCAGCTGCAACCAAACCAAAACCAGAACATCACTATGAAAGTCGTCCGAATGTAAGAGGCGAGAGGATATTAAACATGGACCATCATCGCACAATTTGTTTATTCTGCGTTGAATTCCACGTCCAGATATTTCTGGATTAGGGGCCAGGGCTAGGATAAATGAAGGGGGGGAGTGTGATTCAAAGGCTCAGTACGGGGTATTGAACCAAGTTAACGGTCAAGATTAAATCAAGAGAAATGAAATGACTCATGAGGGCAGACATCTCTTAGGATATAAAATGGGGGTGGTTGTTGACGAGGAGAAGGCACAGACGCGTAAATGCGCGGAATTTCGGTTGGTGTGTCGAGACTCAAGAGGCGACGGGTTCTCCAATAGGGTCATACACAGTACAGATTTGGGGCCCGATTTGAGCTGGATTTAAGCTGGATTTCAAAAGGGATTTAGCCAGAAGCGTGACACGGATTCAACTCTGCTCGCTCCTCCGAAATCAGCGAAATCAGCGAAATCCAGCGCGGCACATCGGCCATCCGCCAAGAGTTTGATGATCATCTGATAATCACTCACGTGGACGGCTTCTGCTTAAATTAAAACTAATTAAGGAGGGGTTATGGACACGTTATCACGCGTTATGGACGTGTTATCAGATAGAGGGAACCGTACTTGGGTGCCTTCTTTTGCTTCTTCTTCAGATCCGCTTGGGCAACCAAAAGGCGTGCTTTGATGGGCTGTTTCTCCGACATGGTACGTAGCGGGAGCGAGCGAGGAAAAGGCAAGAGACACGACAAAAATTTCCATCAATTATTAATTAATTGATGCAGTGAGGGCTGCCGAAATGATTATCAATTGATGCGGTGCAGGCTGCCGAAATCCGCCGGGCTCAGTCACACCGTTACCTGGCTTAAATTCAGTTTGAAATCCAGCTTATATCCAGCTCAAATCAGGCCCCAAATCTGTACTGTGTATGACCCTAATCACACAGTCACTCCACCGTCACAGCTCTCCGCCTCCCATCTTAAGTCGACCTCAGCGCTAGACTTGCCATTGCCCATGGTCGTGGCAGCAAATGAAATACTTTTTATCCATATGAATTGCTCTCCGCGTCCACCAAATCCTCAAAAAGCAGTGTCTACCGGCCCTCTCCCCGCCGCTTACTAGGGTCCTTGGAATGCGCTCCTTGCGAAATGAACGACCGGGCGGCTTGTCTTCTTGACCCATCCACATGTATAACTGTCGAAGCGTACATGTCCTCCGCGCACGCTTTTGCTTTGGGGTGTGCGCTGTACAAATCTATCCAATGTTTTTACTGCCTACTCCTGCCCTTCCTACCCCACTTCAGCCTCCGTTCCATTCCATACGTCCATCCATCCTCTTATCCGCCATGCTGAGCTCAGCCTTCTTCATCCGCCCTTACTTCTACTCCCGTGCCTTGGATCGTCTTGCTCGGCTATCGAAGGAGATGATGGTCGCGATCCTTCGTGGCAAAAACGCGCGAGGCGACTCGACGAGCACCAGCCATCCACTCCGAATTCCCTCGAATCTTTCCACTCCCTTCGCCTTCTACATCCGTACCTCCCCTCCTCCCTTCTCCCTTCGCCAGCTGTTCATAGCCACTGTGTCTTTTGGCTGCGTGTGTCTCTGACTTCGCGCGGCTTTTGCGGGGGCATGCGTGCCATCTGCGGTTCATGCGCTCGTCTTTCAGTCGCTTTCCACTTTGCGGCGCGCGCGGCTATCCGCATCGTCTCTCGTGTCGACGACTTCCGGCCTCCCTCTTGCTTCATCTCCCGCAGGCTCGTCTCGTTATTGTCGTTGCCGCCGCTCTTGACCCACGCATCTTTTAGCGTCGTCACGGCGTTACGGGCACGTTCACGCGCGCTGTACGATGTGTGCCTTGGCCACATCGCCCCTCCGTCCCTCCCCCTTCATAACCGCGCCATTCCTCCCTTCCTCCCTCCTCCCCACCACCCCACCCCCCCTCCTCCCTCTCCGTCCCCAACTACATTCACCCCCAGTCCCCCGATCCCCCGCTCCTTCCTCCGCCGTACCAGTTCTTTTCGTTTTCGTCGGTGTGCCGGGCGCTAACCCGCACGTCCTTCGCTTTCCGTCCGGGGCGGGTGTCTTATGTGTACAGCGGGCTACACCCGGGGGTGTCTTTCCGCGCTTGGCCTTCCGGCTTCCGCGCGTTCACCTGGCTATTGGCGGCCTTCCTGAGGCGCGCGCGTCTCTTGGTGCTTGGTCCGCCGGCTAACGACGCGCTGGCAGCAGCACCTGCGCCCACGCATTCACATCGCGTAACTCGGGCTTCGTGGCGCGGCTGAGATCTGCTTCTTCTTATTTGACCTTTCTTCCCCTTTGCCGCACGCCTCTTCCATCCGCCTTCCATCCTCCTTCCCGCTCCTCCTAACTGCCTACATCGTCATACTCCTGCATATGTACATTCTCCTGCTCATGCACATTCACTTCCTCCTACTCCGGCACGTTCGTCGCTACTCGCGCGCGCTCAGGTCGTTCTGCACGACTGTTATGGCGGCTTTGGGTCTTGGGCTTTAGTTTTTTTGTGGGCTGCGCGCGCCAGCCACGGCGGTGATCCATGACGCGGTCATGGAGCGATCCCTCATCCCATGCCCGAGACGCGCACGCGGCCGCGGGTTGCGTCCCCGGTGGGATGTTGGCCGGGCGAGGTCGTCGGGGCGCATTGCGTCGTCTTTTTTTGAGGGGCGAGTACCACGTGTCGGAAGCGTGCCAGCAGCTTGGAGGTGCTCGCCGTGCTTTGACACGTCCGTCAGCCATTGCGGAGGCGTCGGCGCCTTCTTCCTTCCTTCCTTCCTTCCTTCCTTGCCTCGTCATGCTCCCCCGCGTGCGCCGCCTCCTGAATCGGCTTTTTTCTTTCACATTATCCATTCGTCACTCCTTTCCCCTCCCCTCACTCCCTCCTGCTCCATCCGATCCACCCTCGCCCTCCCCTCCTCTCTGTCCTCCGCTCTTCCCTCGAAGCCTTCCCTCATCTTCGAGTCCCCTTCTTCCCCGCCCTCGTCTTGTCCTCTTCCCCTCCCTCCTTCTCCCTTCGCGCCCATCCTCTCGCTCCTCCTACCCCCCAATTTTCTCCCCCCACCCTCTCCCCCTTGCTGTCGCCCTGTTTTGTTCTACCACCGTGCCAGTGCCACTCCGCGCTCACGAGGTCACGCGGCTTTTGGCTTCGGCCCTGCGGCACACCGGCGCGTAGCTTTGGCTCTGCGGCTTCGGTGCTGCGATGGGGGTGAACGACTGGGGCTCATCTCCCTCGTCTTTTTGCTTTCACCTCCTCTTTCCTCCTCTTTCCATTCCTGTCTGCCCCCCCCGACATCCAGCCCATCCTCTCATCCTTTCCCGCGTCATCTCGCCCCACTTCCGTCGGCCGATGGCTCGCCTGCGTGGGGTCACATCATGGAAACACATAGAGCGCACTATGGAGAGAACGTCGGCGCACGTGCCAGTGGATGGGGTCTCGCCGAGAGAACGAGCCCGCGCGTGTTTTCTTGATATTGAGCCGGCGGAGTTCCTCGCCTGCGCACTACCGGTCGGTGGGGATGTCGATCCGCGGATCTGCAGGCTCATGGCGCAGGATGACGACGGCCTTCCTGATCACGCTCGTCTTGTGTACGACACTAGCGAGTATCATCTCGGCGTAAGCCCATTGGGGGCACACGGAATATGGAATTTGCGTGCCGCGCTCACGCAGCCGCTTATAAATTGGACATCACACTTGGTGGGGATTCCCAGCAGCGGGTGTATGCCCGCTTGTTCAGCCTTCTCCCCATCTGTACTTCCATATTTACTAATGGCCATCCGTAGTCTCCGCCAAAATATATATTGTTGATCTTATCTTATCTTATCGCTGACGACAAACAGACACCAGCATCAGCAAAGTCGCCACAACTTGTTGGCGGAAGCGCTTAGGTCAAGTTCCACTGTTTTGTGCAGTGTCTCATTCCATTCATACTTCTCAACAGTTACGACCATGCGAGTACCACAAGAAGTTGTCGACGCGATCATTGACAACTTCGCCATGTCCGACGACGAGAAAATATGGCAATCTCACTGGCCCGAACTTGATGACGCAAACTCGCTCAGGGCTTGTTCATTGACCTCCCGCTCGTTTTTACGCAGGAGCCGCATGCACTTGTTTGCTGCGACCTTCTGCCATAGCCTCTCCGAATTTTCGCACTTCGACCGCCTCCTTGCAGAATCTCCGCACATCGGCGAACTCTATGTTCGACATTTCACGCTGAGCATTAGAGACCGCAGAGCTCCGTTTGTCGCAGAGGATGTCGTGCTTCCGCGCATTCTGTCCCGACTACCCAGGCTGACACATCTCACGCTCGATTTCCTTCCCACATCCCATGTCTCAAGGGATAACATCTGGATGTTGCAGCCTCCCCAGTTCAAAACCAGCATTCAAGCAACGCTCTCACTCCACTATCTGCGGAGTCTCCGCCTTTATGACTTGAAATTCACCAATGTCTCGGAGTTCGAGTCGCTCCTCAGCCACGCACCAAGTTTGAAAGCTCTGACTTTGGGCCGTATCGCTTTTGAAAATCCATCCATTCGCCGTGTCGATCTCCCTCATGATGTCTGTGTCGTCCTCGAATCTCTTGAACTCGAGCTGGAGCTGGATGCGGTGGATGCAATAGTGTCCAGTTTCAGCATCGTCGACATTAACCATCTACAATCCCTTAATGTCACTTCTACACACATGATTCCACTCCTCAAAGCAAATGCGGAAACGATTCAAAAAGTCCAGATTTTCTTTCCCCACTGTCAGTTTAACTGTTTGTCTTTCTCCTCCACATCGTTGACCAGAACACAGATCTGAAGGAGACCGCTGACCCCGACACTTTGAAGGCGCTGCGATCGATAGAGATTACTGGGCACAGCTTCACGATGGTTTCCGCCCTGCAGCAGTTTGGCGACCTCGGCCATTTGAAAGCGCTCAGAACAGTCACCCTTAGATTCGCGGACAGATCGAGCCTTGACAGGATCCACGGCATCGATTGGCCGAAGCTCGACGCGATCCTTGCTCAGGCCGTCGATGGGCTGGAGGACATCCATATTCGTATCTTGACTAGTAGTGAGCATCCGCCCGACGAGGGGCTCATTAGCTCGATGTTGCCATCTGTGAGGGGGAATATTGCAGCTCCTGGTTCTCAAAAAATGCCCTCTTGAGCGTCGGAGGAACTTTGTGTTGGCCACCAAAGATATTTGGGCACGGGCTGAAACTTCGTCGTCACGTTTGGATCACCCTCGTGCTTATATTGATTCTCATTCCTCAACTTTCTAGTTAAAGTGTACGCTGCCCTAATGTTGGATGCGGGGGTGAAACAGAAAAGTTCATGACTGAACTCGGATGAGGAGTTGAGCCTGCCCGAAATTTGCCTTCGTCTCGATTCAATTTGTTTCATTTCGTTTTCGTTCCTTTTAGGCTATCAATTTATACTGCTTCTCATCCTACCTCGCGCGGCGATGAATGCCATTTACCCAAATCGCGTACAGTGCTCGTGTCGTGCCGGCCAGGGTGTAGATGGCGCGCAATATCTTGCTTTGAGTAGATGTAGAAGAGCACGGTATGAGGCCCTATTATTTACTGACCCGTCCATAATCTCGAGTGTCGTGGCGACAGTGGCAATCCCCAAGTTATACATACGTGCGTTGAATCCCAAAATAAAACCTGACAAGGCGAACAAAGTCAGAGTTCCGAAGGTCATTGAACTTGGTTAGAAGTTACAGTGGGTATACAAGTTATTCAGCAGTACATACGCAAGCTCCCCCTTAGTCATGCGTAATGAAGTTTTTCAGCGTCGAGCTCGTCGCCTCCAAAGCCAAAATAAACGCCCTGGCCACGACGGTCGCGCCAGCGGGGGAGGTGTGCGTGTGATCGTTGGGGTAGTACGCATCGACGACCGCCGCGCCCTGGTTCTTGTACAGTGACGCGGTGAACAGGCCGTGGTCGACAAAAGTCGCGCCGGTGGCGGCAGCCGCGTCCTGGCAGTAGGTGACGAAGCGGCTCGCGGAGTACGTGAACGTCCCGGTCTCCCAGACGTTGTTCGGGGTGGCGGTTGAGATGATGACGTTGGCGCCCTTGGCCTGGAAGAGCTTGGCGGCGTTCACGAGATACGCTTCGTACGTGAGCACGGTTTCGGTGACGCCGCTGGAATGTACAAAGCATATTAATACCGAAGACCAATAATAATAATAAAAACGGCAAAGACAAAAAATGGCAAGACGTACCCGAAGACGGTGGTACACTTGCTCGCATACCCGGCAGTGCCAACGGGGCAGTCCGTCCGTCCGTTGTCTGTCGGGGTCAGGCTCCCGCCGTCATTGTGGCCGAATTCAATGACGACATAATCTCCCGCCTTGACGTTCGCAGCCATCGCCGTGAAGCGGCCCTCGCGCGTAAAGCTGCGCGCGGACCTACCCGCGATGGCGTTGTTCACCACAACGAGACTCTCATAGTCCGGGAGGAACTTGCCCCATCCTTCGCGAAATATTCATCAACATGGGCACACGCACCGACATACGGCCGTGCATACCTGCGGTACCGTCGTTGTTCCCGTTCGCAGTCATTGTCGAGTCGCCTGCAAGGTAGACTGTGGCGGCAGACGCAACATTGGTTGCGGCGAGCGCGAGGAAGAGCTGGTGGGCGAGGTGGAAACGCATGTTGGAGCCTGGGAGATGTCAGGATAACTTGGGCTCGGGTGCGCTCAGTACTTATATCGGAAAATTAAGCTGACGGGCCGGTTCGCTGTTCCGTTGAGAGATGCTCGAAGCTGAAGATCACTGAAGCCAGTAAAGGTCCGAGCATCAAGCTGACGGGCCGGGATCCTTCTCAGTGAAAAGGAAATCAGATCGGGCGTTGGAAGATTACTCGATGATGTCGACCCCGAACCTCGAACTGAAGCTCGGGTTTGCTTCAGGTAAAACGCTGAATCCTGGATTGGCCAGGGCTCGATGATGTTCATTGCGGTGCATTTCAGGTCCTATACTTGGCAGACAGCGCTCAGTCCAGCAAGCGCTGGAATCTCCGTCATCTTCATCAGCATCCATATCTTACTTCTGTCCAGTCGGAAAGAGTGCAAGACTCACAAGGTGTTGAACCGACGGCGGCCGCCGCCGAAAGCAACTAGGAAATGCAGCAGGCCCTTGTCGTCGGCCCGCGACGCAAGCCCCACGAGACCCAGCGGGAACAAATGACCTTTGAAGAAGGTCCGAGGTATCGCAGGACGAATGACGCTAAATAGTGATGGCGCACGGCCATCTCCGCCGTTTGATGCGCCTGCATGCCTGATTCCCGGACCGTTGAGTAGCCGAGAGATGGTTTTAAACAGATTTTCATTTGTCACTCATTCCATTTAGTTTACGCCAGAGTTACGAGCAGACCTTCCGAAGTACATGCCATGCGCCCTGTCTCGGCATGTCTCATCACTCTGAAGCTGGCTATTCCTTTAACAGAATTCAAAATCAACTTGAAGTAGAAATAAATTTGAGCCCCAAATATAATGCGAGGGCCAAGTGCATACATTGGCATTCATTTTGACTCAAATTTCAGTCCGTCGAAATGTAGGTCTCAGCAGATCCTCTTGAAATTGCGTAGGATATATCAGCCAAGAAGAGAATCGACGAAGAGAAATGAGGGAAGGAGCACTCGGACTGTTAAACATCGCCAAATCGTGTCTTTCCCCCTTTCACTTGTGTGGGACTTGGGCTTAAATTGGTAATTTAGTCTTGATATAGGACGGGGCGGGTAGAAGAGCTAGACTTGTCACCAGTCTGTAACCAGATACCGAAAATATGTGGCGAGCACTTCGGTGGTTACACACCGAAGTGCTTGCCACATTTTTCGGCCATTGTATACAGACTGGTTACGAGTCTATAGAAGAGCACGCTTGGCCAATTTTTGAAACCGAAACAAATATTTTGTGCGGTGAGAATAAATCGGATGGCGACGACACGACGACCTGTTCTATATAGAATTAACAGAACAAACAAGATGGCTCCCGGTGATTCAAATTGAGAAACGAAGCTATGTATGGATATTATCGAGACGTTTCTGCCTCTGGATTCAACGATCGCAGGAACTGGTCCACACCCACGTCGATGTTGTAAGTGCCCTGATCATCCCATCTGTAGTAGAATCAGGAATACATGTCACAGGTGAATAAGTAGCTCATGAACGCACCGCCCACGAGTGTGTTCCAATGTATTGAGCGGGGGATATTGGGTCGAATCATTATTGACAGGGCCTGAGGCGGAATGAATAATGGATACTGAGGTGGGGCGGGTTACATACCCATATACGAAAAATCCGTATTCACCACGTACGGCGGGGTATCCAAGGGAAAAGCGGGGCTGAGTTCGTATGTTGTATTGTCGCTCTCAAACGGGAGATTCAGCTCGAAGGGCGACTCGTACACCGCCGGCCAGTGTCCGAGATCCTCGCTATACATGGGCAGCCCGAACAGCTGATTGACATTGAGGGGATGCTGCTGCTGCTGCTGCTGTTGAATTGCCGCAGACACTCTTTCTGAGCCTGCGAGATGCCGATGATATGCACCTGAGGGAGGAAGAGGGCTGGAACCGACCAGCGGCGGTGATTCAGATTCGCTATTATTCCGAACGCGCTTCAGGGTTGTTGATACTTCTTCAGTCGGTAAACTGATGTTGCCGAGCGCACACAACATGTCGCTGGGGAGGACACGTCAAAAATGAAATGATATAAAAAGCAGGCAAGGCTCACACATACCTATATCTCCCAGCTATCTGCCAGCTGCGATGCGAAATCGTTTATCGGTGTGCCAGATTCGGAGAAGAGCATATAGACTAATACTTACTGACGCTCGTACATTTGCAGCACCGCCATACACTTCTGGACGTCACTGGCCGCCATGTGTGGATCGGCCGCTGCCCCAGTTTTGCGACCTGCCAAAACATTGACACATAAAATCATGGCCGAATCTAACATTGCCTTCTATTGAACAAGCATCAGCGGTTGGCCGGCCTGAGGGCGGGATAAGATATTTTTTACCATGGCCTGTGGGTGCACTACGAGGCCTCGCTTCGCCTGGATGTCCATTATATGACTGCAAGACCTGGCACTATTGGCGCAAATGGCTAGGGACGGAAAGATCTAAACAAACATATTGGAGTGGTTGGTAAAATAGAATAGGCGCAATGAACATGAATGCGTACAGTTGACAGTGGCCTCTTGTTAGTGGGAGACGGAATAAAACTACGGTGGACCTGTATCTGTACGTGGTAATAGGCTGCCCTTCCAATCAGCAGTGAAAAATAAACATATAACACAACTGACCCGCGTACAGACACGCCGACTGAGTGGCGAATTGTTCATCTTCTCTATTCGGGTCCCAACGCACTACAAGAAAATCAGCTGCACCATATCCGCCAAATATGATATATACACATACAGTGGTCCGGAATGGAATCTACCCATTTATTCAGAGCAGAACTAGCAAGCCCGGTTAGAACTGGAGCCTTATTGTCTTAAAATACTTACTCCACTTCTGCAATGGCCGTCTCAATCCATTTCCGTCCGTGCTGCGACCGCTTCAAAGAATACTTTGCCCATTCAATACGGAAATGATAACTGAACGAAAGGGACAGCGTACAATCGTTTTCTGGGCCAATCCCAAAATCTCAATCAACTTCAGGTACGACACCAGAAAGCTGTAAATCGACGGTTGTCCTGCGGGCTGCTGAAAGCGTTTTTCGGGGTCGATATTTTCCCAGTATTCGTCATCAGCCTCGACAGGGTAGTCAATGTCATAACTATGCTTTTGTGAGCAGACCCCAGCGATTTGCCCAAGCTTCGCTCACTCTTCGTCAGTTGTTGCCCTAGGTCGGCCGAGGAATGCGCTCAGGAGGGCATCACAACAAACAAGCATCCAAAATGTTCTCTTGAATAGCTCGTCCTCGATAGTCATGGTGGTCTTGTCGCTGCGTTTGCGGACATGTATGCCGATGTCTTGTGCGTCCCTCAATCCGTCAGAGCAGAGGCGCCAGCATGCGTCCGAAGAGCATGTGGCTTGCATATAAAGCATGGACAGCTGCCGGTTATATAAATCAGACCAAGGAATGTATTTTGGGAGCATGGAGATCCTTACGAAAACGACCTGAAGGTCATACAGTGTCGGTGCTTCATCGTGATTGGTTCGGGACGGCTGGACTTGGCGAAACCACTCCCACCCGGCGCTCAACTGTGAATTGGTCCCGGCAAGAATGACGCGTGGGTCCTCGGAAAACCTCGATGAGATATACGTTAATCCGACGATCAGAGCGGGAGAATGAGACGCCGCCCACCGTGCCGCCAAAGCACAAACACAGAGCACGACTGACCCAAATCGGTGATTTGTCAAGTGGAGTCCGCGCGCAATGGAGTCCTCGAACGTCGGTTTGTGTAATATGCACAGCAAGATATGGATACGGCTGAAGTAGATGTCCAAAAGGTCATCGATCAAGTCTTCGGGAGGAAATCTGAGCACAGGCGGAGGAAGGAGGGGCGGCTTTTCCCACTGCAACAAATTAAATTTGGCAACCAGTTACTGTGAGCGAGATTCCACCGACTGGGCTGTCCCAAAATAGCGGCCTACGGATAATGGTTGGCGGCTGCGAAGTGGGCCCAGTATTCCCCTTCGCATCCAAGGCCATTTGGATAAGAAAGAGACTATTGGATTTGCCGTAGAAGCGGTCTTCGGCGTTGATGTCAGAGAGTACTACTGCGACGTCATCTCCTGGGTTGACGACTACGCCGTGCTCGTCCTCCTCCTCTTCAGAGGAATTGTCTGCACTAGAAGGAGGGTCGGGCGGGGCCCGGGAAATTCGGCAGCCTGACAATTCTTGTTCAAGGGTTCGACAATATCGCGCAACACTAAGTAGGACGCTGCGCAGATCTTCCGATGCAATGTATGCTGTTGACTGGACGAGAATGGCGTGAACGTGATCTTCTGCGCTCTTGCGATCCAGACCCTGCTGATACTCCCTCTAAGCAATTGTTCCGTCAGAATTGCGTTTATTACCTGTGGGGATGAACCCGTTGATCTCAGGGGCTCGCTTGGAGGGAAATGAGTGGATATACGGCCAGAAACAAACAAAAACTCTCACCTCGGGACACTTTTGGCCTGTAGAAAGACTTGGTAAAAAATAGCACAAACAGTATAATAAGCCGGCCACCGACCTTGGGAATCCTGGGATAGCATTGGTGAGTGCATTCGCTATTGAAAGCTATGCAGTGGGAGCAGACGCCGCCAGGCATTTTCGCACTGTCGCCTGTCATGCAGTGAGTCGTCGGCAACATACACCCATGATGAATTTTGCGCCGACAGACGTACATCGTTCTAGCGCGTATAATTAGTCCATTATTCAATCCGCAGATTGCAGTTCGCACTTTTCCGGTGCTTGCAGGTGTCGCATGCGCCCTTGAGGCGTCTCCTTTTGGACCCAGGAAGTTCAGGATCCGGAGTGTTTTGCGCTGGAAAGACGGATGGCTTATTGGAGGATTCCATGATTGCGACTGGAGAAGTACAAGGGAAAGAAGAATTTCAGCTGCAATTGGTTGGATTAGCGCCGCTATGATCGGAATTCGGAAAAAACGCAGAGCCGGTTGCGATTGAGATCATTGACGAATATCTGCAATTTCTTTTTTTAATCTTTCCTTCCAGTCTCCATTCCTACATAACAGAAATCATCCATGTAAATAGCATAATCCGAAGCTGTGACACAATCCAGAGGCCGTAGGGTGCTCTGAATACGATTTAAAAAATTTGGTGTACAATTTCCCCCCCCATCAAACTGACGTTGGCTATTTTTAGATACGGGCTCGGAAACACGGATACAAGAACCGCACAAATACAAACGAGAGTACGAGCAATCGCACGCGACGCACCTCATGCAGCATGTGCCCCACTCTGCCACCTGGAACTGGCCCTGCATCTGCGTGATCATGAGCGGGCAGTCGAGGCGGTCCGTGCCAGCGAGGTGGACCAAGCGCAGGCGCGCTGCGAGGAAGGCGCCGGTGAACCAGCCTGCGGGGTGGTTGTTAGGCGCGGGGTCGCGATGGGAGGAGGGAATAAGGAATAGGGAGCAGTAGCGGAGGACGGGGAGCAGAGTGGGAGAAGGAAGGAGAGTACGAGGAGGAGGGGAGGAAGAGAAGAGTAGGAGGGCGGAGGAGTGGGAGGACAAGGAGAGGGGGTAGCAGAAGGAGGAGGGGACGGAGATGCGCGCGGAGGTGGTGCTGCGGCTCGACTTGGTCATTACGCTGGAAGAATATCAATCATGTCAGTCATGAGTACGGCGAGGAAGAAGGAAGGACGACCAACGCACTGCCATTGAATCGCGACGTCGGGCGAGTCGAACCCGTTGAAGCGCGCGTTGTTCCCGTCGGAGCGCGCGGTGCCGAGGTTCCCGTCGCGGCGCGCGTTGCAGAGGCTAAGCAGGTGCGCGAGGGCCTCGATCGCAGAGCCTGCTTGTGTGCAAACGCACCCTCGACGACGTCCAGCACCGTGACGCCGGACATGCAGTGGTTGAGCTCGAAGAGGCGGTACTTGAGCTCGAGCAGCCGGGGCCCGCACACGACGAGGCGGGGGCTCGCGCGCAAGGAAGGAGCAGAAGTATGAAAGGAAGATGATGATTGTAGGTGGAGGGGAAGAAACGAAAAGAAGAAAACACGAAAACGTACGAGCCCAACACGGCGCCGTCGACCAAAGCGGCGTGCGCCATTGGTACGCGGGTGCGCTTAGCGGAGCACCGGGCGGAGACGCGCGCGGAGGGAGCACCCGTCTTGGTTTTCACACTGGAAGAGGTATCAGTCATGTCAGTCATGATACTGCGAGCACATACGTAGGAAGAACGCGCGAGCACTGCCACTCGATCGCGGCCTGGCCGGGGGCGAGTCGAAGCGCGTCGGGGCGAGCGGTGTAGAGGTTCCCGTCGGAGCGCGTGTCGAGTCGAACCTGTCGGGGCGCGTCGTGCGGAGGCTGAGCATGTGCGGAAGGACTTCGATGGCGGAGCCTGCTTGTGTGCAAACGCACCCTCGACGACGTCCAGGACCGCGACGCCGGACACGCGGGACTTGAACTCGAGAGCATGACGACGCCGCCGCCCAAGCTAGAGCGGGTCAGGTATTGCGTGGAATGAAAAGATGGACAACGTACCCAGGAGCGACGGCGCCGCAGCGGGGTCGCCTGCGCGACGCACATAAAGTCCTGGCCGGACACGTCGAAGGAGGCGTCCTGGTCCTCCGTCTTGCCTTCAAAAAAAAACAAATCGATGAGTACCTTATATGCGCACGAGGGACCGTGTCTCTGCGCATCCCTTGTGTCCCGCGCCAGACACGCGAAGCTCAGTCCACGAGAACCCCGCGCCGTCGTCTGCTGGCCGTACTCATCGTGATATTCCCCCCTCCGTCTGTCTGTACGGCTCCTCCGCCGAGACCGCTTGGCGCGGGCGCCAAGTGTCCCACTCCCAGGAGGCTCCACGGAGTGGCGAAAGGTGATTGGAAGGAGTCTGCTTTGTGGCACCCCCGGGTATCGATATTGTGCGAGATGTGGACTCGGAGATTACCGAGAGCGGCAATGCATGATCGATCAAACTCGACATCAGATTCGGATCGAATTCGAACCTCTTCAAAGAAGACATCTGCTGCACCCACCCGGGACGCACCTCACACTGGGCGGAATGCGCTGAAATTGGCGCCGACATTACGGATCGTATTGAGGTAAGTTGGTGATCGCGATACCACCAGCAAACTTCGGCCAAGTATCATGAGATATTGAAGATGATGTCGGGCAACTCGGATTGGATTCTTCAGCAAGGTAGGTACCGATTAGTACGTCGGACCTGGGAGATGAAGGAAAGAGTGAATATCTAGATGTATAAATAATCTAGATATTTACGCAATGCTGATATAGAGATGTGATGCGAAGGTGTGTGTGGGTGTGGGGGGGCTTGGTCGTGGCCGCCCGACTCGGGGGAAATGAGCATAGCCAAAAAGCTGATGCGGAATTTTCCGAGGCGGGAAAAGATGGCTAGCGGACACGGCCAAACCCGTACGCAGAAGGCAACCCGGGTCAGGGATGAAATGTGAAGCGAGACCCGTAGCTACCCTAGCGTGAGCTACAAAAACAGGGATGGGAGGGTGGGGCAAAAGAATTGAGAGGATATGAATGCATAGACACGAGGAAAAGAGGTCTTTGGTGCAGCGCGTAGACGAGCGGGAGCAAAGAGCAATGACAGGTGGCTGTGTATGATGGTCCTATCTAATCTAATCTACCTTGCCTAACACTGAGGCAGACTCGCAAGCTCGTCTTGCCTCAGCTAACACTATGTGACCAGATGAATATTCCAACGCGACTCCATTGTTTCGGATGGGCTGACTGATTTAAAGGTACTAATGTTTTGTTTCACTACTTTTGCTTCTGTTGGTCGACTGGGTTCTACAGCGTGACGGGAAACTGGGTGCGTGAGCTAGACTAATGGAGGTGGGGAACGATGGTGTACATAATACCTGTAGTATACCGGGATACTTCCCCAAACCGGCGTTCCTAAGCGGGACGTGTAATACCTACCTACCTACCTACCAACACATTGGGCGAGTGTAGGAAACGTGCCGAGTCATGTTGAACTTTTTTGATCCCATCTATGGCCCATTAACCTACATGTAGGCGGTAAGGCGACTCGCCTTATAAACAAGATTTTTTCCCACTCCCACCAAAAAAATAATAATTCATATTTGTTCTATGGTCTGACTACAGGACCAGGGAGACTAGACTCGCCTTACACAACGGCAAAGTAACACTTCGAGTTAAATCTTCTGAGTATTATCCTTCTTATAAGCTCCTACCTCGCTCAATGGTCATCGGTCATCGTCCGTGATCGCGCACACGAAAAATCATTGTGCCACCAGCGTTTCCTGATCGGAATATACCTACCTACCTACCACCTACCTAGGCCAAGCACGATGAAGTGGACAGAAAACGAATGCAGCCGGTTGCCATCTGTCCGGCATCCGGTAAGATGCGCGGCAGAGGCAAAATAAGTCAGAAGCGATCAGCAGGGCGCATCCACTAACGTTATTATGTCGTTTACTGGCCACATATTCAATTTGTGTTTAAAACTGGTTCTATGCGACATGTTTTATAATTACCTTGTGCATTGTGTTGCATCGCGTTCCAGGAACTTGGAACTGCGGGCCGACATCCGCAATCGCCACGGACTTACTGCTCACATAATCGGCCGATGTCCGATATCCCCCAAGCGCCATGAACAAGAGCAGTAAAACCACGGGCCAGACCAAAAACGTCGACAACTTGGGGCTGTTGTGTGAGGCTTGAGCTACCTCTGGATCTTGGTCGCAAAAGTCGCTCAAATGGATGCTAATAATAGTTGGATGTTGCATTATGACCTCAGAGGCATTCCACACAAGGCGCAGCTGATATGACACAAGCATAGTGGGATTCACTGGGAAAATCGTACCTGTCACCCACTTATTTTTCCGGATTTGGTGAGGAGGGGGGCATATACCTTTATAAGCCGGCGGACGGAACGGACCCAAAAATTGCCTTGATATTCGTTCACAATGCGGACGAATGTGATACACTGTGTTCAGAGTGGCCGTAGGCAAAGGGCTGTGCCGACGTTGGTAGACACAGGTAGACGCAGATGCCGAGTAGACATAGTGTGCCGACCGTTGGCACTCAGGGCGGAGTGGCGCGCACGCAGTAATATAGAGGTTTACTCCAATGCGTGTGGACAAGATATATTTGGTTGCCATGTTGTTGCCATGGCACAGCCTCAACACTGTTTGCCGGCACATCGGAAGAAACCGGGTAGTAACCGCCGCTTCCTCTACCGTTTTGCCGCCGCCGCCGTTTAGGTGCTTCGGCGCTTCCCACAGCTTAAAATAACCTACGGTGACATCGATAGGGCACAGTCATCGCGCGAAAAAGCGAGGGAGGTTGCGCTCGGTGTGTCGTGCCAGGTAGACAGAGGCTGTCGCCGTGAGGGCGACAGAGGATCGGCCCAGCGCGACAGATCTGTGTCTCCCTGTGCTGATGTGACGGCCACGCACCCTGCCGCCGAGGGTCGGCAGGGATCGGCTCAGCTGCGCAGACCCTGTCTACCCACGGCCTGAACGCAGTGATACAAAAACCTGCTCAACTTCGATCGAAATTGTGGCCGGAATCGGTCATTTGGCCTCAATGTTCAATCCATTTGGCGTACAGAACCCGCCAAATCAACGCCAAATGCCAAATTTTAATTCGATTCTTGGCTTCCAACCTCGAAGGTGCATGCGGAAGAAACTCCGATCCGGAAAAGGGACGGACTTGGGAGGATGTCCCCTCAAAAAAAATACCTTCTCAGGCCAGGATGTCCGATCAGTTATGCTGACGATTTGTTCTTGAAAACAGGCCACCAGATCACAATGCGCACAGACATTGTAAAAATGGAGTGCGTAGTAAGTGTGTAGATCTCGGATCACTTCGGAAAGCATAAACGACAGGTGCCGTCGGTGGGCAGCAGAGAACAAACAGCCAGTCTCAATATGTGTTGCGCGAGGTCAGTAGAGTATTGACGGAGAGAGGATCAGAGAAGTTAACTGGAATCCAACTGGAATCCATGGAATTTTTTCTTTATTTTTTTCTTGTTTTTTTCTTGCTTTTTTCCCAAAAAAATCCCCGAAAGTCAGTGTAGTGATGATAAATTGACTGAACTTGCCCACTTTCCCATTGAGAATTTCTAGCACCACAGGTACATTATATATATGACTATTTAAATTGTCTCGAACAAGGAGGACATCTTCTCTTTTTAGAATTTCCTGGGTGTGATTTCAAGTAGTTCTAAAGCACAATAGGAATGAGTTTCTTCAAGATTTTTACACCCCAAATGGAAGGCCAGGGAACTCTGCAATAAGGGGTCTTCCCATATATTTATTGCGTCCATGTTATGCCTATGGTTAAAAAAAGAAGACAAATAAAATTTTGTGGTATAGAAGGGCTTCTGCCATTCGCAGTGAAAATATTTCCGGTGTAGCGGAGTCGCAGCCGGGTCCCGGCTATTCCAGATAAGTGCGTGCGGTGAACGCCAACGGCTGGGCGGTCGAAAGAGGGCGGGAGACAAATGGAGCTAGATTTGATGGGAGATCTACACACTTACTCACCACTGGTAAAAATGGTCTTGTACGGAATTGGCCAAAATGGGGAAATCGTTCGAAAGTCATATACCCCCGAGATTTCCCGATTTGGGAGGAAACTTTCTGTCCTTGTCGGGCCAGATCAATCTTCAATTTGAATATATAAATAACTCAGAAACGGTGCGCACCACTGGCTCACCTTTCTTTGTTACTTATCCTGCGTCGTCCCCTCGGACCTCTGCTAACCACCACTCCTTAATTTCAGTAATATGCTCGACCCTGTTGCCTTTTCCATCGCGGCCTACTATGTCTACGACGCCTTGTCCCGTAGGCGGCGGGCTCGCCGGCGTGCATCCGAACCCAACCTCCGTCAAGACATGGTGACCGTGACCCCGCACACCGTGCCGAATGGCAATGCCACAGGTAGCCACGCACGTATTGGCGGTAACAGTCAAGGCGGCGACGCGCATGTCAACGCCGCACCTCGTTCAAACGGATTTGGCATGGAGGGCTACGCGCGTACTGGCGGTAGCGGCGGAAACGAAGGACCACCAACGCAAATATATTTTATTAACAGTGTGGTAAATCTGACCACGTCTGGTGAGTAATGCCTACAAGAGCATCCAGTACTGTTTGCTGACTACTCACCCTAGGAGGAATAGGTGGTCCTGGCGGGCCAGGGCTTTCCGTCGGTGGGCGCGGTGGGGATGGAGGAGGAGCCTCGATGCTGGACGTTCCTCCGCGTTCTATGCGCCACTCTTTCCACTCAACCGGCGATGCGGCCCTCAGGACAGGCCTTTTCATCGGTGGGGACGACATGACTGCTGAAGGTTCGGTTATCGACGTTCACGACGTCCAGACACACATAACCAGGCGCTCCATCGATATCCACTCGACTCCCGCCCATCTCACGCACACTGTCGACGATGCGGCCATGGAGGCCGTCGGTGAGCACGATGGGCCTCGTGAGGCTCCAGTTGTGGGCATCCAGCCACGCCAGCGCTCCATGCGTATCCGCTCGACGCCCCCTCCCCTGCCCCCCGCCCTGCACGCATCGTCGACGCCTGTTAAATCCTCTCCCCGCTGCACCCCTCGTCGAATTATCCATACACCTTCTTCCACATTCTAAGCACCAGATACTTTACTCCACTCATTTGTGTCGCCTTCCTTCAAGCCTTCGGATCCTTAGCACCGGATGCATTACCTGTATCACCTTCTTTGATTCTTCACCCTCCCACAGCCTATGTAGATTTTAGACTGTAGATTCTAGATACGTGGCCAAATGTATACCAAGTTGTATACAATTGGGTTTTTTTTTTCACATTGCAATACATAAGCCAGAAAGTTTGGGAGTTCGAAATGCCGCCGATCGAGGCCGCCATCAAATGCCGCCGGGAATAGCCGCCGATAGGTTGTCAGCTACCAATTTACGGTGCGTGCAGTCAGTGTGAGGGCTAACGAGCACAAATCATAGTATGTACTCGTTCCTCAAGATTCTTTCCTATATAGTGTATATCCCAGGTACACTGTGTACGGTAGCGCTCCAATGCGGCAAGCGCCCGGCTTCCTCTTCGGCACAACGGCATTATTTGTTTCGGATCAATATGACCCCTGTATGCTTTCGGCGAGTCAACTCATATGCAGCGATCGGTATGAATATCATACCCATGGCTGCATATTTGGTCTAGATAGCAGAGAGCAAGACTTGCTTTCTAGTCCTATTTACTAACCCCTAAACGTGTCAAAGTGCTATGAGGTGCTTTTTATGTGGTGGCTGACAGTGGCTAAATCCCCGGAATGCCCTCCAATGCTCGCGATCGTTCAAAAATGCTCGCGATCATGCCGCCGATCACCCAAAAACACGGGCATTTCGGATTCCCAAATGCAACAGTCGCAGCACTTGAATTTTCAACACACTTAGGATTAATCTAATCCTCTCGTCTTTTTCCAGCACTAAGAATTGGTGGTAAAACTACAGTATAGGATTAATCATACAGCCATTCAAAATGTTAACCGTGCCTCTGCGAGTGGATTTGTTACAAGATTAATCCTACGGCTACCGAATCGTGGGTATAGGCGAGATCTAAAGAGGGATTTTTAGTAGTGGTGGATTTTTTTGGGCGCAAGATCATTCAGCCAAAGATTAATCTTAGATGAAATGAATGGAGGCTTGCTACTGTGCGAGACTATCAATCCAGGTGCCGAGGTGTGGATGAAAATTGAGAATGATCCATGAAAATAATCATGGGATGAAGAATATTGAGGTTGGGGTTATTTACCGTGAAATTACTGTTGAAAGGAATGTTCTTATTTGAGCAAGATTCTTGCGGTTGAGGGATGTTTCTGGGATATCTACATTGAGCCTGAGGACTTTGAGAGCAGAGTCAGTAATATATTATATGAAAGAACGGCGGAATCACGTACCGATAGGCACGAAGTCAGGTCGGCGGAAGATGTCGTCGGAATGACAGTATTCTGGCCGTTAAAATTTGTCGCCTGAGAATCAGAGACAGTGAGAAGATGTGTTGCGGATTTGCTTTGCGTGGGATTGTGGGCTATGAAATTCGCTTTGAGGCAGCGCCAAATTCGATGCTATAGACATTGTTCAAGGAGGAACCGAACTTCCAATGGAACATTTTGGGCGATAGACTTGAAGCAGTGAGAGTTGAGGGGAGACTCACTGTCGCATGCTCGACGCACAACCACACGTGATTTTCGGGGGGTGAAGGAGTATTAGGGACTATCCCGTTGGAGTCAATAGATAGAATTCGCGTAGCCGCCAGCGAGACCGCAAAATTACACGGTCTGAGATGATGTTCTGATTCAGACAGATGGAGCTGAGCGCCGCAAGAAATTTGAGAATTATTGAGAGCGACTCGGAAAGGGAATTAATCACGGCACACGCAAATCGCAAGTGAAATTGAAGGCGCGTCCATTTGCGAGTTAATTTTGGATTGCCAGGTCACAGAGCAAAGCGTCATTAATTCATTCCCTGCCGATTGACAGACTTGGAGAGAAGTTGGAGAGCAGCTCAGTAAGTTATTTGGAGGGGATCATGATGCATGATGACAGAGATGAGCCGCAATAGATCCAATCTAATCCAATCGGCAACCGAGAAGACCGCTGACGTCGAATCCGTCGGGAATCAATAATGGTTGGTCTATTGGTTGTTACGTGGGAAGTATGTAAGTTGATGATAGGTAGTAAAAGACTCGGAGCAAAGGTCAAATCGCACCAGTCACGAATATACATGCCCCCCGAGCAGCAAAATCCGATTTCATTCCCAAAAACTAGCGGTTGAGCCGCACAAAGAATGCCGGTCCAACGCTTCGACTCCGCTCTATGCCCGTAACCAATCAACGGGTCTCTGGCCACCACGCCTCCTCCCCATGGCCAGCTATCCCAGCAACGGCATGAACAGCGCAGTCCCACTACCACGGCACCACATCCACACCAGACGCGCGCCCACCAGTTCCCCGGCGCACCGCTCGAGGTCCGCGAACTCCAAGACTCGTCCCGCCGTCGAGAGGGCTACCCACGCCCCTCCCCTAACTAACGGGCCGAAGCCCGATGTACCACCTGTGTTGAGGACATCAGTTCAGTCCAAACGAATCCGCCGCGGTCCCCGTTAGGCCCACAGGCGCATGATCGTCATCATCGCGCGCCGTTGTCATCGGAACCATGACAGTCGGTGTTCACGATCGCGACGCCCCGCCCCCGTCGTCTCGCTGAACGGGCAGACAAAGACGAAGGTGTATGCCGTCCTCTCGCCCACGATCCCCACCCGCCGCCATTCAAATCAATATTAATACCCACCCGTCAACGTAGTGGGAATTGCGCGGCCTCAGGCGGCGAGCACAACAGCCCGCCGGGAGGATGATCATGAGTCCGCTCGTGGGTTGAAAAGGCTGGGTGCGCGCCACGACTGCACGCACACACACCATGCTCACGACACCCCTCCCCAAAAGAAAAAAAAAAGGTGGTGCCTGCGCCTGCGTCTACCGTAAGCAGCACTTGCACCCACGCACTTCGCCTCGCCCTCCACCTCCACCTCCTCGCCCTCATCCTCGACAAGTTCCTGCTCCATCGCTAGCAACACCAGCAGCACCTCCACCTCCACCTCCACCTCCACCTCCACCACCACCTCCACCTCCACCACCACAACCTCCGCGACCACCTCACCCGACGCATGCGGTACACAGATTGCCGAGAGCGTGCAACGACTTACCGCAACGCAAGCCCAGTGCACATGCGCACCAGCGCCGAGGATCCAGGCGAGCAAGCCGGTGCGCATGAGCGAGAAGCGAGCGCACCGGGGCGCATGAGCGCGCGCTGCAGAGACCATCCAAGCGAAGGTCGGAGGAGCGTAGGAGATTGGACTCCGCGCGCGTCGAGAGAGGTGGCGGAGGCGGAAATATACCGGGGCGTAACGAGGTGGCTGATGATTTCGCCGCAGGCGTGCTATTGGGCCCAGCCTGTCGCCGGGGAACGCGCGGTCAGGGAGGTAGAGGACGCTGCCTAGGCGGTACGCAGTGTTGGGGTACCGAGAAGAGATGACGCCGCAGGTCTGGTATGTGACTTGACTCCATGGCAACCGCAGGGCGTGAAGAGTTGGCGAGCACGACGGTACCGGGGCCGGAATCCGCGGCGCGCGATATACGGCGAAGGGAAGAAACGCAATGGATCTTGCAATGGATTATGGAAAAAGCAATTAGGTGAGCCACCGCCACATCAGATTGCATGACGTCGCCGCAAATCAATAACATTTCGGCCCGAATTCCGCGGTCCTCAGCAGCAACTTGGGCGTCGCCACTACTTTTCGTTCCGTCTTCTCGACGATATCCCCTGCCTCCACGTTCCTCTGGCTCTGTAAGCCACTCTTTAATATGCTAGACCCTGTTGCTATCGCCCTCCGGGTCCGCTCTGCCCTCCACAGGCGGAGGGGCGAAGAGCCGACTACGGGAGCATTCCACAACATGGTGGCCGCGACCTTGCGCACGGTGAATGCGCCTCTGCGCAGCGCGTTGAATGACGCTGCCACACCTGCACGTATTAGCGGTGGCGGTGAAGCCGAAGCGGGTAACAATGCCAGCCCTCATTCAGCTGGCCACACAGGTAGTGGTGGTAGCGGCGAAGGCGGCGAAGCGAATGACAGTCCCAGCCTTCATTCAGGCGGCCACGCACCTAGTGGCGGCAGCGGTGAAGTCGGCGAAGTGAATGTCAATGCCGCACCTCCTTCGGGTTCTAGCGGTATGGAGGGCCACACGCGTAGCGGGGGTCTTGGCAGAAACGAGGGACCGCAGGCGCAATATTTTATTATTGCCAACAGTGTGGTAAATGTGACCACGTCTGGTGGGTGACGATTACCAGAGCATCCAGCATTGTTTGCTTACTCCTTCCAGGAGGAATAGGTGGCCCTGGGGGGGCAGGGCTTTTCGTCGGTGGGCGCGGTGGGGATGGGGGAGGAGCCTCGATGCTGGGTGTTCCGCCACCCACCCGGTACTCGACTGACGATACGTCCCTGGGGACAGCGCTTTTCGCTGATGGGGACGGCGTCCACGCCGTCCAGGAACAGGTAGTAACCAGACGCTCCATCGATATCCACCCGACGCCCCCTTCCCTGCCCGCCCATCTCGCGAGCACCGTCGACGATGCGGCCCTGGAGACCGTCGGTGGGCACAGTGAGACTGGCGAGGGTCCAGTTAACGACATCCATGCGCAGACAACCACCACGCCCTCCATCAGTATCCGCTCGACTCCCCTTCCCCTGCGCCCCGCGCGCATCGTCGACGATGCGGCCCTGGGGACCCCCGGTGGGGACGGTGAGACTGGCGAGGGCCCAGCTATCAGCGTCCAGGCACCGGTAATCGCCGACCCTCCTTCGATTCTTCACCTCATATGTAGTTAGATAGACAAGTGTATACCAAGTTGTATACAATACGAGGTAGGTAGGTAGGTAGGCGGGTACAAGTGTATATCATGTTGTGTATAATACAAGGTAGGTAGGTCGGGTGGGTAGGTAGGTACAAGTGCATGTAGACCAAGTTGTAGTGTACAATTTATTTATCTTTACATTACGTTACAATTAGCTCGCTTGACACGCTCCAAAAGATTCGACGTTCCCATTTGCAGTGGATCGCGAAGGGCATGGAGGACGGGGAGGCGGGGAGCTTGACACATAGCGGGGGAGTGGTGACCGACGAGGCGCACGCCCGGCTGCTGGCCATACCGCAACTTCGCGCAGCTCAACGCGTACATGCAGCTCGTCGACGTTCCTACACAACATAAGCCATCCATATAAGTAGCATATTTCGAAGCTGTGACACAATCCAGAGGCCGTAGGGTGCTCTGAATGCCATTTTAAATAAATAAAAATACAAAATTTCCCCCATCAAACTGAGGTTCATTTTTTTCGGCATTTTACAGACTGGTTACGAGTCTAACTGAGGTTGGCTATTTTTAGATACGGGCCTGGAAACAGAAACGACACACGGATACAAGAACCGCACAAATACAAAAGAGAGTACGAGCAATCGCACACGACGCACCTCATGCAGCATGTGCCCCACGCTGCCATCTGGAACTGGCCCTGCACCTACGTGATCATGAGCGAGCGGTCGAGGCGGTCCGTGCCCGCGAGGTGAAACAGGCGCAGGCGCGCTGCGAGGAAGGCGCCGGTGAACCGGCCTGCGGGGTGGTTGTTAGGCGCGGGGTTGCGATGGAAGGACGGAATAAGGAATGGGGAGCAGTAGCAGAGGACGGGGGCAGAGTAGGAGAAGGAAAGAGAGTACGAGGAGGAGGGGAGGGAGAAGAGTAGGAGGGCAGAGGAGTGGGAGGACAAGAAGAGGGGGGTAGCAGAAGGAGGAGGGAACGGAGACGCGCGCGGAGGTGGTGCTGCGGCTCGACTTGGACTTAACGCTGGAAGAATATCAATCAGAGTACGGCGAGGGAGGGGAGACGCGCGACACACTGCCATTGGATCACGGCGTCGAGCGAGTCGAAACCGTTGAGGCGCCAGTTGCGGAGGCTGAGCATGTGTGCGAGGGCCTCGATCGCGGAGCCTGCGTATGTGCAAACGCACCCTCGACGCCGGACATGCGGTGTTTGAGCTCGAGGAGGCGGTACTTGAGCTCGAGTAGCCGGGGCTCGCGTGCAAGGAAGGAGCAGAAGTAGGAAGGGAAGATGATGATTATAGGTGGAGGGGAAGAAAGGAAAAGGAGAAAACACGAAAACGTACGAGCCCAATACGGCGCCGTCGACTACAGCGGCGTGCGCCACTGGTACGCGGGTGCGCTCAGCGGAGCACCGGGCGGAGACGCGCGCGGAGGGGGCGCGACGGAACGTCTTGGTCTTCACACTGGAAGAGGTATCAATCATGTCAGTCATGAGTACTGCGAGCACATACGTAGGAGGAACGCGCGAGAGCACTGCCACTCGATCGCGGCCTTGGGCGAGTCGAAGCGCGTTGGGGTGCGCGGTGTAGAGGTTCCCGTCGGAGCGCGCGTCGAGTCGAACCCGTCGGGGCGCGTGGTGCGGAGGCTGAGCATGTGCGGGAGGGCTTCGATGGCGGAGCCTGCTTGTGTCCAAACGCACCCTCGGCGATGTCCAGGATCGCGACGCCGGACACGCGGTGCTGGAGCTCGAAGAGGCCGCGAGGAGGCGGGGCTCGCGCGCACGACAGCGCCGCCGCCCCTGTTATGGCCGACGAGCTATAGAGCGGGTCAGGTATTACGTGAAATGAATGAAAAGATGGACAACGTACCAGGAGCGACGGGGGTCAGCAAAGACCGCCTGCAGGACACAAACAAAGTCCTCGGCGCGCACGTCGACGGCGAGGTTCTCGACGAGCACGTCGATAGAAAGGTCCTCACCAAGCACGTCAACGGAGGCCCCGAGCTCTCGCGCCAGACACGCCGAGAGCCCCGCGCCGTGGTGGCACACCGTCCGCGTATTTAGGCGGCGTATAGTGCGCGTGCGATGCCACCGCGTCCTGCAGCGTCGGCGCTACCGCCACCTGTAGCGCGTCGCCGCCGCCGAGACGAGCGCAAAGTCCGGGGTGGGCGCGGGCCTTCCTCAGAACGAATATCCATCCTAACAGGTACGGTGGGCCGCTGAGCGTGCGCAGGGACCCAGTCCGCCTCCAGAGCCTCCAGAAAGCATCCCGAGCGCGTCGTCAGATCGGCGATACCCCACCGCGAAATGCCTCCGTGCGGATACCCGTTCATCTCCATCGTCATCTCGAGCCCCAGCCCCGTGTCCGCGTCTTCGGATATGGGTCGAGCGCCGGGAGGTACTGCGCCTGGTGCAGATACTGCTGAAACTACTGAAGCTGCCGAGGAAAGAGCGGGAAGTGTGACAAAAGTGTGACGAGGCGGTTGATTCTCGACAATATCGCGCGCCGTTCTTGCGCCCTTCTCCTTGGAACCACGATACCCAGTATCCACGACGTCCCAACGGGTAGACAAAGATGAAGGCGCATCCTAGACAATATTAATCCCCACCCGTCAACACACATGCGAATCGTAGCGCCAGGCGGCGAGCACAACAGTCCGCTGAGAGGAACTCTTTCATTTGGGAAGGTGGGGCGCGCACTACGACTGCACGCACACCAATTATGACACTCAAGGAAAAAAGGTGGTGGTCCGCCTGCGCCGGCGTCTACCAAACAGCGCTTGCGCTACGCCGCCTCCCACGCCCCTCTCCTAGAAACTCGTCCTCCCTGTCCTTCGCCTCGCTCTCCCCCTCCACGTCGCCCTCATCCTCGACAAGTTCCTTCTCCACCTCCCCTACTCATCCCCCCGCCTCCGCCTCCTCCACCACCGTCAGCAGCTCAGTGGCACCGTCATCTTCTCCTTCTCCTTCTCCCCCTCCTCTTTCTCCACCACCACGACCTCCGCTATCGCCCCATCTGACGCCCACCGGTCATGCAGTGGACAGATCACCGTGAGCGTGCAACGGCATCGAGTCGTCGCTGCGCGCCGGATCGGAAGCCCATGCCCAAGCTCAAACCCAACCCACATGCACCCAGGCGAGCAAACCGGTGCGCATGAGCGTGAACTGCAGAGACCACCCAGGCGAAGGGCGGAGCGAGCGCACGGGGAATGGACTCCGAGCGCGTCGAGAGAGGTGGGAAGCGGAAATATGCCGTGGCGTAGGGAGGCGGGTGACGATTTTGCGGCAGGCGGGCTATTGGACCCAGTCCGTCACCGGGGAACGCGCTCAGGAACGTAGTCGGGTGGTCGGTCAGAAAAGAATCGGCTAAGTATCCAGCTGCATCGGATCGCAATTTTTTTTTTTTTTGGAGTGTTTGGGATAATGAAGCTCTGTCTGGCTTGCAGATCGCAAATCTTCGAAGTCCAGGAAAGGTGCGCATCAATAAATCATGCTACAGCTGCAAATAAGTCTGAACTGCCACGGCATAGATATAGTTGCCGGTCTCTTAAACCCCCCCCCCCCCTCCCCAAACTCGCCCCCCCAAACTCGACCCTCTTGCCACAGACCAACTCTCGCCACAACCCGCCACAACTCTCGCCACAGACCAGACCAGACCTAGCGACAAAAATCTTTAATAGCAGTAATATGCCAAACCTTGCTACTATCCCCCTCGCGGTCCGCCCTTCCTACGACACCGTGACTGCGACTCTGCGCACCGCGCCCGATGACAATGCTACAGGTGGCGATGCAGTGACTCTCGCCACAGACCAACTCTCGCCACAGACCAGACCAGACCTCGCGCCAAAAATCTTTAATAGCAGTAATATGCCAAACCTCACAGTCCGCCCTTCCTACGACATCGTGACTGCGACCCTGCGCACCGCGCCCGATGACAATGCTGCAGCAGTGCACGTGAATTCAGGTGGTCACGTGCGGATTGGCGGCGGTGGCGGTGAAGGCGGCGATAACGATGCCACACCTCTCTCAGATGGCCACGCGCGCATTGGCGGTAGCGGTGCAGCCGGCGAAGACGAAGGACCACGAATGCAATTGTTCTTGTATAACTGTGTGGTGAATGTGACCCAGTCTGGTGGGTAACGACTACCAAAGCATCCAGTATTGTTTGCTTACTCCTCCCAGGAGGAATAGGTGGTTCTGGGGGGGCAGGGCTTTCCGTCGGTGGGCGTGGTGGAGATGGCGGTGGAGCTTCGATGCTGGGCGTCCCGCCGCCTCCCACGCGGTCCTATATCCCCTCGACCGGCGATGCGTCCCCCAGGACAGGGCTTTTCGGTGACGGTGTGACTAGCGAAGGCCTAGTTATCGGCGTCCACGCTGTCCAAGAACAGATCATAACCACCAGGCGCTTGACCCCCCCTCCCCGGCCCGCCTATCCCACGCGCACCGTCGACGATGCGTCTCTGGGCACCGTCGGTGGCGACGGCGCGCCTGGTGAGGGTACAGTTATCGACGTCCATGCGCAAACAACCACCACGCGCTCCATCGGTATCTGCTCCACTCCCCTTCCCCTGCCCGCTCATCCCGCGCGCATCGTCGACAATGCGGCCCTGGGCACTGTCGGTCAGGACGGTGAGATGGGCATCCAGGCACAGATAACCACCACGCGCTCCATCGGCATCCACTCCATTCCTCCTTCGTCCCGCGCACATCGTCGACGGCTAAATTCTCTCACCGCTGCAATCCTCGTCAGATGCTTTTTCGAGATCCTCACCACCATGTGCTTTACCTCACTCCTTATATCGCCCTCCTTTGAGCCTTCGGATCCTTCGCGCCAGATGTTTTGCTTCGTGCTTTGTCTCACCCTCCTTCGATTCTCACTGCGTTGAGGTCCCGTGTAGACAGACGGCTACGGCGTTGTACACGGGTAGACATGGCAGGGAAATCTGTCTACGCCTCTTTTTACCTGTTTCTACGGGTGTCTACCGGTCGGCGTACCCGTGTACAATGCCGTAGCCGAACCACGATGAAAGTTTGTCTACGGGTTGTCTGCTAGGGGCCGGAACGCAGTGTCTTCATCTCGTCGCATGTAGATTCTAGACAAGTACATGCTACAAGTGTCTACCAAGTTGTATACAATACAAGCGTACCGCGTTGTATACATTTTTTGTTCTTTATACAATTGGGGTTTTTTTTTACATTGCAATTACATAGCGCGCTTGTCAGTCTCGTCGCGCTCCCAAGGATTTGACGCTGGCAGTGGATCACGAAGGAGGGAGCGTGACACATAACAGGGGCTGCGTAGGACCCAACCAAGCCTACCCAACCCCGCCTCACTCGTAATATTTCCGCCCCGGAATCCGCTATAATATTTCGCACTCTCGGGACCTAGTAATTAATTTATGCTTCCGAGAAGTCCATATGCGGAGGTACGAGCTTTTCATAGGAACACACAATTAAATACTTATCCCCGTTATGGCATGTTTCGCCTCAATTGCTGAGCTTTTGCATGCAGTTAACTACATCCCGGCTACATCGCCGCGCGCACGTTCGCCCTCCTAGGCTCAAAGAGTGATATATTCTCACTGGGGGTGATAACCGACTCGAGTCACTTCCCAGTTCTCAGAAATCTGTGCCACCATTTCTCATCCCACTGTTCCTTTGGAACAATCGGGCCTTTTGTGGTAGCGACAGACCCTGGGTACCTGGGTTCCCGTTTTCCTTTATTTAGACATGTACATATATCGTTAGCTGAGCTATTTGTATAGCGTCGTCGGTTGTATCAATTATAAGTAGTCCAATGTCGTCCGTTTGCGTGTGCCCCCTCGCTTCTTTATCTCCCCTGATGCTTGGTTTGCCTAGATTCCGATCGTTGGCGCCTTGTGCCATTCATTACTCGCCCAGAACTAGTAATCGTGATATTTTCCTCTCCTTTTTCATAGCTTGACGCCGACTCCGCGCCACTGGTAGAAGGGTGTCCGAGTACATGCAAGCAACTTCAATACTCTCACTTTTGCCAGTGCTTGATAGCTTGCCATGAACTTGAAGGGGGAAATGAAACGAGTTGATGATGATAATGATGATGATGTATACACTGTACAGGCTTGGATCAGGTACGACGACAGCAGGTCCGTTTAGGGTAAGTATGGAGAAAGAGGGACCTAGAGAGAGAGACCGATGTAGTAGGAAAACGAGATAGGAAATACACAAGAGGAAAGGATGATATATAGGTAAGGGTGGATTGAGTCAGACAGAGATATTCCTAGTCGAGAATTAGTCCGAGACTATTGCTGACGGATACAGCCCCGCATCATTTGATGCCGATGCAGCTCATCCCCACCGTTGGCGCTTAATTGTTCCTGAGTACATGGTAATTTATCGACCGTGAATGCGGACACTCACCAAGAATGTTGCCGACCTTCGCAGGTTCTTCAACTCTCGTTCCAGCTTGAACTTCGGGTCCTTTGCAGCCGTCGCCTGGACATATATTGTTCAGATCACTTCCACCTTGTACCAAAACTAGAAACTTACCTGCGTTGTCGCCCGACTTAAGTCCGCCTACGACGACGTAGTAAGAAACAATGAAAATATTTACAAGAGGGCTCGCCTTCAGTCGCACGGGCCGGGGTCGTGGCAGCTTTCTCTTGGTGCTTGGCAGGTTCTTCAGCACTCGTTCTAGCTCGAACTTTGGGTCCTTTGCAGCCGTTGCCTGGACATATATATTGTCCAGATCACTTCCACCTTGTACCAAAACTGGAAACTCACCTGCGTTGTCGCCCGACTTAAGTCCGCCTACGACGGCATGGTAAGAAGCAATAAAAATATTTACAAGAGGGCTCGCCTTCAGTCGCACGGGCCGGGGTCGTGGCAGCTTTCTCTGGGTGAGTCTTCGCCGACATCTTCGTCTTGTCCGAGTAATGGCCTGACGGAGGACACCCATGGTAAGCGGTTGTCCCAGGGCAGGGAGTGGAATATAAGGAACAGTGGCATGAAGCGTAGAAGTGCCTCTGATAACAACAGTCGTAGCGGAGGCAGAAGGGGTGGCAGTGGTAGAAGGGGTGGCTGTGGTGAAAGCAGTGGTGGATGTGTAAGTGGCGGTAACGGAACAAGCAGTGGCAGAAATGACGGGCACGTTCACAGATGGACTGGCAAAAGGGTCAAGCCGTGTGGAGGAGGATACAGAAATGAGGGGTACCTCCACTGTCGATGTAATACAGCTGGCGGCGGAGGTGAAGAACATATTAAAATTTTCGATGTTCTCAGCGTGCACAGCACGAGCCCCTTCACCAGTACCACCCGCACCACCCGTCTGGCCACCCTGACCACCTGCCCCTCCTGTTCCCCCTGGAAAGAAATTCGAATTGTGATTCAGCACCTTTACTCGGAATTATTCCACACACCTCCCAGCACGATGGGGGGATCCATCTGTAGTTTCTTATAAACCAGACGCTACAACAACAGCAATAAAATGAGTGCTCGTACCTGATTAATATTCTATCTGGCCGATTGGTTGTCTTTCATGGACTGTGGGCGAAGCCTGAGAGCGATGGAAGAGGGTGCAGAGATGCAGATGACGCAGAAGCCTCGCGATCATATCACAATATAAAAAGGAATGACATTGACATAGATCTTTTTGTCTAGGGTCATCTCAGAGTTGGCATGGCGCTGGACAAATACGAACGTATATATCGAGAGGTTCAATACGAATATAAAACGACTCTGCAACCGCACGCGACGCACCCCATGCAGTATGTACCCCACGCCGCCGACGAGGCGCGGGGTCGCGATGGAAGGACGGAATAAGGAATAGGGAGCGGTAGGAGGGCGGAGGAGTGGGAAGAAGAGTGGGAGAAGGAAGGAGAGTGCGAGGAAGGGCGGAGGGGAGGGGAGGAAGGGGGGGGAAGGAAAGGGGCAGCCAGAGGAGCAGAAGGAGGGAAGGAGCGCGCGCTGGTACGAGGGCGAGTAGGAGCAGAAGTACGAAGGGAAGATGATGATTGTAGGCGGAGGGGAAGAAAGGAAAAGAAGAAAACACCAAAACGTACGAGCCCAATACGGCGCCGTCGACCACAGCGGCATGCGCTACTGGTACGCGGGTGCGCTCAGCGGAGCAGGGCAGAGGCGCGCGCGGAGGGGGCGCGGCGGATCGTCCTCCGTCCGCGCCGTCTTGCCTGCAATAAAAACAAATTGGTGATCAACTCATGCGCATACAACGGACCGTGTTTCCACGCATCCCTTGCTCATTTCCCCGAGCTCCCGCGCCAGACACGCTGAGAGCCCTCTGTCTGTATGTGTCATACGGTCCATCCGGGGGTGGGTGGAACGAGAGCGGGGAAACGTCCGCGTCCGCAGCAATTGCTGCTGCCGCATGCCTGCATATAGTCCGCCGAGACCGCTTGGCGTGGGCGCGCCCCCGTGCGATTTTGGAGCAATTTTGGAATACAGACTGAGAGGGTGGCATTCAGGAATCAGGTCCCCGTGTGCTTCAAAGTATCATAGTATCACAGTAGGAGGAAGGGGTAAGGGAAAGGTATAATGGATAAAAATCAACAGCAAAAGGGAGCGTACCAGCCTTCAGCGCTCTCATGGGACTTGAACTCGAGAGCAGAACGACGACGCCGCCGCCCAGGCTGTGGCCGACGAGCTACTAGCTAGAGCGGGTCAGGTATTGTGTGGAATGAAAGGATGGACAACGTACCCCGGAACGACGGTGCCGCAGCGGGCGCAGCGGGGTCGCCTGCACGACGGACATAAAGGCCTCATCCTCCGTCTTGCCTTCAAAAAAGATCAAATCGATGAATACCTTATATGCCAGAAGTTTCAATCCGCTGGGGCGTAGTGGTGGTCGGCAACCCTGCCGGAAATCAGTGATGCAGGAAATGGTATTTCCGCATTAGGAAATTCAGCCCCTATTACCGTTCTCTCAGATGTTAAACGCATATTGAAACGCCCCATAGGTGAAAAAACAAGTGTAGAAATACTCAAAGTCACTTCAAAGACCATCTAGGTGAAAATATAATTGAGATAATGAAGGAAACATGTCTCTTTTGGGAATTGTCTCCCAAAATTCTATTGCTATTTTTGAGTTCAGTACTCACCCATAAATCGCACAAATATTTTAAACCATGAAGGACTCCACCCTAAACAACGCCTAGTTTCCGGATTTTTGAATTTCCTCTTCGTTTGGTCAGGGTGTGTCGTCTTTAGGTCTGAAATGATGGTATTTCATAGTTGTGGTCATATTTTCAAAATTCGGAAAACTAGGTACTCTTCAGATGCATCTACCATGTACTTTTCACCATATGAAGTAGAGCTCAAAGTCTGTGTATAAGAAGAAAAAAGCCATGACCGTATTATTGGCGTGTGTCGGAGTTTGAATTTGGCACTGCATTGCCGACCACCAGGCGTAGATTCTCTGTAGAATTCGCGTAGAAAATGCGCCAATCAAGGTCTTGGCCGGCTGAAGCGATGTCTACGGAGGTTTCCGTGTCGGAGACAAGCCCTCCCCGATAGTTCACGTGTTGTTCGCGTCTCTCCGCTTTGATCAGTTTCCGTGCTGGTTCACCGCCCGCGGCTCAGCTCTTCTTTGGGCCACTAACGCCTGTTTCCTAGAATGGTATTTATCTTTGTGTCCCACTTCTTGTCTTATTTCTGCTGGAGACGGCTAGCCATCACTCTCGACGGCCAACATAGCTTCGGCTTTCCCCGACCCTTGTCACTTCAAGTTCTTGAAACATTTTGCGCTTGGCTATCCGAAACCCCGCCGTCTCCCGACACCACAGTGCAGCCATTTCTTCTGCTTTATTTTCTGGATCTTCATTTTTTAATTCAGAGGGCTAGCTGCAAGAATATTATGCTGGCCTCTCCGTGCCTTCTCAATGTAGTCCTACATTTTTCACCACAATGAATTACACCAATGAACCATTTAACGAGGTCTGATTAATCTGAAACTTGGAACCTACTGGCTGCTCAGCGTAGCCTTCTCTTGGCCCACGTCCCTGTGCCAGATTTCAGCTATAAAATGGGCTAAGAAATTCTTCCAATAAGCCAGTCTGTCCCACTTCGACTCCCAGATGACTGCCACTCTCTTTCTATCCATTTTACTCTACCATGGGCGACTCTGCGTCGCCCACATCACTCTTTCGCCGCATTAATACTCCTCCAACCAATTGGTCCAAATGGTGCCCAGAATCGTTGGCGACATCCTCAGGGGAGAAATTAGGGCCATAATGGAGTGCCAGGAAGTTAGAATACTTACCACGGCAATAAAGAGAGGTTGTATGAACCGGGAGTGCGCCATTTCGGAGAGTATGCAGTGTCGACTTATATGTCATTGGCTCCGATAGTGTCATGATATCTTACAAGGGCGATGTTTTGAGCAGGATGGGTCCTGGCACACTCGCACTGGTGGAAGTAAGTGTCCAAATGCTGCAGATTTTGATGAGACTTAATTGTGGACCATCTACTTGATGGAACGTACATATACCGCGGCAAAGAGCCGCATTATTGTATTTTATCACCTCGTTTTCTGTGGGTACAACCTCGGGGTGAGTCCAGATGATTTCCTTGAAGGCCGCCCGGCAAGTCTGAACCAAACTGAGATTGGTCTCGGAAATGGATACTGCCAAAAGCTCGAGGAGACCATGGTAGAGGAAGTCTGGCAGGCGTCTTCGATCCTTCTGCTGGAACTCAATTAAGGGCCGCGCCAAGCGCGCCATTCGCAAGAACGAGTTTAATCCATAAAAATCGACACCCGAGAGGGATGGATATCGTTCCTGTGCAGAAAATAATTGCTGCAGATTCATTGCAGACTGGGAGAGATGGGAGAGAGGATTGCTTAGTGGACGCGACGCTGTCAAACTTTCTACCCGAGGTCTACCATCTTTCTCGCGGTTTTTCTCTCGCATCAATTCTACCCGAATTCTACGCGGCCTCCACCGTAGAATTTGATCCCAACGGATGGAATGCTCTCTTATATGCACACGAGGGACCGTGTCTCTGCGCATCCCTTGTGTCCCCGATCTCCCGCGCCAGACACGCGAAACTCAGTCCACGAGAACCCCGTGCCGTCGTGCTGCATCGTGATACTTATTCCCCTTCGTCTGTCTGTACGGCTGCTCCGCCGAGACCGCTTGGCGCGGGCGTCAAGTGTCCCATTCCCAGGAGGCTCCGCGGAGCGGCGAAAGGTGAGTCTGCTTTCTGGTTCAAGTGGCGCCCCTTCGTGAGATGCGGAGTCCATTTGGGCATCCGAAATGCTCTCGTTTTTGAGTGATCGACTGAATGATCGCGGGGGAAGGAAGGAAGGAAGGAAGTTCGGGGGCAATATTAAAACAGCGCTCGGTGCACGTGTTTCTTCCTGGTTGCCATCATGATCTTAGTCTTCTAGACTAATACAGTGATCCACTGTGATCCACCGGTCAATAAAACAGTCGGTTGATTTTGCTTCTTGTGCAAGGATCTGTAGCTATTGTGGCCCAAAACAAGTTCTAACAAAGCTCCAGAAGCTTTGTGCCAATATATGTTGGTTGCAGAAAATTCTCTCTCTGAGCTTCGGCTCTTTCAATGACACTGCGGTGGCTCATTCGTTTTTGGCACGTAAATATATGTCTCCAAAAATGCTTTGCCCTTAAGTGGAATTTTTACACAAAATGAAAGTGCGGCAAACATACCGTATTTTTAGGACCATTTTTGTGCTCTCAAAAACATGTTTTCGGGTCCTAAACTCAATTAAAACAGCACTTAGTTTTCTTTCTGTTTTTCACCCTGAATGTTTGAGTCAGGAAAATCCACGCCTTAAAGAACACATGTTTGGAGGTCAAATTGAAGCTATTTTTGGAACTGAAGAAGAGACACAAAACTAAGATGTTTTTGGTACTTTTTTCTATCCGTAAACACGAGGTTTTTGTCTAGCTAAAATACCTGGGAAATTTTGGCTTGTTTGAGATATCTGTTTTCTCAGCAATTCCCAACGAAAAACAGACATCTCAAACAAGTCAAATTTTCCCCAGTGTTTTAGCATGACAAAAACCTCGTATTTGCGGTTGGAAAAAGAGGTACCAAAAACACCTTAGGTTTGTGTCCCTTTTTCAGTTCCAAAAAGAACTTTGATTTGACCTCCACAAATGTTCTTTAAGGCGTGGATTTTCCCGACCCAAACATTTGGGTGAAAAATAGAAAGAAAAGTAAGTGTTGTTCGGATTGAGTCTAAGACCCAAAGACAAGCCGTTTTTGATTCTTTTTTGGAGCACAAAAATAGTCCCAAAAATACAATATGTTTGCAAAATGTGAAAATTCCACTGAAGGGCAAAACATTTTTGGAGGCATATTTTACCTACCAAAAACGAGTGAGCCATCGCCGCAGTGTGATTGTCATGGCCGTAATATTTCGTGTTAAAATAAATGGACCCCGCAATTGGACATCATCACATGGAATCTACGCATTTTCTTTGGCATGGCCGGACACGCGAAATCCGCGTCCAAGAAGGCCCAGACCTCGATGCAACGTTTTAACTTTTGTGAAAGAATGCGAGTTAAGCGCTCGTTAAGCGCCGAACCAAATGTGGATAAGCGCTCCGTGACTGCTCCTTGAACCAGCTTTACGTACCCCGAAACGGACGAAAGGCCTTAAGTCCGAAATGGCCAGTGCTTCTCATAAGTGGCGGTGAAACTGTCTCATTGTATACTAATAGGATAGTAGCAGAACTTCGTTTCCTACCCATAAATTACGACTCCATATCCAAGTACTTTAACAATGTAAACAAAGGCTTGTACCTAC
Organism: Mycena rebaudengoi; assembly: GCA_029282285.1. Classification (NCBI taxonomy): domain Eukaryota; kingdom Fungi; phylum Basidiomycota; class Agaricomycetes; order Agaricales; family Mycenaceae; genus Mycena; species Mycena rebaudengoi. The sequence goes on along the minus strand of JARJCX010000033.1, from coordinate 1,220,945 downwards.
TCAGATTCAGTAAGAACTGCTCAAAATTAGTAATATCAGCTGTTCAATGCGAGTGTTTCAGTGACCGGTGGATCACTGTATGTGGCTAGAATGGTGTCACTTCGCGAAAGCATGTACAGAATCAAACGATCCAAACAGAGGAAGCCGGCCAGCGTACTCGGAACGCTGGGAGTTACACTCAGCGAGAATCCCTGAACAGTAAGTACGCGCAACCGCGTTCTTCGGCGGCTACGAGCATTCCAACACCGCACAATGTGTGTGATGTACTGTCACACCACGCGCGACGGAACTTTAGGGACAAAGAGTGGAAAGAAACGTGTCGCGTCCTGCACGGCGGCATGGTGACACTCGATGACAAAGTCCGCCGTCCCAACACCTCACAATCGCGCATACCGCTCGTGATACTTACTTGACAGTACGCGCGGTAAATAGGTGGCTGACAGTTAATATCGGCAGTTATTCCCGGCGGCACTTGATGGCGGCCTCGATCGGCGGCATTTCGAGTTCCCAAATTTTCTGGAGATGTCTAGGTTTTATTCTGAGGGTTCTGCTCAGCATCGGGGTTCAACTTAATAACCTCCAAGTGTTTCAATCCCTGGGCAGATTAATATCGTCCTTCGATCCAAATGTGCGGAACCAAATTTTGGATAAGAGGAGACACTCCCACAATTGGATGAGTCAGGTTACAGAATTTTTCCTGTGCGGAATAGAGAGCAGGAAACTGGCCAAAGCACTGGCAGTTTGGATCACAGAGCCGAAAAGTTGTGTCTAACACAGTATCTGAAGATAAAGTCAGGCAACTCTCGAGCAAGGCATCGTGGGCACGGCTGTTGGGGCATGGCGTCCACCAGGATGAAATGGAGAAATAGGAAAACACGCCGACATCCCTGGAGGAGGAGATATCTTCTGCAGTTGCCTGGCAGATGTCAGAATCGATCAGAATCGACAATGACCAAAGAAAAAAAAACAAGACGGGGATAATTCGTGTGACTCGAATGACGGCCACAATCGTGCGACTCAAACTGCCAACTTGATGGAACCTCTTCCGAGAAGACATCTGCTGCACCCACCCGAGACGCACCTCACACTGGGCGGAATGCGCTGACATTGGCGCTGATATTACGGATCGTATTAAGGTAAGTTGTTTCCGGTGATCGCGATACCACCAGCCAACTTCGGCCAAGTATCGTGGGAGAGATATTGAAGATGATGTCGGGCAACTCTGATTGAATTCTTCACTATGTGACCAGATGAATATTCCAACACATTGGGCGAGTGTAGGAAACGTGCCGAGTTATGTTGAATTTTTTTTGATCCCATCTATGGCCCATTAACCTACATATAGGCATTATAATTTTGTGTGTAAGGCGACTCGCCTTATAAACAAGATTTTTTTCCACTCCCACCAAAAATAAATAAATAATTGTTCTATGGTCTGACTACGGGATTAGGGAGACTAGACTCGCCTTACACAACGGCAAAGTAACGCTTCGAGTTGAACCTTCTCGAATCATCAATTTAACAAATAAGCTCCTACCTCGCTTAATAGTCATCGATCATCGTCCGCGATTGCGCACATGTAAAGTTATTGTGCCACCAGCTGTTTCCTGATCAGAATATACCTACCTACCTTGTACCTACCCACCACCTAGGCCGAGCACGACGAAGCAGAAAACGAATGCAGCCGGTTGCCATCTGTCCGGCATCCGGTAAGATGCGCGGCAATAGACAAAATAATGGCGCGTCCACATGTGCAACTCAGGGCCACATATTCAATTTGTGATTAAAGGAACTGCAGGCCGACATCCGCAGTCGCCGCGGACTTACTGCCGATGCCCATGAGCAAGAGCAGTAAAACCACGGGTCAGACCAAAAGCTTCAAAAAAGCGACTGGAGCGCCGGATACGTCGACATCTTGGGGCAAGTCTGAGTGTTGTTTGAGGGTTGAGCGACCTTTGGATCTTGGACCCGATGGCGTTAACGTTTTAAAAGTCGCTTACGCGACCTCAGAGGCTGTCAATCATCCTACAATCATCCGGACGGATCAATTTTCAATTTGAACATATAAATAACTCGGAAACGGTACGCCACTGGCACTGGCTCACCTTTCTTTGTTACTTATCCTGCGTCGTCCCCTCGGCCCTCTGCTAACCACCACTCCTTAATTTCAGTAATATGCTCGACCCTGTTGCCTTCTCCATCGCGGCCTACTATGTCTACGACGCCTTGTCCCGTAGGCGGCGGGCTCGCCGGCGTGCATCCGAACCCAACCTCCGTCAAGACATGGTGACCGCGACCCCGCACATCGTGCCGAATGGCAATGGCACAGGTGGCCACGCACGTATTGGCGGTAACGGTCAAGGCGGCGACGCGTATGTCAACGCCGCATCTCATTCAAACGGATTTGGCATGGAGGGCTACGCGCGTACTGGCGGTAGCGGCGGAAACGAAAGACCATCAACGCAAATATATTTTATTAACAGTGTGGTAAATCTGACCACGTCTGGTGAGTAATACCTACAAGAGCATCCAGTACTGTGTGCTGACTACTCACCCCAGGAGGAATAGGTGGTCCTGGCGGGCTAGGGCTTTCCGTCGGTGGGCGCGGTGGGGATGGTGGAGGAGCCTCGATGCTGGACGTTCCTCCGCGTTCCATACGCCACTCCTTCCACTCGACCGGCGATGCGGCCCTCAGGACAGGCCTTTTCACCGGTGGGGACGGCACAACTGCTGAAGGTTCGGTTATCGACGTCCACGCCGTCCAGACACACATAACCAGGCGCTCCATCGATATCCACTCGACTCCCGCCGATCTCGCGCGCATCGTCGATGAGGCGGCCCTGGAGACAGTCGGTGAGCACGATGGGCCTCGTGAGGCTCCAGTTGTGGGGATCCAGCCACACCAGCGCTCCATGCGTATCCGCTCGACGCCCCCTCCCCTGCCCCCCCGCCCTGCACGCATCGTCGACTGTTAAATCCTCTCCCCGCTGCAACCCTCGTCGGATTATCCATACACCTTCTTCGAGATTCTCAGCACCGGATGCTTTACTCCACTCAATTTGTATCGCCTTTCTTCGAGCCTTCAGATCCTTGGCACCAGATGCTTTGCTTCAACACTCATTTGTATCACCCTCCTTCGATTCTTCACCTTCCCCCAGCCTCTGACTTAGTGTATGTAGATTTTAGATTCACACCTCCAGATCCTCAGCACCAGATGCTTTACCTCGATCATTTGTATCACTTTCCTTGATTACCCTCCCTCAGCCTATGTAGATTTTAGATACGTGGCCCAAATGTATACCAAGTTGTATACAATTGGTTTTTTTTTCATATTGCAATAAGCAACAGTCGCAGCACTTGAATTTTCAACGCACTTTGGATTAATCTGATCCTCTCGTTTTTTACAACACTAAGAATCGGTGGTAAAACTAAGTACAGGATTAATCATATATACAGCTATCCAAAATGTTAATCGTGCCTCTGCGAGTGGGATTTTTTTACAAGATTGATCCTATGGCTACCGAATCGTAGGTATAGGTGAGGGTTACTCTAAGAGGGATTTTAGTAGTGGTGGAATTTTTTTGAGCGCAAGATCATTCAGCCAAAGATTAATCCTAGATGAGATGGAGGCTTACTACTATGCGAGACTATTAATCCTGGTGTCGAGGTGTGGATGAAAGTTGAGAATGATTCATGAAAACAATCCTGGGATGAAGAATATTGAGGTTGGGTTATCTACCGTGAAACTAATGTCGAAAGGAAAGTTCTTATTTGAGCCGGATTCTTGAAGGCGACGACCAAAAAGGTGGTCGAGGGATGTTTCGGGGATATCCACATTGAACCTGAGAGCAGAGCCAGTAATATATTATATGAAAGAAAGATGGAATCACGTACCGATAGGTACGAAGTCAGGTCGTCGGAAGATGTCGTCGGAATGACGGTATTCTGGCCGTCAGAATTTGCCGTTTGAGATATTCAGAGACAGTGAGAAGATGTGTTGCGGACTCGCGTTGCGTGGGATTGTGGGCCATGAAATTCGCTTTTTGAAGCAGCGCCAAAATTCGATGCTATGGACAATGTTCAAGGAGGAACCGAACTTCCAATGGAACATTTTGAGCGATAGACTTGAAGCAGTGAGAGTTAAGGGGGATTCACTGTCGCATGCTCGACGCACAGCCACACGCGATTCTCGGGGGGTAACGAGTATTAGGGACTATGTATGTCGTTGGAGTCAATGGATAGAATTCGCGTAGCCGCCAGCGAAACCACAAAATTACACGGTCTGAGATGATGCTCTGATTCAGACAGATGGAGCTGAGCGCCGCAAGAAATTATTGAGAGCGACTCGGAAAGGGAATTAATCACGGCACACGCAAACCCGAAGTTGAAGACGCGTCCATTTGCGAATCAATTCTGGGTTGCCAGCCAAGTGTCATTCCCTGCTGATTGTCGACTTGGAGAGAAGACTGCTGACGACTTGCTGACAGCAAATCCGTCGGGAATCAATAGTTGGTCTATTGGTTGTTACGTGGGAAGTATGTAAGTTGATGATGGGTAGTAACAGACTCGGAGCAAAGGTCAAATCTGTAGCGTGTAGCGTTGCTAACACTCCAGGTCGGGTCATCTCGGATATACCAATACCCTCGTTGTCACATTTCTTACTCCTATTTAGTCACAGTATATAAGTAGCCTACTATTCATGTTTCATACCTAGCACTCTTGAATCTACGAGACTTACAACAGTCAATCGACAACTTCTAAGTATCTTCGACACAACAAGAATCAGCTCTCTCGTGTGGACGGAATATCGACTCTTCGGGCCGACTTCCGCCACATATTTTTGACTTAATTTTTTCTCGTTAACTTTGGCGACAAACGGACGGCCTGATCAACCTTACCTTTGTCAACAAACCCCGGTAATGGCTCCTACGAGGTCTGGCGCTGATTATCTTATACCTAGTCAAGGTGAGTCCCTTCATTCCAACGATATGTCGGACTTGACTCCACTTGATCTTCAGTTTGCGGCGAGCGTTGCGCTCCCGAATTCTGACGATGGTGTGCCTTCGGGCACTGGCGAGCTGTCCGAAAGGGCGAGCGTCGCGCGGGGCACAACGGATGCCTCGCCGGTCCATGCACGAAGCTATGCTTCGGTGATCGTGGACGACCGGTCTGATGGTCCGACGACCTCGGACGCAGGTCCTGCGCATGTCGGTGACATGTCGCAGCAAGCAGCTGCGGAGATGGGGATATACCCAGAGGAGGCCTCCATCCGCAGCGTGGATAAGGGGTTCGTGCGGCCGCGAGTGACTGCACGTAAGGGCCCTGTACGTCGTACTTCTAGACTGAAGGACAAACCTAGATTCTTTCCTGGATGGTTTGAGAGCTCCGGCGACGAATCTGACGGGAAGCATACTAAGGTTAAGAAGGACGCCGACACAATGAGCTGGTATGACTTACCTGAGGAAGGGTTTGGTGATCTGCCAAACTGGAGCGACACCGGATCGCGGGATATCAAGGTCGAGGAGGTGACTCCCAGCTTGACACCGATGTACCAGGTGTTGGAACAAGTTTATCAGAATGCTGATACTCCGACTCGGGCTAAGTTAAACAGCCGATTGAAGACTGCAGCGTCGATGGCAGCGAATGGAGGGGGCCCTGACGATTCGGATTCGGATCCGGGATACAGCTCCGTTCCATCGTTGCGCAAACCGCGTTCGCGCGGGTCGTCGCGAAGGGGCAGGAAAGTATCTAAGCACAAGGCACCTAGCACGGCGGCTTATGAGTTCTCTGAGACGACTACTGCCGCAATGGCGCATAGGATTCCGGCTTACAAGAAAGGCAAGGGTGTTGACCCAGCGGAGTATTCGGGTAAGCCGGCGTCACCACCGGTACCTGAGAGTGAACCTGAATCCGATGAAGATTACATCAAGGCGGACTATGCGACGGCTATGAGGCTGCAGGAACAGCTCGACAAGGAGGCAGCTGAGGCGCAGAGCTTGCACGAGGATTTCGCGCGTCGGGAGGCTGCTTTCAGGAAGGAGCAAGAAGCCAGGGTTTTGCGAGAAGCAGAACTGCGGGCACAGGTGGACATTCTGCAGAAGAAGGCGGCAAAGAAGGCTCGTCAGCGCGAGAAGAAAGCAGCTGAGCAGCCGACATCACCGTTGACCAAGAAGGAACGCAGGGCTCGAGACAAGCTGGCGGCTAAAGCTAGCCAAGACCGCACCCATTCGGCGAAACGGGACGACTCCGGTGGCCGATACAGGAAGGCTTCGGAAAAACTCCCGCAGGATAGCCGATTGCGGCGCGCAATGGCGGGTAAAGGCCCCGGGGGTTCGGATTCATCGTCGAGTGATTCTGAATCTTCGTCGTCGGGTGATGAACAACGATGGCGTTTACCAGCATTGTCTACTTCTGAGGGGGAGTCTGGCTCGGATATTTTTCCACAAGAACCGGATAGTGAGCATTCAAGCGATTCTGAGCCGACCAAATCGGCGAAGAGACGTGCGAAGCGGCGCTACAAGGATGCATTGATGAGATTGAAATTCCAGCAAGGATTCCTTAAGGCAGACCCACCGTTTGAATATGAGGGCGACGCGAAAGCTGACATATTCAATAAATGGGTACGGGAGGTCCGTAACTTTGCAAAACTTGGCATGTTATCTCCCAAACAAACGGTTAAGATGGTAGGCAAGTATTTGAAAGGGAAAGCGTACCGTTGGTATGACCGCGAAGTGCTGAATGCTAAGCGAAAAATAAAATGGACGCTATCGAAATTCTTCACGGCTTTGTTTGACGAAGTCTTTCCAGCGGATTTCCGCGCACGGCAAAGGGATCGCTTCGATACATGTGAGCAGGGTACCCGGAAGGTGAAGGAGTTCTTGCAGAACCTCCAGGACCTTGCGAACTCGGTCGGCAATCTGACGGATAATGATATTGTGCTCGCGTTCTGGCGCAGATGTGAATCATACCTGCGGGTCGAATTCACAAGGCTGGGGCTTGAAGCGGAGACCGTGTCGTTACGACAATTGATAGCCGTTGCAGAGCGCGAGGAACGCGTGCATCTTCTGATCGAAGAAGAGCGTAAACGCGCCGCGAAAAAAGCTGGCGAGAAGGAAGCCGCAAAGAAGGGGCAGGCTAAGGAGAAGAATGAATCCTCGAATAAACCTGATTCTAAATCTGATAAACAACCGGATAAGAAGAAATCAAAAGAACAGAAGAAAAGGGATTACAATGACTCCAAAGAGGCAAAGGACAAAGAATACAAGAAGGAACGCGACCGGAAGAAGCGCCTCCGCGAAGAAGGACTGTGTTTCGTATGTGAGAAAGCAGGCCATTTGTCTAAAGACTGCCCAGATGCGCACAAGGTACCTGCACCGGCGGCGCGGGCTGTGCGTATTGACTTTGAGGAGATCGCGCGGCTTAAGGCCGTTAAATTGGCTACCAAGATGGGGCTGATGGCGATGTATCCTGTTACCGAAGTCAAGACGAGGATGTGGTGGGAGGCTTACGAAGATGTCTTGAAGGCCAAAGCAACGTGTGATTTGCTAGCTGCTGTCCCGTTTCCTTTGGATAACTTGATTGATTTCGATCCGGAGCACCCGCCTGACGATCCAGGAAGGTTTTGCATTTACGCGACGTCAGACGAGAATTTTGCCGTGATAGACCATCATCTTGATTTAGATTATATCGTGCCTAAATTCGAATTGACGCAAACCGATTTCGATTTAGTATCATGGGTGCAAGAGCAGATGGAAGCTGGCTATGACCGAAGACGAACCTTGAGTTATGAACAAAGGTGGCGGGAAGCGGCCGACTCTAATGAAGAATCGGAACCAGACGCTAATTCAGACTCGGAAGATTCAGAACCGTCAACCTATCCAGAAGATATTGTTGAGAACGGTGATGACACGGAAACTGCCAGTTCAATTCCCAGTCTGCAGACAGTATCATCAACTGCATCGAGCATGGATAAAAATGATATAGATAACCTGGATACATTTTCTGATTCCTCGGACTCAGATGATGGAATGCCTAACCTCCAATCAGTATCGGATTCAGATGCGGATTCAGATGCAGATGAACCTGCCAGTGACATATGGTCTACTGTATTCGATTATTACGCTGGTTTGGCAGATGGCGCGGAAGCTTCACCGTTAATGGAGAGCATCGCTCATGAGCTTGGGTGGCACGGAAATGAGGACGATGCCCGAGAGACGGATCAATCTTCTTCAGAAGAATGGTCGGGGGAATCTTCGATAACAGCATCAAAAGTATCTGTGGACCCGGAAGAGTTCAGTCACCACATTCAGCGTGTATGGACAGACGGCATTGACTCACAAGAGGGTTTACCAGGCCCCAGGGTCTATGTACCCTGCTCAGAGGATTGTGATATGTGCTTGAGATACTCGAAGCAGTTCTTACCTCAAATTTCACACCCTGTACGTGCGGCGGCAGCAAAGCCTAAGAAGCCGAAGACCGTGCCGGATCCTGTGGAGCGTAATGCATCCAGGGAAAAGAAACCAGACAGGGTTGTGCCGATGCCGATTGTAGTTATTGTGAAAATTAATGGCGAGCCGGTCCGCGCGCTGCTGGATTCGGGTTCACTGGCTGATTTCATGTCAACTATACTGGCAGATCAACTGAAACTGAAGAAGGAACCTTTGGTGGAGCCGATACCGGTCCAGATGGCCGCGTCAGGTTCGCATGCATCGGTGAACTACCGTTCGACAGTAAGGATGGAATACCAGGGGATTAATGAGCTTCGAGAGTTCGACATTATGAATCTTGACGGTTACGATTTGATTCTGGGAACACCGTTTCTAACGCAGCATTGTGTGATATTAGCTTTTAACCCGTCAAGGGTTGGAATCGAAAGCATACCTGCGAAGATGAACGTGGTACCACAGTCTACTTTTATTGCCTCGCAGGCAACGACTATACGTGATGATATGATTGAGAAATTGCGTGGAGAATTGCGCGTGTATGCGAAAGACATTTGCAAAACTGCGATGGAGACTCCATTACCGCCTTTTCGTGCAATTAATCATTCAATCCCACTTATGGAGGAGAATAAAGTTTATTCGTACCGACCGTCTAAATGCCCGGATGCTTTGAAACCGCTTTGGCGAGAGAAGCGCGACGCGTACTTGAAAAATGGCCGTTGGCGTATGCAACCGGGGATGAACGCGATGCCGATGTTAATATTAAAAAAGCCAGCTATGGCAGATGGAATATTGCGTATACGGACACCTGTGGATTTTCGTGAGCGAAACGAGAACACGAAGAAGATGTCATCACCTTTACCTCCGATAGATGGGGTACTACGGAACGTTGCGGCTCACAAAGTTTGGTCGATGGTTGACGGCAAGGACGCGTTCGAACAGATCCGTATTATCAAGGAAGACATCGCTAAAAATCTGTTTAACACGCCGGATGGGACTATGGCAAGCTTGGTAATGATGCTCGGAGATTGCAACAGTGGCGCGACGTACCAGGCGTTAATGAATCACATTTTCGGTCCGTTTATCGGGACTTTCATGGATGTATACTTGGATGATGTTATCATATATTCGGACACTATTGAAGAACACATGGAGCACGTTAAAAAGGTCATTGACGTATTGCGAGAGCAGAAACTGTACCTGAGCGAGCATAAGTTGCATTTCTTTGCTGAGCGCTTGAAGGTCCTAGGTCACATCATTGACAAGGACGGCATTGGAATGGATCCGGACAAGGTTGACAAGATTGTGAACTGGAAGGTGCCGACGAATAAAGCTCTGCTGATGCAATTCACGGGTGCCGTTGGGTACCTTGCTGAAGACACTCCGAACCTTCGGAAGCCGATGGCGGTCTTGTCCAGGAGAACGGGAACGAACTCCGTTTGGCGTTGGACAGCAACGGAACAGAGGGCTTTTGACGAAGTTAAAGCTATGGTGCAGGCGGGTAGAGATCATCGCAGGCCCACCTTGGATTATTCACCTACCGCTCCGCGGATAAACCTCGTCACAGACGCAAGTTTTACGGGAGCTAGCGGGTTTGTGAGCCAGGGAGACGATCTTAATACGTCGAGAGTCGTGGCATTCTGGTCCGGAAAATTCAATACAGCACAGCAGAACTATCCAGTCCATGAACAGGAGCTTGTGGCTATCGTTGAATCGCTGAGGAAGTTCAGGGATATATTACACGGAGCGAAATTTTACATCTACACAGATCATAAGGCATTAGAATTCATCAAGACTCAGAAAAACTTGTCGCCGAGGCAAGCGAGATGGATGGAAGAGCTGTCTGGGTTTGATTTCGAAATCAAGTACATTCCTGGCGAGACCAACGTCTTTGCAGACGCATTATCGCGGATTTACAGCGCAGAGCCGGCTGGCGTGGTGCGCAGTCCGACAGAGTATGTGTCTACAGAGGAGGATGAAGATGTCTCACCACTGTTCGATCTGAATCTTGCTACGATGCCTCTGTTAGTGGGGGCTCAGGTTCGGGCGGCTGCGGTGAACGTCAAGAACGTCGAGAACGTATCGGTAGCACTGCAACGTGTACCGGAAGTCCCCGAGGGAAGTAAGCGCCGGGTGATCCTAAAAGTCCGCGACCCTGCAGGCGGATGGTTCACGCCAGACAACGCTGAAAAAGAGGCTGAGGTTCCAGAGGAAGAGCCTGAGGTTATTCAGATTCAGACTCCAGAAGAGGAGATAGAAGATTCCGCGGCACCAAAATTGACTGAAATCATTAACGAGGGCCAACCTGAATTGGATTTCCCGAACGTTCTGAGGAATCGTTACAAGGAAGACTTATTCTTTAAACTCGTTGTTGATGAGCCGAAGGCTTATAAGAATTTTGAGGTGGCTGATGGTCTTGTATTCCTCAAGGACAGTGAACGGAGAATCCTTGGGATACCGGATGTCTTAATTGGCAAACGCCGTGCTAGAGAAATAATAATCTCACATGCACACTCAATTTTGGCTCATCTGGGGGCTAGGAAGACTCAACATTACCTCAAGGATAATGTGTGGTGGAAAGACATGATGAAGGATATAAAAGACTTCTGCGAATCATGCCCGACGTGCCAGACTAGTAAACCCAGCAATCAAAAGCCTTATGGGCTGCTTAATCCATTGGAACCGCCGACAAGACCTTGGCAGACAATTGGCGTAGACTTTGTGGGACCGTTGCCTGATTCGAAGACGACGAATGGTACATTTGACATGCTAATGGTCGTAATTGATCATTTAACATCAATGGTCCATTTGATACCGACGAAGCAGAACTATCGTGCAAAGGATATTGCTGAAATAATGTTCGACCGTGTTTATAAACACCACGGGATGCCTGAATCGATTGTGAGCGACCGAGACTCTTTATTCACAAGTGTCTTTTGGGATCGCTTACATGAATTGATGGGTACAGAATTAAAAATGTCAACGTCTTTTCACCCGCAGACGGATGGAGCTACAGAACGAGCAAACAGGACGATTACACAGATGCTTCGGCAGTGCATATCACCTAACCAGCGCGACTGGGCGATTAAACTGCCAGGAATAGAATTTGCGATCAATTCTGCTAGGACAGAGACAACTGGATTTGCTCCGTTTTTCTTGAACTCGGGACAAATGCCGAAGTCGATGATTTGGAATTCGAATTCTGAATACCCCGGAGTACGAGTCTTTGCGCAGAGGATGAAGGACGCAGTGATGGTAGCACACGATGCAATCATTAATGTTCGCGTAAAACAAACCAAGCAAGCGAATAAACACCGCAAGGCTTCTCCATTCGTAAACGGGGATCTGGTATATTTGTCAACGGAGAAGCTCACATTGCCGAAGGGAAGAGCACGAAAATTTGTATTGAAGTTTATTGGACCATACAAAATCATCGAGGATTATGGCAATAATTCGTACAAATTGGACCTGCCGTCGGAACTGAAGCAGCGTGGTCTCCACCCTGGTTTTCATGCATCACGACTTCGAATCCATCATCCAAATGATGATCGTAGGTTTCCTGGTCGGCAGTTGGAACAGATAATCGGGTTTGGAAAAACCTCTGAGTGGGTGGTGGACAAGATCATAAACCATTCAGGAAAGGGAAAAACTGCTCTATTCGAGGTGGGGTGGAAGACGGGTGATACTACATGGATGCCGTACCACGAAGTGTCGCACTTGGAGGCACTGAGGGGGTACCTGGAAGCACAAGGGGTGAATTCTGTCTCAAAGCTTGCGAAAAAGACAGGCAATGTTCCGGCCGATCCTCAAATTTTTGTAGGGAGCATCAATCTCCTGAAAACAGGGGATGGCAAAACATTGAAGCGGCTTGAAGCTTATAATGAGCCAGGAGTTGCGAAGACTATATTCATACCCACCATGTCTGACAACTACGTCGAGCCCATTGACGAGCTATACTTCCCCGATGCGACTATGAAAGTCTTTCGTGCATATTCCGATAGGATTGAGAACGGCAAACTGGTCCCAGGGGAAATGATACCGCCTGGTTACTCCGAGGCTTGCGTGGCAACTCAACATAACGACGATGCTTTGGCATTCCCACCTAGTGCCTGCTACGTGGAGAAGGAATACGATGGGGTTACGTGGAAGCTGATGGTGCCCATGAATAAGCCGACCAAGGATGAGGCCAAGGACAAGAAGAAGCGTGCGAGGGACTCTGACGGGGAGTCTGACAACGTGAAGAAGTCGGGCCCTTCGGCGGAGGAGCGCATTACGCAGTTCGGGCTGGACTCCATGGAGCTTTTGCTGCGCCGTGAGCGAGCAGAGATTAAGAAAAGTACGCATTCGATTGACTTGACACTCGAGGAATTTTTCGATGATCTAATCTTGGGTATTGTAGCCGAGGCTGAGGCCGAACAGATGCGCAGACCGAAGTTCAAAACCGACTGGCGTCGTAACCGTGGCGGCCGTGGACGTGGTGGTCGCGGTCGTGGAGGCGGATTCCGTGGTGGCCGTGGAGGCTTCAACGGTGGCTTCAACGGATTCAACGGCGGCTTTGACGCGGGCTTCAACGGAGGATTTGACGGCGGCTTCAACACCGGATTTGGCGGCGAATTCAACACTGGATTCGAAGGCGGGTTCAATGGCGGATTTGTCACTGGATTCAACGGTGGGGGCACGGCTCAGCAGACGGCGGGGGATCATCCGGCTAAACGGGCGAAGATTGATGATCGCGATCCCAGCGTCGAACATATTCCTGGACCAAAGCTTGGAGAAGCGGGGCCGGGACCGACTACGATGGATAAGGGGAAAGGGAAGCAAGTCGCGTCGAATTGGGTATCTTTGGATAAAGACGGCAACGCGGCACTCCCGTACCAGAACGCATCAGATGAGGATATTAACATGGAAAACAGTACAGGTAATGGAGAGGAAGGCCGACCGGCGGGTACTGGGTCGGCTTGAGGGGGTATGTAGCGTGTAGCGTTGCTAACACTCCAGGTCGGGTCATCTCGGATATACCAATACCCTCGTTGTCACATTTCTTACTCCTATTTAGTCACAGTATATAAGTAGCCTACTATTCATGTTTCATACCTAGCACTCTTGAATCTACGAGACTTACAACAGTCAATCGACAACTTCTAAGTATCTTCGACACAACAAGAATCAGCTCTCTCGTGTGGACGGAATATCGACTCTTCGGGCCGACTTCCGCCACAAAATCGCACCAGTCACGAATATACATGCCCCCGAGCGCGAAATCCGATTTCATTCACAAAAACTGGCGGTTGAGCCACACAAAGAATGCTGGTCCGTTACAACAGCTTCGACTCCGCTCTATGCCCGTAACCCGTCAATCGGTCTCTCGTGGCCACCACGCCTGCTCCCCATGGCCAGCTATACCAGCAACAGCATGAACAGCGCACTCCCACTACCACGATACCACATCCATACTAGACGCGCGCCCACCAGCTCCCCAGCGCACCGCCCGAGGTCCGCGGGCTCCAAGACTCGTCCCGTCCCGCTCGTCAGTCGAGAGCGCTACCCACGCCCCCTCCCCTAACTAACGGCCCGAAGCCCGATGTACCACCTGTGTCGAGGACATCAGTTCAGTCCAAACGAATCCGCCGCGGTCCCCGTTAGGCCCGCAGGCGCATGATCGTCATCATCGCGCGCCGTTGTCATTGGAACCATGACACCCGGTGTCCACGATCGCGACGCCCCGCCCCCGTCATCTCGCTCAACGGGCAGACAAAGACGAAGGTGTGTGTATGTGGCCCTCTCGCCCACGATCCCCACTCGCCGCCATCCAAAACAATATTAATACCCACCCGTCAACGCAGTGGGAATTGCGCGGCCTCAGGCGGCGAGCACAACAGCCCGCCGGGAGGATGACCATGAGTCCGCTCGTGGGTTGAAAAGGCTGGGTGCGCACCACGACTGCACGCACACACACCATGCTGACGACCCCTCCGAAGGAAAAAAAAGTGGTGGCCGCCTTGGCCTGTGTCTACCATAGGCTGCGCACGACTGCACGCGCGCACCATGCTCACGACCCCCCTCATCCAATAGAAAAAAAGGTGGTGCCTGCGCCTGCGTCTACCGTAGGCAGCACTTGCGCCCACACAGAACTGCTCTTCCACGTCCTTCGCCTCGTCCTCCACTTCCACTTCCTCGCCCTCATCCTCGAAAAGTTCCTGTTCCATCGCTAGCAACACCAGCAGCACCTCCACCTCCTCCACCTCCTCTTACTCCACCACCACGACCTCCGCGACCGTCTCATCCGACGCATGCGGTACACAGATCGCCGAGAGCGTGCATCGACTTACCGCATCACAAGCCCAATGCACATGCGCACCAGCGCCGAGGATCCAGGCAAGCAAGCCGGTGCGCATGAGCGAGAGGCGAGCACGCAGGGGCGCATGAGCGCGGGCTGCAGAGACCATCCAAGCGAAGGTCGGAGGAGCGCAGGGGATTGGACTCCGCGCGCGTTGAGAGAGGTGGCGGAGGCGGAAATATACCGGGGCGTAACGAGGTGGTTGATGATTTCGCGGCAGGCTTCGCCGGGGAACGCGCCATCACGGAGGTAGGCGGGTCAGAAGAAGAGCTGATGGCACTGAGAGAAGAGATGACCCCGGCGTGAAAAGTCGGCGAGCACGACGGTGCCGGGGCCGGAATCCGGGGCGCGATATACGGCGAGGACGACGCTGCGTGAAGAGGCGCAATGGAAAAACGCAGGCGAGTCACCGCCACATCAGATTGCATGACGTTGCCGCAGATCACTAACATTTACCTTGCCCAGTTCCCGCGCGCCACCGAAGACAAAAAGGATCTTGGAACAAGGACTTGAAAAGGATTGTGCACGTGCTCGCGGTCCCGAATTGGCGGTACTCCGCAGCAACTCGGGCGTCGCGGCGGTTTTTCGTTCTGTCTTCTCGACGATATCCCCTGCCTCCACTTCCTCTGGCTCTACAAGCCACTCTTTAATAGCAGTGATATGCTAGACCCTGTTTCTGTCGCCCACCGGGTCGGCTCTGCCCTCCGCATCCGCAGGCGGAGGGACGAAGAGCCGACTACGGGAGCATTCCACGACATGGTGGCCGTGACCTTGTGCACGGTGAATGCGCCCCTGCGCAGCGCGTTCAATGACGCTGCCACAACTGCACGTATTGACGATAGCGGTGAAAGCGAAGCGGGTGACAATGCCGGCCCTCATTCAGCTGGCCATGGTGGTAGCGGTGAAGGCGGCGAAGCGAATGGCGGTCCCAGCCCTCATTCAGGCGGCCACGCACCTAGTGGCGGCAGCGGTGAAGGCGGCGAAGCGAATGTCAATGCCGCATCTCCTTCGGATTCTGGCCGCATGGAGGGCCACGCGCATACCGATGGTCGTGGCGGAAACGATGGACCGCCGGGGCAATTTTTTACTATTGTGATAAATATGACCAACACTGGTGGGTGACGATTGCCAGAGCGTCCAGTATTGTTTGCTCACTCCTCCCAGGAGCAATAGGTGGTCCTGGTGGGCCAGGGCTTTCCGACGGTGGGCGCGGTGGGGATGGTGGAGGAGCCTCGATGCTGGATGTCCCGCCGCCCACCGGGTACTCCATCCACTCGACCGACGTTGCGTCCCTGGGTAGGGACGGTGCGACTGGCGAAGGCTCAGCTATCGGCATCCACGCCGTCCAGGAACAAGTAGTAACCACTAGCCCCTCGACCCCCCATCCCCTGCTCGCCCATCCCGCGCGCATCGTCGACGAACACAGTGCGCCTGGTGAGGGTACAGTTATCGACGTCCATGAGCAGACAACCACCACGAGCTCCATCGGTATCTGCTCCACTCCTCCCCTGCCCGTCGACGATGCGGCCCTGGGGACCGTCGCTGGGCACGGTGAGACTGAGGAGGGTCTAATTGTCGGCGTCCAGGCACAGGTAGTAACCACCACGACCTCCATCGGTATTTGCTCGACTTCCCCTCCCCTGCCCGTCGACGATGTGTCCCTTGGGACCGTCGGTCGGCAGGGTGAGACTGGTGAAGGCTCAGTTATCGGCGTCCAGGCACAGACAACCACCACGCGCTCCATCGGCATCCGCTCCACTCCCCGTCCCCTGCCCCCCCATCCCGCGCGCTTCGTCGACGATGCAGCCCAGGGGACCGCTCGCGGGCACGGTGAGACTGGTGAGGGCCCAGCTATCAGCGTCCAGGCACCGGTAATCACCACGCGCTCCATCGGCATCCGCTCTCCCCCTGCCCTGGCCGCCCGTCCCGCGCGCGTCGTCGACGGCTAACTTCTCATGGCTGCGCTCCTCATCGGATTTCCTCGAGATCCCCCCACCATATACTTTACCTCACTTTTTGTATCTATGGCCCTCCTTCGATTCTTCACCTCATATGTAGCTAGATAGACAAGTGTATACCAAGTTGTATACAATACAAGGTAGTAGGCGGGTATAAGTGTATATGTACCACGTTGTATACAATACAGGTCGGGTGGGTAGGTAGATAAAGTGCATGTAGACCACGTTGTAGTGTATAATTTTTTTTTTTTACATTGCACTACAATTAGCTCGCTTGATGCGCTCCCAAAGATTCGACGTTCCCATTCGCAGTGGATCGCGAGGGGCGTGGAGGACGACGGGGAGGCGGGGAGCTTGACACATAGCGGGGGAGTGGTGGCCGACGAGGCGCACCCGCAGCTGCTGGCCATACAGCAACTTCGTGCAACTCAACGTGTACATTCAGCTCGTCGACGTTCCTACACAACAGAAGCCATCCATATAAATAGCATATTTCGAAGCTGTGATACAATCCAGAGGCCGTAGGGTCCCCAAGGGTGCTGTGAATGCCATTTAAAAAAATTGGTATACAACTTTTTCCCCTATCAGGCTGAGGTTGGCTATTTTTAGATTCGGGCCCATTGGAAACAGAAACACCACACGGATACAAGAACCGCACAAATATAAAAGAGAGTACGAGCAATCGCACGCGACGCACCTCATGCAGCATGTGTCCCACGCTGCCACCTGGAACTGGCCCTGCATCTGCGTGATCATGAGCGGGCGGTCGAGGCGGTCCGTGCCCGCGAGGTGGACTAGGCGGCAGGCGCGGCGAGGAAGGCGCCGGTGAAGCAGCCTGCGGGATGGATGTTAGGCGCGGGGTTGCGATGGAAAAAAGACGGATAAGGCATAGGGAGCAGTAGCGGAGGACGTGGGGCAGAGTGGGAGGAGAAGGAAAAAGAGTACGAGGAGAAGGGGAGACGCGCGACGCACTGCCTTTGGATCGCGGCGTCGGGCGAATCGAACCCGATGAGGCGCCCGTTGCAGAGGTTCCCGTCGGAGCGCGCGGTACAGAGGTTCCCGTCGTGGGGCGCGTTGCGGAGGCTGAGCATGTGCGCCAGGGCCTCGATCGCGGAGCCCGTTTGTGTGCAGACGCACCCTCGACGACGTCCAGCACCGTGACGCCGGACACGCGGTGGTTGAGCTCGAGGAGGCGGTACTTGAGGTCGAGCAGCCGGGGCCCGCACACGACGAGGCGGAGGCTCGCGCACAAGGAAGGAGCAGAGGTACGAAGGGAAGATGATTGTAGGTGGAGGGGAAGAAAGAAAAGAAGAAAACACGAAAACGTACGAGCCCAATACGGCGTCGTCGACCACAGTGGCGTGGGCCACTGGTACGTGGGTGCGCTCAGCGGAGCACCGGGCGGAGCACCCATCTTGGTTTTCACACTGGAAGAGGTATCAGTCATGTCAGTCATGAGTACTGCGAGCACTGCCACTCGATCGCGTCCTTGGGCGAGTCGAAGCGCGTTGGGGCGCGCGGTGTAGAGCTTCCCGTCGAAGCGCGCGTCGAGTCGAACCTGTCGGGGCGTGCGGTGCGGAGGCGGAGCATGTGCGGGAGGGCTTCGATGGCGGAGCCTGCTTGTGTGCAAACGCACCCTCGACGACGTCCAGGACCGCGATGCCGGATACGCGGTGCTTGAGCTCGAAGAGGCAGTACTTGAGCTCGAGCAGCCGCGGGCACGCGCACACGCCGCCGCCGCCGCCGCCCATGCTGTGGCCAACGAGCTAGAGAGCGGGTCAGGTATTGCGTGGAATGAATGAAGAGATGGACAACGTACTAGGAGCGAGGGGGGTCAGCAATGACTGCCTGCAGCACGCACCCAAAGTCCTCGAAGTGCACGTCGACGGCGACGTTCTCGACGAGCACGTTGATGGCGAGGTCCTCGATGCGCACGTCCGTCCGTGCCGTCTTGCCTGTAATAAAAATAAATTGGTAAATAACTTGTGTATCGCGTGTACACGCCGAACGACGGACCGTGTCTCTGCGCATCCGATTCCCTTGCGCATGTCCTCGAGCTCCTGCGTCAGACAGGCCGAGAATCTCGTACCGTGGTGGCACACTGTCCGCGTATTTGGCGGCGTATAATAGACACGGCAGTCCAGCGCCCGCCACCTGCAGCGCGTCGCCGCTGCCGAGACGGGCGCAAAGTCCGGGGTGCGCGCGGTGAACGCGAGCCTTCCTCGGAGCGAGGATCCTAGCAGGTACAGTGTGCCACCGAGCGTGCGCAGGGACCCAGCCTGCTTGCAGAAGCATCCCGAGCGCGTCCCCAGATCGGTGCCTATGCCGTGCGGATACCCGACCATCGCCTCCATCTCGAGCCCCAGCCTCGGATGCGTCTGCGGATGTGTGTCAAACGCCGGGAGGTACTGCGCCTGACGCCGAAGCTGCTGAAGCTGTTGTGTTGCTATTGCAGCTGCTGGAGCAAAAAATGCGATAAAAACGCGCCTCCGCCAGATGCTGCGGCTGCGGTCGATACGCCCGCATTTCCGCGTGCCTGCCTGGTGTCGTCGCATCTCATCCGCGTACGCTGCCCGGGCCCGCCGCCGCCGAAGGAGCGTCGGGACTGCTCGTGCGAGTACTCGAAGCGCTGGTCTTGCTGGTGGAGGACGAGCGCCGAGGCGCGCGAAACGAGCCCGTTCGTCGTTGTCGGCCGCTCCTGTTCCTGCTTCGTAAAAGTGATGCGGGTGGCTGCTCGTTTGATGTCTGTCGGTACAGGCGCGACAGAGCTCCATGACGGAGAGCCGTCTGTTTGCCGGCCCTGTACTCAGCGTGATATTCGCCCCCACTCCTGCCTCCGTCTGTATGTGCTCCGTATCGCCCATCCGGGCTGCTGGTGGGTACTGCTGCTCGGACGGGTGGAACGAGAGCGGGGAGACGTCCGCGACCGCTGCTGGTGCTCCCATGCCCATATAGCCCATCGAGATTGCCTGACGCGGGCGCCACGTCACGTCCCGCTGCCAGTCGCCCGCGCAGGGGCGAAAGATGAGCGAGTTTGGAAGGAGTGTGCTCCTGCTTTGCCGGCGCCGTGACCAGAGGAGGGCCGACATGCCGATGGGCATGCAGCGGGAGACGCGTGTCGGTGGCGGTGGTGAGGCAATTTCGGGAAAACGACAGCAGACATCGAAGCGCACCAGTCATCATATTAAGCGGGCCTAAGGCTCTTGTTATCTAGCCTTCCTACCAGAACGTGTTGCGTCGTAGGCGCTCAAAGAAGAATACCGTCACGACTGCCTCAGCCCTCGCTGTGGCTTCCAAGAGCATCCACCAGTACCTCTACCGCTGACCAGTCTGTTTCCGCCCAGCCGAAGGTCGAACCAAGTAGAGCTTATCGATGGTTCAAACCAGCACCTGATGACGGATAGTACTCGGACAGTGTCGTTGTGTTTTCCGGAGACAAGATAACATACAAGCGCCCGCGCGTCTACACTATTCCAAGCTCCGCACCCTGCGGTTCGACAATTACGTCTCGGTGTCGCGAGCGGCGCAAACTGCTGATCACGGGAGCTTTACCTGTGCCGCCTTTCCCACCGATTTCGATGCCTTTGCCGCCGGGACCACCGGCTCCTCCTACGAGCTGTAAGCAAAGCTCCTTTCAGGGGTTGTAGAACTCACCCGATATGCTGCCAATTTTCCAATTGTTTTCGGGGGCTATTTCGAGCTGTGGCCCTTCGCCATCGCCGCCTTGACCACCGATGCGAGCGTCGTCTCCCATATCACCGACTCCTCCTGTACGCCTAAGTCAGTACCCAATTCAATCGTTAATCCAAAACCTCTTCGCCTGCCATGTCCTCCATCTCGACTATTCCTACACCGGAGATGAGATCAACGCGAGGCGCAGAAGCTAAAAAAAAGCGGTAGCGCGCCTTCGGTATCAAGTGAGGGAGGCATTTGCAGTAATCTGGACTGCCAGTGCGCTGTGTGTCTGCAAATTGAGAATCAGGGCAAAATGGAAGTCTACCTCAAGATCATGGACAGTTTGGAGGACCTCATGTACAGTGACAAGCTATTGATTGACGTGAGGAAAGTACATTTGGGTAGTTGGGTGCATACCGTTGAATTAGCAATGAGCTGGGTGAGGGTCGCGTTGTGTTTTTCAAGAGATGAGGAGTTGCTGGGACTGCTGAAAAACCTGCTGAGCTTCCCGCGCGAATCAGCATCGTCCAGATCCTGCTTAATCGATTCCAGTTCCCTGCCAAAAAAGATCAGCTATGTTACACAGAGTTGATGGGGCCAGCGACCGTTTGACAGCTTCGACGACGTCTGTGCCCAGACTTTCGTCCTTCGTCGCCGTTTTAGATAGAATGGGCGTGAGAAGGTCGAGTCGTATAGCTAGTTCCACGAGTCCTTTCTTGTTGGCTGCAGTTTGCTGGATGTAAAAGGGAAGTGCCGCGTCAATGGTTGTGAGTGTTAGTTTTACCTCAATGCGGTCCGCGATGGCCAGAAGCGGGTTAATAACGCTGCTCAGCACCGCCGCGCAGGGGATAGTCCTGGCGATACCGCTGAGTGTTGTCAAGGAAAATATCAAGGCATTGCACGCGGTGTGGGGAGGATCTGGCGAGTGAGTCAGCGAGGAACCGCCGGTCGACGAGGCGTCGTGGCCGAGACTGTCTTCCTCTCCAGGGACAATATCTTCGGATGTCTGTGACGGGCGCTCATCGACAGGGTTGTGGCGGCTTTCTTTGCGCCATGGCCCCTTTAAACGGCGAAAGAACTGGCAGAATACGTGCTGCTCAGAGCTGGTGTAGAGGAAGGAAAGAGGCGAGTACTAACATACATGCGGGATTGATGCTGGGTGTTAAGACAGGCAAAGGTTCCACGTGGCCGAGAAGACTGGCGGCATAAGACAGGTGCCTTTTTTGGAGTACAATCGTCGGAGCACTGTCCTTTCCCAAGCCTTTCCGAGTCGGTTTGTCGGCCGGTACACCACGGTCGGAGCGCTTAATGGGGGAAGTCAAGACCGTTGGCGGGGGTTCCATTCTGGACTCGATTCTGGGGCCGATTCTTGGGTTAATTCAAGTTCAATTGGGCCGAGAGTGAATAAAGGAACTTTTCTCCGTAACTTGGAACTTTACTTACCTGCCAGTTTAACCGCGTCGAACTTTACTTGACTTTATGTGACTTTTCCCACGCGTGGTAATTTTAACTTTCACTTGCACGGTTAGGTGAATTCCCCTCTCTAGGAGTATTATCCTCTCCAAATATTTAATGGCCACATGTATGGTGTACAGGGCATGAATTCACACCCACATCAGACTTTTTACAAAAAAATTGTGGAGCTTTTTTGGGCTTGTACAAGCCCAAAAAATCCCAAAAAGCCCCAAAGTTGCGAAAGTTGGAAACATGAAAAGTTCGGGATTTGATAACCGTAGCGAGTACAAAGTGCCTCGGAGTTTGAAAATTTAAGCGGGGCCATCACTGATATGTCACTGCCTCGCTTGCACGACCAAAAATCGGTGAAAAGAGATGCCTCAAGGTTGCTCATAATTTGCCCATATCTTACAGAAAAAATCAGAGCGTCTCATAATGATGTTCCCTCCACCTCTGAAAAAAGACAGCCTTCGCAAAGGATTTAAAAGACATCAACGGATGTCCATCATATTTTTTCAAACTCCGAGGCACTTCGTACTCGCTACGGTTATCAAATCCCAGCCTCTATAGCATAGCACTTGTGAACGGCTATCTTCCAAGTGCGTGGTCCGCTATAGAGGCTGGTTTCGAGCCTAGAATGATTCTGCATTTCTGACCACTTTATTTTTTGAATAAAAGCCGAAAGTCCAAAAAAGTCGACAAGCCCACAAGTTTTTGTGAAAAGGCTGATGCACCCTTGATACACCCAAGCATTTATGTCAACTGGCGTAGATTAATGATGTGGGTGTGTTCTTCTGGCAGATTTTGGGGTGAACACCCACGAAGAATGTTCGTAGGGGTCACTCACATGCGCAGGGACAGTTTATCTATGACGTTCCCGATGTTGCAAAAATCAAAACCGCGCGCACGCGAGGTTTTTTTATTTTTTTTGGGACAAATTGTAATACTGGCACTGGTAGATTACTGGGGTCCTATAGAGATATCTACTGCTTCAGTAGACCCCTGTGCGAACGTAGAGAGACAAAGAAACATGTTTGATCATATTTTTAGTGACGGATCAACCGTTAGCCGAGTTTGCTGGCAGAGCTGGCAAACTCAAGGGTCAACATGGTGGCAGTTGCTGGCCCATGTTGCATTGTCACCTCGATCTACTCACCGTCAGTATCATCCCCATGCATGTCTTGCTGCCGCGTCCGACGTTGTAAAAATAAAACTGCGTGTCTGTACGAAGTTTTTTTTTGTCAACCTCAAATATATTTGCCTATTGGGTGCGTAATAGGTTGTGAGTATCTCTAGATACATTTCTGGCTCAAACGGAGGCTTGGATTGCTTCCTGAAGCCTGCCGAAGAATTGATCGCTTTTTTGATGCGATCAAATTTGAGTTGAAGGGGTCAACTTGCCTCTGAGGCTTAAATGTGGAGGCCATGGAGGATTAAGCAAGGCAAGTTGACAACTGCGAGTCCTGCAACTTCTCCAATTGCAATGGCATGGAGGCAAATGGAAAATGATGGGGAAAAAATCTCGCAGTTTTTGGGCACACAACTGTGACCTTTTTCAACATCCGGAATGTGATGCCCGAATATGAATAGTGATTGGTAACTCGTCTTGCTTAACCATCCAGATTTAAGCCCCAGAGGCAAGTTGACCCCTTCAACTCAAATTTGATCGCATCAAAAAAGCGATCAATTCTTCGGCAGGCTTCAGGAAGCAATCCATGCCTCCGTTTGAGCCAGAAATGTATCTAGAGATACTCACAACCTATTACACACCCAATAGGCAAATATATTTGAGGTTGACAAAAAAAAACTTCGCACAGAGTTCGCGCGCACGCAGTTTTATTTTTGCAATGTCGGACCTGCGGTAGCAAGACATGCATAGGGATGATACTGACAGTGAGTAGATCGAGGTGACAATGCAACATGGGCCAGCAACTGCCACCATGTTGTACCAGTGGCCTATGGCCACTGCTACCCGATGGAGGCCGGTGTGGCCATGTTAGGCAGTAGACACCTTACGTACACATCACGGCTCGTACCTGCGACCCCGTACGACCCCACTGGCCCTCCCGGGCTAGTCCATCTGGTGATGAGAGTGTGATTCGACGACACTCCTTTCGGACCACCCGCTTTCCGATCCACTGCAGCTTTTTCAGACCACGTCATCTGATAACGGAATCTGGGCAAACACATACGATGCCAACTCAGGCTCAACAATGGGGAGACTGTCATACCATACCTATCACGGTTCAGAAGACGGCTTTGACGGAAATACAGACAGATACACTGGTTGGACCACAGGAGGAGAAGAAGCAGAAAGAACTTGACAGAAAACGGGCGCAGAAAGCACGCAAGGCGGAACATGAGTTGAATCCCGATATGCCACCCCCCAAGATACCCTCTGTACCACTCCCACCTTCCCCATCTCCCCCTCCCCCCTTTCATTTTGATTCCGCCACCACATCATCGACGCCGACACGGGACGGGCTCCCGCCGCCGCCTTCCTGGGTATTCAACCGGTTTGCGGAGTCTTTCACTGAT
This sequence comes from Mycena rebaudengoi, assembly GCA_029282285.1. Lineage (NCBI taxonomy): Eukaryota > Fungi > Basidiomycota > Agaricomycetes > Agaricales > Mycenaceae > Mycena > Mycena rebaudengoi. Next base: position 1,196,541 of record JARJCX010000033.1, on the reverse strand, counting down.
CAGGAGCGCGATTTCGCTGGTGCGAATCGATCTCAAGGCATCTTGCACAAACTTCTTGCGGACGCGCTGCGCTTCGGATGGGAATCGGGCCTGAAGAAAGGTAGATTGGCAGGGAAAGTGGATGGACGACACGAGGGAGTCGTGCAGGGACAGCACAGTACTCTTTCGGATGCACCATCGCCGATTGTCTGTGAGTTTTCCACCGTAGAGATTCAGACAGAGCCCGCTGCCGCAACTATTCCGCGCCCGGAGTCGCACCCACCGCTCTCTGTACCCGGGGACACCATCGTCTCGGTCACTGTCCCTATCCCCCACGACCTCACGGCCTTGCAGGGTGATTCACCTCATCCCTTCGGCACTCTCCAGCGACGGCTTGCGCGTTCACGGCGTACATGGAAAATTAATCCAATTTCTCAAACGGCGAAGACTTCCCCATCTATCATTACACGACGGCATCCGCGCGGTATCTCACACGACAAACCAGTTATCACGACTCCCATTCCTTCGCCCCCGAATCGTCACGCAGCTCAACACCGCTGGATTGGGAGCGCGACCCTCTTTTGTCGGATCTTGGATGCGCATTGGTCGCTCTTGGGTGGATCAGGCAGGTTAGTTGAGGTTCTGGAAGCGCGGGGACCGTGCTTCACGCAGGGTGGGCACATGTGCCAGTGGCCTATGGCCACTGCTACCCGATGGAGGCCCGTGTGGCCATGTTAGGCAGTAGACACCTTACGTACACATCATGGCTTGTACCTAGCCACCGCTATACTCGTACCTGCGACCCCGTACGACCCCACTGGCCCTCCCGGGCTAGTCCAATGTCGACCCTTGAGTTTGCCAGCTCTGGCAAACTCGGCTAACGGTTGATCCGTCATTAAAAATATGATCAAACATGTTTCTTTGTCTCTCTACGTTCGCACAGGGGTCTACTGAAGCAGTAGATATCTCTATAGGACCCCAGTAGTCTACCAGTGCCAGTATTACAATTTGTCCCCCAAAAAAAAAAAAAACTTGCACGCGCGCGGTTTTGATTTTTGCAACATCGGGAACGTCATATGTATCTGACTAGCAGTTAGCGCGTGCTACGCTACGGCCGCCACATGGAACAAGGACTCCGAGTTCATAAACCTCTTTAAATTCTGGTGACTGAAGACACCGCTCGTCGTGAACTTTTGGTTCACTCCTCGCGGTCTCATTTTCAGTTGCAAATTCAAGTTCAATAATGGCCTTGGCCCATCGGTGAGTCTGACGGACTTTTTTCTTACTTTGTTTACCCCGTTTTGGGAATTAAAATGTATTGGTTGATTCCTTCTGCATACTGCTGCTTCTGCCAGCTAATGCCGGATTGAACGACAACCTGCCTTCATGTGACATTCAATTTCCCATTGTGCCTCAGAAATAAACATTTTATTGTAGAACATTTTATCGCTCTGTATGTCATGTTGTTCAGTGTGCTCAATTCATTTTGCCTATTTTAATTACCTTAATTCACTTTAATGCTGGTCCTGTGTTCGGCTGGAAGTATTAGATATTCAACATGCCAAAAAATTGCTTTGAATACTTTTTTAAAAGCTCAATCTTCATCTAGCCCAACTCTCCGTGTTGCCCTAATCTTTGAGGATCTCCTTCATTTGCCTCGGGCATTTCGGTCATGTTCTTGGACTCAGTCAACTGAGTGTGCCGGGTAATATTGATCGATATCCCTTGTTCAGTTCACTGTTCATGATTCTAGGAAACTTTTCTGCCTGATGCAAGGTTCAGTTGGAAACTTTGCACTCTAGATCTCCTGCCTTTATCTCACCAATGAATTCCGATGCCTAAGACAATATATTTAAATTAATTACTTGTGGTCTAAGGTATCCAGTTGCGGGGTTCATGTGACCGGTTGAATGGGTTTGCGCCAATGAAGTCAGTTTTCAACATCTCGACATTTTATAAATATTAAAATAGAACTTCAACAGTCGAGTGGAGCGACTGTGGAAACTCGACATCTCGACAAATTTTGGTTGAACTGTGGAGCCGATGAGGGATCTGGGAACCAATACGCATATCTTGGAGTCAAATGTCTTGTCTGGCCCATGTAAAAAAGTGGCTGATTCTTATATAGATTTACATTCTCCAGTGTGTTGGTGGAAGAGAGACAGTATTAAACACATATATTTTGACGAAGGTACAGGCAGGGAATACCATGGGAGTGCAGCTGTGGAGCTGGCACGGAGTCGATGGAAGAGAAGTGATGTGGCGGTGAGCGCTGTTGTCGGTTGTCGGTCCGTGTCTGCGGAGCAACTGACGTTATCGGAGCTCTCTAGGCCAATCAGCTTTATCGAGAGTCAACGGTGGTCGATTCTAATATAGATTTTTAAAATTTCTCGACTCTCGGGGTGGAGCCAGTGAGAATGGAAGCGGAGTGGCCGTGCTCCGGATGTCCGTTGTTTGGCTGTGGAGCCCACAACGTCATTGAATCTGCGACAGCCAATCAGCTTTATCCTTAGACACTCACGTCTTTTCTTATATAGATGTACATCAAGTTTCTGACAAATATCTTGTGACTTGTTTGAGCTAGACTCGTAACCAGTCTGTATACAATGGCCGAAAAATGTGGCAAGCACTTCGGTGTAACCACCAAAGTGCTCGTCACATATTTTCGGTATCTGGTTACAGACTGGTGACGAGTCTATGTTTGAGCTTGTTAGAGCTTGTGAGCTTGTCAACAAGCTGACAAGTTAGACAAGCCCGAAGTGAAAAAAAAAGGTTCACCTAACAGTGGTGAAAAGACTGAGTAACCCCTCCCAAAAAAAAAATTTTTGGGAAAATTTGAGCTTGTCGGAAATCGGGGCAAATTTTTTTGTGACTTGTAAGCTTGTTCGGCTTGTACAAGCCCAAACAAGCTCTCACAAGCTGTCATAAGTTTTTTGTCAAAAGTCTGATGTACCAATACGGTCATCAGAGTTCAAGACTTTATTGAACCGGTGCTGGTGAGTAGTTCACATACAATACTGATATATGTAATTGTACCAATTAAAAGTTCAGTTGAACTTGAGATGCTTAACTTGGCTCTACTGTGTGTAGTTTCCTGGGAAGAACTTTACCATACTTGTCCTTACCGTAACTTTACTCTACTTGGCGCGTAAGTTTCCTTGCAGTACTTACGCGCCAAGTGAAGTAACATATAATCACGTGGTTGCTCGATGTAAACATACCAGCTTCAGTATCTAATATCCAATCAGTATCTTGTATATACCCGCATTTCCCATGTGGCGACAACGGGCAGTAGCCGACCGCACGGGTGCGCGAGCCTTCGGCGTGGCTGTAGAGAGACCACGTTGGGTGGCTTGCCCTCTTGACCTTCCTTACCCTTGTCCAAGCTCAACCGCATTGGCTTGTTCACATCCAATGCCCGATTGACGGCGCAACGATCCGCCTGAGGCCCTGACCTGCTGAGCATACTTGCGGATCATGCAAGTCCGTCCCGAGAAAAGGGCATTCCAGACATCTGAGATTAAACCGCAATTGCGCCGTATTCATGTGAAAATTGTTAGAGAGGCGTTAGCGGAGCCTTATCCCGATAGCGCGTTAACATTAACTTGGTGTACTCGGATTGGATCGGATGTTTCCATGCCCGAGAACGCCTGCAAGAAAATCCCGTCATGCCAAGTCAGCCACATAAAGTCACGCAGATAATTCTGTGCGGCATCTTTTGCCAGACCGGCCCAGGCCATTATATTTTTACAGGTATTATCCTGTTCACACGCAAGGGGCTTGCTGTCCGTGTGCTTGCATAGAGTGAGTTTATTTTGGAGTACTTCAGGCCATCGTCGGGAATGTTTAAGTTGTGAACGGGCTGTTACATAAGGACTTCTCGATTGGTTCTAAATACCCCGCGTAAATACTACTAATGTATTACTCAAGTACAACTTGACCTATATCTAATACACCGAGAATTTGTGCAGGTCAGTAACAGAAATTGATGTTGCATTCTATATGCGTGGAATGGAGGAGGGATTTGCTGCCAGGCAGGTTCTCGGGGTTCCTTTTTGGTTCGTGAACGTGGCGTCTGTCCATATCCAGCACATGCAGAAATCATAGTTGAAGACGTTGAAGAGCCACCCGCCAGCAGGGGGCAATCACAATCACTTAATGTTGAATTGCTTACCAAAACTTCCCGTTGGTCCCTTACTTAACTGTACTTGACGCCACATAGCGGTACGTTGCCCTTATCTAACTTGTACTTTCACTTTCTTTTTTTTTTTTTTTTTTTTTGGTGAAGCATAAAGTGGCGAGCCGCTGATCTAATCAGCTCTCAACACTAGCTGGTTTGGGGATTATCTCCCCTTAATCGAGCCACCCTGGAGAAATGCGCTTACGCACATTCATCAACAGGCAGTGTGGGACTCGGTAGCTCACTGCTAGCAAGCTAACGGTCCCAGGAGACAGAGAGCACCTATACCCACTAAAACTCCAGACTGCCAAATCCAATTTTGTGGCAGATTTTTGTTGTCCATCAGGACTCCATCCCAAGTTTGGAGCACCCATTCAAACTTTGTTGCTTGACTGCCATATCGTGAAATGTCAGTTAAGAGTTGATCCATTTTTAAGCGCATATTTAAGCAGTTTACCCATTTATTGTATATTTCTAAGTTAGAATGTTTCCGGCCTGATATAACCCGTTCATTTCGCAACTTCCAAATGATGTGAGCGGATTTTGAAATCAGGATTCTAAATAATCGGCCAGCTGCATGATTTTTCTTCCCTCTGGAGTTTTTGAACTCTGCAAGACTACATCCCAAGTTCGGTCCAATGGTCATGTCAGGTAGTTTCTTGTGTTTTTTCTCCCATAGTTGGCGGGATGATTGCCAAATCAACTCTTGGCCAGGTGTGTTGCACTCCAGTAGTAGATGCTCCATGGTCTCATCAACCTGACATGTTGGGCATATTCCCCAGTGTTCATATGTGGAGATATTCCGCCAGTAAGTACCACATTTATATGATTGATGCAGGCACCTCCATAGAAAGTCACGGATTGTGCATGTGATATCGATATCTGTGTTTCGGATAGACTTCCAGATTTGTTCATCTGTCGGTGTCTTGCCACACTGATATTTCACAGCATAGCATGTTATATCCAGCATTACATGCATTTTAATACGTTCAGGCCGTGGTCGTGATTCTCTAATGGCACGGTAAAATATAGCTTGAGAAGTATTTGCCAAACTAACACCCTGAAGTTTATATCTTGGAGGTACCGCTGTTATGAGATCTTCCGGATCTATTATATAGTCATCTGGATTATTGTTCATGGCCGTGATAGCCAATTGTTGAGCTAGTTGCAGTTTATATTTGTCATTACATTTTCTCCAGTCTCACAAGTACTTAGCCTGCCAAAAGTAAAGTAAAGTAAATTTTGTAGGGCTAAGTTAATTTTCATAAGTAACTTAGTAAGGTCTCCAAAAGGTGCACTCTCATTCTTGAATCGAGTGGAAATTTTAATTCCACCCAGCATCAATTGTGTTGGTTTCAAGTTAGATTAAAAAACGGAGATCTTGGCTTGAACAGCGTGGTACATAGTCGGCTATTGCCTCTACAATGAGGATTGAGGCAGCGTTTGCGTTCGAAAGCGGGCTGGTATATATGAACTTCGAAATATTATATGGATCTAAGAGTAGAATAGAAAGACGAGTTGGCAAAGACGCCAAATGAAAAGAGTACTAGTGTAGGAATAGTGGTGGATTCTTTTTCTGAGCACAAGATTATTTACATAGCCAAAGATTAATCATGTAGATGATAGTTTCAGATGGAAGCTTACGACTGCGCGAGACGATTAATCCTGGGGATGAAAGTTGAGCACGATTCAGGGGGGGGGGTCCTGGGATGAACTTAAAGTCAATGAAGAATATTGAGGTTGTCAGGGTTAAGTGTTTACTTGGTATTTACCGTGAAACTGTCGAAAGGGTTGTTATTTGAGCTTGATTCTTGAAGGTGACAACCAAGCAGGTGTTTCTCGGATATTCACATTGAACCTCGAGGACTTTGAAAGCGGAGTCAGTAATATATGAAAGAAAGATATAATCACGTATCGATTTGGTACCGATAGCCACGGGGTCAGGTCGGCGGACAATGCTGTTGGAATGACGGTATTCTGACCACCAATATTCGTCGTCTGAGAGTCAGAGACAGTGAGAAGATGTGAGTGGGGTTGGGGATTCGCGTTGCGTGGGATTGTGGGCTATTAAATTCTATTTTTGAGGCAGCGCCAAAATTCGATGCTATGGACAATGTTAAAGGAGGAACAGAACTTCCAATGGAACATTTTGGGCGATAGACTTGAAGCAGTGAGAGTTGAGGGGAGATTTAGACGCACAGCTACACGCGATTTTCGAGGGTAAAGAAGAGAGCACCAGTCCTTAAGAGTAGGGACTATTATGCAGTTGGAGTCGATCGATAGAATTCACGTATGTATGTAGTTTCGTAACTGGAGCCACTAGCGAGACCGCGAAGTTATGAGAGAATATTCTGACAGATAGAGCGCCACGAGGATTATTGACTCGGAGATTATTGAGAGCGAAAGAGAATTAATCACGCTACGCGCAAACCACAATTTTGGATTGTCGGGTCGCAGAGCTACATTTGTTCAATGAACGCAGAGTCGTTGAGCTTCGAAGCTAATATTTTTAAAAACTTTAGATCATGATGTTGACATAAGAAGACTGCCAAATCCGTCGGCAATCGCACATTAAAATAGGCGTGTAACTTGTAAGGAGGTAACTGTGCCAACAAGTAGATGAGGGTTAAAAGACACCCGTCACGAACATGCCAGAGCAGCGATTCCAATTTCATTCATAAAACAACTGGTTGAGCCGCACAAAGAATGGTGGTATCGTAACAGCACCAACGCTTCTCGGAGCCTTCTCCGCTCTATCGCCTGTATGTACAGCCAATTGCGATCGGTGTTCTCGTTGATGCATATCCGCGGTCACCCAACGGTCACCACGCCTGCTCCCCGTGGCCAGCTACGCCAGCAAGGTGCAGCCCACGCCCGTGTCTACGACGCCTCCCACACCCAAAACCGATGCGCGGACGAAAACGAAGGCACGGCACCGCGGAGCTCGGGGGTTACACCAGGAGCTCCGCTGGCACCACATCCACGCCTCCGCCGCTCGTCCGTCGAGAGGGTTAGGCGTCCACGACACCGCTCACGGTTGCGCGCAGACACCACGCCCTAACTAGCTGAAGCCGATGTAGCGCCTGTGTCGAGCGTTTCAGTCCAGATGGATCCCCCGCCCGCTGGTGCACAATCGTCATCGCTTCGCCCCCGTCATCTTCGTCTTTGTCAACGGGAGACTAAGACGAACGGCATGCACCTTCCACCCACGATCCCCACCCGCCGTCATCGAAGACAATTTTCGTCCCATCCGTCAACGGATGGCCCCATGCGGCGAGCGCGCCAGTCCGGTGAGAGGATCTCTTTCGCGAGTCCCCTCGTGGGTTGGGAAGGATGGGTACGCATCACATCTATCGACGCATACCATGCTCACGATACCCCTCCTCCGAAGGAAAAAAAAAGGTGGTGGCCGCCTGCGCCTACGTGTACCGTAGGCTGTGCACCACAACTGCACGTACGCGCTCACGGCACCCCTCCCCCCCCAAAAGGTGGTGTCGCCTGCGCATGTGACCATCATAGGCAGCGCTTGCGCCACGCCGCCTCCACGCCCCTCCTCCTAGAACTGCTCCTCCACGTCCTTCGCTTCGCCCACCGCCACCACTTCCTCGCCCTCATCCTCGAAAATTTCCTGCTCCATCGCTAGCAATACCAGCAGTACCTCCACCACCACCACCACCTCCTCCTCCACCACCATCATGACCTCCGCGACCGCCCCATCCGACACATGCGGTACACAGACCGTCGCGAGCGTGCAACGACTTACCGCATCGCAAGCCCATGTCCAAGCCCAATCCACATGCGCACCGGCGCTGAGCACCCAGGCGGGGCGAGAGCACTGGGGCGCATGAGCGCGAGTTGCAGAGACCATGAAGGGCTAAATGAACGTGTGGAGATTGGACTCCGACTCCGCAAGAGAGGTGGCGGAGCCGGCAATAGATATATGCCAGGGCGTAGCGAGGCGGGTGATGATTTCGCGGTAGGCGGCCTATTGGGCCCAGTCCATCGCCGGGGAACGCGCTAGGCGGGGCTGGAACCACAGCTACCGAGGTGGTCGGTCAGTCAGGAGCGCATGTGGATGGGGCACTGAGAGAAGAGATAACGCCTATGTGGCTCCATGGCAACCGCAGGGCATGAAGAGTCGGCGAGCACGACGGTACCGGGGCCGGAATCTGGGGCGCGATATGCGGCGCTGCGCGAGGAGGCGCAATCGAGAAAGTGAGGATGATCGTCCGTGAGTCCAATTACGCGGCCCATCAGATTTTGATCAATAACATAATAGGCTGCGCGCGCCCTGATCCTCATAGGAAACATCACCATTTTGCGTTCTTCTCGCTCCTCTCAGCGCTCGCCACTCTTCAAAAGCAGTAGCATGCCAGAGTCTGGCACTATCCCCCACGCGGTCCGCCGTGTCTACGACTCCTTGTTCCATAGGCGGAGGGCTCGAAACGAAGAGCCGACTACCCAACTCAATCCCCTTCGAGCCATGGTGGAAGCGACCGTGTACACCGTGAAAGCGCCCCTGTGCAGCGCGTCGAATGACGCTGCCACAGCTGCACGTATTGGCGGTAGCGGTGAAGGCGAAGTGGGTGATGACGATGCCAGCCCTCATTTAGCTGGCCACGCACGTAGTGGTGGTAGCGGTGAAGGTCGCGAAGTGAATGTCAATGCCACACTTCCTTCAGGTTCTGGCCGCATGGAGGGCCACGCGCATACCGATGGTCGTGGCGGAAACGATGGACCGCAGGCGCAATATTTTACTATTGTGATAAATATGACCAACACGGGTGGGTGACGATTACCAGAGCATCCAGTATTGTTTGCTCACTCCTCCCAGGAGGAATAGGTGGTCCTGGGGGGGCAGGGCCTTCCGTCGGTGGGCGCGGTGGGGATGGTGGAGGAGCCTCGATGCTCGGTGTCCCGCCGCCCACCCGGTACTCCATCCACTCGACCGACGATGCATCTCTGGGGACAACGCTTTTCGGTGGGGACGGTGCGACTGGCGAAGGCTCAGTTATCGGCGTCCACGCCGTCCAGGAACAGGTAGTAACTACCAGGCGCTCGACCCCCCCTCCCCTGCCCGCCCATCCCGCGCACACCGTCGACGATGTGTCCCTGGGGACCGTCGGTCGGTACGGTGAGACTGGTGGAGGCTCAGCTATCGGTGTCCATGCGCAGACAACCACCACGCGCTCCATCGGTATCTGCTCCACTCCCCCTCCCCTGCCCGTCGACGATGCGTCCCCGGGGACCGTCGGTGGGCACGATGAGACTGGCGAGGGTCCAGTTATCGACGTCCATTCCCAGATAACCACCACGCGCTCCCTCAGTATCCGCTCGACTCCCCCTTCCCTGCCCGCCTATCCTGCGCGCACCGTCGACGATGCGGCCCTGGGGATCGTTGGTGCGACTGGTGAGGGCTCAGTTATCGGCGTCCAGGAACAGATAACCACACACTCCATTGGCATCCTCTCCGCTCCCCGTCCCCTTCCCGCCCATCCCGCGCCCATCGTCGACGATGCGGCCCTGGGGACCGTCGGTGGGGACGGTGGGCCTGATGAGGGTCCAGTTGTCGGCCAGGCACAAATAATCACCAGGCGCTGCATCGATATCTGCTCGACTCCCCTCACTTAGCTGCCCATCCCGGGTACGTTGTCGACGGCTAAATTCTCTCACCGCTACACTCCTCGTCGGATTATTCGTACACCTTCCTCGAGATCCTCAGCCCCGGATGCTTTGCTTCCCTCATCGTATCACCTTTCCTCGCCTTCGGATCTTTGGAACCAGATGCTTTGCTTCACTCTATGTCTCACCCTCCTTCGATTCTCACTGCGTTGAGGCCCCGTGTAGACAGACGGCTACGGCGTTGTACACGGGTAGACATGGCAGGGAAGTCTGTCTACGCCTCTTTCTACCTGTTTCTACGGGTGTCTACCGGTCGGCGCACCCGTGTACAACGCCGTAACCGAACCACGATGAAAGTCTGTCTACGGGTTGTCTACCGGGGGCCGGAACGCAGTGTCTTCACCTCGTCGCATGTAGATTTTCGAGTTTAGATAAGTACATGTTGTACATGACATAAGTGTCTACCAAGTTGTATACAATGCAAGTGTATACCGCGCTGTACACATTTTTTGTTTTTTTATAGAATTGGTTTTTTTTTACATTGCAATTAGCGCGCTTGTCGCGTTCCTGCCGCGCCCCCAAGGATTCGACGCTCATAGTGGATCACGAAGGAGGGGGAGGCGGGGAGCGTGACACATAACAGGGGAATCGATGGGAGGCACCTAGCTCCGGTGCGACACACATTCCGGATGGACTCGGAGGTGGAGTAGGATAACAAGAGACCGTACGCCATCGCGAGGAGAATGGCCTGCGCGGCGACGGCTCTCATCTGAATTAGCAATTTTGCAAGTTGTCTTTTCCCCCGCTTTTCCTCCTTTCAAAAGACGACAAAGACTATATACTATTGTTGGCCCACTTATGCAAGATTTCTTTGATCGGCCGTGTTCTCTAAAACCGTTTACCCAACGGCCACTGGAATGCAGATGGAGCATCCTTAATATATGAATTTCAATTGTGTGAAGTGGCCTAATTTCTGAGCTTCAACTGCACTTGCGGGAGTATCGCCGAGGCGAAACGACCAAATACCGGCTTCTGCAAGATTTTTGATTGGCAATTTGGCAGGCGATCATTTCATCAAAATCTGCAGAAAAACTGGATTCGATTTTCTGGTGGGTGCAAATCTTCTTGGAATGCTCTACAAACTTGTAAACAGCACTTATCATATCAGGAGAGTAACCCTCCTTTTTAATGGAGGCTTTGAGTTCATATTCCACCTGCCACATTGAAATCTTGCATAAGTGGGCCGAATTGCATAAGTGGGCCAAAGATAGTAAGCACCAAAAAAGGGGGAGAAGTGTTGGCCCTTTTCATTTTTCGAGAAAAAAAGGCTGGGGTAAAAGAATCCTAAAAAGCTCATACAATGCACATTAGAGATGACTGGGAACGGTCTGTATTGATGTTGTAGAGAATGTAGAACAAGCGAGGTAGTACGTTGTAATAGTCCACGGCGTTTCGATGACGCGTACACTGCGGCAAGGTGACTGGGAAGGGCGAGTGAGTGCAGGGAAAGGGAAGACGGTGTGGGGGCTGAGCGTACCTGGATGAATTCTTCGGTCACAGACACCAGTAAGGCGGTACCAAACGACCGTGTAATCTGAGAGAACCTGAGATGAGTGGAGGCAGAAAGAACAAGGACACGAGACACACCTGAAGAAACTAGCATCATATATCGTGCGCCTGAACGAAGAGAAGAAGCAACGCAAGTCGGGCTGCCACATGCGGCAGGAATTGCGACGCAGCGCAGGAGGAGAAGGAGGAGAAGTAAACCAACGCAATACAGCGTGATTGGAACGCGCGACTGGACTGGATGGAAAAGCAGGGTTTGGAGGATTGCCTATAAGGGGCTTCTGGGCGTAGTAGCTAGTCCAGGGGTTAACCAGAGACAGCCTGAAGTTGTATGGGCTTGATGTATATGCTTAATGAGCTATTGGTCTTAAAGCTTGAAGTTTGAAGCTTGAGGGGAGCGAGGGCGGGCGACGTTGGACGTGGCGGGAGAAAGATCTTCTGTAAGAGACTTAGAGAGCCAAATCATTGATGCGGATTGATTGATCAAATGATCATCCCATGTACGTCAGAGTTTGAAACACTTGTCCTCAGTTCAAGTTCGCGATCCACTCATTTCTCCACCATTCAATTGCGAGGATTTGAAGCTGCAGTCAATTTCCCTCATTCATGCCGCCTTATTTGACGGCCCGGGGCATAACGGACCTGGCCCGACATCTAAGTAATATATAACCACCTCTTTTGCCGCTCGGCGAATCCAGGGACAAGAATAAATTTAACGCGTTTTGGACGCGATTTCATGCGTCGGTGAAGTCTCCCCACTCTACTTGTATTTGGTGTTACCTGTGCCGCCTATGTGTTCATTTGCAATCATAATGTAGCTCGATATATTTAAAGAAATAAACATAATGGCTTGATTTATCACCAGTGGGGGCTTCCATTTCTTCACTTGGCACTTGATCAAAAGTTTCTATCGAGGATATTGAAGTGCCGCATCCTTTTCTTAGAGTTACTCTCCTGTACAAGCAATGCAATGAAAAATACCAGAAAAGGTGCACTGCTCCCATTCTTGAATGAAGTGGAAATTTTAATTCCACCCGGCATCATCGGTTTCAAGTTAGATTAAAAAACGGGGATCTTCGCTTGAAAGGCGTGGTACATGGCCGGCAATTAGCCTCTGCAAAGAGGGCTGAGGCAGTGTTTGCGGTCGAAAGCGGGCTGGTATATATGAACTCCGAAATATAATGTGGATCAAAGAGTAGAATAAAAAGACGAGTTCGCAAAGACGCAAAATGAAAAGAGTACTAGTGCAGTAGGGATTTCTAGTGGTGGAATCTTTTTTTGAGCACAATATTGTTTACATAGCCAAAGATTAATCGTGTAGATGATAGTTTCAGATGGAAGCTTCCGACTGTGCGAGACGATTAATCCTGGGGACGAAAGTTGAGCATGATTCAGGGGGGGGATCCTGGGGTGAACTTGAAGTCACTGAAGAATATTGAGGTTGGGGTTAAGTATTTTACTTGGTATTTACCGTGAAACTGTCGAAAGGATCGTTATTTGAGCCTGATTCTTGAAGGCGACAACCAAGCAGGTGTTTCTCGGATATTCGCGTTGAACCTCGAGGACTTTGAAAGCGGAGTCAGTAATGTATGAAAGAAAGATATATCACGTATCGATTTGGTACCGATAGACATGAGGTCAGGTCGGCGAAGGATGTTGTCGGAATGACGGTATTCTGGCCACCAATATTCATCATCTGAGAATCACAGACAGTGAGAAGATGCGAGTGGAGTTAGGGATTCGCGTTGCGTGGGATTGTGGGCTATGAAACTCGATTTTGGAGGCAGCGCCAAAATTCGATGCTATGGACAATCTTCAAGGAAGCACCGAACTTCCAATGGAACATTTTAGGCGATAGACTTGAAGCAGTCAGAGTCGAGGGGAGATTGACCGTCGCACGCTACCATTAGACGCATAGCTACACGCGATATTCGAGGGTGAAGAAGAGAGCGCCAGTCCTCAAGAGTTGAAACTAAAAATCTCGGAAAACGGTTTGGTATTCACGAGGAATGTTTGATTGTCCGACTTCCAGGTTTGTCCGGGATGGTGGGGGACGATAATAGGCTGTGATCACGTCTGTACAAATTGCACCGGCTCGAATTATTGATTTCAGACCTGGAACCTAGATCGGTACCGGGAACACCAAATGCTCAAAAAAAAAAAAAAAGATGCCGTTCGATCAATATTCAAATCCCACCAGCGCGGGCCGGCGGTTCCTATCCGCTCCCACAACCTCTAAGGCTCAGAATGGGAGCATCCACCTCTAGTTCCATCTTAGCTTGAACCCGCGACTGTGGAAGTTTCCAGATGTACTCCGAATCTAACCCACAGTGTCATTATGTCGGGCCGCAATCCAAACCTCCGGCCTTTCCTCATATTTTGGAGAAGATATTCTGCCAGGTCTTTTGCTGGCCCTTCCAACGTTCCTACTTGGGTAGTCGTACGCATGTGGGGAATGTAACGAAGCCCAAGCAGAGCGCACATCCGCCTCTCCAGACATCCAGCACTTCATTCGTACAAAGATTCCCCGAGGAACCGGATCTCTTGAAGAATATGCGGGATCCTGAAGGCCCCCGCACCGCACGAAATGTCTTGAAATTGGCCCTGACGACGCTCAGCTCCGTCTCTAGCAGCATTCCGATCGCTGCGCCGCTGGGTGGCATCATCGATGCGCTGTTGGCTGTCGCGGAGCGTATCGAGGTGAGAAAGATCGGTCGCAATTTTGAGGCGTCTCTGACCCCTGCGATCTAGCAAACTTCGGCCAACAAAAAAGGCCTTGCTGAATTAGCTGCACGAATACAAGCTCTCGCTCCCATTCTATCCGATACGGCCCGGATTAGGCCAGGTGACGGGCAAATTGTCGTGGAATCTTTGAGAGGGTGACCGGTCCGTCTACTAGTACGTACCGTCCCTGAATACATACAGGGAACTCCAATCCATCAAGATGGCTTTGGATGCGGCCACATCGCGGGGGGAAATTGACCAGTTTTTCAACAGTCCAGAAAATGCATCATCTCTCGCGAATTATAACTCAAATCTGGATCGAATAATTGCTGAATTTACGGTACGCAATTTTAACCCGCCAACTTGGCGCCAACGGTGTTTTTATTCACGTCAACAGCTTGTCACTGTCAACCAGGTTCTCAAATCGATTCATGCTCTCCAGGTCTGCGACTGTATTGTAGAAATCTTGATTTACACTCTCACGGCATCGTGATACATAGTCTAAATTGCTGGAATCTCCCTCATCAGTTGGGAATGAAGGTCAGCCATCGTCGAATAATGTTATTTCCTCTTCAATTGCAATTTCAGGAATCATCGAGATGGGTAACATCACAGGTGGGGATCTAGTCGCCAATTGAGTTCACGCATGACGAGTATTATAGGTGGAATCGGTGGCACGGGGGGCCACGCACGCATTGGCGGCTATGGGGGAGAAGGTGAAGGGCCGCAGCTTGAAATGGACCCTGCAGCACGGTGTAAAATCGGGAATGTATCTGGTGAGTCCCATATCTCACTTGTGTAATCTCCACTTACGCTCTGTAGGAGGAACAGGCGGCACTGGCGGCACGGGTATCGAAATTGGCGGGAAAGGCGGCACAGGGAAGGCTCCCGTGATAAGCTTCTTGCGCCGGTAGGTACGTAAGGTACTGTAGCATTAGTCCCGCTTAGGAACGCCCGGGCCAGGAAGTATCCCGGTGTACTACTTAGTTACAGGCTCTATGTGCGAAACCGTTCATCATTCAACCGCAGTCACCCGCACGTTTCTAAGGTTCAACACGGGTCCACCCGCGGGTACCCAAAGGTCAACCCGGACCCGGACCCGTCAATACCGTACCCGACCAACCCGCGGGCCTCAAACCCGTACGGGTCACCCGCGGGTGCTCCATTACCCGCGGTACCTTAAACCCGTCGGGTCAACCCGCGGTATGCAGCTGAAAAAAAGCGCCCGCTGGTGAGTTGAGAAACATATGAGTGTTGTGTTTGATAGGTGTAATGTAGCAGTTGAACAAAGAATGAAAGGTTGAGTGGATATGAGGCCAGAGTGAAGCCAGAACCTTGTACGAAACGAAGCGACGATGACGGACTCTGATTCAATCAGCGGCGATCATTTTGCAGCACTTGAATTCTTCGCAATTTGCCGGATTTCGTCACTCATCTCACTTTTTTCATCCCATTTGTACTAGTTTTGAGAATCAAATAACCGTATATATACGGTTTGACGTCGTATACGGCCGAAGGCGGCCGACTTGTCGGTAGGCTCTTGTCGGCCGAAAACCTGCGGGTTTACCCGTGCGGGTCCACGGTATTGCGACGGGTTGAAAATCTCAACCCGTACCCGAACCCGGCTGACCCTCGGGTCCAAACCCGCGCATGGACCCGATACCCGTGTTGAACCCTACACGTTTCTCGATTTGGAAATACCAACCCCGTTGTTTCCCATTGTTTGACAACACATTTCCTGGTTCCTGGTGGATATCTGAGTATGCTGGATGTCATTTTGAGCACTTGGTTTATATAATCACTGAATTTGTAGTGCCGTTGGGCTCAATTTGCTAGTGGACAGCGAAACCAATCAGCTGCAGCTGTCTGAGTTGGAAAATATCTGTTGAAGTTACGATGAAATGGCGGTTTTTGATATTTTCCGGATGCCCCCCTATGTATTTTCAGAACCTATACAGGGTCCCATGTCGCACAGGTATGTACTCCACTGGTGTTTTGTTAGGGACAGGATATTGAATACATGTTGCTTACGGACAATGAAAAGTAAAAAAAATATGAAAAGACACCGTAATAGTCAGCATGTTCAGGGACCTGAAAAGGACCAGTAAATGTTTGGAGAAAATGTGAAAGTCCCGGGTTGAAAAAAAACAAACAAACTTGGCATTCTCATTAGTTTCAGGATTGGCTGCCACTGTCTCCGCGAGCCTACCAGCTTAGGTCAACATCGATTCGAGCGCGTACTTATCATAGAACAATGCAAGGTCTACCCTTTCATTGGTAGAAGTCCAAGTGACGTATACGCCTGCCTTTGCATGTGGTGGCGTCCTGTGGCGTCGTGGTTGGTGTCGCGTCTGTCCCATCAAAAGTCGCGTCCCTCACGGCGAGTCAAAGCACAATGATTTTGTCTTCAGCAATAAATATCTACAACACATGGTTCCCTATTCCATACGACCAGAAGAGGACCTGAATTAATAGCCTGATTGCCCCAACCTGGCCGACGCCTCCTCCAGGGCGTCCTTCAGCTCAGCGATATGACCCATTTCCAAGCCGTTATCCTCCAGATCCTTCACCGATGTGGATGCAACCACCTTCACCTTCCTGTATCCCTTTTCATAAAGCCACGAGGAGATTTTGGGGTCGAGTTTACATTTGGTGCAAAATGCGTCCACAGTCATGTTTGGTACGGGAGCGCCAGGAGAAAGCAACGGCCCTGTGATTGCGGCCCGCTGACCGAGCCCACCCTTCCCCCCAGTCCAGGGGCTAGCGCCGCCCCGGCCGCCCTGGCCACCTTTGATACAAGTTCGGTTAGAGAGAATTTTAGAAACAATATCAACGACGTACCCCCAGCCGTTATATTGCGCTCAGCCTGCTCTTGCGTCAACCTTGCTCCCTCGCCACGACCGCCCTCGCCGCCTCGTCGGCCACCCGGCCCGCCACCCCCCCCTATGCCTCCTACGAAAATCGTCACGTCATGAGTCAATGAAGGGAAGGAAGTCTTGCCTCCAAGGGTTGGAATCTGGGACTGAGTACGGTCTGCCATTTGTGTCGATCCATGCCGTTGCTCAACTGCAGTTATATACCTGTTGCCTGACATTATTGCCTGGATCACGAGCCTTCACCCAAGGGTGCGATTCGACGGTATTCCAAGTAATTGGTACCGGACGTCCCACTTCTCACAGCCGCAAGTATATATCAGTCGCGAAGTCCGCGAAATCGAATAGAGTTACCAAAACACATCCCACAGCACGTTCAAATTAAGGTAGAGATTAGCGCCAATCCATCAGGAACATCCAGCAATGGCCGCCGGCCAGTCCAACTAGATGCCTTCGCCGACCAGTTGAACCGTCGACTGCCAATAGCAGCCTTCAAAATGGGGCCCAACTGGCTTGCAGAAGCCCAACAAGAGAGGCAGGCAACCGTCCAGGCTTCGGATAGACGCTTGTCTGGGTATGCGGTTATAAGAGGGACATTCATTTCAGGAAAAGGGCCCTTCTGTGTGGAACAAAGATTGACATCTACCAATGTGGCAAAAGCAAAATAGAATGCTTCAAGTCAAATGACTGCTGGGCGAAGTAGAAATGATCACAGAGGAAAATGGCGAAAGTGCAAATTCACAAGACCGAGGACAGCTTGCCTTCTGCATTGCCAAAGAAAATCTTGAACCCAGCCCAGCCGTTCAGTTGTCGCGGGGAAGTCTAGGATGCCTGATATAATGAATATTTCGAACGGCATCGTCGTGTCGGGTGGGTTCAGTCTATTGTCCGAGTGGAAGAAAAGAGGTTCGCCAGACTCCGACACTTCCGTGGATTGGAAAGGAGGGATCTTACGCGAAACAGTAAGGGCGTTACCTTGTGAGCAAAAAATTAGCGCTTGCGCGATTGTCGTCTGGTCAGTATTTCGGGAAAACGACAGCAGACATCGAAGCGCACCGGTCATCATATTAAGCGGGCCTAAGGCTCTTGTTATCTAGCCTTCCTACCAGAACGTGTTGCGTCGTAGGCGCTCAAAGAAGTAGAATACCGTCACGACTGCCTTAGCCCTCGCTGTAGCTTCCAAGAGCATCCACCAGTACCTCTACCGCTGACCAGTCTGTTTCCGCCCAGCCGAAGGTCGAACCAAGTAGAGCTTATCGATGGTTCAAACCAGCACCTGATGACGGATAGTAGTCGGTCAGTGTCGTTGTGTTTTCCTGAGACAAGATAACATACAAGCGCCCGCACGTCTACATTTTTCCAAGATCCGCATCCTGCGTTTCGACAATTACGTCTCGGTGTCGCGAGCGGCGCAAGCTGCTGATCATGGGAGCTTTACCTGTGCCACCTTTCCCACCGATTTCGATGCCTTTGCCGCCGGGACCACCGATTCCTCCTACGAGCTGTAAGCAAAGGTCCATTCAGGAGATGTCGAACTCACCCGATATGCTGCGAATTTTCCAGTTGTCTTCGGAGGCTATTTCGAGCAGTGGCCCTTCGCCATCGCCGCCTTGACCACCGATACGAGCGTCGCCTCCCATACCACCGACTCCTCCTGTACGCCTAAGTCAGTACCCAATTCAATCGTTAATCCAAAAAATCCTCGCCTGTTATGTCCTCCATCTCGACTATTCCTACACCGGAGATAAGATCAACGCGAGGCGCAGAAGCAAAAAAGAGCGGTAGCGCGCCTCCGGTATCAAGTGAGGGAGGCATTTGCAGTAATTTGGACTGCCAGTGCGCTGTGTGACTGCAAATTGGGAATCAGGGCAAAATGGAAGTCTACCTCAAGATCATGGACAGTTTGGAGGACCTCATGGACAGTGACAAGCTATTGATTGACGTGAGGAAAGTACATTTGGGTAGTTGGGTGCATACCGTTGAATTAGCAATGAGCTGGGTGAGAGCCGTGTTGTGTTTGGCAAGAGATGAGGCGTTGTTGGGACTGTTGAAGAACTTGCTGAGCTTCCCGCGCGAGTCCGCAGCGTCCAGATCCCGCTTAATCGATTCCAGTTCCCTGCCAAAAAAGATCAGCTATGTTACACAGAGTTGATGGGGCCAGCGACCGTTTGACAGCTTCGACGACGTCTGTGCCCAGACTTTCGTCCTTCGTCGCCGTTTTTGATAGAATGGGCGTGAGAAGGTCGAGCCGTATCGCTAGTTCCACGAGTCCTTTCTTGTTGGCCGCAGTTTGCTGGATGTAAAAGGGAAGTACTGCGTCAATGGTTGTGAATGTTGGTTTTACCTCAATGCGGTCCGCGATAGCCAGAAGCGGATCAATAACGCTGCTCAGCATCGCCACGCAGGGGATATTCCTGGCGATACCGCTGAGTGTTGTCAGGGAAAATTTCAAGGCATTGCGCGCGGTATGGGGAGGATCTGGCGAGTGAGTCCGCGAGGAACTGCTGGTCGACGAGGCGTTGTGAACGTGGCTGTCTCTCGTGCAGCGTTCCTCTCCAGGAACAATATCTACGGATGTCAGTGACGGGTGCTTATCGGCAGGCTTGTGGCGTTCTTTGCGGAAGCGCCCCGTTAAACGGCGAAGGAGCTGGCAGAATACGAGTTGCTCAGATTTGGTGTAGAGGCAGGATGGAGGCTACTAACATGGACTAACATCCATGCAGGGGTGTAGGATGAAAGAGACGGTGCACGTGGCTGACTCGGAGTCTGAATTTTGAAATTACTTCATTCAAATTTGGTCTAAGTTTGCACAGCTTCACTCCGCTCTTTGGCATCAATTTTTTTTGGCCTGATCCAGTGCTAAGTGCTACACCGGCGCACGACAGATAAGTAGGGAGACACATTCTAAGAACAAGAGAGTCCGATGAAAAACAAGCAGGATGAGAAAAGGAGCCTGAGCAGGATGAGGGAAAATATAGACACGCGCTCGGTGACAGGGGCGGGGCACTAAACATGGAGCGAGCGAGTGAGCAGGAGAGAGGACGTGGACAGGCGGCACGACGCGGAACGAGGACTAATCACATCCCCGCCAACCTTCCCGCCCCGTCCCCACGCGGTACTGTCCCTCCATCCCATCTCACATGCCCAAACGAGTCCGCAGCGAGAGGCGTGAGGTGCGGGTTCAGCTCCAATACCACGCCGATCCCGTCCCAACGTCCCCAAATCCGTCGCAGAGTCTCCCCGCGCAGCGAATCCGACTCTCCCGGTGAATGAGTCCGCGCCCCCGTCGCCGACCTAGTACCCCGCGTTGCCGTGGAAAAAGAGGACGGGGGCCAGGTACGGGTAGGGCTTCGTCTTCGTCGCCATGCCCATGATAGGGTGCACGCGGCTCCCCTGGTAGCCCTTCAGGACGGGCGGGTGGTGTGGTGGGATGCGTAGTGCATCGTCTGCGGGTGCGGTCGGCGCAGATGCATCTGCGGGACCATACACGGGTCGAGGACGAGCGTGGGGGCGCGGGCGAATTGCTGCTTTTCCAGCACCAACCGCAGGTTCATGTCCACCAGCCCTTGAGCAGCGAAAATGGACCTGGACCTACACCCGCAGACGAGCCCGCGCCCCCGCCGCCGACCTAGTACCCCGCGCCGCCGTGGAAGAAGAGAACGGGGGCCAGGTACGGGTAGGGCTTCGTTTTCGTCGCCATGTCCATGGTAGGGTGCTTGCGGCTCCCTGGTAACCCTTCAGGACGGTGGGTGTTGCGGGTGCGGGTAGTGATGCGTGTGCTGCATCGTCTGCGGGCGTGGTTGGTGCAGGTGCAACTGCGGATCCATACGGGGATCCAGGGCGAGCGTGGGGGTATGGGCGAATTTTCGCCGCCCTGACGGCACCAACTGCAGGCGCATGTCCACCAGCCCTGACTCCTGAGTGCGCGGATGCAGATGAACCCGTAGATGGACCCGGACCACACCCTCAGACGATTCGGTACGCGCATCACCACCAGCGCATCCGTCCTCGGACCTCCACCCGCTCGATGAGAACCCTGGGTCAGACAGCGGGCTCGGAGCATGCCCGCGAGTGTGGGCTGCGTGTGCGGGAAGGCCGTTGTGGCAGGGTGTGCGTGACGCTCGAGGGTGGCATGTGCGTGGTACCGCTCGAGGGCGGCGGGGGCGGATACCCCGCGCTCGCTGGAGACAACAGCGACGTGCCCATGGGCGACGAGGATGTATGGCGTTGACGGGCAGGTGGGCGGTGACGTCGATTGTTCTGGGCGTTGGTGAGGAGGCGGGGTCCTGGAGTATCGGTACAGTTGTTAATGGCCTGCGGGAGGACTCGAGGGAAGCGAGGGGGGGATGGAAAGGCAAAAGGACAGACAGTACTGTGCATGGCTTGCCTCGCTTGAATCTGCAGGTTGGTCGAAGGAGTTGTATAATGTCCGCAGGGCTTCTTGTATGCCGTCATCAATATGAATTGGCCACGAGTAAAACCTTCTTGAGGACGTGCGCAAAGACGTGCGTACACACGTAGACGCGGACCACGATGGACTAGCACTGGCCTTCCGGTGTGTCGATCGGTCGGAGCGCTTAATGGGGGAAGTCAAGACCATTGGCCCGGGGGGTTCCATTTTGGACTCGATTCTGGGTCCGATTCTTGGGTTAATTCAAGTTCAATTGGGCCGAATATCGCTCCTTTGTTCTCCTCCAGAATTGATGTTCTTCAAGAACAGCGCAATGATTCGCGTTTGATTCTGACGCCAAAATCCAGAATCGATATTTGAATCGTGAATTGAACACTAAATTCCAGCTTCGAGCAGCTTTGACTTCCCCTACAATGAAGTTTCTTTATTTCTTACTACTGGAATCTTAGCATTTTGCACCCATCTTTCTAGATCTGCATCTGAACTCACCTAAGGCAAAACGCGAAAATGCGTCAAAGGCATCTGCTGAACCTAAAGAAATTTAAAAGACCTGATTCAGAGCTTACCAGTTACCACCCGACGGCACCCGTATTCCTGCCGACAGGAGATTCACGAGAGTCGGTGTAGGCAAGAGCTGTCCAAGAGATCCAGGCCCAAGAGTTGAGGCTCAATTAACTGGCGCGAGTGACGGTCCGACTACTTGGAGCATATTTCAACCATTTTGTGCAACAATGTTGTCCTCCACTCTTGCCTCCACTCCAGATTATTAGGGCTCTGAAGGGGCGTGATAGAACCTAGGAAACAAGGGACACATCTTCAGGACTCTGGATAAAGACCAAAGGCGAATAATTGGAGTAAGTTGGACATGCACTGCCAGTGTGTATTATATGCGGACTACTGTACTATTTCGACCAAAGGTTCACGCCATGTCACTGTCACCCTTGTGAACATTTTTTGGAAGGTGTTCATTCCTCGCTTAGTGTGAGAAATTACTATAAGGGGACATCCGGGCCGCTTTTTTGGCAGATCTATAGCCTATTTGGGCCAAAATTTTGCAAAGTCACCGTCACCCTCCTCGAATTTGTTCAGTTCACGACCCTCCTAATCTCGGCTCCAGATGTTCGGGTATGGGCGGAGTTTAAAATCTGGGGCAGAAAAATGATGAAAAAGACACACCGGAACCCATACCCTAACATCTGGTGCATCTCGCGTAGCAAACAGGCGATCGCTCTTATCCCGTCACAGATGTCACACCTCCCTATCGCCCTCAGTTCTTGATAATATAGGCAATGTACAGACACGGACTCAGAAATTATACTTCAGATTCACTTAGAAAGCAACATGGATGTCATTGGGGGAAATAAATGCTCGAAAAACACCACAGATGAGTGAGATTCAACAAGTCAACATTTTGATCACTTCCTCAAACAATAGGTTCCGCCGGCTCTACAGCTCTTGAGCAGGCTCTATTTTGTGTATAATGACGAACCAATGATGCTAGGGCTATGAAAATAATTTTCAGGCTCAACAGTCCACTGTAAACCGATATTTATACAGTCCTGATCCATTTTTAATTCTGAGTGCACCGGAGGGCCGTGTGCACTAAATATGGGTACCAAAATTAATGGAATGTGCAGCGTAGTATAATAGAAAGTGGCTTGGGACCATAAATTGCGGAGAAGTTGGAAAACGAAGTGGATTAAAAAAAGCGTGACACGATCGCCCGTTTTCTATACGAGTTGCACCAGACGTTATAGGGCAGTGCTGACTTGACATACTTCATCAAAATTCTGCCTCGGATCTTTCCGCCCGGTCCGGAGGACCGCTCTCTGCCCGCGAGCGCAGCGAGCGACTGCCCTATAACGGCGGGAACGAGACTAGACCCTCCGGGAGTCCGTCACCCGTCTGGTCGAAATAGTACAGTACTCCACAAAGCCATGCATAGTTAAGCCCAATTGGGCCGTGGCAGTGCTCAACTGGGTTGAGCCCCGTATGGGAATTTGATTCCCACAAACACCGCTACCGAGCCTACCGAGCCTCCATGTGTCCATGCGAGGAAGCCGCGTATTGAGCTGTATCACACAAGATCACACAGGTGTCACTGCCGTGTTTGAAATTTATCTTTAGCACACGCGGCCTAAAGCTTGTTTTCAAGCCTGTAAGCCGCGCACAACCAATATGCCACATCCAAATGGCATTGCTATAGATAGAAACTTTCATTTTCGCCCAGAAATAATAGGAATGACTGCGATCCTGGCGGAAAAAAAAACATCTTAGGCAGCTAGTGTGCATAGCCTTTACAGCGCCTTACCCGCGAAATTACGAGATGGTGATCGCTCATCAGAGTCCAGCACACTACCCGTTCACCGCTCATTTTTGGAGCCCCCGAACGAGGACTCGACAGCATTCGCAGTGCAAAATGAACGGGCCTCGCCTTAGTACAGCACTCGGTGTCTAATTTAGCCTCCAATGCTAGCCTACATCTACCTGTGGAGAACACCAATCCATTTGGTACCCCCCCCCCCCCCATGCTGGCCCATCGTCCCGCTGCTTCACCTGGTTCTGTCGTAGCGATGTTCCGTAAGCTTTTTCAACGCTGTTTGCACCACAGGAATCGCAGTAGCCGCAAGATGGCCAAAGAAAGCAAAAAATACGGGGATAATTTGCATGACTCCGAGTCGAATGGCGGCAGCTCGCCTGATTCAAGCAGGCCACAGTCATCCGACTCAAGCTGCCAACTTGATGGCGAGATGACAGCTGTGCCCACCCAAGACGCACCTCACACGGGGCGGAATGCGCTGAAATTGGCGCTGACAACTCTCAGCTCCGTTTCCTGCAACCTCCCATTCGGTGCGATACTGAGTAGTATCATCGATCCGCTTCTAGCCATTACGAATCGTATTGAGGTAAGTTTGTTCCAGTGATCGCGATACCAGATACCCATTTCCATCCAGCAAACTTCGGCCAACTCACAGGGCCTACTGGAGTTATCCACACGGATAGAACTTCTCACACCTGTTGTTTCTGGTATCGGCAACGACCAGTCGAAACAGAATCAAAAATTCGTGGAGGCTCTCAAACGGTCAGCACCGCGTGATACGATGCGTCGCTTATACTTACAATTCGTAGGGAGCTAGAAGCAATCACCCAGGATCTGCGAGTTGCTGGATCACAGGGAAAACTGAACCAGTTCTTCAACAGTGACGACAACACATCGGCTCTCGCAAAACACAACATGACGCTTGCCCAAATGATTTCTGATTGCACGGTATGTTCTCAACTCACCACATGTACTCTACTAGATTTCAGCAGTTTTCCACCGTCCAAGAGGTGCTGAAATCTATCCAAGATATTGAGGTAGGCGTTTTATCTTACTCCCGGCCTCGACGAATCGTCTCAATTTACAATGTAGCGTTCGAAAATGTCGCAATCATCCCCATCTCTTGTATCTGAAGGTGAGCTATTGGCAAATATATTTGTGGCTTTCCATTGATCTCCAATGGAAAAGACGTAGAGATTGGTGATGTCACGGGTGAGGATAACTTTGGTCCGCAGAAGTGCTTTCTGACAGCATGCGTGAAGGTGGGCTGGGTGGTCCCGGTGGTGAAGCCTTTACTGGCGGTGAAGGTGGTGATGGTGACGGGCCGATTCTCGACATTGACCCCTCAGGACGTTGGAAAATCGGCAATATTTCTGGTGAGCTCCAGCATTCGAATGTGAAATTTATTACTCATTGCTCGCAGGAGGAACAGGTGGTAATGGAGGGAAGGGCATTGACGTCGGTGGGAAAGGTGGTACCGGGAAAGCTCCTGTGATTAGTGCTCTAAGAAACAGAGCCGTTTAAATCCAACCAGTGCCGGCCGCTGTGTACAATGACTTGCAGATATTCCGCGCGTCCCAATTTCCTCTATCCATGTATTATAATGTATCTCTGCACAGTTCGCCATGGTTGTGTTGGAGGAATAATCCTATAGCAGTGAGTTTGTGCTAGAACATTCTATTATATTTAGTTACAATCTCCATACACGTAGAATATTCTATTACATACACAGTACGTATACAAGCTAGGTAGATAGCTGCTCATGCTTTAAAGCAAGTCATACTCACCCTTCAGTGCAAAGCCTCACTTAACTCCTCTAAATACTCCATTACCCATGTAATCACAACAGGTTGACAATTTGGATTATCAGCCCGAATCCCTACATCAGCCGAGCTCGGCATGTTGTTCACATTTTCAAGGTGAACTCCCATTCTGGTTCAACTTGAAACTATTTTTGAAAAGAAAATACAATAATGTCTTCAGGTCGGTTCCTGAATGCAAAACGATCATTGGGGGTACGTACGGTATGCCTCTGCCCGAAAGTTTTTTTTTAGGAGGGAAGCGCACATTGTTGATCACTGGTCGCCGTAAGATTAATTATTGAGATCCTGACAGCACAGTAAATTCAGCGGTGCACCCGCACACATTCGGCGATACGTAATAGGTTTAACAGGCGAGATACCACACCGTCCGTCTTCGAGCTTCGCTCTGGTCGCCGCAGGCTCGGCAACGCTCCCTGTAAGGGTCATGGAATATTCCGGACATGCCCCTTACATGTACTAGTTATATTTACGATACACTCCGAACTCTCCGCATTTTCATGACACTTCTTATGATTCTCATCATATTTACCCAAAATTATCCTTGTTCATATTATTAGCTTACTCATACTCCGATACTCTTGTACTTATATAGTTCTTGGTTCGTCGTAGTTCTCTTCGTCGACTCAATGCCAGTTTCGGGAGCTTCTTTGCCTTGGGACTCCCTCTCTCTTTATTCTCCTTTCTTTTCCAGAGATTTCCAGCTCATTTCCTCTTTCGGAGTCCCTTGCCCGTTACACTCTTCGAGTCCTCCCTTTCCAGGCCTCTTTTGCTCCACGCGGCTCGACAACGCACTTGACCCAAGCATCTCTGCCGAGCCCTGTGGAGGCGCGCCGGGGCCGTGCAGCGTCAATACGACGACTAGAATCACGCCACATTTTGGGCTGTGGTCTTCTACTCAACCCCACGCTTAAGTTTGGCTTGTACGGTCCGCACATCCGATACTGGCTGCATTGATTGAGAGATTCCCATCCGTGCTTACGGAAAGTTCTGAATCGCTTCATCGAGAAGGCTGTAACCTGCTGTAACACACAAGTTTGGCGGGCGCCATTTAGTAAGCGTTGCTGTATTCTCTATTTTCAGTCGAAAGAAGCTGTCTGCTGTCGAGTGATGATTGCAACATTATGCTCGACAGCTGTGCTGCGCCTCTTTTCACCCTCGTCCACCATGGCCGATCCCCTTAGTATCGTCTTAAGCATCCTGCAGCTCATGTCCGCAGCTAAATCGACTATCGGGATGCTCACAGATGTCGTCAATGCACCGAAAGAACAGCGTAGCCTCTTCACGGAAGTTGGAAACCTCGAGCTGCTGCTCAAGGACCTCCAAGCTGGTTTGGAGGGCAGTCCATCAGCCAATGGAATACAGCGCCTCCACATCCCGTTAGATCAATTCAAGGAGACGATGGAGCATGTAGCAGATAAACTGCGCACCACCAGTAAATCGGGGTCCAAGGTCCTGAAGGCACTGATCTGGACATTGTGGAACAAGAAGGAGGCGGAATATGATCTTGAAAAGTCAGAGAGATTCAAAGGATTGCTCAATACCTGGCTGGTGCTGGACATTTGGTATGTATTCATTACTAGACAATCTGGTTATTTACATTATTACTAGGGATGCCAACCAACAGCAACAAAGAAATCGTGAACGTGAGTGAACTCGGTGCAGCATCTTATAACTTGGATATGACTCATATCCCGGCAGGCACAGAAACTGAGCATGCAGCAGTAGAACGCAAGAAGATTATTGAGTGGATCTTGCTCCTGAATTTCTTTCAGCGGCACGACGATATATCTCACGCTCAATAGAATGGAACAGGCCTATGGTTATTGGAGGAGGCCAAATTCAAAGACTGGGTCTTGAGACCCGGGGCAATTTTCTGGTGTTATGGAATGTCTTATGGCTCTATTTTTCTCATGTTGATTGAACACAGCTGGGGCAGGGAAGACAGTGCTTTCGTGAGTAATTTTATATGACTGAGATGTCTATTTAACCCGCAATAGATCAGCCGTTGTTGATTATCTTCGGGAGAAATCCCCGAGCCCGAATGTCGGGGTTGCCTGCGCGTACCTGAACCACAAGGAGATGGATATGCAATCCCCCGAAAATATTCTGGCAGGCCTCTGGTGGCAAGTCATATTTGCAAAGCCCATTCTCCCGGGGTCCCCAGCACATTCACTTTATCAAAAGCATCATGAAAAGGGAACACAACCCTCAGTTGACGAGATGCATGCCTTGCTTTCCTCCACCGTGGAAGATTACTCAAAGATCTATATTGTCATTGATGCCCTCGATGAATATCCGGAGACCAAGCACCATGCACTGCTGAAACACCTGGCAGCACTCAGGCCTAACATTAATTTGCTCTTTACTTCACGGCCCCATATCTCTCCCAAGATGTTCTTTCCGAATACACCTTCTCTTGAGATCCGGGCAACAGAGGAGGATATTCGCCAATATCTTGATGCACAGATACAGAACTCATTTCACTTGTCAAAACATGTTCAATCCCATCCAGAGCTACACCAGGAAATTGAGAACAAAATTATAGGCAATGTTGATGGAATGTAAGTGCTGGTGTTTGTTCAATGATGAAGGTTCTGACTTGACAATCGAGGTCCCTGCTTGCCAAGCTCCACATTGACTCTCTCACAACAAGAAACACTATCAAAGCTGTTTGTGAAGCTCTAAAAAGTCTGCCAACAGATTTGGAGCATACTTATAATGAAGCAATGGATCGAGTTGAAGCTCAAAGTCAAGAGGACAGAAACACTTCCAAAAGAGCTCTCATCTGGATTGCAAATGCAAAGCGGCCACTCTCTGTTGCAGAACTCCAGGAAGCCATTGCTATTGAGCCAGGCACAAAAACACTTGATCAAGATGGCCTTCTTGACCCAGATATCTTCCTTTCTGTCTGTGCTGGGTTGGTGGTTATCAATAATGCAGATGGCAGTGTTCAATTCATCCACTATACCACTCAATAATATATTGACCATGTGCAAACCCATAAATTTCCCCATGCACAGGCAGAAATACCCATGCATGTCTCACATACCTCTTGTATGATGAATTCCTGCAGCTGTCAGATCCATCCAAAAAGATAGATGCATTGGTGAAAGGACATGCACTACTGGATTATTCATTCCACTATTGTCTGGTTCATGCTGCAGGGCAGCCTGAGCTCATACTCCGAGATATGATCCTGGCATTCCTGGCCCATGCCTCCAGATGGCTCCCCACATTCTGGCCCTCTATTCAAAGAATCAATGGTTACCGTCCTTCCCCTTGGAATATTTACGACAAGGATGTAAAGACCTCCACAGACCTTTTCATTTCTGCACTCTTCAACTTGCAGGAAACAGCAAAGTATCTTTTGGCTCATGATACATCCATTCAGGACCAAGAAAAGGCACAGTCACTCATTGGTGCTTCACAATCTGGAAGCATTGAAATGCTCCAGCTCCTCATCAGTCACGGTGCCAACGTGAATGCAGAGGATGGGCATTTTGGGACTGCATTACAGGCAGCATCAAGGGGTGCTAATGTGAATGCACAGGGTGGGGTCTACAGAAATGCATTGCAGGCAACATCATTGCATGGACATCAAGCAGTTGTTCAGCTGTTCCTCAATCACGGTGCCAATGTGAATGCACAGGGTGGGGAATATGGGACTGCATTGCAGGCCCCATCATTGTCTGGACATGAAGTAATTGTCCAGTTGCTCCTTGATCAGGGTGCCAATGTGAATGTTCGGATTGGGAATTATGGGACTGCATTGCAGGCAGCATCAAGCACTGGACATGAAGCAGTTGTCCAGCTGCTCCTCAATATGGGTGCTGATGTGAATAATGCACAGGGTGAATTCTATGGGAATGCCTTGCAGGCAGCATCAAAGAATGGGAATCAGGACATCATCCACCTACTCCTCAATAGGGGTGCTGATGTGAATGCAGAGGGTGGGACACATGGGAGTGCCTTGCAGGCAGCATCTTTTAATGGAAATGCAGCAATTGTCAAGCTGCTCCTCGATAATGGTGCCAGCATGAATGTACAGGGTGGGCTATTTGGGACTGCATTGCAGGCAGCTTCTCTTGAGGGACATGAAGAAGTTGTTCAACTGCTCCTTGACATGGGTGCTGATGTGAATGCTGTGGGTGGGGAATATGGGACTGCATTGCAGGCAGCATCGCTGGAAGGACATGAAGTAGTGGTCCAGCTGCTCCTTGATAAGGGTGCCAGTGTGAGTGCACAGGGTCAATTTGGGACTGCATTGCAGGCAGCATCAAGGAATGGACATAAAGCAGTTGTCCAACTGCTGCTTGTGAACGGTGCTCTGCTCAAGGAAGACTTGGATAGTGATCATGGGAAGCACAATAGTAGTGTACCGTCCATAGTTTGAAACAGTCCAATTTTATTGCTCTGACTGGAATTTCGATGGTTGAGATTCTTTGTTGCCTTGCAGGATTTGGGGAGCCTGAACCAGATGTCAAGATGTAGAATGAGCCTGTGATTCAGACAGTAGCCGTACCACAATTGTTTATAGACCGGCGACTGTCTGTCTATGAATTCTGTTGATAGACAGACTGGTCAATCTAAGTTTGAATTTGTATCACGTGCAATATGCCATAAGGCAAATTTGTCAGCATCCATCACTAACAGCTTAGCTGTATGACCGTTCTGCCAATAATTTGAACTGGACCTCTTAGATTTTTTAAATAGTTTATTGAGTAGCTGAAATTTTGATCAAGCCTGATAGACAAAGTATTTAGCTTGCTGGAAATGTTTTTATGCAAAGTTGTTGGTGTTTGGATCAGATCACTTTGAGAACAAACACCTACAGTGTTATACAAAGACCTCCAGCAAGCTAAATAGTTTGTCTATCGGGCTTGCTCAAATTTCAGCTACTCAATAAACTATTTAAAACATCTAAGAGGTCCAATTCAAAGCATTGGCAGAACGGACATACAGCTAGGCTATTTATGGGTGCTGACAAAATGTCCTTTTATGGTATATTGCGCGTGATACAAATCACACCCAGGATAGGGATCTTTTGACCTATGTAAAATGGCGGGGGAAAAGTTTACCTTTTCATAAGCCTATTCAAATATATATATTTATATTTACACTGGTTGAGCATTTCAATTTTTTCACTCCAAGTTTCAGTGAAAAACTTCCTTTATTTTTCACCCAAGAAGTGTATCTGAAAATGTCTGAAAATTTTAAACTTTTTACAGTACTTTTGTGACTTTACTGAAAATTGTTTGAATTTTTCACAAAAATACTGGAAATTTTATGAATTCTCCAGCTACATTTTCAGTGAAAAATGTGTGAAAAATAAAGGAAGTTTTTCACCAAAAATCTATGTGAAATTTTTGAAATGCTCACCCAGTGTTATATTTATTTTAAACGGAGAGGTAGAAAAAAAAAGGCAACTTTAGGCGACGCTTTCAGCAATTAAAAAAAAGAGTTACTATCAGTGATTAACGAAAGGCCTGCTGAAATGTGTTGCCTAAAGTTGCCCTTTTTTCTACCTCTCCGTTTAAATTCCCTGCCATTTTACGTATGTCAAAAGAACCCTATCCTGGTGTGAATCCAAACTCAGATTGACCAGCCTGTCAATTGACACAAACTGTTTTGGTTCGACAGGCTGGACTCGAGTCTAAATTGTTTAAACAAATTGCATCTAGATGCAAATTACAGTTTAAATGTCTGTTTAATCTAAATCCGGCACACGAGACCATGTTTAAACGGGATGGTTCAAACACGGTTTAAACTGACAAAAACTGAATTGGAGTCATGATTAATAGGAAGGTCATTGTTTTGCAGGTGCAAGTGGACTTGCGGAAATCAAGGCTGTGATGACTCAGCATGGTCGTAGGTTACCTAGGTAATATTTCCTGAAGGCCTGGTATTTGAGTCGCTTCATTCAGTTTTGAGGGACTACAACATGAGGTATATTATACAGAATTCAACTTCAATTTAGTTCAACCGCACATAATTCAAATCCAGTCGTTCAGAGTGTGTATAAGAACTTTGTGTTGTCAACATAAAGCCCTAAGTATTAGAGGTTGGCGGCCGCACCGAAATTTGAGAGGGTTGAGGTTGGACTTGCTCAGTACCCATATCTTCCTCATGGGACCATTGCGATTATACATCTTCCTTCCTCACAACAATAGCTGGACAGTTGTATCACAGCATATTAAGAGATTCAGTTTGACTGTAGGTAAGTTAGAAAACATTAAAGCTGAAGTAAAGTGAAATTAATTCGGGTCCAACGGCCCAGGTGGTTGAAATTGAACTAATTGGCTACATCCTTTAAATTCTCGTCGAACAGCAATAACCACTCCAATGGTTCAACATAAATTCAGGATATTGTTCTGAGTTTGAACATCTACTGTTAAAACCCAGCAACATACTATACTCACAATCAAGGAGTCAATTCTGAGGCGGGCTTGCTGTACTATACAACGGTTTTCCTGTCCTTGAGTCCATACAAATCTGAATTTTCGCTTTCAAAAGGCACTCAACAGTTTGATAGCCACTTTGTGAGAAGCTTGTGATTCTAAAATCATGGCCTCGGCAATATTTTGGCTCAAGCTCAAGCTGAAAGTGATGTGAACTAAACAGTGTTCAAGTACCTTCGTTGAAAGCCGGTTTAGTTCAACTGAGGCTGGTGCTTCAGCAGGTGTGAATTATTCATTGTGTCCTGCTATCTTTCCCAACACTCAGCAAATTGATTGGCCTTGTAATTTATGTTAAGACACTCAGCTGAACAGTTACAGTGGGAAACACAGATGTTTAAACCAAGCTTGAGGTTCAACGGCGGAGACTTCAACTTGGTCTGAATTGAACTTCTTATTCCCTGGTTATTAAACTCTTAAAAACCTGCCAGTGCAGGTATACTACAGCTATTAGGCTTGTAGGCGGAACTCCTCAATGGATACTTGTATCGGAAGGAAGCTCGTACCTTTTGGCAATTGTCAGACTACACAAATATATGAAAATCACCAGTCTATAGTTGGTGCTTGTACATCACAATATACCCTTCAATTTTGCGATCATGGCACCTGTTTGGTTGCTTCTAAGTTAAAAGGAATGGTGTGCATCATTTCAGGAAACCTTGGGTCGTGACTCAGGGGGATATAATCGACTCGAGACTTGCAGGACTCAGGCGCTCTGAGTCTCTAAGAAAAGATAAGCCGAGAAGAGTGACAGAATTTTGGGAATAATCATGTGGCCTTGGTAGGTCAGCAAACCAAGTGTCCTGCAATCAATATAGTCATATCTTGAACCAGTGTCGACTACACAGGGTAAATAGCACCAACGCACACACGGGTGTCTCTGCTAAAACGGAGTCAGCGTTATTACTTAGCATTCCACAGGCCTGGAGGCAGGGCATAAGAGATATATAGTATTACACTGAAGATAATTGAAATAAAATTGTCCGTACCTTGGACTTGATTCCTGTCTTTTCAGGCAGGTCTGGAAGGGTCTCCAACCACTGGCATCAATTGGGCCGGATACATAGGACTCTATAAGCAATATCCGCAGTTTGTTGAGGGTTAGTGAGGAAGGTCTCATCAATATCTCTGAGCGCAGTAGTTTTCACTGCTGTTTAATTCAAGAGTTGAGCATCCTTGCCTAAATATCATTAGGGGAGGCTGATATTTAACGCTCTGTGCTCCATCATTAAGATTTTTATTCCCATCTAATCGCTCCGCGGCCAACAGAAAGGGTAACCTTCGAACCACGGTGCGTAATTGGGTTTTTGTCGGTTTAAACTGTGTTTAAATCGCCCCGTTTAAACACGGTCCCGTGCGCCGCTTGCATTAAACGTATTTAGATTAAACACGCGTTCAAACGGTAATTTGCGTCTAGACGCAGATTGTTTAAACAACCGTGCTATAGATTCTTATCCGGAGTCTGCAGGGTCTCCAATCCAATTGAATACATTCAGGAACCAAAAGGCAATCTCAATTCTCGAATAATCCTCAAGGTATTTTCGATTAAGGCCTGCAAAATAGATTCAAATTAGGGTAGGAGGGACTGAAATTAGCAAGAATAATACTGTTGTCGGTCGATCCGTAAGAGTGCAAGTTCAGACAAAGAAGTAGTCGAATCATAAATGCGGCACCCAGCGGTCACTTAGCGGAAAAGAGGTGTATCCTGTTTCCGTATTTTGTTAGTAGCCATCCATCTGTTTTTAGAATGGCCGTTTTGAGGTACTTGCTTCCCCCAAATGTAATCTACTGTCAATCTTATCTCATCTTATCTCGACCCATGTCTCAGTGGGCTGGAGGTGCTCCTCATGCATCTCTTTCGGACTGGATCTAGGATTCTGGAGATGATGTAGTTTAAGCACCGTCAACTCGGACACTGGCATTCAACATCTGTGACAATACAATCCCCCATCATCCCTTCTACACCCCCGATTCTCCCGATTCCCACATCCATCATTCCACTCCTGAGAACAAATGCACTGAGGATTAATATTATAATGGTCAAACAAAATATCCAGGCTCGATTCATTTCTCCGCTGTTGGTTTACAGTTTAAATTATTGCTCTGACCTGTTGAGAACCATTCACTCATTCATTCATTCATAATTGCAGATCAGAAGGAGGATTCGGCAGCTGGCTCCCGTGATATTTGAAAGAATCAGATAGAGAGAAAAAGCAGCCCAGATAATAGAGAATACTGCGAACGGCTCTGCGATACTTTCCTCAGTGAGCTGACAGTTCGGTCAGTTCGGCCATTTAAAATGTAAAACGGGTTCCCGGCGCGGCTTTAAATTGCGGCGGATACACTGGGTGAGCATTTCAAAATTTTCACCTAAATTTTTGGTGAAAAACTTCCTTTATTTTTCACACATTTTTCACTGAAAATGTAGCTGGAGAATTCATTAATTTTCCAGTATTTTTGTGAAAAATTCAAACAATTTTCAGTAATGTCACAAAAGTACTGTAAAAAGTTTAAAATTTTCAGACATTTTCAGATACACTTCTTGGATGAAAAATAAAGGAAGTTTTCCACTGAAACTGGGAGTGAAAAAATTGAAATGCTCAACCAGTGATAGGGTACCTAACTGCAGATCCGGTATTCATCGTGATGTTCCTCAAATTCAATGCTTCTTCAGAAATTCGATGTTTTCTTGAGCCAAAAAAATTGGTGTGGGAGCAAATCGGCTTGTCCCACGAACACTCACGCCGATGCCAAAATAGTCAATTGGTGCGGGCACACACCATTTTTGCAAGCTTGGGGGGATCCCTCGGGGCGGGCCATGCGAGGGTTAGCATCTGCTTGCCAAGAGAAGGGTCAGATGTTAAGAACTACTATAGTCCTACGTCTCCAATGACATGGAAGCAAACTGGAAAATCATGGGAAAAAAATCACAGACTTTGTGCGCCCCGCAACTTAGATTTTAACAATATCTGGAATGTGATTCCCGAGGATGCTAATAGTGGTTGGTAACTCGTCTTGTTCAACTCTCCACATTTAAGCCTCGAGTTGAACCACTTCAGCTGTAATTTGATCGCATCAAAACGGCTATCAATCATTCGGCAGGCTTGCGGATGGTCTTCAACAAGGAATACAAGCCAGGCCTCTGTTTGAACCAGTAATGTATCTAGAGACACATTATACACCTACTGGGCAGGTATCTTTTGAGGTCAACAAAAACAAACTTCGCGCAGGGTTCGCGCACGCAGGTTCGATTTATGCAACATCAGGAACGTCATAGTGTTATCATGCAGAGCAGTGATAAGTTAGTTATTAAGCTCTAAAATCACTTTTCAGATAGCGGGATGGAACTTTTTATTTCGACTTCGTTCAATTACAGTGCCATCACCAATGGCACTGATGACTAATCGGATGATGGCCTTTACGTGGCCTTCACAGCAATTCAGCCAAATTCCAGCTGTCCAAGCCTCATGCTGTGCCTGCTATTTCCTCCCTTCCCCACCAAACGACCATGCCCCCCATAGTAGCAGCGGCTCTCACCTTTGGATCCTTTGGCGATATTTTGGAGGCTGCGAGGATCGCGAAACGCATCATCGACGCACTGCGCAATGCTCCAGGAGGATCCCACCGTCGACGGAAGGCCATCGCGACCCTGGAGGCCTTATGCGACGATATAGCCAAGCTGACGCTCCTTTTCCACGAAGGGAACTTTACAGACAGGCTCTGGACGGAGGTCCATTTGTGCCGCGTGCTTGTGGACGAGTTCTCTGCCAAACTTCACTCGTATGAAGCGGCGGGTCTTGCTGCGTTCTTCGGCAGGATACGGATGGCTACCCTGGAAGAACGGGAATTGAGCTCCTGGATGGCGCGGATATGGGAGCGTCGTGCTGCACTCCACGACCTCTTGCTTTTATTACATAGGTTGTCCTCAACATGGACGATTCTGCTGCATGAGAACTGAATTATCGCCATATTTAGTATAGAACTGCACGAAGTCGGAGAACAGCTGGGACGAGTGGGGTCTCAGGCCCAGTATATTGGATCTAGGGTCGATGCTGTTGAAGCGCAGGTCCAAAACATCGGCAATATTGGGACCCTGGGCGTGTTGGTGGCATCTTTTTCTCCAGTGTGCGCTTACAGAACTGTGGCCTCTTGTACAGCCTCATATCAACATTTCTGTCTACCCAGGTCTCCCAGAGAGGATCTGAGATACGCCAAGCAGTATCTGAGATACGCCAGGTCGGCGCCGACATGCAATACATACTCCGCACAATTTCGTTGCAGGACCCGGTCTTTTTTGTCACGGATCCGTTGGGTAGACCCATAACTATCCAGATGTCCCACTGTAATGGTTTTAATGTGCGTTCCCTACCCTATACCTCTCGACTCATGCTTTCATGTCGCTGCAGGATCTCGATCGACTTCTCAAAGCCTATCTGCACAATCGCCCTAAAGCGGGAGGCAGATACGTCGACCGAGGTGATTACAGCATTGTGTCCACCGAAGGCGACATCATTCCGCGGGTGAAACTCCGTGGTCAATTGCGAGCCGGGCTGCGACTCGACATGAGCATTATAAAGCGACAGAGGCTGACTGGGAGGTCGATTGCGCGCCGATCGAATGACGATGTCCGGCCTTGCCCAAAATGCGGGAAAAGTAGCGCGATATCGGCCGCAGGTAGTTGGATCGATTGGTAAGTAACCTGGGTGCGATCGTTTTCCCTCATACCCACTGGCAATCTCTATGGTATCAGCACCGAGCCAAGTTGTGGGTTGCGGTATCGGATCTCTACAAATGTGCTGGATTCAACGATGAAAGGTAATATGCCACCGGTACCGTGTGTAATTTCTTTTTGGCATGGATAGCCAGTTGCCGACGTGAAGAGTAGCCACAGTGGGCAAGAAGATCATGCCGACTCGTTTCGTCTTGTCCAGGTTGTCTATGTAAGTTGCAGCTTCATCCATCAGTTTCGTCAACTGACTTAATTCCGCAGGAGGCGAGTTTTGTTCTTATTCGCATTGTCCACTGTCAATAGTTATTTTTCCACAGCGCCTGGTGAGTTTTCCCCTCCCTTCCTGTGTTGCACGCTGCCTTACCTGTCCGAATTCCTCTTTCAACAGAGAGTGAGTTTATTTCTCGTGGTTGTTACGCTGCACGCTTTCTTAGCCATCCGCATGTTCAACAGATCGTGCGTTTTCTTCTCCTTTCACCCGTGTTCCACACTCACGAGTCGTCCGCGTTCATCAGGATGTGGGTTTTCCAGGCAGTGCTGCGTTTCCCGCTGCCTGACATCTGCATATTTAGTTGCCCGCACCCAACTTGGATCCTCGCCGCCAGATACAATCTTGGGCGACCTGGCAACGTGAGTTATCTTTGAGTGGTTATATGATCTTTGCTCACGCCGCTAGTGTAGCTGATCCTTCAATGGCATCGCCACCTTCGGCGGAGCCTCTGTTGGTGCCGACTCGGCCGAGTCCGGGATTATTTGGGCCACGGTCACCTCGATACGGTTGAGGAAGTATCTTGGGTGTTTATATCATCTTTGCTCACATCGCGCTTGTAGCCGATCCTCCAGTGGCCCTGAGACGACTTTCGGCGGAGCCTCCTCTGTTGGTGCCGGAGAGCACCAGTCCGGGATTATTTGAGCCGCGACCACTTGGCGAGTCTTGGGCGACCTGGCGACGTGAGTTATCCCGTGTGTGTATCCGATCTTTGCTCACATCGTTCTTGTAGCTGATGCCTCAATGCCTCCGTCGCCTCCGTCGGTGGAGCCTACGCTGTTGCTGCCGCATAGCATTAGTCCGGGATTATTTGGGCCACGGTCACCTCGCGATTGGGAGGCGCGACACGGCTAATGAGTTATTATATTCCACGATTCAGGGACGACATGTAATTATTTGCCATGCTTTTATTAGTTCTTGTCTTCATTCAATCCACTATATTCGCGCCATGTCGACAGAGAAGGACAAGACAAACTGCTTCGGAAGATGAAGAAGAGTCTAGCCGCTACCATGGTTGATTGTGTCGTCATTGCGATGAGGCTCTCGTGCAGCCCACAATAGCCCATTGCGAGTTTCTTACTTGCAGGTCCTTCGGGTACAGCCTGAGGAAAGTCCTTGCTCGTTAAGACGGTGGGTACTCGTCTCTTTCTTTTTGTACTTCCGCAGTTGACTGCATCACATTGCACCACAGCTTGCAGCTCTTCTCAAGTTCGACCTGAGTCCCAAGAACCTAAATGGCATTAAATGCCCAAAGGCCGGATAATCCGGCCTTAACTCGCGGATTTGTACCGTCAGACTGTGAGAACAGAGGGTTCAACTATATTATTTACCCGGTACTCACAGGCTGTCTGTCAGAGCGTTTGACACATATATACATGGATGGAATTTAAACTAAAATGAACCTCATGCATGAGGCCCAATCGTTCTATGTAATACACTACGTTCCGCGGGCCCCTAGGCAGACACCTACGCAGACCTACGCAGACCTACGCTCAGCTTGTCTAACTGAGCGTAGATCTGCGTAGGTCTGCGTAGCCCCCTAGGCACAGCCCTAGGCACAGCCAGGCACAGCTAGGCAGATCTGCCTAGCCGTCTAGGCAGACCTACCCAGACCTACGCTAACATAGGCACAGCTATGCCTAGGAGGCTGCGGAACGTAGTGATATATTTCCCAGGTTATCCGTAGTAGCCAGGGATCTAGAGTCGATATCAACGAGGTATGCGTAATTGATTGTATGCGGGGAATTCTCTTTGCACCCTGACACTGTCTAGCTATCAATGGATTTCTTTTTACTTTCCTTTTCCTTTACCAATAACCTTCGCACCCGGTACCCTCCAAGTCTCTGCAATACATACTACCCAACGCATGACTCACCTCAGGCGAAAGAACCAGCAGGAGATTCCGAGCCGGTGAGGGGAAGGTTCAAATAGTGGTTGACCCGTTGCCGGGCGAAGTGAATAGGAATCGTACTGACTTTCTCCATGTCCGCAGTGATACCGGAAAAACGGGTGTATTCCTAACCAATGAAACCATCAACATGATTTTTGAGTACTAGAGAATCGACTGCTTCCCAACAGTGCCAGCGCACATTAATATAATTAATTACCGTAAATTGAGCAGTGCATCCAGTGCACACAGTCAACAGTACGGAATGATTTGAACAGGACGTGCCTGAGGTTCGGGTGATCGCTAATACGCGAAGTGAAGGTGCAATTCAGAAAAAACTGGTACTTCTGCATGCACCGCCAGCGATATCCCTTTCTCGAAGTGATACTATCTGGGCGGATCGGGCATTCTGCGGGTCTACTACAGCTTTGCACCGGTATCCTTGCCTCCCTCTCTTCGCCCGGGTCTAGTCGCATACTTGCCCATACATCGAACGGTAGCAGCTGGCCCTCTGGGCTATTCGGGGACGCATATTCAAGATGCATCTCGGGCAGATGTTGCGGCATATTATAGCGCCAGACAGCGGGGTATATCGGATATCGGCCATCCGGCCGCTTGCATAATGTGCATATAATTGGAACATTTTGAAGGGAAGACTTTAGTAACATTTGAGTCTGCAGTGGCCGTTCTACTGACCACTGATTAAACATGAGGATCTGTTGCAGAGCTTCTGTGTCAAATCGGGATATTCGGGGTCAAAATAAAGAATTTGAGGTGGCGGTTCGCTTTGCATTTGAAACGCGGAAAGATCGAGCCTATAATTAAGGGGAAAGGTGCAGAATTGAGGGCAGAACAGCTGTTCTAGTGGGAAATTCTCAGAAAAGTCACGAAAAATTTGATTTCATGGCTCAAGAAGCAGCTTTAAATTCAAGACGAGACATCTGAGGAGACCATTGTGTGCGCATTCTTAATGTGCTTCGAACGAGCCTATACAAAAGGTAAACAGATGGGAATTAAGCCCACAACAAGTGTCCTAGTTGCGAGGATCAAAAAATGCCCAAAAAGGAAGAAAAAATGGTCCGCGCCTGTTGTACCGCAAAGAGCTGTAAGCACACTGCACTGGCTGATCATTCACTGAGAATATTGGTGAAACAAAATTCCAGATATATTTACAGTGAAAAAAGTGTGAATATGAAAGGAAGTCTTTTACCGATATTTTTGGTGACAATATTTTGGTGAAAAACTTTAAAGCTCAACCAATGGTGGTATTGCAATGAATGAATAAATACACAGACTACCTAGTGGACAAAATGCTATGACCTGGATATGTCATGGCCTCCATATCAAAAACAGGTGGGTATGTATTTGTCCAAAAATCTAGGGAAAAGTTGAAGAGAATGAACAACAAGACTGAAATACAAACCCTGACAATCAGTATTCAAACCAAAACTCCTTGCCTCCCCTCATTCCCGAAGTCACTGGTTTGAGCCAGCTCATCCTTTTCTTCTTCTTCTTCTTCGTCCTCCTCAACATATTTCTCCTCTGAGGGGCTACCAGGCACACACAACTCTGAAAGATGTTGGAGTTTTTCCTCATACTCAACCAAAACAGCAGAGTCAACCTCTGCTAGTTTTGCATCAAGCTTGGTTATATCCTTCCTCTGGGATGATCTTTCAAACAGAGGCCTTGCTGCCTTCCACAATCCAACTGCCTTCATGACCTCTCCACGACTATTCAATATATCAGCAATTTGAACCATGCAATCTGCCCTCCAATGATGGACATCCATGAATGTGAATCCATAAAGAGCAACAGTGAATAGGCTGAGGGCAGTTTCATCATCAGCTTCAGCCGAAAAAATCTGCCCAAGGCATCGGAATGCTTGCATTATGTAGCGCTTTTCTCTGCACCTCAAAGCCAGGCTGAGAAATACCCCTCCCCATGGAAGTGTGGTTGAGATGCTATTCATGCCAGTGGAAAGATCTCCAAGCCTTTCAGCACATAGCAGTGCCAGCTGTGGGGTGATATCCAGGGAGGATGCAAAACACTTTTCAAACACTGCCTTTGCAGGACCAATAGCCCCATCTTGAAGATGGAGTTCCGCAGCTGCATGATCCGCTAGAAGGCATGCCTCTCTGCGAAAATGCCCAGATAATGTTTTCAAATGAGACTGAACCATGTCTAGATTTTGACAAATGATTTTGGAGTCAGCGCCGGTGGTAATGTCGATGAGAGCTATGTTCAAGTGAGTGAGAACAGCCATATCTGAAGTTGGACGACAGCTGGAGGCAATGGCTACTTGAAGTTGGCGAGATTCCCGATATTCTGATTTCAACAGGTGGATCTCAGCCTGTACATTGAGGATGGCATGCCCCAATGAACCCTGTTGTTGACCACAAGCAGTTAACATGTCTCTGGAGTTTTGCAGAAGATGTCCAGCATGCTGATAGTTTGCTAGTGCCATGTGACAGACTGCTTGAGAGTAAAGAGACCGTGCTAGTCCATAGATGTCCCCTATGTGCTCAGTGGATCTGTATGCCTCTTTTGCATGCATGAGTGCACTCAATGGCTTTCCAGTAGCAATCAGGATGTGGCATATGCTGAACAAAGACTTGGAGCCATCACTGGTGGGGTATCCAATGCTTTCTGCCAGAGAGTGTGCTCTTTGAAAATACTTGAGGGCTCCCACCAAATCTGACCTTGCCCTCGAGAAGTGGGTTCCCAGAGCATAGTACCATCTGGCTAGTGAGAAATTAGTTAGGTACAATGACAGTGAGTATGTCTTACCTTGTTCTAGTGGATCTTTTGATTTGAAATACTGAGTACCTAGAGTGATGTCACTATTGACATCCAGGTCAGGCAAGTAGTCAGAACTTTGCAGTAGTTCAATAAGATATTCTCCAAAAATTGGATCCTCTTCCCAATTCAGCATTTTCCCAGAAAGGTCCAGCAAAAGTGGTGAATAGGTGGCTTGGATTCGAGCATAGAAATGATTGAGAAATAGGATGCTCCTAAAATTCTGGACAATATCGAGTCCCTCTGGTTCAAGCCCATCATGGAGAACAGTGTTGAAGTTGCCTAAATTTTGTGTAATTTGGGGGAGTATATCTGTTACATTGAGATTCTTGAATTGGTTCCAAAGGTCCAGAATTTGATGGAAGTGTTCCCGTAGTTTTAGCTTTAAAGCATTTGCTGGAGGATGAGTATGGAGGATATGTTCTCGTATTGGAACCAGAACTTTGAGATGTTGATCCTGGCCGACAAAGGCAAGGGCCGTTTGAATCAGAGTGGCCTTGCAGGCCAGAATGTCAGGGATTGGCAGTTTGGCCTGCACCAAATCGGCATCTGGAAGCCCATCTGGTAGCATGGACAGAATGCTGAGCAACTGCTGAGCACCCAGGGTCATCCGGGAACTGGTGTATGACAACATGATGGATATATCCAGGCTCGATCTCTGGTCATACCCATCAGAAAGCATCCGAGTACTTTCCAGTTTCCATCGAGAAAGTGCCTCGGCACATCCTTCAGAACTTGCAACACTTGCAATGAGGCTGACTGCCAGAGGAAGATTCCCTGTCAGTTCAAGGAGTTGTTTGATGCTGGCATCATCATGGCCTTCATCAGCAACCTCAATGAAGGTCTGCCAAGCAGCCACATTGGAAAGTGGCTTGAGAGGGGCCAGGAAGGGGCGGGTCCATTTGACTTTACTTGGGTGCTCAGCACCTCTCAGGGTGATCTACAGCAAGTTCAAGGTATAATTGGATAAACTCACAAACATTACTCACCATGAGGCCCAACTGGGGGGCATCAGTCAGAAGAGATAGAAACTCTTCAACTTCAGAACGAGATGAAAGGGGTTCCCAAGGGGTCTCCAGATTATCGAGGACCAAAAGGGAAGGAGGAGCATGGAAAAAATAATGTGCAACCTTCTTTGCCATGTTTGAGCCCTTCTCCAACCCAATATGATCTGCAATTGTCGCTGCCAGCTCAGTGCAAGTGGGGCTTGAGTGACATGGAACAAAGTATCGATGTGAATACTTGGCTTCCACTTGTGGATTATGGAGGGCTGCTTTGGCAAGGCTTGTCTTTCCCATGCCTCCTGCACCAAGAATAGCAATGCAGGCAGAATCCTGTATGAGAATATTCACCACATCCTGGAGCTCTGATTCACGCCCATTGAAGATTTGTGGGCAGGGTGGAAGGAGACCAAAAGATCCTGAGCTGTTCAAGACCTTTAGCAAGATTGATGGTGCTTGCAGGTTTGGCTCACCTATTATTCTTCAAACTTGTAAGAGTTCCTGCCACCTAACAACCATGGGACAAGAAATTGATGGTCATAATGTGTACTCACTGAGGAATGATCAGAACTGGTAAGGTCAGAGTCAGTCTCCAAAAGGGTGACAAGCTGTTCATGCTGTTCTTTTGCATCCTTTTTCATTTGCCCCATTGGAGACAAGGTTGAACCTGTAACTTGAGCCTGCAGCCAATGCCAAGGATTGAGTATGCATGAAAATCCAATTTGTATGATATACCTTGAACAATTCAACCATCCTGCTGAACTCCTGCTTGCATTTTTCCAGCCTTTCAGCAGCCTCAGGCTGTCGAAAGAGTCCCTTTATCTTTCCTAGAGTGCCCCTTTGTTGCCCATTCAGAATTGTGAACAGCTTTTCAAGTGCCCTAGGGTACTACATTAAATTAATGCAATATCATTCTACATTGGGCTCACTCTGTGAATTTCACAATGTCATATAAGAGTGCCGTTGGAAGAACACCCTTGATTTCTGAAATTGAATGAAGCTGGACAATGATACACAAGATTTCATGAATCTGCTCCATAATCTCAGTGTATTCTTCCTTGTGTGATTTTGCCGTCTATTTCTTTGTTAGATATTGTGCTAATGACATGGCTAGAGGAACTGGCTTACCTCGATATACTTCGTGATTGACAAGCACAATGCAGCAGTCGAGCCAAGGAAAGGCACTTTGGTTGTTTCTGCAATGGTCTGAGCAGTGGTCGCAGCAAGGATTGTATATTGGATGAGATTTTTGAAATTTGCTGTAGTAGGCATGGTGGGAATTTTTTATGGGAGGGGTGCTGTTCATCAGGGCTTATATATATATTGCTGTGTTCCTCCGACAGATACTGTGCTAATTGC
Source organism: Mycena rebaudengoi (assembly GCA_029282285.1). Lineage (NCBI taxonomy): Eukaryota > Fungi > Basidiomycota > Agaricomycetes > Agaricales > Mycenaceae > Mycena > Mycena rebaudengoi. Next base: position 1,152,547 of record JARJCX010000033.1, on the reverse strand, counting down.
ATTCTCAGTATGATATGAATCCTATTATACGTGGTACGCATCTATTTGATCTGCTGATATTCCGCACCGAAAATAAACCTATGTTTCCAGTGTAGCAAATAAAGTGAGAAAATGCCTTGAAGCCTAATGGACTTCCATCCCGTCCTTACAAATATTTGCATCTCATCCTAAATTTAAGAACCCTGTTGAAAAGGGGGCAAATGTAAAAAAAACAGCACAGGTGTGCCCATCCGCTAATGCTCACAACATCGGCCGGTTGAGCTTCTTGCGGGAGATGGTATCACCGCAGAAAGATCACATCTCAATTTGAGCCACCCACAGCAATCCGTACTGCACTGGAGTATGATCTAAAATGGAAGAGGAGAAGTTCCCTGCCTCAGTTCAAAAGGAAGCAAAGGTAAAAGATAGTGCAGCTAAGGCTATCTGCTGATGGTCCAAAAACACCGGCCGGTTGAGCTTCTTTTGAGAGGATAATACTCAGGATAATTTATTTTCCGCTAGGTCCCCTTTCGGAATGTGCAGAGGTGGCATCACCGCAGAAAGATCCCATCTCAACTCGGTGTGCCACCCTGTCTAGAATGTAAGAGGAGATAGTTCCCCGCTCCCGAAATCAATCTGCCACGGGTGCAATGATGGGCGACCCGCCCTCACTACCTGATCCAATGAGTGTTTGCGCATTGAGATTTAAAAGAGAGTAGCTAGAGATGAGTAGATCTATGGACCGGGAAACATGAGCAGTATGGGGGAGTACATGTAAGACCATGCTGAACGACGCCGGACTCGATCTGGGCCCGACTCTGGACTCGGTTTCGCTGGCAATGTCGGTAGCTATGACGGTTCCTTTGTATAAATAAACATTTACGCGCGCGCGCCTAAATTAGCGCGCGCGCGACCTATGTTTAACGCGCGCGCGACCACAAAAATACGCGCGCGCCAGGTGGTTTCTAAAATGCAAGGTACAAATGCTACTTTACTAAACAGCTATGAGTGGGCGACGATGTACAGCGTCCAGACTGAGGAAGGTGAACGACACTAAAACAAAGCCGGTGGTGGTCCTCAGCGGCGACTCTTTGCAAGCAGAGGAGCCGAAAGTCAGTGCTCGACATGACCATGGGCACACCACCACCGCTAGGAGCACCGTCAGGCCTTATCCGCTCGCATTCGACTACATCCCTGAGCATTGCAGCTCGTTCAGGGTTAACTCCATCGGCCTGCCGACACGACCTCGCCGGGTCACCAGTGGGGGTAGACAATGAGACTGAGGTGGGCCGGGTCTCGGACAGGGTATCGAGTCGCGAGTTGGCGATGCGTGGAAATGGGTGGAGTTACATCGTAGACGTAGTCATGGTCAAGTTGAGACTCGGACCATGTCACGGGTGCTGACGCGTTCGTAATGAGACAGGACCAAACATTCCCACATGTATCGGATTGATCCGTTTTCACTGATTGTTCAGGCAGGAACTGTTGTTAACTTTTTATTCGAGAGTTGAAGCAGATTTGGTTCTGTAAATTTGCAAAGTTGACGAGGGCACATCCATGATTTTTGCTTTACTTGAGCCTTTGTGGGGGCAATAATATTCTTAGAATCAGGATATTGTATTTATTCCGGACGCGTGCTCTGCCTTGATCCCAGTCAACAAGTTGGAAAATTCAAAATAACTCCCGGTAACATGCTCATGCATATCAAGAGCGTTGGTAAATGTTCTTGAGCACTTCGCCGAGCTAAAAGTCCAAGTATAACACCAAAAGCAAACAGCGGTAACCGGAAGAAAGAGGATCAATTACGTATCGGACCATACCGGCAACTTTGCGTCTCTCACGCCATGCATGATACCACTTCCCCGCCACTCTTCGACCTCGTCCAACTGCCACAGTCGAATTACCTCGAGCTCGACGGTGTCCTGGCGACGCGCAAATCAACCTCCCATCTGAGTCCCTGCGCTCCAAATCCCATTCATGGGTTACGTACCGGAGCCATCGCTTGGTTTGTCGACCATGGTGAATGCTAATGTTCAGCTGCCGGTGCAGAACGGGGATTTAAGCACCGCTCTTTCCGAGTCCGCCTATGAGATTTCAGCACGCTCAGCCTGTGTCGTTACAATTGATCTGTTTCGTCGCGTATTATGTTCGATTGAGATCCTAGTTGTATTGTCAGTACGCGGCTGAGCCTGCAACTCCCATTCAACCGTTATTGTATTGATTGTATCGCATACATGTTATACATATTCAGAACACCTATGCCATACCTATTACTGATATAACACCTGCGCGCGCGCGGCTTTGGGGTCGCGCGCGCGCTAATATAGGTCGCGCGCGCGCTAATTTAGGCGCGCGCGCGTAAATGTTTATTTGTACAAAGGAACCGTCATAGTAGCCATGGTTTCTGACGCCCACGCCTGTGGTATCTGGTAATAGTGTTATAAAAAGAACAGTGCCTTGTGGGCAACGCGCTGGCCAATTAGAAGAGCACCGCCGTATTCAACGCGGGTTAGCATAACATCATCTATGAGCGGTGTTTGCGCAGCCGAAATAGAAATTGCACCCACACTCGTCACAAAATGCATCACGGAACAAAAACAAGAAATCAGACAAAAGAAGAATCGCGCTGATCCCCCACCCTCCATCGAGGATAGGACACCTTCTCAGCGGATATGCCCCCATTTGATCACCAGTTACACTGTGGGTCCTCCTGTGGAACGGGGGAGACTCGACAGATCACAAGCCCCCAGACACCTCACCTCAGAAACTCGTACCCCGTTTGTTGAACAGTTGCTCGACCCTAGCATCAATCTGCAACGAGATGGATGGTGGTGTGACACTACCGATATCGCGCATATACGTACGTAAACTAGCCCAGGACTAACTTTAGATGGATAGCTGTACGGTACGTATGTATCCTGTGCTGCCTCGCATTTGGAGAATCCGTTGAAAATTTTTGATTTTGCACTGGCATGAACCTATGATGAACTGCAATTTACTACATAGGCTAATTTACAGTAATTTAATGTGCGGCGTTTTTTTAGCTCACAGGCCATAAGATGCGCAAGGCCAGCTGAACTTACCAACTGCGCGATCGCAAGTCTCTTCAAAAATATTATTTTGAGCCACCGGGATGCTCCGACTTGCCGTTACGTTCGAACGAGATGCATAGGAGAGACGCCTTGAATTCGATAGATCTTACCAAGAATATATCTTAATTCATAGAGACGTTCCATCCCGGAATCTGCACTGGAAACGTACATAGCTGATTCAGGAACACACCAAAAAGTCGGTTCAACTGCCAGGCTGGAAACAAAACAGAAAATCTGATTCAAGTCAGTTGCGTTTATCCTCCGAGCCAGAGCCGCACGCAAAGAAACTAGAACTACGCACCTAGAAGCAACGATGGCATGGACACCATGTGTGGTGGTGGTGCGCCTCGGGGGTTCACATTCTTTCTGAGACTCGTGGTATTCGTAAGTCAATCGAATTTGCATTTATCCATGAGAGTGTATCGCAGACAGAGGTATGTAGGTGCACTGAAAAGAACGAGCCTAAGTGCAAAATTGAATAGTGCATCCAGTGCACACAGTCAACAATACGGAATGATTTGAACAGGAAGTGCCTGAGGTTCGGGTGATCGCCAATACGCAGTGTTGGGCGATTAATACTTGCACTGCGGGACAAGATACGACACCGTCCGTGGGCGTCGAGTGTATACAGCCAGCCCGAATTGAAGGTGCAATTCAGAAAAAACTGGTACTTCTGCATGCACCGCCAGCGATATCCCTTTCTCGAAGTGATACTATCTGGGCGGATCGGGCATTCTGCGGGACTACTACAGCTTTGCACCGCATGTTGATGGAAGGGAAGAATGGTGTTGAGGAGATGGAGCGCGGGAGTCCGACGCCAAACAACGAGGCGCTACTAGTTCACGGATACCGCTAAAAATCAATCATGGCCAGTAACTTGGGGTAGGATGTAAAGGTTACCGCGTGGACAAGTTAATTACTTACCAGGTCGACTCCTTAACGTTAAATACACTACTACGCCGAGCGCCGGTCGATTGTAGTATCCAGCCCGAAAAGTTGAACTTGGCACGGCGAAAAGAACGTTGAGAGTTGAATTGAACTGAGCGCGATTGAGACAAGAATTGAATATTGAAGGCGCGATTTAGAATTTAGTGCGATAAGGATGCGCTAATAATGATAACGGTGACTGCACGTACCACCGTGTTAAGTATGTGATTCAGCGCGTTGGTAGGGACCGCCGGCGGAGTCCCGTACTCGAATAATGTTCATGCCATGCGGTTGGCCACTCCCTTTCCTTTCCGTGAGACGGCTTTGATTTTGATGCGTGAAGGGAGGGTGGTGTCGGTACTCACGACGACGTCCGAACGACGAGATCAGGATGGCGTTGGCGCCGACGAGAGACTCGACGGACGGGGTCCGACGACTCGAAGAGAGACGACGTGCGCGCTGCGGACGAGTTAATTTGCATGCGTGCTGGTCGCGCTGTAGGTCTTGTCGACGAGAAGACTCTTGCCAGCTAGTAGTCAGAAGTCTCTCCTAGATAGTGATGAAGCTTGTACTATCAATCTGCCGACCAAAACCACGATGAACAATTCGTATTGAACAGGCTGCCAGTGGTAGGGTGCGCGTGGGTGCGAGATATACACGGCAGCTAGAATGAATAGATGAGACACGGGTGCACGCAGCGTTTGATCTTGGATCCGACGGCGATACCATCCAGACCAACACCGCGCGAGTTGAGGCATGCCCCCTAGAACACGTCATGGCCAACAACATAACCGAAGTGCAGGATATCGGAAAGGCTGCCGTCGCGTAAACAAGCCTAAGTTAATTCATACCCGGTGCGAAGTATATTAGAGCGGATTCCGCCGTCTGGGGCGGAAATATTGCGAGTACAGAGGTAACCGGGATATCGATCCGAGACCACATTTGTCGCGGAGACGACGAGCATGTTGAGATTGCCGGCACGCTGCTGCGAGCGCCCCAGGATAAAGTGAACCCCGCTGAATTCGCAAGACACGGGGCAGTTATTAGGCAGCAGATACTAGACGATGGAACCAAGGAAGGACGGGGAGATTTGGTCGGATTTAAAATTGTTGGGATTGTTTCTTGTGGTGAGGATAGTTCAGGGGCCGCGCGGAGAATTTTCACCAGATATCTACATGTTAGAAGCGTTGCGGGGGAATAACCGCCGGGGCGTCGGGATCTTTGGGTGAAGTATATTATAGAGGGACTGCGATGTCCCAGGCCCAGATTCAACTCCAGGAGATCCGTATATTTCAAATCCATACTTGAGGTCTCGAGACGCTGTGGTGGATCAATTTCGGGCACTTCCGGCCCGCCTCCGTCACACTTTTGTCACACTTCCCTCTCAACAGTCGACTTGCGCGCTGGGGCTGGGCTCGCCACTGCACGCAAGACGCTCTGCTCTCTTGCTGTGGGTACTCTTTGTCAACCAATATCTATACATATACTCACCGATGCACGCAGTGTAGCACCTCAGTTTTTTTTTTTTTTTTTTTTGCGACTATTCTCTTCTGGCGACGTGCCGTCCTCCTTCTGCCAATCGAGAGCCCCAGCCGTTTACTCGTCATGGCGAATCGTCGACTGTCGCCCGCCTCTCGTGTCCACTCACGGTGGATAGCTCGTCCGAGACGCCAGTCGCGGGCGATAGGACCGCCCAGTCACCCACACACGTCTTTTTTATGGCGGTGCTCACGCGGGGGTGGAGCCAGCCACGGAATCCCTTCCTTTTTATTTCCCCCACCACCCTAATCTGAGGGATGTGCGACACCGACCACGGGCGATAGGACGGCCGAGGCAGCCACCCACCTCTTTTTTATGGCGGTGTGCCGAGTCAGCCCCCAGTCCTTGGGTTCGTCCCTCCTTTTATCTCTCTCCAGCCCCATCCGCCTCTTCTTCCTTCCCTCGTTCTTCCTCTACCACTCTATTACCTCCTCCACGCCTTCCCGCCACTCCACCCCTCCCCTCACTTCCCTCCTAACCTGCCTCGCGTCCGCCACATCGTCGGCGCTGCTCCTTCTTCGCACCTTCCCTCCCTCAACCGCCGCCTCCAGCTAAATCCCACCCGCACCCGCACCCGCACCCGCATCGCGCCAGCCACGTCGGTGCTGCGCCGATCTCCCCTTCCATACGCCCTCCCTCCCTCCGCCCGTACCTCTCTTCTCCCTCCCTCCCCTCCCCGTGCTTTCCCCTGCCCGAAAATCCCCCTCCCCACTCCATACATTCCTTTCGTCCTCCATCACCCACACCTGCGCTCCGTGGTCCTTCCCCTTCCTACTTCTACCCTTGACGGCCATTTTCCTTCCTTCCTTCCTTCTCCTCCCTCCCCATCCATCTAGTCCCGTCCGTTCCCCCTTCGTTCAGCGTTCTTTCCTTCACCACGCGCTTCCTCCCTTTCCGGCGCATCGCGCGCGTCACTGGCTTGCTGTCTTTCTGCGCCCTCGCCGCTCGCGAATACTCGGCCGAACGCGTCGTCCGGTTCGGGTTTGCGGCGTTTCGTCTCGTCCTGCTCCCTCGCTTTCACATCGCTCCCCATCCATCCACTCCCTTGCCCTTCCCCTTCCATCGCTGAGAGTTCTCCCCCCGCGCGCGCTCCCTCCTTTTCCGGCTCATCGCCATAGCGACTGACGTTGCCGTCTTTCCTTTCCTTTCCCTCCCTCCTCGTCACTTTCCGCCCCTCGTTATTTTCCTCCGTCTGACTGCAATGTCACCTGAAGCTTCGATATATACGCACGAATGTCCCATGGACATCGCGTCTCCGGCGGTTTTGCGTGTCCGTGGGTGACGCGTTGGCGCTGTTCGTGGTCCTGAGAGAGTCGGCCACCGGCGGCAGCACAGGTCGGCCCTTCCTTCCTTCCTTTCCTTGTCGGCTTTCTACGTACGCGGCGGTGCTAGTCAGCCACTTGTATATTTTCATTCCCCCCGCGGCGCATATATGGCACTCCATTCGTTATACTGCTGTATCGGCATACAATATACTGCTTTAGATGCTCTATTTTTGGTGCTTGTCTTAAGGTCGAGTGATGATTGTAACAGCTTCTCCGGCGTACAGCCGCGCTTGACAGCTCTCCAGCGCTTAACGTCCTTGCCTCCGTCCACCATGGCCGATCCCCTCAGCATCGTCTTAGGCATCCTTCAGCTCATGTCTACAGTCAATTCGACTATCAGTATGCTCAGTGATGTCGCCAATGCACCGAAAGAACAACGCAGCCTCTTCGTGGAAGTCGGAAACCTCGAGCTGCTGCTCAAGAGCTTTGAAGGCCGCTTGCAGGCTAATCCATCGGTCCATGAAATGCTGGACCTCAAGGATCCTTTAGCCCAATTCAAGGATACAATGGAGCATGTGATGGCTAAGCTGCGATCCGCGAATAAACCGGGGTCCAAAATTCCGAAAGCGCTGAGTTGGACATTATGGAATAAGAAGGAGGCGGAAGAAGATCTCGTCAAGATGGAAAGATTCAAAGCACTGCTTCAACATGTGGCTGGTGTTAGGATATTTGGTGCATACTCTGCAGCATTATAAGAAATCATCATTTATGTAATTTCACAACTATTTAGGGATATCGGCAGCAGCAGCAAAACAATCATGACCGTAAGAATTTAAAGTATCATGCAGCACGCCTTCTCGAACCTCACTGTTGGCTTAGAAATATTCAAGGCTGTAACTGACACCGCCGAAGGACATCATCGAGAGCATGATGGTGCCGTCGTTGGATTGAAATTATACTCCATTCATTGTCTCACTGGGGATGTTGATCCAGAAATAGTCAAGGCCATGACTGACGCCGCCCAAGAACACCATCGAGAGCATGACGGTGCGTATTAGACCTGATATTGGAATTTATCTAACATACTGGGTGCTCTGATCTATAGTTGTTCTAAGTGAAATCAGAGATGCTGCACAGGATCAGCGGAAGTACGCTGATTGTGAGGTCTCCTCACAGTTGCATAAATGTCCAAGCTAACATTGGGTGTAGGGGCAGAAACTGAGCATGCGGCGGCAGAACGAAAGAAGATAATTGAGTGGATGTCATTACTTAATTTCTTTCTCCGCCACGACGATATATCTCGCGCACGACAGGCAGGAACAGGTGGGTGGTTGCTCAAGGACACCCGATTCAAGATTGGGCCTCAAGAGCTGGATCAACTTTGTGGTGCTACGGAATGCGTATGTGATTTCCGTCCCGTATTTTTCTTATATTAAATGAAATTGAAACCGGGCCAGCTGGGGCCGGGAAAACAGTGCTTTCGTGAGTAATTTCCTGTGACTGAAGATATCCATTCAACCTGTGATAGATCAACCATTGTTGATTATCTTCGGGACAAATATCCGAGCAATGTTGGGATTGCCTGTGCATACTTGAACCACAAGGAAAAGGTTTTGCAATCTCCTGAAAATATTCTGGCAGGCCTCTGGCGGCAGCTCATATTTGGAAGACCTATTCTCTCTGGGTCTCCAGCACACACACTTTATCATAAACATCATGAAAAGGGCACAAGACCCTCAGTTGACGAGATGCACACCTTGCTTTCTTCTGAAGTGGCGGGCTACTCCAAGGTGTATTTTGTTATTGATGCCCTTGACGAATATCCTGAGCATCAGCGCCACATCTTGTTGAAACACCTGGCTGAACTCATGCCCAAAGTCAACTTGCTCTTGACTTCACGGCCACATATCACTCCAGAGATGTTCTTTCCGAATACATCAGCACTCAAGATCCGGGCAACAGAGGAGGATATCTGCCGATATCTTGATGCACAGATACAGAACTCATTTCGGTTGTCAAAATATGTTCAATCCCGTCCAGAGCTACGCCAGGAAATTGAGAACAAAATTATCGGAAATGTTGATGGAATGTAAGTGCTGGTGTTTGTTCATTGGTAAATGTTCTGACTCAACAATCAAGGTTCCTGCTTGCCAAGCTCCACATCGACTCCCTCACAATAAAGAACACTGTCAAAGCTGTTCGTGAAGCTCTGGAAAACCTGCCAAAAGATTTGGAGCATACCTACAATGAAGCAATGGATCGGATTGAAGCTCAAAGTCAAGATGACAGAAACATTGCCAGAAGAGTTCTCATCTGGATTGCAAATGCAAAGCGGCCACTATCTGTTGCAGAACTCCGGGAAGCCATTGCTATTGAGCCAGGCACAAAAACACTTGATCGAGATGGTCTTCTTGACCCAGACATATTCCTTTCTGTCTGTGCTGGGTTGATTGTTATCAACCATGCAGATGGCAGTGTTCGATTCATCCACTATACCACTCAAGATTATATGGATCGTGTACAAACCAGTAAATTCCCATATGCACAGACAGAAATCGCACAAGGATGTCTCACATACCTCTTGTACGATGACCTCCTGCGGCTGCCAGATTCATATGACAAACTGGGTGCATTGGTGCAGGAACATGCACTACTGGATTATTCATTCCGCTACTGTCTGGTTCATTCTGCAGGGCAGCCTGAGCTCATACTCCGGGATATGATCCTGGAATTCCTGGCCCATGCCTCCAGATGGCTCCAGAATTTCTGGTCATTTACTCAAAGAATCAAGCAGTACCCTCCTTCCCCCTGGGACATTTTTAATATCAAAAGAAAGCCGTTCACAGACCTCTTTTGTTCTTCACTGTTCAACTTGCAGGAAACAGCAAAATATCTTTTGGCCCATGATACATCCATCCTTGAGCAACATAAGGAGGAGTCGCTCATAGGTGCTTCAAGATATGGCTACTTGGGAATGGTCCAGCTCCTCATGAGTCAAGGTGCCAGTGTGAATGCACAGGGTTGGACTTATGGGAATGCATTACAGGCAGCATCACTGGGAGGACATGAAGCAGTGACCCAGCTGCTCCTCAATCAGGGTGCCAATGTGAATGCACAGGGTGGGGATTACAGGAACGCATTGCTGGCAGCATCAATGAATGGACATGAAGCAGTTGTCCAGCTGCTCCTCAATAGGGGTGCTGATGTGAATGCACAGTGTGGGGAATATGGGGATGCATTGCAGGTAGCATCATATGAAGGACATGAAGCAGTTGCCCAGCTGCTCCTTGATAGGGGTGCTGATGTGAATGCACTAGGTGGGGAATATGGGACTGCATTGCAGGCAGCATCATATACAGGACATGAAGCAGTTGTCCAGCTGCTCCTCAATAGGGGTGCTGATGTGAATGCACAGGGTGGGAAATATGGGGATGCATTGCAGGTAGCATCATATGAAGGACATGAAGCAATTGTCCAGCTGCTCCTTGATAGGGGTGCTGATGTGAATGCACTAGGTGGGGAACATGGGACTGCATTGCAGGCAGCATCATGTAAAGGACATGAAGCAGTTGTCCAGTTGCTCCTTGAGAGGGGTGCCAATGTGAATGTACAGGGTGGGCATTGTGGGACTGCATTGCAGGCAGCATCATGTTATGACCAGAAAACAGTTATCCAGCTGCTCCTTGATAGGGGTGCTGATGTGAAGGCTGTGGGTGGGTTTTTTGGGACTGCATTGCAGGCAGCATCAAAAAATGGACATGAAGCACCTGTCCAGCTGCTCCTTGATAGGGGTGCTGATGTGAACACTGTGGGTGGGGTTTTTGGAACTGCATTGCAGGCAGCATCAAGAAATGGACATGAAGCACTTGTCCGGCTGCTCCTTGATAGGGGTGCTGATGTGAATGCTGTGGGTGGGGAATTTGGGACTGCATTGCAGGCAGCATCATATGAAGGACATGAAGCAGTTGTCCAACTGCTCCTTGATAGGGGTGCTGATGTGAACACCGTGGGTGGGGAATTTGGGTCTGCATTGCAGGTAGCATCAAGGTATGGATATGAGGAAATCATCCAGCTGCTACTTGCAAATGGTGCTTTGCCCAATGAAGACTTTGAAAGGGATGAAGAGGAAGAAGAAGAGTAGTCTACCATCCATATGTAGTTTGAAATAGTCAAATACCTGGAATTTTGATGAGCCATGGATACTGACATAAGATATATAGGACACACTTTTTCAACTTTGGCCTGGAGCCACTGAGATAGAGCCGTTTTTTATAAAAAAAAGGGTAAGACTAGATGAAATGGCACCCCTATCTTTCAGATCCCAAATGAACCTGATTTTTGGCTCAAAAAATGTAGCCAAGGAGTGTTGTACTTCTAGAAACCTATGAAATCATGACAAAAGTGCTATATTTTTCCTAGAAAAGACATGTGGAACCCTACAATTTGTGAAAACCATTGTACATTTGAAATAAAAGTATTCCTTGGTACTAGATGGAGAGTGGGGTTTGATTCTGTTGTTCACATGTTGATGACAATTACAGAGCGGCGGTTGACATCCTTTGTTCCCTGGCAGGATTGGGGGAGCCCAAACCAGATGTCAGGACTTAGACTGAGCTTGAGAACACATTCCGGAACCAAATCTGCAAAAGAGATTCAAATGAGGAAAGTAGGGACTAAAATTAGCAAGAATAATACAGCAGTACAAGTCGAGAAATAATCAAATTTATCATAAATGCGGCGCAAAGATGTGCAGTGGTCTCTCTCAGTAAGATCCTGTTACTATAGTGCGTAGATGTATTTGCTTAGTATCCATTCATCTGTCTTTAGAATGGACTTTTGGGGTTGTAATCTAGCTGTCAATCTTATCTTATTATCTCAACGAACCGTGACGGCGCCTATGTCTCGGAGCAGGCTGGAGGTACTCCTCCACATATCGGTTTTGAACTGGACAAAGGATGCCGTGGTGTGACTGTCCCCTTTAGTATTTACACCGAGTCAGACATTCAACATCTGTGATAATACAATCCCCATCATCCCTTCTACACCCCCGATTCCACATCCATCATTCCACTCCTGAGAACAAATGCACCGAGGATTAATATAATAATATTCGAATAAAAAGTCCCGGTTCCGAACAATCCCTTTCCCCGCTCAGGTTAGTTAAAAACACAAAACAGGTTCTCGGCGCGACTTTAAATTGCAGCAAATAGGGTGCACGTCGGCCTAAGTACGGACGCGGATCGCGGTTCTTGTTCTTCAAATCAAATGCTTTCTTGAGTGTCAATGGAGGCAGTAGATTCACGACAGTGGTTCCGGAATGCCAACAGGAAACTGGGAGATTGGTTGAGTGGGAATTGAGTAGAGTGTATTCGTCCGCACCGATGTTGGCACCGAGCGAGTCCAAAACTGGGTCTGAGAGAATGAATAACCTGATTGATAACAGATAAATATCGCGCGGAAAGGAGGATGTGTCCTGACTCCGGTTCCTATATATTATTAGGAAATTAGTAAGTAGGAAATCAATAATCCGGGACTCTGCCGGGCATACATATTAAAAAACGGTAAATATCCATCAATGACACAGAATATTGGGCATACTGACGCGGTTTGCAATTTGACGGCACAACACCACCCCTGGCAATAAACAAAATCAATGTGTCGTCCAAGAAGTACTCAGTAGATAAATATTAATATTAATTTAAGGCTCGTCCGAGGTATTCACAAGCAACTGGCGTCCGTGGAAGAACCCACAAGGGTTTCGTCCGGCTCTGCTAGGGAGGAGCGGCGCTGGGTTACGGGATGCGCGGCTTGCGTTAATTAATTGCCAGGTTCCTTAGCGTCGATCGGTGTGTGCTAGGTTTCCAAGTGGGTTAACTTCAACTTTATATTCGGGAGCACAGAAGGCGTCGTTGGTGGGGTGCTGAGAGAGTTATACCAAGGAATGGGGGAGGATCAGCTAGAAGTTAGAAGTGACATGCTGAAGACGACTTGAACACTGTGATTCAATTGACTCAGAGCAACCGGTTGACGGGTTTGAGACCCAATTCATTTGGAGTCGACCGGGATGACAGCAAGAGGATATGTAAGGCTCCAGACAAAGCGAACTATTTGGGGCGCTGCGTGGAGAATTTTCTCCAGATTAAACTCGGAAGTGTTTCTCGCGAATTGCGCATTTGCCGGCGACCAACAGAATCTTTCGGTGAAGTCAGCCAAAGTACATGCGCCACTGGCAATTTCCTCAGGCCAAGACGTTCAACTCCAGCAGATCCGCGTGCTTTTAAACCCTTAACGTCTTGAGATCCTGAGACGCTATGGTGGTGAAGAGCAACCTGCTTCGGCCTTTTCCGGCCCGCCTTTGTCACACTTTTGTCACAATTCCCGCTCTCTCCCGCCACGATGATGTCTACTCGCGCGCTCGGACTAGGCTCGCCACTGCGCAAGACGCTCTTCTCCTGCTCCGGGTACTACCATTCGCAAATATCTATATACCTCCTTAATTCACCGCCGCCCGCAGCACGCAGCACCCTCATGCGCTCGACATTCGCCAAACGGTTTGTTCTACATACTCTGGCGTCAAAGACCTGGATTTATTCGGATACAGAATAGGAGCGTGCAAACCGAATTGCTCCCCACGAGATCCTGAACAAGCAGCGCCTCCTGTGCCCGTCGAGCCCGCACTTTACGACCTACCATAGGGTCCGCTGACATGACAATTTAATTGTCATCTGACTAACAAATAACTGTCAGTTAGTCACTGACAATCAATTATTTAAATTTTTGGCAAAGTTTTGCCTGACAATCCTGACAATTCCCACGGGTTTATAGGTGAGAAAGCCTAATTTGATTGCCACAAAATGTTGGGACAAATTTTCGAAAAGAATGTCGGCACTTTTACATGCCTGAATATAATTTTCGGCCAAAAAACCGGAACACTTTGATTTTTTGGTCCAAAATTCAAGCAGTATTTTGCCTTAAGGCTTAAGGCCTTAAGCACCTTAAGGGTTATTAAGGGCTTAACCTAACCCTTAAGACTTTTGGTGGAAATCTCTTAAGGCCTCAAGCCTTCGGCCGGCAATTCCCGGCGCCGGATCAGTCAATCAAATCAGCCATTCGGAACGAAAAACAGACCACCACCATCGATATCATCATCCCAAGTTATGGCGCCCTTTTGACAGTGCCAGTAATTCTGAGTGGCTCTTCTCTAGATGGAATTGAAGAGGACACATTGGGGCAGAAATAAAATCCTCAAGGCCTTAAGCGAGGGCTTAAGCTTAACTCTTAACCCTTAATAACCCTTAAGGATTTTCAAAACCACTCTTAAGGGCTTAAGGGCGAACACTGCAAAATTGACCCAAGGGGGGCATTTCTTTCAAAAGAAATCAGGTCACATGGATGTGATGTTGAAGGCACCAGATCGAATGGCTTACTGTCGGTCACAGATGATGAGGTGAGGATTCAGGAGAGTCCGGAACAGCATCACAGGAATTAAGTGGGCCTGGTAGCTTGTAGAATAGCTGTATCTGCGTAATTTCCCAAATAGGTAATTGTTAATTGTCATTAGTCAGTTCTGACAGTCAGCCTGACATTCTGACTGACAATCAATTATTTTCTTGAAAGTGGAATTGTCAGCGGACCCTAACCTACCAGCCGCAACTCACCTGGGATCGCCTCCATTACTGCCGTTGCCGATTTCCTTTATCCATCCACTCCACCCTCCGTCCTTTTCTCTCCCCACCTTTTCGGCTCCTCCATCGAGCGCGTCATCCGCTTCAGCTTCGCAGCACGCATCATTCGGTCCACTCCCTCTCCTCTCCTCCCCTCTCCCCCCCCACTCCCCTACTCCATCGACCGCGTCGCCGGCTCCGGGTTTTATACCGCCTCGCCATTCGTCCCGTCCCGCCCCGCCCCACTCGCTTCCCTCCCTCCCCGCCTTTATCCACTCCCTTCCTCCCATCCCATCCCATCCTCTTCCCTCCCCATCTGCACTCTTTCTCGGCTACCGCGTCGACCGCGTTGTCGGCTTCGCGGCATCTCGTCTCAGCCCTTCCCATCTATCCATTATCCACTCCCTTCCTCCCCTCCTTGTCGGTTCCTCCTCGCCTCTCTCCCTCTCCTCTCCTCCGTCGACCGCGTCGTCGACGTCGGATTTACGGCACGCGCCTCGTCTCTCCCTTCCTCCCCTCCCCTCCCCTCCCCTATTTCATCCACTCCCTTCCTCCCCCGCCTCGGCTGCCCATCCGGCCCTCTCCGCCCCCTCCCACGCTCCCTCCCCCCTTCGCCCGATGTCCCACTCCCTCCCTCCCCTCCCTGCTCCTTCCACCACCGTTCCGTTACGTTTTTTCCGTTGGTTGGCGGCGCGCTACCCGCGCGTCTTTCGCTTCGACCTCGTCGTGGGGCGGGCATCTCTGGAAGCTGCGAAGGCCGGATCGCGGGTGGGCTCTTACCTGGCGGCTTGCACCTTGCAGCGGGGTGTATTGGCCAGTTTTATGACGCACGCGCCTTTTTTGGCGTCTCTGTGTGCCGGATAACGACATACGGAGCTGCAGCACCCGTGCCCACGCATTCACGTCGCGTAACTCGGGCTTAGACCATCTCTGCGCGCTTGACGTCGGCGTCTTTTCATTTGATGCTTTTATTTTCCTTCGCCGCCCTCCTCTCCCATTCGATCCCGCTCCCCATCTACGTACCTGCTAGGCCCTCGTCGCTACTCGCGTGTGCATGGGGCTTTTGGCTTTACGCCGCCGCCGCCCTAGCCAGCACGACTGTTATGGCGGCTTTGGTTTTCGGCTTGTGGATTTATGGGCCGCGCGCGCCAGCCACGCCGGTGTTCCATGACTCGGTGAGTCATAGAGCGATCTCTCATCCCATGCCTGAGCGAGCCCACGGGGGTTTTATTGAGCCGGCGGACGTCCTGCCTGCGCAGTGTCCGGCGGTGGGGATGTCGGTAGGCCGGGCTCATATTGCGTGGAAGATGCGGACAGTCGTCCTGATCACATTCGTCGAGGGGGAGCGAGCCCGCGAGGGTTTTTTGAGCGGGCGGATGTCCTGCCTGCGCGCTGTCGGGCGGTGGGCATGTCGATGGCCCCGCGGATCTGCGGGCTCATATTGAGTGGAAGATGAGGACGGCCTTCCTGATCACGCTTGTCCTGGGCACGACGCTGGCGAGTGTCCTCTCTGTACAGCTTTCTCCCCATCTGCACTTCTATACTTACTAGTGGCCACGCATAGTCTCTTAGATTGCCTCGCTAAAATATATATTGTCGATCTTATCTTATCTTATCGCTCGCGACAAACAGACACCAGCATCAGCAAAGTCGCCACAACTTCTTGGTAGAAGCGCTTTGGTCAAGTTCCACTGTCTTGCGCACTGGCAGTGTCTCATTCCATTCAGACTTCTCAACAGTTAGGACCATGCGAGGACTACAAAAATTGTCGATGCGATCACTGACAACTTCGCCATGTCCGACGACGAGAAAATATCGCTAAATTTAGTTTCTTACTGGCGCAAGTCTCATGACGCAAACCCGCTCAGGGCTTTTTCATTGACCTCCCGCTCATTTCTATGCAGGAACCGTATGCACTTATTTGCTGTGATTTTCTGCCATAGCTATAGCCCCTCCCATTTTACTCGACTTTTGGACTCCCGGAGGATCCTTGCGAGTGACGGAACATTTTCCATGATTCCCCACTGTTGCGTGTTAATTTAACTCTCGAAACACTCGAGGTTCATTGATTATGACTTATCGTTACCAACCCTACCCGGCGCTGAAGAGAATTGCTATGCTAAACGGCCAGCTAGTTTGGACGTACATATGAAAGGCCTGGCTCCAAAGAAGAAATAACGGAAAAGGTCAATGGTGCATTTTCGAACGGTAGAATCGAGGCCAAAGAGTCACTATAATATTGGGGATCAAATAAGAGAGGCACGGAGCGTGAAGTGCGTGAGTCAGCGCGACGTACAAACCAATAGGAAAATCAGTCATCCCCGTCGTCACTACCCTCATCATCCTCATCCTCTACTCCAGTGTCCGTCATCTGAATCGTCCTCAGTACCCTCGAAAACTTTGATGACTTCAATCGAGGAGAAAACGGCACGATAATCTGCTTCTTGCAGCGAAGAGTGGTTGACGCGAAGGGAGTCGAGGGAACAATGTCATCTGGAGAGAAATGCATCCATCGTGGAAATGGGTTCGTCACTAAGCTCATACGCTGAGATTGTGAGGTGTCGGTGCGCCGGAGCGGTGAGGGCATCAAGAAATAGTTTTTGGGAGTCCCGGCAATGCCAATCGTGTAGAATCAATGATTCGAGATGAATAAGTGGCGGTACGGCTCCTGGAACAGTAGTGCTCACAAGGTGAACCTTACAAGGGACGTAGCTTGCCGCAGGATATCTGGCTCGACCGCCCTTTCCCTCTCCTACATGACCTGACTTTCGGGCCCAGAAATTATTCTGTGGCCGAAAGCACCATTATGCTTTTTCGCAACGCACCGCGATTGAAGGGTGTTGCCCTCGGTGCGATATTTAACCCCTCTCTCAGGCGGCCCTGCCGTGGGCACAGCTAACCAGCCTTTCTTCTGGGGAGATTGAGCCCGACGTGGCAACTGAAGAAGATCATCGAAAGGAAGGATTAATCTGGCATGTTCCCAGCGCTCCGATTGCGAGATGAGGGCGGCCGTGAAATGGGGGAGTTTCAGAAATGTGTAATACACCTTGAAGGAGAGAGACAGAGGACAGTTTTTCGAGCGTGAAAGCCAAGTAGTGAGCACTGCTGCACATGCAGTTGTGCATCCAATGACCTTGCGCTTTGGAGGTGGATTTCGATGGCTCTCCACAGCCGAGGAGTACCGAACACGGGAGGTTGGTTAGGCTCTGCGCTGTGCGCAATATACTATTTGGGACCAGGTACCTGGCCACCCTACCTAGTTGGCCACTTGGGAGCTAGAAGGTCAGGGCTTGATAATTATGACTGGTCACGATATACGAACAGAATACGACCTCCAACGAAGGTTCAGACCAAAATTTAGCCGAAAGTAATGGGTTGATCGAAAGTCACGGCATCGCGGATCGGAATCCGAGGGGTGGGGACATCAATTTCTTGCCATCGGACTGCTCGCCTCAGTTGGCACTGTGGCCATTTCTCCACCATTTCTTCGTCAATCCACGGCTTTTGAGGCTCGTTCTGATCCCCCGATGCTGGGCCTCTGTCTGTGATGCTACTGGATGGTAATGATCCCTACTCTCCTTTACGCACTCAAATTCAACCACTTGCTCTCGACGCTTCACTGATTCTCGCGACCTCGGTGGTGCAGTTTCGAAGAGGATTTATGTAGTTCATTCACCTCCACGTTGGAAAGTCTAAGTCCTTTCAAACTCCGACAGGAGTCCGACGGCAACTGAGTCATCTCTCCTTTCCCTCCGAGTCTCTCACCATCGACTCTGATGGATTCCGTCGCCGACCTGCGTTCCCGCATCGATGAGGTTTCCTTCGCCATAACTCACCAACTCGAGGTGCTAAGAGATCTAGAAAACACCAAAGGCGACCTCCAGAGTCACCTCAACGCCATCCTCGATCCGATGGCACTGTTGCCAGTGGAGATTTCATCCGACATATTCATACGCACCTGCTTCCACAATTCTCCGTACCCGGCTCCGACTCTTTCTCCGCAGGTACTCCTGGGAGTATGCCGTTCTTGGAGAACGATCGCCCTAGCCACTCCCTCCTTATGGGCTACCATCTCCATTCTACGTCCGAGTGGACAGGTGGAAGACTCGTCAGAGAGCGTGCGACTCTGGTTCGCGCGTGCACCCGATGCGCGACTCTCAGTTTCGCTGTGCGGGGACATTGGATACGCTCGACACGACGTAGTGCATGAAAATGCACATCGCATCCGGAGTTTGGCACTCTACCACCTGCCGTTCGATGCTTTCGAGGAAATGGAGGGTGTCTTCCCGGCGCTCGAATCTCTGACCTTCACCCCGGTGGAGGCCGACCAAAACTGGTACAACCCGAATCGGGACGATAAGCGCCTCGGTGCTTTTCGGTGTCTCGCGATGATGTGCGCTGCGCCAGATCTCGCCGAATGCACGTTTGACAAAGTGATATTTTCCGGATGCGACTGCGCATCCCTGTCCACCCACACAAGTCTCAGGAATCTCCAGTTGTACAACGCGGACATCCTGCGATGTCTTGAACTTCCTGCCTTAGAAAGCCTCAGCATCTCAAAATTCAGCATCACTCACAGCCAATTCCTCGATTTTTTAACACGATCGTCGGCGCCCTTGCAGTCATTGAACATGGACATGGGATGGCTGAAGCGTCAGCCTGAGGAATGGTCCATCGACCAGGCGGAGAGCCTTTGGCGACTTGTACCCCTCACCGACCTCACTATCAAAAAAACATCGTCATCTTTCCCCATCATCGAGCTCTTGGCCAGTCGCTCCCCTCAGCTCCTCTCGAATTTGCGCAAGCTGATTCTGCTTGGCTTCACCCCGGAAGATTCTCAGTACAAAATGGTGGTTAGAATTCTCTGCTCCCGCCGCTCGCAGCTCCAGATGTTCCGGCTTGGAATTATTGGGACCCTGCGGGAGCTTGTGGCCGATGGGATGGAAGTTCACGTGGGGACAGAGGACGATAATTGGATCTGAGATACGGGAGCTCCGAACGTATGACATTGATCTAAATAATCTTATCCTCCCTCGTTAGAGGTTCACTTTGACAGTAAGTACCGAAAGGAATCAAAACTGCAGATTATTCTTCTTACGACAGGCCCTAAGATTCGAGTGGTGATTCACATGTTCTGTTTTCAACAGTAGGTGCGAGACGAAATCCAGTGATCAGTAGTACTCCCTAGTCCTCCCGGTGCGTACACTACATATGGGGCACTGATATATCATCACTTCAGAGATCGGCCGTGATATATCAGCCTCTCAAAGCGGATTCTGTAATGAGTGGGAAATAAATGCAACAATATGACGAATTATACTGAGCGCAACACAGCAAGAAAGTCGAGACAAGAATCGAGAACTACAATTCAACAAGGGTATCTGTAAAATTAATTGGACACGATCCTGGGAAAGAATGAGGTTGGGTTCACCTGGTGAACCCAACCGTTGTGAGAGTCTGAGGTTCAAAATAAATATGTGCGTGGACCGCCCGACCACTCAGATTGAGGGTCTGCGCAACCGCCATTCGCGGGGGTCCGAAATAACCTATCACAACCCACGGCCCCTCGGTCGGTTCATTCGCAACATTAGATTGGGATCCCGCTGTGGTCCTCGAGAATTCATCCACCGAGTAATAAATTTACCAGCACGGACAAAGGTCGAGGCCGTCGATCTGCCACCCCGGCATGGCTTTGGAAGTAGGTGATTTGAGTCTGGAAACTGCTACTGGCCCACCAAATTTGGGAAATAAAAGTATTATACGCTAGTTAATGGCGGCCTGAGGAATACCATCGCTGATGAGGCTTGGACTTCATATAAATGTATGCATGGGCGGTGTTTGTCGGACGGCTCAACACATTCTTGGCGCATTTTCTTGTTTGATGTGCAGCTCAACGTTCTAGCGTCTTTTTCAGTGCATCATATCGGACACCAACTTTGGATCGGCCGTCCTCACGTTTTCGGGCAGCATTCGGTATACACCGATAATGAACTTGTAGTCACTCTCCATTTACATCCCTTTACATATCGCGGGATCCAGGAGATAATTGGTGCATAATGATTTCAGTCCTGCCAGTTCAAGTTTTTAGTTGCCGGGCCGAATACTTATGCGAGATGTGGTGGGCCAACTTACAGCTAATTGCAGTACCGAAGGTGCAGACTAAAAATTTAGGTTTTGGGATATTTTCAAAGAATTCCCGATATCTCAGTCAGTTCTTCACCAATTTAGATAAAAATTGAATAGATCTACTCAGCTAATTCACGCGCAATTAGTGATAGAATGGAATTTGTGAAAATATTTGTATTAGGTATTTTCTGGTTCCAGGCTCTTTTCGCACCGAAGGCCGCCTAGCATGCCGAGAACATGTCCCAGCGGCCTAATATTTTAGGACGGACAACATTTATAGCTGCAGAAACATGTGATAAGGCCAGAAACACGGATAAATCACTACAGTCGCTCTAGCTCCCTCGGATACATTTGCAAGTTTTGGCATTGAGAGATGTTGTAAAGATTACATCTATCAAGGTATTTCATATATTTCTGGCTCTATCACATGTTTCCTCAGCTATAAATGATGTCCATCCTAAAATATTAGGCCGCTGGGACATGTTCTCAGCATGCTATACGGCTTTGGTGCGAAAACAGCCCAAACCAAAAAATACCTAATACATAATATTTTCAAAAAATTCCGTTCTATCACTAATTGCACGTGAATTAGTTGAGTAGATCCATCTAGTTTTTATCTGAATTGGTGAAGAACTGACTGAGATATCGGGAATTCTTTGAAAATATCCCAAAACAGAAATCTTTGGTTCGCGCCTTCGGTACTGCAATTACATAAGAAAAAAGAGAACAGTCAGGTATTTTCTGAAGGGCTCGTGATTTATGATCCCTCTCCGGGAGGCCGTGGAATATCAATGACTGAGTGGCTTCCCATAAGCTTTTTATATTCCAGCTGAATTTTCCAGCGGTGCCAATGATGTCGGCTAATTATATTGAGATTAAATATATCGAGGATGATTCCCATAAGGGTTTCCTCTATTTCATGAGTACTATTTTCTGAGGGGCTCGTGATTTATGATCCCTCTCCGGGAGGCCGTGGAATATCAATGGCTCTGAGTATGTATGTATCATAAAACAGGAAAGTACGTTGATACCCAAGTACCGTTACGTACCTTACGGTACGTACAACTGGAGATCCAAAGTCTGGGATTCGAACACCATGGAGTGACATTCGGAGCCGGTCATCGCCATACATGCACCTACATAATCTTCTTGAACTCCTGCACCGCGCAACCGTTAATTGATCGTGTTTTGTGCAGCGACACATGACCGCGTTCACGTTGGCATCATCCTCTGAAAAAAACAACGCGCCTTTGTCTTTCTCACCATGGCCGAAAACCTCCCCGATGAAATTCTCTCCGAGATATTATCTCCAGTGCTCAAAGTCGCGGAGACGAAGTTCTCAGATACCTCGGCAACATCCCCCTTCGCGTCTTATTCCAGCTCCTCGTCCGCAGTGCTCGTTGTCTGCAAGGCGTGGCTACGCGTCTCGACACCGTTGCACTACAATGTCGTTGTACTGCGCTCGAAGGCCCAGGCAGGAGCTCTCGCTGCTGCTCTGGAGCGCAACAACGATCTTGGCCGGTTTATCAAGAAACTTCGGGTCGAGGGAGGATTCGGGAAGCACATGGGAATCATCCTCCGCCACGCGCCCAACGTCACTGATCTCTTCGTCTCCGGAATGGTTCACTCCCCCGATACGGCCTCCGCCCTGGCTCTTGGGCTGCCACGCCTGAATCCCACGCGTCTTATCGTCTTCGAAGACCCGGAACACCTGCTTAAGAACAAGTCGGTCGTGCAATTGTTTGAGGGCCTTACGAAGGCGATTAATGGCTGGACAAAGCTAGTGCGCGATCATCTTGCCTCCGCCCTCTGCCGTTCCTGACCTGAAAACCAGACTACGCTCATCCTGTCCCACGACTTTCGCGGCGGTCCAGTCAGAGAGGCATTCCTAGAGGCAATATGTTCCTCTAAGACCCTCGAGATCGTTTCGGTCTCTTCCCGCTGTGGCTTCCCGACTATGAAAAAGTTCGCCGCGATCAAGTCTCTGAAGGCAATCGAGATCAGAGCAACCACTCGCAACGTGGGGTCGCACTATG
Source organism: Mycena rebaudengoi (assembly GCA_029282285.1). Classification (NCBI taxonomy): domain Eukaryota; kingdom Fungi; phylum Basidiomycota; class Agaricomycetes; order Agaricales; family Mycenaceae; genus Mycena; species Mycena rebaudengoi. The sequence goes on along the minus strand of JARJCX010000033.1, from coordinate 1,129,919 downwards.
TCGACCGGGTCAATGCTGAGTCTATCCTGAAGCCGTTGATTAGGTTTGCCGAGGAACCACCGTTCGTTTTACACGTTATTTATTGTGTATGTTTGCTAAATCTTTCCAAGAAAACGAAAGAAAACAACCGCAGTGGCGGCGGACATTATATTACCCCCAACCAATCCCACATTCCGCTCGATGGCGTCTGAACCTCAGGAAGTCGTGGACAACGTGTGGAAGCGGATCTTAGCCTTTGCCATGCTCGAAGTGGAACCCGTAAGCCCCCGTGAAATTAATTTGGACGACTGGGACGAATATTTCCGTCCAAACGAGATCAATGCCAATCGCTTGGCATTCGCGTTGGTCTCCAAGACCTTTCACGTACGTTTCGCTTGTGAATGTGGAATTATGGTCGCCGTTTCTTACCCGCCTTGCCCAGCGACTGGCGATCCCGTACCTGTACGCATATCCAGAGTTTCGAAGCAACATCAGTGTAGAGAAATTCGCTGAGCGCCTGGTTACGGAGCCATCACTGGGACTGCACGTCCGCGAACTTTCGCGGCACCACGCTGCCGGCTTCGGGTTCGGAGAGGACTCCCGGCGCGCGACGCCCCACTTCATCCCGATCTTCTCCCGCACGCCAGGCCTAACGAGGCTCACCGGCCACAGTACCGATGACTTCTCTATTTCCGGCGGCTTCTCTATTGCGTTCGAGGCGTTCGAGGCGTTGGCGGAGACGGCCGGCGGGACTCTCGCCGAATTCCGTGGATTGGAAATCGAAAGGGAAGAAGAGGATCCATTTGACTGGGAGCAGTCATTCTCCCCAGTCCGCCATCAGCCTACCATCTTCACCCTCTTCACGGCGCTGCGCGTGTTGAGATGGGATTCTCGCGTCGATTTTGAGTTACCCTCTGCGTGCGGGATGGCGGAGCATTGTTGTTCCGAAGTTCTCCCCGCTCTGGAGGTGCTCGAGGTCGATTCACACAAGATACTCGCTGTATTCGAGGAATTCGGGTTCGTTCTTTCCGAGGTTGATTCAGTTTTTGCAGTGAGCTGATTTCGTCTTCGCTTTCTTTCTTTGTAAAGGCTCAAAAGTCTGCGCTCTCTCACATTCAAATTCTGGACTGGACCAGAGGGCTGCGCCAGCGCCAGCTTCCTCCGCCGACATGGCCACAAACTCACTCACTTCAAATTGAACAGTGCAGCGCTCGATGGAATGCCGATCTTCGCGCTCTGCCCCACCCTCGCTGAGCTCGAGCTCATCTTGATTGGTCGCCACCGTACCCATACAAGGCCTGGAGACGCTAGAAACGCGGAATATTATCCGCCCACCCTCGCCTTTCCCTCTGGCCATCAAGGTCTCGTGAAGCTGCTCGTCCGGAAAGATGAGCCGTACGTACTTCTTTTCTGTTCATCTGAAATTTGCATCTGCATGCCCGATTGATTCTGATATATACTGTAGGCGCTCAAAAACGGAGAGCCAAACCGAATGGAAGAGGTTTCTCGGGGATTCGGACTGGACCAATTTTCCAGCGCTGCAGGAAATCTGGGCCTCTCCGCTCGAATGGCCGATGACAGAGTGCGTACTAGTCCTGTTCTTCAAAGGTCTAAATTGATTATGCGGACGACGCAGACACGCGATATCCAAGAGCCCGTGGGTCAAAGCGGCTGAGCTGCTGGCAAAACAGCATAATATCAAGCTCACGGACAAGAAGGGTGTGCCGTGGCGGCCGCGTTTGAAGGGCTCACGGCGCTGAGATTGAGATCCGATTAAGGGTTTAGTTAGTCCCCAAGTCCTAATAAATAGAGTACATTTTTCCTAGCCTCCGACCGATTCTGCACTCACTTTCAGTTTACCTTACGCTTGGAGCTACTAAAAATCACTGGCGAGCCGTGCCACCATCCTTAACAGTCAGAAATTGAGTGGCCCAAATATCATAGATTCATAATGCATCTAAGTTTCGCGCCCCGTACCGATGGGCGCTACCGATGCGCGACCCTAAATACCTGACTAGGCCATACCCTGTGGTTTGGAGTCTACACTTTGAACTTTTGTATTTTCACCCGCTTTAATTTCCAAAAACAATATTTCCCTCACCAAACCAGATTTCCTTTCTCTGGGACGCGGCGCGTTTGTTTGGCCCTGTGTCCCGAGATTAGGAGCGCGATGGCCACGTGGTGATTTCTGGTTTCCTTCCCACCACAAGCAAGTGTTTCCCGACTAAGTAAACTCTGTTCTACGAGGCGCTGGGATATCTCTTTTGATTTGAACTCTGGTCTACTCCAAGTTCGGGCTCCTGTTTTTGACAAGTCTTGGCGGCATACCTGACGCGGTTATCGCGCCGCATATCCGACGCGGTATACGCACCACCCAACGCGGTCTATACCCATACCCACTGCATACTACCGAAGACAAAATTGTCTAAGAAGTACAGGAGATAGATATTAAATTAAGGCTCATTCGAAGTACTCGCAAGTTGAGACATCCAAGACGAGCCGCACAGGAAAGAGCAGAAGTCCAGTAACAGTAATCACCCCCCGAAAAAATGAGAATCGTATGTGGAAGAAGCTGAGCCATAGAATACATACAGCTTAAACTCTTGACGGCGGCAGAGTCGATGATGGCCAGGAAGTCTGTGCGCCGATCCTTGTTCGCCTGGAGTTCTCATCCGTGCAGTTATTCAGTCAGGGCGAGAAAACGCGCAAGATGATCTTGTACACGGCCCGCCGAAGACGTGAGGGCACCAAGCGCGAAGCCGTTCTTCGCCGGTAGAACTACGCAGTAGCGATACCGCACGGAATTGCGATATCCGCGCGACGTCCCCGCGAAGCGATGCACCCGCGCGAACTCGAGCCCAAAGTCGAAAACGAGGCGGCGGCCCCACGCGTAATGACAACTTGGATGATAACGCCGGCACCCAATTATAATTCACAACCGGGACTGACGAGAATTTTAGGCCAGGGCCGTCAGGCTAGACGGACACTGTTTGCTGCTAAGTGTCAGGTACTAACGACGATTTCCCCAGGCCAAGACTTTTTCAGCTTTCAGCGTCCCCCGCTTCCGCCACCTCGTATCTCCCCTCCATTGTGTCCCGTCCCCGGCCTCGCGTCTATTTTCGTCCTCTTTCCCCTGCCTTTTCGTTCTGCACCTCTGCGATTGGGTACGCGGGGTACGGCAGCCGGGATGCGGGGAGCAGTCGGTCGGCTGTGGCGCCTGTCTCTTCTGCTAGGGAGTCCTCCTCCTTCAATCGTGAGCGCAGGTCCGCGCGCGAGCGCATTTCTGGCGCGCACTGGTGAAGCTTCGGGCGCATGATAAACCAATGGCCCTGTGATTTAGTAATCCAATGTCACTACATACCCATTTCATGAATCCTGTGCTATTTTTTTCTGCTCGAAGAGCTCTGAGCATCGGAACCACGGACTTGACTTCGCTTGCTGACGGTCAGAGAGTTAGTGTAATCACGCCGGCCGGCAGCTGCCGCCATCAAATTACCCGATTTAGATTGTGATTTACAAGTGATTTAGACGCGGAATTTAAACAAAAACAAGCGTCGGAGAGTGGGTGGGTTTCGTGCTGGTCAGCCACTTTATATTTTCATTCCTCCCATTCTTTATGCTGCTGTATATATACTGCTTTAGACGGCCACATATTAGACGCTCTCAGACTATTTTTGGTGCTTGTCTTAAGGTCAAGTGATGATTGTAACAGCTTCTCCGGCGTACAGCCACGCTCAACAGCTTTGCAGCGCTTAACGTCCTTGCCTTCATCCACCATGGCCGATCCCCTCAGCATCGTCACGAGCATCCTCCAGCTCATTACTGCTGCCAAAGCAAGCATTGGCATGGTCCATGATATCGCCAATGCGCCCAAAGAACAACGCAGCCTCTTCGCGGAAGTCGGAAACCTCGAGCCATTGTTGAAGAGCTTTGAAGGCCGCTTGCAGGCCAATCCATCGGTCCATGGAATGCTAGGCCTCAAGGATCCCTTGGCTCAATTCAAGGATACAATGGAACATGTGATGGCTAAGCTCCGATCGGCTAATAAATCGGGGTCGAGGATTCCGAAAGCCATGAGCTGGACATTATGGAATAAGAAGGAGGCAGAAGAGGATCTCGTCAAGATGGAAAGATTCAAAGCACTGCTTAATATATGGCTGGTGTTGGATATTTGGTCCGTGTTTCTTCAGCAGTAGAAGAAATCATCATTTATTTGATATTAGGGATGCTGGCCAGCAGCAACAAAAAAATCATGAACGTGAGTGAACTCAGCGCAGCAAGTTTATAAATTGGATATGACTCACATCTGAGCAGGCGCAGAAACTGAGCACACGGCAGAAGAACGCAAGAAGATTATTGAATGGATCTCGCTGTTGAATTTCTTTCAGCGGCACGATGATATATCCTGTGCTCGACAGGAAGGAACGGGCCTATGGTTATTGGAGGAGGATAAATTCACCGACTGGGTCTCTGGAGCTGGGGCAATTTTCTGGTGCTATGGAATGCGTGCGTAACTCTTTTAACTCTATTTTTCTCCTGTTGATTGATATACAGCCGGTGCTGGGAAAACGGTGCTTTCGTGAGTATTTGTCTATGGCTGATGATATTTATTAACCTCCAGTAGATCAGCCGTTGTCGATTATCTTCGGGAGAAATCTCGGAGCCCGAATGTGGGGGTTGCCTGTGCGTACCTGAACCACAAGGAGACAGATATGCAATCCCCCGAAAATATTCTGGCAGGCCTCTGGCGGCAGCTCATATTTGCAAAGCCCATTATGCCGGGTTCTCCAGCACATTCACTTCATCACAAACATCTTGAAAAGCAAACACGACCCTCAGCTGATGAGATGCAAGGGATTCTTTCCTCTGCAGTGGCAGAGTACTCCAAGGTGTATATTGTCATTGATGCTCTTGATGAATATCCGGAGACTAAGCGACATATGCTGGTGAAACACCTGGCAGCACTCAAGCCTAACATCAATTTACTCTTTACTTCACGGCCCCATATCACTCCGGAGATGTTCTTTCCGAATACACCAGCTCTCGAGATCCGGGCAACAGAGGAGGATATCCGCCGATATCTTGATGCACAGATACGGAACTCATTTCGGTTATCAAAACATGTTCAATCCCGGCCAGAGCTACACCAGGAAATTGAGAACAAAATTATCGGCAATGTTGATGGAATGCAAGTGCTGGTGTTTGTTCATTGATGAAGGTTCTGACTTGACAGTCAAGGTTCTTGCTTGCCAAGCTCCACATTGACTCTCTCACAATCAAGAACACTGTCAAAACTGTTCGTGAAGCTCTCAAAAACCTGCCAAAAGATTTGGAGCATACCTACAATGAAGCAATGGATCGGATTGAAGCTCAAAGTGAAGATGACAGAAACATTGCCAGAAGAGTTCTCATCTGGATTGCAAATGCAAAGCGGCCGCTATCTGTTGCAGAACTCCGGGAAGCTATTGCTATTGAGCCAGGCACAAAAACACTTGATCAAGATAGTCTTCTTGACCTGGATATCTTTCTTTCTGTTTGTGCTGGGTTGGTTGTGATCAACAATGCAGATGGCAGTGTTCGATTCATCCACTATACCACTCAAGATTATATGGACCGTTTACAAACCAGTAAATTCCCTTACGCACAGACAGAAATTGCCCGGGGATGTCTCACATACCTCTTGTATGACGACTTCCTGCAGCTGCCGGATTCATCCGACATGGATGTATTAGTGGAAGAACATGCACTACTGGACTATTCATTCCGCTATTGTCTGGTTCATGCCACAGGGCACTCTGAGCTGATGCTGCAGGATCTGATCCTGGCATTCCTGGCCCATGCCTCCAGATGGCTCCACAAATTCTGGCCGTTCATTAGACACAAACAGTATGCGCCTTCCTCCTGGGACATCTACCTCTACCAGAGTGATATGATGGCCTCCACAGACCTCTTATTTGCTGCGCTGTTCAACTTGCAGGAAACAGGAAAATATCTTTTGACCCATGGTACATCCATCCTTGACCAACACAAGGAGGAGTCACTCCTTGGTGCTGCACGGTCTGGTAGCTTGGGAATGGTCCAGCTCCTCATCAGTCAAGGTGCCAACATGAATGCAGAGGGTGGAAGATATGGGAATGCATTACAGGCAGCATCGATGGGAGGACATGAAGCAGTGACTCAGCTGCTCCTCGATCAGGGTGCCAATGTGAATGCACAGGGTGGGAGTTTTGGGAATGCATTGACGGCAGCATCATTGTTTGGACATGAAGCAGTTGTCCAGCTGCTCCTTGATAGGGGTGCTGATGTGAATGCACAAGGTGGGGGATATGGGAATGCATTGCAGGCAGCATCACTGGAAGGACATGAAGTAGTTGTTGAGCTGCTCCTCAATAGGGGTGCTGAGGTGAATGCTGTGGGCAGCTATCATGGGACTGCATTGCAGGCAGCATCATATGAAGGACATAAAGCAGTTGTCCAACTGCTTCTCAACAGGGGTGCTGATGTGAATGCACAGGGTGGGGAATATGGGACAGCATTACAGGCAGCATCATGGGATGGATATGAAGGATGTGAAGCAGTTGTCCAACTGCTTCTTGCGCATGGTGCTTTGCCCAATGAAGACTTTGAAAGTGATGAAGAAGAAGAAGAGGAGTAGTCTATCTGGTTTGAAATAGTCAAACTTTACTGCTCTGAGTGTGGAATTTCAATGAGCCATGGAAAGGAACTGGATAGTGACAGGATACTACACTTTTTCAGATTTCCTGGAGCCACCAAGAACCGAGATTTTGCGCTCTTTTTTTTTTTTTGGAGTAAGACTGGGTGACCAATTGCACCCATTTCCTATCTTTCAGATCCCAAATGAAGATGACTTTTGGCTCGAAGAAATGTAGCAAATGAGGTTGGCACTTTAGAAACTCCTCCTGGAAAATTACAACAAAACTACTCGGCATCTTTCAATGCTTTTTTTGCCTAGAAAAGATGTGTGAAAAAAAAAAAAATTTGTACATTTGAAATAAATGTATGCTGGGATGAACAAAGTGGTTATTGTTCACATATCAATGACAATTACAGAGCGGCGGTTGGTCTCCTTTGTTGCCTCCCATGGTGGGAGCCTGAACTAGACATCAAGATGTAGACTGAGCCAGTGATTCAGAGCCTGCTGGTTCACAATTGAGTTGAACACATTCAGGAACCAAACAACTGATATCAATTCTCAAAGTGTCCTCGAGGTATGTTCAATAAAAGGTCCGCAAAGGAGATTCAAATGAGGGCAGTAGGGACTAAAATTGGCAAGAATAATCAAAGAATAATACGGGTATTGTCTGTTGGTCCGTAGGAGTGCAAGTTGAGAGTGCTGAGTGAAGTAATTGAATTTATTGAAAATGCGGCGTAGATATGTCCAGTGATCTCCCAGCGGGATCTCGCTTGTGGGGCTGTCCTAGGCTGTCCGTATTTTCTTAGTAGCCATCCATCTGTCTTTAGAATGACCCTTTTGGGGTACTTGCTTGCCCGAAATGGAATCTACTGTCAATCTAATCTTATCAGAGACTTATCTTATCTCGACAAACCTTTACGAGCCTTAATATTTGAAAGGAATACAGAATCAGATAGAGAACAAAAGCAACCCAGATAATAGAGAATACGCGGAACGGCTCCGCAATACTTTCCTCCATGTGCAGTTCGGCCAGTTCGGCCATTTAAAAACCTGCAAAACAGGTTCTCGGCACGACTTTAAATTGCGGCGGACGGACACTTCGGCCTGAGTACGGACACGGATCGCGGTTCGTGGGCTTCAAAATTAGATGATTTCTCGAGCATCGATGGGGGAAATAGATTCACGCTGTGATGCGTAATGGCTTGGCACCGCCGGCAGGAAACGGGGAGTTTGGTTGAGCGGGAACCGAACTGACATACTTCAATGATAAATTGGTTTCGTCCGCACTGATGTGCTAAGGGTAAAGAATAAATACATTGAATAGCCTGATTGGTATGTCGGGTGCGGAAAGGATGACGAGTCCCGACAGTTCCTACATACAACTGGGAACTTAATATGTCGGAAAGCAAGAATAATGCTGGACTCTGGCGGGCATACATCAAAAACAAACGGCACATGCCCCGGGCTCTACCATCGATACCGATATAAGTAAAATGGTGTTGAACTTCTCGTCAAAGGATGATTCGGGTTGTCGCAGCGTACCTGCCAGATGTGGTTTATCGTGGCATACCATACCTAACATGGGTTATCGCGGGGTACCAGACGCGGTTTATAACTTCACGGCATACCACCACCCCCTGGCAGTGAACAAATCGACGGTTCATCTGAGAAGTACTTGGATAAATATTAATATTAATTTGAGGCTCGTCCGAAGCGGCTTGAACATGCTCACAAGCGGCTGGCGTTGAGCGAGCTTGGAGTGGGACTGTGCTTGAAGTGCATGGCAAGCATGGGTCGCGCACTGCTACTGTGACAATCAGACCGGGTAGGAACCAGACTCAACGTACTCTGCGTTCGAAAGCGGTCTGGTTGTGGGAGGTGAGCACATGGGCCGGTAAAAGCGTCATATATACAAATACGTGCAGGGTGAACCCGAAAAGCTTAAGGTGAATCAGCGCGCGTACGCAGTTTGCCAACGACTGGTGGATTTTTAGTGTGGTAATGATCAGGACGTCAGATGCAATGCGTCGGACACGAGACCGGCGCTCCCTGCTCGCAGGGGGTCTGTCTGACTGGAGAGTCGTTGGGGTACGGGATGCGTGGCTTGCAGATTGTTGCGTAAACCAGTCCCAGCTAGGTGCAAAGTGCTTTGAGCGGGTCGACTAGGTTCCAAGGCAAGCATGGGCATGGGTTAACTTCGACTTTTGAGCGAGATAATGGGATATTCGAGAGCACAGAAGGCGGAGTGCTCGAAGAGTTTTAAATCATACCAGGGAATCGAGGAGAAGTGGTTCCTGAAGGCGACAACTTGAACACTGTGATTGACTCGGAGCAACCGGTGGACCATCTGAGACCGAGTCGATGGCGAAGATGGAGAAGGGCCATGTACAAGGATCTAGGAAATTGAGCCATTTTTGAGGCGCCGCGCGTAGATTTTTTCGCTGGTTAGAAGTGGTTCTTGCGGGTGAAATCGAGTTACGGATATGTTTTGGATCTGTTGGAAAAGGGCGCCGGAATCTTTGGGTGAAGTATTTCTCCAGGCAATGACTTCGTATATTTACAAACCCTTGAGACGCTGTGGTGGTGAGGAGCAAGCCGCGAATCAACTGCTTCGCGCCTTCGTCACACTTAGTCACACTCTCCCGCTCCTCCCCGCCACGATGATCTCTACTCGCGCGCTCCGGCTCGGGTCGCCACTGCGCAACACGCTCTTCTCCCCTGCTCTGGGTATTCCTAGTCAACCAACATATGTATAGTTACTCACCAATACACGCAGCACGCAGCACCTTCATCCGCTCTACATTCGTAAACGGTTTGTTCTCTGTACTGAGGTTCCGGACCTGCATTTAATGGGGGGTGGAAACCAGGATCGTGCAGACGGAATCGCTCCCCGCCTCTACGTCGGCCGAGATCCTGAACAAGCAGCGCCCACTGCGCCCGTCGAGCTCCCACTTCACCATCTACCAGCCGCAGCTCACCTGGATTGCCTCCATCGCGAACCGCGCCACTGGCGGCGCGCTCAGTGCCCGTGCGTCCCTCTCCTTCCCCCAACTGCTAATTGCTAATTGGTATTATTTTTCTTGGCGTGTAGTGCTGTCGGCTTCGCGCTGGCATACCTCGTTGCGCCGTGCACCTTCGACAGCGTGCACGTCGTGCAGCTCGTCGCCGCGGTGCCGGAGGGCTTCAAGTACATGGGCAAGGCGCTGCTGGCCGCACCGTTTGCGTTCCACGGACTGAATGGCATCCGCCATTTGGGCTGGCATTGACGAAGTGTGAGTGTTGCCGTCTTTTCTGCTACTTTATTTCGTTGTCCTGCCTCCCCACCCTGCGCTCCTCTGTGCCCCTCCTGCCTCCTCACAAGCACCCCCCCCCTCCACTCGTCCGCCACGTCATCCGCTCCTTCTGCCGCGCCTCCTCACCCGCTCGCCTATCCGTACCCTTTCTCTACATCTCTCCACTTTCTTTTCCTCCGTTCCCTTTCACACACCTCCTTCATCCCGCCGCCCGCGCCTCCTTCTCCCCGCGCGAAAACCCCGCCCCAACATCCACACATTCCTTTCGCCCTTTGGCACCTCCGTTGCTACTACTACGTCGATTCTTCTTCACGTCACCTATTCTTGGTCCCCTCTCCCTTCCCTTCCATTGCATACTGCTCGCCCATTCTGCATTTCATCCCCACCCGCCCGCCGTGTGTGGCGTGCCGCCCATTCCCTTTCGTCCGTCCTCACCACTGCCGCTCGTCGCCCTCGATCCGTTGTCTCCGCGTCCTTCCCTCTTCACATCCACCTTTGTCTCGTCTCGCCTTCCCTTCGTCCCTTACCATCCCTTCCGCCGCGCGCTCGCGCTCGACTCGCCCTTTCCACATCTTTTATCTCCACCCACGCTGTCTTTGGCGTACCACCTCCCATCCGACCTCACCCTTTACGCGTCGGCTTCAGCTTTGCGATGCGCGTCGTCTCGTCTTGTCCTGCTCCTTTTCCCTCCATCCACTACCTCCCCTTTCCTACCTCCCTACCCCTCCCTTCCCCTACTCCGTCGCACGCGTCGTCGACTCCGAGTTTGCGGCCGCGCGCTATTCGTCCCGCCGCGTTCCCTCGCCTTTCCCCATGTATACATCCATCCACTCACTTCCTTTTCTCCCCTCCACCCCTCCTCGTCGTCCGTGTCGACGCCGCCTGCGCTGCGTTACTACTGCGTCCCTCCCCCTTCTAGATCGTCCTTCCGGTCTCTATCCTGCACGCTCGCCCATTCATTCATACACCTCTCACCTTTCTGCATCCTCTTCATCCCCCACCCTCCCGCCGTGGCAGCCATCTTCCCTTCCTTCTCCTCTCCACCCACCCATCCATTCGCTTCGCTTCCCCCCTTCCCCGTCATCTCTCACTTCTCTTCTCCCTTGCTCCGTCAACTGCGTCGTCGACTTCGGCTTCCCCTTTCTTTCATCCCCATCGCCCGCCGCGTGTGTATGCCGCCTTAGCTTCCCTTCCTTCCTTCCTGTTTTGCCGATGTCCGGGCGCTCCCATTCTTTCCCTTTCCCTCTCCCTTTCCGTTTCGTCGTCACTAACATCTCCCGTTCGCAGTTGTCACCCCCCGCGTCTCTGGCTACCAAGACGTCCTCGACAACTACACCTACCTCTACGGCGCCGGCGTGCGGGCCCCACCACCACCACCACCATGTGCGTCCGGCATCGCGAGTGCTGTCGGCGCTGCCGCTGCCGCAGGTATGATAGATGACGACTCGGATGGAGGCTCGGAAGCGGTGTGACACGATAGTACTTTGCGCGGACTCACGGACCCTCGGCAGGGCGGCGAAGCATAGGACGACGGGACAGCGACGATGACACACCGCCGTCGCATCGGGTCCTCCTCACCCTGCTCCCTATCTCTCTCAGCCACCACGGGGCATCGCTATTGCTTTTCCCTATGTATGCGGCTTCTACCTCGCCTGCCCCTTCGCGCCCGGCACATGAGACAGGCTGCGCGTCTCGCCCGTCCCGCGTGGTAGAGCTGGATGGATGGATGGATGGGAGAGAGTCGAGCCGTTGTGCGGACTCGCTGCCACGCGCGTCTTTTGAATCCGAAACTCGGGATTGGAGCAGTCACGGTCGATACGGCGCGGATTCGCTGTGTATTGCCCACACACGTCTTTCGGGATCGAGACGGGCGACGTGCTCCTCATGCCCGGGGGCTCATGCCTCGGTGGCACCAGCGGCGACATCTGTCACGGACTGGAGCGTCATCGTCTCCCACTCTGTCCCCCGCCGCCGTCAAGAAGTCTCCGCTGTCGGCACGGGCACGGCTCTGTCTTTGAGTACGGCAAGTCCTCCTCATCCTTTCTCGTGCACCCGCAGATTCTTAAGTTTTTTTTGGTGTGATTACTAGGCTTCTGCTCCTTGTGCGACGCACCCCTGAAGGTCTCGCTCGGACGGGGGTGGGCCGTCGCCGCCGAGCACGTCGGAGGCCGGAGGCTGGTCTCTTTGCAAGCTTGCCCGTCCTCCCTATCCTTACGGCTCTCTAGTTCTCTACTGCTCGCCTTCCACACCCGCTACCATTCCTCTCCGTCCCTCTCTTCCTCTCCTCTTTATTCCGGGCGCCCCCGCTTCCACCCGTCCCACTCGAAAACGGCTGGGAATACATATGCATAGGCACCCGCGCTCTCGGTCTCCTCGACTCACTCCCGAGCGATTCTCACCGCTCCCTTCTTCGTCAGTCGGGAATAGGAAGACCGGGAGTGGGAGATGTCTGGAAGGTCCACGAGCACGCGTACGTGGCGGCTTACGTTGTTGCTTTTGCGTGGCAGCGGGCACCTTCATGGTCGCGTCGTGGTGCGGGCACTGGCGGCGGCGCTTCAGCCGCTTTATTCCCCCCACTTGTCCTCGTCCTTTGCTCTCGCTTCTTTTCTCTTCTTTTTCTTTCGTACCTTCTTACCTTCTCCCCGTCACTTATCTTGCGTCAATTATTGCCCCTACTTATCTTTTGTCCTCCATTCTTCTTCGCGCAGCATTGCGCCCACTACTCACCGTTCTTGGAGTCGACCACCTGCGGCAGCACGTCGGCCCCATCCTTTCCTTGTCGGTTTCTACGTACGTGGCGGCACTTATATATTTTCATTCTCCCGCGGCGCACATATGGAACTCTATTCTTTATACTGCTGTATCGGCGTGAAACATACTGCTTTAGATGCTCTATTTTTGGTAGGAAGCATGAGGTCAAGTGATGATTGTAACAGCTTCTCCGGCGTACAGCCGCGCTCGACAGCTTTTCAGCGCTTAACGTCCTTGCCTCCGTCCCTCAGCATCGTCGCAAGCATCCTGCAGCTCATTTCTGCCGCCAAAGCGAGTATCAGCATGGTCCGTGATATCGCCAATGCGCTGAAAGAACAACGCAGCCTCTTCACGGAAGTCGAAAACCTTGAGCCGCTGCTCAAGAGCTTTGAAGGCCGCTTGCAGGCCAATCCATCAGTCCATGGAATGCTGGGCCTCAAGGATCCTTTAGCCCAATTCAAGGATACGATGGAGCATGTAATGGCTAAGCTGCGATCGGTCAATAAACCGGGGTCGAGGATTCCAAAAGCGTTGAGCTGGACATTGTGGAATAAGGAGGCAGAAGAGGATCTTGTCAAGATGGAAAGATTCAAAGCACTGCTTAATATGTGGCTGGTGTTAGATATTTGGTGTGTACATATCTCCCCAAGTGAACGAAAAAAGCATTTATTTGATACTAGGGATGCTGGCCAGCAGCAACAAAAAAATCATGAACGTGAGTGAACTGGGTGCAGGAAATTTATAAATTGGAAATGACTCACATCTGAGCAGGCGCAGAAACTGAGCACACTGCAGAAGAACGCAGAAAGATCCTTGAATGGATCTCGCTGCTGAATTTCTTTCAGCGGCATGATGATATATTGTGCACACGACAGGAAGGAACAGGCCTATGGTTATTGGAGAATGATAAAATTAAAGACTGGGTCTCGAGACCTGGGGCAATTTTCTGGTGTTATGGAATGCGTATGTAACTCTTTTAACTCTATTTTTTCTCATGTTGATTGAACTACAGCCGGGGCCGGGAAAACGGTGCTTTCGTGAGCACTTTTCTATGGCTGATTATATTTATTCAACTCGCAATAGATCAGCCGTTGTCGATTATCTTCGGGAGAAATCTCCGAGCCCGAATGTCGGGGTTGCCTGTGCATACCTGAAACACAAGGAGATAGATATGCAATCCCCCGAAAATATTCTGGCAACAGTTCATATTTGGAAGGCCTATTCTCCCTGGGTCTCCAGCACACACACTTTATCATAAGCATCTTGAGAGGCGAACACAACCCTCAATTGATGAGATGCATGCAATTCTTTCCTCCACGGTGGCAAAGGTGTATATTGTCATTGACGCCCTCGATGAATATCCGGAAACTAGGCGCCATATGCTACTGAAACACCTGGCGGCAATCAGGCCTAACATTAATTTACTCTTTACTTCACGGCCACATATCACTCCAGAGATGTTCTTTCCGAATACATCAGCTCTCGAGATTCGGGTAACAGAGCAGGATATCTGCCGATATCTTGATGCACAAATTGAAAATTCCTCTCGGTTGTCAAAGCATGTTCAATCCCGTCCAGAGCTACGCCAAGAAATTGAGAACCAAATTATCGGCAATGTTGATGGAATGTAAGTGTGGATGTTTATTGATTGATAGATGTTCCAGCTGATTCAACAATGAAGGTTCCTACTTGCCAAACTCCACATCAACTCTCTCACAATAAAAAACACCGTCAAAGCTGTTAGGGAAGCTCTAAAAAGTCTGCCAACAGATTTGGAGCATACTTATGATGAAGCAATGGATCGGATTGAATCCCAAAGTCAAGATGACAGAAACATTGCCAAAAGAGTTCTGATCTGGATTGCAAATGCAAAACGGCCACTATCTGTTGCAGAACTCCGGGAAGCCATTGCTATTGAGCCAGGCACAAAAACACTTGATCAAAATGGTCTTCTTGACCCTGAGATTTTCCTTTCTGTCTGTGCTGGGTTAGTTGTTATCAACCATGCAGATGGCAGTGTTCGCTTCATCCACTATACCACTCAAGACTATATGGATCATGTGCAGGCCGGGAAATTCCCATGTTCACAAACAGAAATTGCACAGGGATGTCTCACATACCTCTTGTACAATGACTTCCTGCAGCTGCCAGATTCACCCCACAAGCTGTGTGCATTGGTGCAGGAACATGCACTACTGGCTTATTCATTCCGCTATTGTCTGGTTCATTCTGCGGGGCAGCCTGAGCTGATGCTCCGAGATATGATTCTGGCATTCCTGGCCCATGCCTCTCGATGCCTCTACAATTTCTGGCCATTGATTAGAATCATACATTGCACTCCTTCCTCCTGGGACATATGCCACAATGATGTGAAGCCCCCCAAAGACCTCTTCATTTCTGCACTGTTCAACTTGGAGGAAACAACAAAATATCTTTTGGCCCATGATACATCTATCCTGGACCAACACAAAGCACAGTCACTTATTTGGTGCTTCAAAATCTGGGAGCTTTGGAGTGATCCAGCTCCTTATCAGTCAAGGTGCCAATGCGAATGCACAGGGAGGATATTATGGGAATGCATTGCAAGCAGCATCACTGGAAGGACATGAAGCAGTAGTCCAGCCGCTCCTTGATCAGGGTGCCAATGTGAATGCACAGGGTGGGCATTATGGGACTGCATTGCAGGCAGCATCACTGGGAGGCCATGAAGCAGTGGTCCAGCTGCTCCTTGATCAGGGTGCCAATGTGAATGCACAGGGTGGGCATTATGGGACTGCATTGCAGGCAGCATCACTGGGAGGCCATGAAGCAGTGGTCCAGCTGCTCCTCGATAGGGGTGCTGATGTGAATGTGGAGGGTTGGCTTTATGGGAATGCATTGCAGGCAGCATCACTGAAAGGAAATGAAGCAATTGTCCAACTGCTCCTCAATGCTGGTGCTGATGTGAATGTGGAGGGTGGGATATTTGGAACTGCATTGCAGGCAGCATCACTGGATGGACATGAAGCAGTAGTCCAGCTGCTCCTTGATCAGGGTGCCAATGTGAATGCACAGGGTGGAAAATTTCATACTGCATTAAAGGGAGCATCATACATGGGACAGGAAGCAGTTGTCCAGCTGCTCCTCAATAGGGGTGCTGATGTGAATGCACAGGGTGGGTATTATGGGAATGCATTGCATGCAGCATCAATACATGGAAATGAACCAGCTGTTCAGCAGCTCCTCAATAGGGGTGCTGATGTAAATGCACAGGGTGGTCATTATGGGAATGCATTGCAGGCAGCATCACTGGAAGGACATGGAGCAGTTGTCCAGCTGCTCCTCGATAGGGGTGCTGATGTGAATGCACAGGGTAAAAAATATGGGACAGCATTGCAAGCAGCATCAATGAATGGACATGAAGCAGTTGTCCAGCTGCTCCTTGATAAGGGTGCTGATGTGAATGCTGTGGGTGGGCACTTTGGGAATGCTCTGCAGACAGCATCATACAAAGGACAGGAAGAAGTTGTTCAGCTGCTCCTCGATAGGGGTGCTGAGGTGAATGCACAGGGTGGCTATCATGGGACTACATTGCGGGCAGCATTAGTGATGGGCAAGTTCGGTTCAGTTCGGTTCAAAGCCTTTTTTTTCCGAACGCCGAACCTGAACTTTGGTTTAGGTTCGGACATTTGCTGAACCTTGAACCTGAACCCGCATTCAGGTTCGGTTCAGGTTCGAACTCGGTTCGAACCCGGATTTTTCCCCCAACCCAAAATGTCAAATCCAAGGCAAGGGAAGCAAAAATTTGGCACTGTGTGTGTACGGGGCATGTCATTTACTCATCCCTGAAGGTACTTCAGACCATCCGGACCACTGGAATGATAATCAGATATATCCAAAGCAGGTAGGCAGGCCTTATTTCAATCAAAACCCATGGTACAACACTGAATGTGACTGAATAGGTATTTGTACCCAAACTATGCTCCCAAATTGCTATACCATTGAATTTGTGAGGTGATAGCGACTCAAGTGCACCCAAAAATCGCTCAAAGAAATGGCATTTCGGTTCGGGGTTTGGTTCAGGTTCAGAAAAACAAACTTTGGCCTGAACCCTGAAGCTGAACTTCGGTTCAGGTTCATGAAGTTGCTGAACCTTCAACCTGAACTTCGCGTTCAGTTCAGTTCAGTTCGAGTTCGAACTGAAAGTCTGAACCGAACTTGCCCATCACTAGGCAGCATCACTGGAAGGACGTGGAGCAGTTGTCCAGCTGCTCCTCGATAGGGGTGCTGATGTGAATGCACAGGGTGGGTTTGTTGGGACTGCATTGCAGGCAGCATCAAGAGCTGGACATGAAGCAGTTGTCCAGCTGCTCCTTGATAGGGGTGCTGATGTGAATGCACAGGGTGGACATTATGGGAATGCATTGCAGGCAGCATCACTAGAAGGACATGAAGCAGTAGTCCAGCTGCTCCTTGATCAGGGTGCCAATGTGAATGCACAGGGTGGAAACTTTCATACTCCATTAAAGGCAGCATCATACATAGGACAGGAAGCAGTTGTCCAGCTGCTCCTCGATAGGGGTGCTGATGTGAATGCACAGGGTGGGTTTGTTGGGACTGCATTGCAGGCAGTATCAAGAGCTGGACATGAAGCAGTTGTCCAGCTGCTCCTTGATAGGGGTGCTGATGTGAATGCACAGGGTGGACATTATGGGAATGCATTGCAGGCAGCATCACTAGAAGGACATGAAGCAGTAGTCCAGCTGCTCCTTGATCAGGGTGCCAATGTGAATGCACAGGGTGGAAACTTTCATACTCCATTAAAGGCAGCATCATGCATAGGACAGGAAGCAGTTGTCCAGCTGCTCCTCAATAGGGGTGCTGATGTGAATGCACAGGGTGGGCACTTTGGGAATGCTCTGCAGGCAGCATCACTGGAAGGACATGGAGCAGTTGTCCAGCTGCTCCTCGATAGGGGTGCTGAGGTGAATGCACAGGGTGGAAACTTTCATACTGCATTAAAGGGAGCATCATACATGGGACAGGAAGCAGTTGTCCAGCTGCTCCTCAATAGGGGTGCTGATGTGAATGCACAGGGTGGGTATTATGGGAATGCATTGCATGCAGTGTCAATACATGGAAATGAACCAGTTGTCCAGCTGCTCCTCAATAGGGGTGCTGATGTGAATGCACAGGGTGGGTATTATGGGAATGCATTGCAGGCAGCATCACTGGAAGGACATGGAGCAGTTGTCCAGCTGCTCCTCGATAGGGGTGCTGAGGTGAATGCACAGGGTGGGGAACATGGGACTGCATTGCAGGCAGCATCACTGGAAGGACATGGAGCAGTTGTCCAGCTGCTCCTCGATAGGGGTGCTGATGTGAATGCACAGGGTGGGCAATTTTGAGACTGCATTACAGGCAGCATCAAACACTGGGCATGAGGAAGTCATCCAGCTGCTTCTGGCACATGGTACTTTGCTCACTGGCAAGAAAGACTTTGAAGGTGATGAACAGGCAGAAGAATAGTAGTCCTTTGTCCATATGCAGTTTTGAAATATTTTACTGCTCCGAGTGGGGAATTTCAATGAGTCATGGATATTGGCAGGAGATATATAGGATACACTTTTTCAACTTTGGCCTGAAGCCACCGAGACAGACAGGAACCAAGATTTTAAGTTCTTTTTCTATGAGTAAGACTGGATGAACAATTGCACCCACTTCCTGTCTATCTTTCAGATCCCAACTGAACCTGTTGCTCAAAAAAATGTAGCAAAGCCCTGTGCACTTTAGAAAACTCTTCCTGAATCAAATCAAAGTGGTAGATGTCTTTCAAAGCTTTTTTTGACCAGAAATCATGTGGAACTAATGTTGCCGCGACTCAATAAGTCGAGTCGCGACTTGAAAAGTCGACTTCAGATCAAATTTGACTTGACTCGACTTGACTTGGGACCACCCGAGTCACTCGAAGTCAACCTGAGTCGACTCAAGTCGCTGAAGTCGGACAGTTTTTTTTTTAAATACTTGAATGGATACACAAAGTCACCTAGATACATAGAAGCATTCAACAAACCATCGTAGTTACTCGGAACGCCAACAGCAAGATCAACCATCAATCTCCTCCAGCATTTCAATGTACGGCATATCCGCAAAGTCGCAACTATCTCCAATCTCTCTCCGGATGGTCTTTCTGTGGTTCTCATCAGCTGTGGATGTCAAAAGTCGCAGCCAGTCCTCTTCATCATCAGGAAGGGCTGCGGACTGCCATTCAGACATGAAGTTCAGCTGCAATTTCTTGAAGTTGAACTTCAACATCTGGAGCGCCTCAAACAGCATGGGACTGGTGCGATTATGTCGTTTGGTATCGGTCTCAGCTGAGGAGAAAAATACGCGTTCGGAGGGTACAGATGTTGCCTGAATTGCTGTGTAGTCAGTGAAGAGGCGGTATATTCTTGGCCATGTCGTTTTTCCATGGTTCTACAAATAGAATGTCATCATTGGATTGGCTGTGAGCTTTACACAAGGACACACCGCCCAATACCCAATCATATCGGTGGAGCTACGCGGAGGAATGATACTGCTCTCGTAATGTTTCATCTCGTCTTCGATTGATTGGTTTCCACCGGGCATTCTGCTGTCGGCCGAAAAATTGAGTAAGCGCTGGGTATTATGATAACGCTGTGCCGCCTTTGCTATCCCTGATTGTGCCGTTGTACCCACAGCGCGAGAGCGACCCGGTGGACCAGAATCTGATCCACGGCCTGGTGGTCCCGAATTCAAATCTGATCCAGATCCCAGAGAGCTTGAGCCAGAAGCATCTGGTTCACTTCGGATGTCTCCCTTGTAGGCCTCGAGCTTGGAAATTATGAGTACATATTTCAGGAGCTGAGAAATTGGACAACCTTGTCATAAATAATTTGCCTTGCCTTCGCTTGGTCCGTTGGACTCCAATTCTGCTTGATCCATTGAAAGCGAATGGACGGGTTGATGACTATTGTGAATTATGAATTATGGATAGCTTGAGGTATGGGATAAGACAAAAGAAATGCACTCACACATCGCAATAATATATGCATCAGTGTCGTCAAATTTAGTGTAGTATTTGTTGGCAATAGCTAAACCAGGCTGAATAAATTGGGCGGCATTTTCGGCCACCAAATCCGAGTCGGTAACCATTGACTTCCATGATGACATGAAGAGCTCAAACGCTGGGATAGCACCAGATAGAATAGGTGTGTCCTCGGCAGACATTGCTGTTTGTACAATGTGAGGTTGCTGGAGAAGAAGCCTCAGAATGAATATTATCGAAGTGTTCAACAACCAAGTTGAATACCTGCAGTATCAACTCCATCAACTCCAACTGCTGCCAATGTCGACTTTTCAAGGGGTGGTTGAATCCATGGGCATCCCGGTTCAATGTGAAAAATTGATCCACCGGCTGCAAAGTTCCTTTAGTATGAGTTCTGGCATGCGAGTAAATTCACCTCTTGCAAGTATCGCAGCTGGCAGACTATATAAAACAAAGAGTCCCACCATGTTTTGACATCAGGTAAAACCATCACAGTAGCCAGCTCAATGGCCTGTTTGACAAGTCTATTGTCGACCATAGTAGCCTCTGTCCACAGAGAATTGCGGTTGCCTTGCTTAATTATGTCGAGAAATTGGTCACAACGTTGACCAGACTTGCGGACAAAGGCAACTGTTTTGCGGGCTCGACGAATGGGGCCAGCCTTCCGTGTGGTTCATGTTGAGCGAACATTGGCAGCAGTGACATCGTCGTCTGTGCCAGTCTCGGTCCCGGGATCTGTATCTGTGTCGGAGTGGATATTGTCATCGTTGTCCCTTTCCATCTGGCGAATCACGGCCTGAGAGCACAAATTGATAATGTGGGCAAAGCACCGAATGTAATTTTTCTTTCCATCAAATTGAACACCGACTGCGTTCAAGAGCGCAGCAAGGCTGTTCATAAACGATGCATTGTTTGAAGCATTGTCCAGTGTGAAATGGCCGACCTGGAACTCGGTGACTGGCATGCCTATGATTCTGAATTCTGCTTACCCTGTGCACAATCCCAGCATGTTCAAGAATATTGAACACGATTCGTGCAAGCCGCTGACCGCGATGCGCACCCCTGATGCGCCGAAAAGCAAGTAAGGCTTGGCGTAGCACAAGTTGATCACCATCGCCTTTGCGGCCCAGCCAGTGAGCAGTTAGGGCAAGGAATGGGTGGAAACCCCTGCTACTCCAGATGTCGGCTGTGAAGCTGATCAGACCGATAGCAGTCTGCAAAAGTGCGTTAGGGTGAAATCAGATCTGTGAACTGGAGCAAGGGCTACTTACACCCAACTCCACCTTGAGCTCGATATAATAAACAACCCATGCATCAATTATGAGGTTCCAAAGCTTGGTGCGATGGGGAATATCTTCGTCCTTGAGTGTCTCCCGTAAAAGCAGCAAGAGATCCCGGAACTCGCGATTTTCAACCAAGTTGATGGACTTGTAAAAAACCAGAGTCAGTGCCCAATAAAAGAGAGAAAACTATAGACAGACAAGATCGTTTGACACAATAACCTTTACCAGCTGATCGGTAAGATTTTGAATGGAAAAAGGGAGCCACTGCAAGTCCTGTGCATGCTGTTTTGCCAGTTGTTTGTTGCGTTCTGCGGGAAGTTTATTCTCCCAGCCGTATTTGCTGATGGCATCGAGATATTCTGGGGTATGGGACTGGAGATGCAGTCTGCGTGTGGTGAGGCTGGACCCTGCAGCGTAGATTTTCCTTGCCAATTAATGAGCCAAATTCGACTTTGATAGTTCTCGCACTCACCCGCAGTCCGGGATCCGACACTTTTGTGTATTATCGAGAGTGTGCACACCAAAAAAGTATCTGCAGTCTGCAGACTTCACTTCAAGGGTTTCTGGCTGCGGCCATGCATAGCCATCAGCGTCAATGGTGTATCCGGCCCATTTGGCAGCACCACTGGCACGGGTTTGGTTTGAGCTCGAGGACCCACGCCCTCGGGCCATCCAACGTGCTGGCCGTGAAGTAGCTAGATTTTCATCGGGTTCTTCATCATCGGAATTCAAGTTAAAAATCAAGGGAGAGGGCTGAGACGGGGCTACAGTATTGCGGCGAATTTGTTGCGGGCGGCGCACAGGATGCTCGTCGGAATCAGATGAATCATCATCTGACTGAACATCGGTACGATCACGCAAACGTGGATGAGGGCTAGCCATC
Source organism: Mycena rebaudengoi (assembly GCA_029282285.1). NCBI lineage: Eukaryota > Fungi > Basidiomycota > Agaricomycetes > Agaricales > Mycenaceae > Mycena > Mycena rebaudengoi. Next base: position 1,108,027 of record JARJCX010000033.1, on the reverse strand, counting down.
CCTGTTTGCTGTGCGAACTGTGCCATAATTCGGTTTGCAGCCCTCCGGCCCGGAGTCTGCGGCAGTTGAGTGAATGGTACCGAGAGAGGGGACTGCACAGCTGATGGCCAACTCGGTGTAGTCTGAGATAAATTAGAATTACTGAATGAATTATGCACAAGCAGAAAAGTCACCATCTCAGAGGAATGCGCAGTCGATGTGCAGCCCAGACTTGGCGTTGGCTGACATGAATTTAAATCACTGAATTGTGGCAGAGCAGAAGCATCACCATCTCTGAAATTGGAGGCAAGCTACCCGTGCTGCCCGTTGCTGAGGACTGGCCTTGAACAAAAAATAGGAGTTGTCAAATGGAAAGTGATCTTGAACGCTGTACCTGTTGTTCCGCTTCTTCGCGACTGCAATCCTACTCATCGGCGGTGAGTAGATTGTATCTTCACAGTGAAAATCCATACCAGAAAGTGGGGCAAATCCGAGTTGCTGATTGCCTGCACTACGAGACTGGGAGGTTGTCGGCTGCAGGCACTCAGGAGGTGCTGCATTGTTGGAATTACTTGAAGCAGAACGTGTTGCTGCCCAAGTTCTAAGTGGCGGAGCGGTTGAGTCACTGGCATCCGGCGGTGTTTGGTTGCTGGTATCTCGTCGAGGTGCCATTTGAACTTGGGGGGTTGGATGGCATCACACTTGTATCCAGCATTTAAGTAGGACGTGGACAGACCAAAAACGAAATTCAAATCATGTACCAATGGTATGGGTTCCCTGGGAACAATCAAGGGTCGGCGAGAAGATGTTGTAAATGTGACAGACCAATACGGTTGGATATGAAATGGCACTAAAAATAATCAGCATGATGAAAATGTGCAAGAACTTGTTGGAGAAGATGCAAGGTCATATTATTATCGGCCAAAACCATGTAGCACCTTAGATCCCATGATTAGAACCATCTACCGCATTTAAAAACCGAAACATACTGTTCATCCCTGATGTATTGTCAAGACACACGACCAAAAATCGCTAGAGCTCCTCTACCAGCAACCCATATACAAGTCAAGTCGTGGCGTCACAGCAGTAGCATCGTAGCATGATAGACCTAAAATAAGACCAAAGATTAATGTCACTATGAAAGATATGAAATGCCAGACAGAAAGATGGATTCAACGCAGAAGGGAACCGAAAATGCCGAGTAAAGAATGAACCAATGGTGTTCAAGTGATTTTTATGAAGTGAGATGTATTGGAAGGTGGAAATGAAGATTTATGTCCCTATGAAAGATATGAAATGTCAGACGGAAATATGGATTCAATGGCAGAAAGGACCCAAATGAACCAATGGTGTTCGAGCGATTTTTATGAAGTGAGATGTATTGGAAGGTGGAAATGAAGATTAATGTCCCCATGAAAGATATGAAATGCCAGATGGAAAGATGGATTCAATGGCAGATGGGACCCAAATGAATCAATGGTGCTCAAGCGATTTTTATGAAGTGAGATGTATTGAAAGGTGGAAATGAACGCAGAAACTCCGTATTAAAGATGTGCCGGGGATATTTGCGAATTGGCAGATGGAAAGATGATGCATTGAGAGGTGGAAATGAACGGGGTAAACTCCAATTTGAAGATGTTCTCATGAACCGACAGATTGAACGGTGGAAGTGAACGTGAGAACCCAGAGTGAAAGATATTCCAAAGAAGCCCGAGTAAGACATGCCGAAGGAGCGAACACTGCGAATTGGCGGGCACGAGTACACCGGTGAGGAGCATGATTATTACTCGGATGAACTGCCTGAGCTGGTCTAGTTACTTTGTACCTGATACTTTTCATGCAACTCACTTGAATGTATTCAAATTTTGAATATTGAACCACCTCCAGCCCATTCTGGAACACGGCAATCAATGCTCACATCAATTCCCGGAAATAGCCATGTAGTGCACTTCAACCTACGCAAATTGAGGTCTATTGAGGTCCTACTGAGTCAATTTGCAATTGTTCGTTGTTCCTAGACATTTTTAATATTTATGTCCGACTCAAGTTGACTCAAGTCACTTGAAGTCGACTTGGACTGACCTGCGAGTCGAGTTAATTCAGACATTCGACTCGACTCGACTCGACTCAAGTCGGCTCCCAAGTCGACTTCAAGTTCCTTCAAGTCGCAAGTCGCGGCAACATTATGTGGAACCCCGCAATTTCTGACAAATAAAATCCTACATTTGATACAAAAGTATGCCGGGACAATATGGCATGAAGTGGTTGTTGTTCACATGCCAGTGTCACTTACAGAGCGGTATTTGGTGTCCTTTGTTGCCTCACAGGTTTGGTGGGAGCCTGAACCAGGCATCACAACATAGACTAAGCCTATTATTCCAAATCTGCAGGGTTCACAAGTTGAACACATTCAATCTCAATTCTTGAACAGCCCTTGCGGCATGTTTGATCAAAGGCCCGTAAAGAGATTCATAATTCGAATGAGGGAAGTAGGGCTGATATTAGCAAGAATAATATGGCTGTTGTCGGCCAGTCTGTAATAAAAGTGCAAGTTGAGAGGACTGAGTGAAATAATCAAATTTATCATAAATGCGGCACAAAGATCTCTTGTGGTCGGGATCCTATTTGTGTGGCTGTTCATTTTTTCCTTGTACTAATGGTCTGTCTTTTCAATGGCTTTTTTGGGTACTTACTTTCCCGAAATGTAATCTATGATTCAGAGCTGTCAATCTTATCTTATCTCGGCAAGCCTTATGAGCCCTTGTCTTGGAGCAGGCCGGAGGTGCTCCTCACACAGCACCTTCAAATCTCTCGAACTGGACCTGGGATTGCATTTGCTCTCAGGAGTTGAATCATGGGTGCAGAATCAGGAATGGACTGTGAAATTGGGCTCATGGATTACAGTGATCCACCTGTCAGTGAAACAGTGGAATTTTTAAAAATGATCCCACTGATATCTTGAAGTAGATTTCCATTTCAAAAATTCTGAAGAGGCTGAATGTATTGTATTTAGTCTACCTTGGTCGTCTCAAATTTTCATAGCAATTGAGCAGGAACTGAGCTCATACCACGTTGAATCAACTGTTTCATTGACCGGTTGATCAAATCACCTGCCAAATCAAGAATTGATCTCCCTCTATTTCTCCTCTCCGCGACCAGTTATCGATCCAGGTCTTCAGTTATGGAGTTATTATGTATAGTACTTCAATATGAACTATGTTTGAGTGCAGGATCCACTGAGACCCGCCCACAAACTGGGTGTTTCATTGACCGGTGTGTTTCACTGACCGGTGGATCACTGTATGTCCCTGGAGAGAATGGGTTTTTTTCAAGTTTTTCAAGTTGTAGAAAGGGGGAAAGGGGGGGGAAAGAGAGAGAGACTTCAATGAATATTCTTGCCAAAGATCTAAGCCAAATCCCGTCCGTGATATGGAGAACAAACGGATTTTGTGTCTTGGTTTATCTCAGCATCAATACCGCATTTGGTGTTGATACACGCTTTCAAGATTTATGTCTTTCCGGAGCTCGAGCCTCAAAGGAACATCGTGCAAGCCAATCCGCAATCAAGATAAAATTAGCTCATCACACGACTGCCAAATCACTGCATCAGACGCGTCTCCGAGTCTCATCTCCACTCACTTCTCATTTGCGCCCCTTCCTCAACTGTCTCAACACTCGGCTGCAGATGCATACAGAAACACTCTCGCCATGTACATCTGCTAGAGCCACCAGCCATCTGCGCTCAAATAGCGCTGCAATTTACGGGCTTGGCACTGCAGAATTCTAGACCTCGAAAACTTGATGAGTAGCAAGGATGGAGGTACCGGACTAGCACTAAGTTTTGCATTCATACCACACGTCGCATCTGCCTCCGCCTTCATGCCGCAACCTCCGCCCGCAATTCGTCATCAGTCCCGCAAGTCCACCACCCACTGTGCACGCAGTATCATGGAAAATGCGGTTCCACAGCCGCTAGCATTTATGCACGTGAATTCACGCTGCGAACTGCGTGCAGCTGTGAAATTGCATTGTGTGCTGGTCCGATTTTTCTTCAAGCTGTAATAAAATACAAAATCTGCAACCATGCTACGCGGTACCGTTCTGGGCTGCCAACCGGGCAATGATAGTCTCCTCCGATATCCATGGACGCTCGCCCTCTCTGAGAGGTGGGTGCCTGCACCCACAAAATTTTTAACCGCCCTTGCCACTACACTCAAGCCTCTTGCTGCAAAGGTGCTTCACGCAGCGCGCGCAATGTCTCAGAGCAGATTTCAATGTCCCTATGACAGGTGCAGAGGCCTCAGGCAGTAAGATCTGGTGCTGCGTTCGGTGAATAGGCGGAGCTAGCGGCACAGACAAAGGAGTACTTGTACTCCCTGGTTGCTGGGTGATATTTTGAGAGGCAGCTGTTGAGATCTGAGGCAGTGGCTCGGGTTCCCATTCTGCAAAAGCAGTGTCTTCGTTTTCAATGTGCGGCACCGTAGTCATTGAATCGAACGATCTGGGATCATTGGAAGCTAGCAATAGAGGTCAGAGACAGGGCCAATTGAAATAGAAAAGGTGCTGACGATCAATTGACAGGTCAAGTTCGCCGTCAGGGCAAGGTTCGGGAAGCGGGATTGCTGGAAGAACCTCAGTGTAGTTGTCTTCAGAATTTAAAAGATCTAGGAGGGGTTGATGAGCGATAAAATTGCTCCCATCTGCCAGAGTGGAGCGCTCCGAGCTCCACAAGATCGTCTTTTGTGGTGAGCTTCCAATTGCTGTGGGAGTTTGTAATAAAGCCTTTGATCCGAGTCCGTGATAGTACGGGATTGTCCATCCGCGAGCTCGTTCCAAAACTGGGCCATCTTGAAGAAGTCGATGTTCTTGTGGTGCTCGTGTGCGGGATGCGCCGTTCCTCCCTTTCGGAATTTCTGGTGGTTAATGTTAGCCTTGAAAGTAATATATTCTTTGTGCATGTGAACTGGCACTACAGCACAGAGGATGAGGTGGCGAAGTTGAAGGTATCTGTACAGATTTGTTGGTTTGGTGGACAGCCTGGTGATAACATTGACTGGGGTGTCTCGATGGTGAGGAACACCGGTAATGCGGGGTCAGGGGAGGGTTGTCATTTTGAGTTCGTCTGCAAGCAATTTTGAAATTGGGAGAATGCCTATGGTTTCCGAGGTAGCAATGCGAGTGGATAGGACACGGGGGAGAGGAAATGAAGCTTTTGCACCAACGGCAACGGCAGACTCAACAATTTCGTCACGCATCCAGATATCATGGTGCCCACGGTATTTTTTCCCGGTGTGGTTATGAAAGCCAACCTGTCAAGTGTTAAATTGAGGTTGAAAGCAGGAAGCCGTGGATAAATGAATACCTTGTTGTTTCGCCGAAGAATCCAATTGATGAGCAGGCACTCTGCAAGCTCTGGAGAAGCGCGTAGCGAACCGAAAATTTGACGGACTGTCATGTGGAAGCCGCCCTCGATAGAGTTTGTCCCATGAACAGTGCGGTACAGATTTAATCCATCGCGGTCTTTCCCCATGAGATAATAGAGGGATACCGGCCGGATCTGACAGGTAACCCTTACACACTGTTTCAAGGAGATTTTTGACCATCTCCTTCGCCTCATCGGAGAAAAATGAACCACGAGTCATTTTCGTGGAGCACTCCATATCCGTGTAGGCAGCAAACAACTTCTGCAGCCTCTTTAAGAGAATCTCACGGCTAGGAATATAGCGGCGGTGTGAGCTCCCACTTCGCTCGACCCACCAACTGGCACCAGATCGCAATAAATTACCACCTATCAACCCCAACGGTATTCCCTATACCCCCACTGAGTCAAATACATCGCCACCGTTCAAGCATACCACCAAACACTCATCATCACGTCATTCTGGGCCCCTATCTTCCCTATGCCACCAACGAACAACGATCCGGGTCTCCACTTTTCCTCAAACCGCCTTCTCCCCCAGCTCCATCACATCTAGAACCCATATTAAAACCCACAAACACCCCTCGAAAATAATAAAAAGGTATGTACGGTTATTCACCTGCCTCCCTCTGCTTAGGCAATGGGAGGCAAAGAAACAAATAAGCTGTACACAGTCCTAGTGTGGTTTGAACATGTGTCTCTCGGTTATGAGTGTCATAAACCGCTAGACCATAGGACCGCTATATTTCCTGGAATCCACGACAATGGGATAGTGCACTACAGGGCCAGGCGCTTGACATAGGACCCAGAGACGGGTATATATCACTCAGGAGGAACTATGAGCCTGAGTGTAACACAGACCAGGCATAAAGGGCATCGTTTGCATGCGTCATTGCCAGCTTGGCTTGGCTGAAGACCTGGGATATGCGATGTCATGTTGTATGACTAGAAGGCGATGCTCGTGCGACCCGGGGCGCACCAAGACCACTCACTATCTCACTATTAATAGGTCCAGATGTCCTATGACGACTTGGTGGCCATACGATCCTGAGTACGCCAAGAAGGTCTCATACCACACAACCCGGAGGGGCATGTTAGCCAACAGGTGATTCCGGGTCCTCGTAACAAGACAATCTATTTTGAGCCCCAGGCGACCAAGCTGGCTATGACAGGCAGGCGCCGGTGAGGAGTCATATGGTAGGAGAGGGGGGGGACCCGGGAGAGGGAAAACTATAAATACAAGGATCATTCTTCACATAAATTATCACCAAGTTCCCCTGTATTTTTCTAGTCTACACTAGCAAAAGGATAAAAATACACCCAACTATAGAGCTCTCTGGTCATCGAGCAGGCTCTCTTGTGAAACATCTCCCTCTGCTTTTCGAAGCACTCACAAGATCCTCCCGGATCACATCCTTCACCCAAAAAACACTCTGGTTTGAGGAAAACGATACTCGTACATGGAAACGCTGCTGTCACGAACTTACTCGCAATACAAAATCAGGGTGCAGTAGCCTCAACCCACCATCTATGCTAAACACGGTCAGCCCTTCCTTTCTGTGGATATATCCAACTAGGAACTTCCACCAGTAACATACGACATCCGGATACTCCTCAGACACTCTCGCCTGAGCATATCATCTTATTCGCCTCGATCGACAACCCGGATCCCCTTGTATACGTTACAAACAGGGTCAGAGACAAGGAATTTTCCCTCTGGTCACTGTCTTTGGCAATAAAACACCCTGAAAGCTATAAATCCTCTCGAGTCCGGCACTACTCATGCTCCCGCATCGCTCTGAAACAACTGTAGGGATTGCAATAGGTTGATTGGCGCAGGAGAAGGCCTAGTATCAATCCTCTTCATTGACATACAAAGTGAAATATAGCTAAACACACCTGGAGAAGCGATCTGGGCACTCTTTGAGCTCTTAATTGTTATATTCTGGCCACTCAAACACCTGGAATAACCGCCAGCAGATCTGATATACCTAGTAGCACCCCCATAAGCATTAATTAGATCTGCTTGGGGTAACCCATGCACTAAAAACAAATTAACTACACCGTTCACAAAAAACTTGCTCCACTCCACTGCCTTGATTATTTCCCCAAGAGGACGTACCTTTCTGAAACTCACAGATCTACTTGCAGTCACCAGAACCACAGTCAACATCACAGCGGATGCAGCGATTGAGAGCAGCAGATTTGGCGCACTTGGCATATTCCCAGCTCACGCTGTTTTTTTCGAGGATGGCGTGGACAGCGAGCTTGTCGGATCTGTCCTGGATGAAGATCATTTCACTAAAATCATGAGCAAAAGCTTTAAATGCAGAGTGCTTCTTTGGCAATAGGCACAGGAGTCGATCCATGTAGTGGAATGCGTCATCAAGGATGCAGGTCGGAAGCTTCTGCGCCTGATAAGCGTCGTTGAGAAGGGAGACTGTGTGCTGGACACCCTCCATCATAATGTCGACAGGAGTGGTCTAAAACACACGGTTAATTCGATAATCCAGATAAAAATATTATATTATATGTCCTACCTCGCGGTCGTTGAACCCACGCAGTTCATCGTCAACACCTTGCATCGCATCTTAGTCAAGTACCTTGGTTGGTAAAGTAACTTGCAATGGCGAGAATAAAAAATGACCAGTTCAACCTCAAAAGCCAGGCGACCATATCTATCCTCCCCAATCTCTGAGTCCAAAGTATCCAACCCAGAATCATCATCCACACTCGCAGACCATTCTTGGAACTCAATTGAGGGAGGGTCCGATGATGAGTATGTCAGTGAAAAGTCCGAATCCTCGTCAAGAGATGCGGTTGGAGGCATAAATCCACGGGAAATTGGTCCGGGTGAGATGGGCGCAATTTCACCATGGCTTAGGAGTTGCGATGTCGTTACAACAATTTTCGTGGAATGGGTAACAATCCATTCCAAGGTTTGCTTGTGTAACGAATGTATCGCTCTGGGAACAAGCACCTTCACATAATTAGCTTAGAATAAATGCTACAGTTGTTGAACTCACATTTGAGATCTCAACAAGGGAGTGTGAAGCAGAGACATTTATCCGCTTCTTGGTGCCTAGATCATCCATAACCATGTCCAAAAATCCTTTGTGGTTTCCGATAATGGAACCTTCCACAATGGCTTTACACCCCTGGACCAGAGTTACAAGCTGCCCATGCATAGCACCCTGTATCGGCTGCAAGGGCAGTCCGAGAGAGTCACAACGACTGAGCGAGACATAAATCTGCCACTGACGGTCAATCTCTGTGAAGAGGTGGCTGTTGCACTCCGCAGCGGTGGAGAGGGAGAGGGGATAAGCAGGAAATTCGGTGGTGGGGAATGACACCCATAGAACAGCACCTGCAAGAGCGTGGAGCGGAGACGAGATCTGTCAAAACACCCTTGAGCTTGGCATATTTTCCAAGTTCAAGCACCGGCACATTTTTCAGCTTCAAGTTCACACGTAATTCAGGGAGAAATAGTCCCTCTGAGATTATTTCGAGACTCTTGCAGATGGAATGTCCCATCTTGAGGACAGTCGGGTTGGTGAAAATAGAACGCAACGATGGTGGTACATCGCTTGATGAAGTCAGTGCGGTAACCTATCCAAAAATTCAATAACTTCAAGATAAACAAAATATGGTGCGCACTTTGTAGCCCTCTGATACCAATTTCAGTTCAATTGAGGGCTACAAAGCTGGAGGAATTTCTTATACGCAATTCTGGCTCTATGACATTGACTGGAGTAGTTACAAACACCCCCCCAAAAAATTTCAACTCATTTGGATCTGATTTTGGCATGCTAGCCCAGGTTCTCACTCAGAAGTCCTAGTTTCTCAAGACACCTGAAGATATGTTTTATTTTCTACTTTAGCTCTATCACTAATTTCATATGGATTAGGCGGTCATTCCTATATAGTTTTTATGTCAATTGACACAATACTCGTTGAGTTATGGGCAAATTGGTCGCGGGGATCAAAAATATCCCAAAACGGGAATTTTTTCATCCGCGCCGTCGGTACTGTTATTAGCTGTAAAGCTTAAAGGTTAAATTATCAATAAATTGCTGAGTAAAAAATCGAATCAATCGGTGTTTAATATTACATCAGTAGAAATTACTACACGTGCACTCGCCAAGTTGAACGAATAACGGAGAAATGTGGGTCCCGCAAATGTGTCCGGTAAAAACTAGTTTTGAGTTGTGCACTTATATGGGTAGCGGGCTGTGCCGCTTGTCGGCCTTACTGGGCTTATTGGGGAGAGTAAATAAATTGGATAGCTTGATTCAAGCTTGATTGGTACATTGCACATTCCGAGGAGTATGTAGGAAATTAGGTAGGATGCAGGATTGCTGGTCCAACAGTAACAGTGGGAAATCAATAATGCGAGACTCTGGCAGGCATACATAACAAAAAAACATTATCGATAGTAGAATATTGTTATATGAACTGCTCGTCAACGGATGATGATGTGGTTTATCACGGCGTACCGGCCAGATGCGGTTTATCGTGGCATACCATTCCTGACATGGTTCATTACGGCATACCTGACACGGTTTATAACTTAGTGGCATACTAACAATGAACAAATCAGTGCGTGGTCCAAGGAGATAAATATCCAAAATTTAGAGTCCATCCGAAGCGCCTTCAACGTACTCACAGGTGGCTGGCATCCGGCGAAGAGCTTGGGGAGGAACGGCTGTGCTTGAAGTGCATAGCAAGAGTCGATCCCGAGGCGGGGAGGAACCAGAACATTGAAACGGTGCACCCAAGTATAGTCGTGAAAAGTATAATCTCAAGATATGTGCAAGACGCACACAAAATGAACTACACCCAACACACACACACACTACTACTACTTGACTATATTGGTGCTTCTATAACTAGGGTCCTCTCAATCAGAATTGAGTAAGATGAACCGTAGACAGTTGCAATGAATGACTATAGATCTAATTGTACCCTTGGGAATATTTGTGAGTATTACTCGAGAACCTTGACTAAAGTCTCTCACAAGAGAAACACTATCTTTGGGGTGTCTGGATGGAATGAAACACAGTTGCGAGTGTACTTGAACAACTCTGACAACTTAAGCCACACTTGGACTGAACTTTAGGTCACTTGAGACCATCTTAGACTTTACTTCTTTGGTACTTAGACTGCAACCGAACTCAAAGGAACGATATCAACAGCTATCCTCCGTCTTGACACTTAGTCGCGACTCTTAAAGGACCACTTCGGTACAGACTTGACTGTTTCTTATGACTTTCTTATTCAGCTTACTTTGCTGGGACTTTGGTTCTCAAACAACTATGTTCTGGTTCTATATATTTTCTGCTAAAAGTAGTACAACTTCAAAATGTGTTTAAACAAATCTCCGTGTAAAACCCAGACATGCACTGACCCCGTGACCCACAACCAATGATGACAATAGTCACGGCTATAGTAGCTGGGAGGAAAATACAGTCCAGAATTGTGTTATTCTACTGAGACTTTATACTAATTTACAATCTATTTTAGTACATGCCAGATAAGGAAAATGAGTAATAGAAATGAGGTATATGGTCCTTTTATCCATCTATCAACCGCGTTTGATCGGAGATCTGCGGCCTGTAGCCTATAGGATTCAATCCCGACAGTCTAGACTAGTTCCGAAAGTTCCGGAGAGCCTTCAGGGTCATCTATCTTTAGTCAAGGCAAGATCCGGAGCGATCTAGACCGCCTTGACGCCATATTGCGTGCTTTCGACCTAATCATGACAACCACATCTTTCATGTGAATGCTTGATCAGATCTTTGGATCTTCTCGGACTTCATCGGGAATCCTCGGATTGACTCGCTTAGTCAACTGGTTCACCATCTGACATGTGATCACACTTTTGGAGCTCGCCCAAAGGTCTATTTTGGTAGTCGCGACTCTTCCATTATTCACGACTGTTTATCTGTGCCTGAGAATTACTATTTCTCATACGACTTGGAGTCATGACTATTATCTTAGTCACAACAAGACTATATTGGCCCAAAATCCCCGCTAGAGGTCTATGATCTTTGTGTAGCAGTGTTTAAATAAATATGGATATTCATACAATCTCTTTGGTATGGTTTCTAGTGATCCTGCGTGATACCGCCCTCACATATGAGTTATGGCCACTATCAGACAACTACTCACGACTAACTCGCTGAACACTGTACTGACCCCACATTGTTTAGAGTATTGTATACAGTCGCAGTACGGTCAATCGCTTGTATTCCATCACATCTTTGAGACTCAATCAGCAGCTCGGAGCTTACTCTGACTCTAATTGTGTACCACCGAGCAGTAAGATGATCGGTTTAGACTGAGTTTCGCCAAATTGTAAGCGTGTTTTCATTTCAGTCGTCTCAACGTGTTCCGTGTTCGAATGCGGATTGTTGTTGACACCCGGGGGAGCACATGGGCCGGTAAAGTGTCACTACATGCGGGTTGAACCTGAAAATCCGGACGCAAGCGGAGCGGAATCAGCGTTTTGACTGGTGGATTTTTAGTGTTGCAATGAACAAGGTGTTAGCTGCGACTTTGGACATGAGACGGCCCCTACTCGCAACTTGAAAGGGTCCGACTCCGCTAGGCAGGAAAAGTGCTGGGCTACGGGACGTGCATGCGCGACTTGGGATGCATGGCTTGCACTGGATATCTGCATGAACAAGTTAGTTAACTGCCAGGCCCCAGGTAGGCGTGAAAATGCTTTTAACAGATGCGTTCTAGGTTTCCAATTTGAACAAGCGTGATTCATCCGGATCAATTTCAACGTTTGATAGGGATCATGGGAGATTCAGGGGCACAGAACGCGGAGTGTTTGAAGAGTTGCACCAGGGCATCGAGGAGAAGTGGCTCCTGAAGGCGACTTGGACACTAGTACTGTGATTGACCGGTGGACCATCTGAGACCGAGTCGATGGTGAAGACAGCGAGGGGTTATGTATGTGAAGCTCCAGGTAAAGTGAACCATTTTTGATGCGCCGTGTGGAGAATTTCAGCAGATTACTGTAATGTCGTTGGAAGCACTTCTGCGGACTTTTGAGTAGCCAAGGTATGTGTGCACCGGCGACTTCCCCAGGCCAAGATGTGAAGAATAAGGAAGGCAGAAATGGCAGTCGGAGGAGATGGATATATGATGTCAAATGACGCGTTCTTGGTTAATTGAAATTATTCAGTACTTTATGCATGTGTCATAGAATAAATCATACATTCAAGCCGTTGGAGTGGCCACATCTGCATTTATGACAACGTGTCTGCTGCCCCACGCGCCTCTAGCCGAATTCGCTCGCGTGTGCTGTCTTTCAGGAAATCGCTCTGCTCCTCGCCGAAGCCATACGTGATATCGCTCGTCGACGAGTAGGTCTGCACCACAATTGGCGGCACCACGCTGAAGAAATGCGTGCCGGGCTGCAGGCGGTGCGCCTGTTCGTGCTCGTGCTCGTGTTCGCGTTGCAAGACGACAAGCTGCACGAACGCGTGGTCGATCGGGCACAAGTACGCAAAAGCCGCGGTGCGGAGGTGGCACACGAGGTGCTGGGCGCCAGTGCATTTGATGGTGTACGCGGTCGTGCAGAGCGGCGTGCCTGCTGGGTGGAGGTGCGGGTTCGTCGGGAGCACGTGGAACATGTTTTTGTTGCTCACGCAGTGGCCTGTGCGATCCGCGTCAGAGGGTGCAGGTGCGAAGCGAGCCGAAAGGGTGTTACCTATCATCAGGACGTCCCAATTTGACGGCAGGGCATGGAATAGATATTGCAAGCGCCGCTCGAGGGTCCATTCCATGTCGATGTCGTCTTCGAGCACGATGGCAAGGTCATCGGCCCCTTCAGCGATTTTGCGCAGGACGTCGTAGTGTGACTTCCAGCACGCTACCTGTATTAATTGAATAGGCAGGAAGATGAAATTTAATACAAGGGACCTGCCTGCTGCGGGCGGATGGGGTACATGTCCTTAGGGTCTGGCCCATAAAAGTTCATGCCGTCTGCCCCGTGGTTTGTGAACATCGGCAGCCGGTCATCCGGAACGGGGATGGGATCCAGCGGCGGGAGGTTTGACTCCACCAGCGGCAGCGTCCAGAGATCAGCGCCTTTCAGACCCAGGGGGTCCGAATCACGCTGGATGTCGTCCGCCCATTCGAACTTAAATGGGCTGGGGTCTTTCCGCGGGTCCAACTCATGCACGCGGTGCGCGTTCCGCCACCACCAGAGCCGTTCCACGATCGTCGAGACGCTCTCTTCGCTGTAATGCATGGCATTGTGCCATGTGAGGTTGATGTCCAGCGCACTGGCTTCCCGTCACATTAATAAACGAAGAACAAAAATAAAAATAATCGGCGAGCGGCTCACCGAGCTGGGCCATCTCCTCCCGCCTGTCGGCCCTGCTGGGTAAGTTGATCACGTATATCCTGCCTGCGCCGAGCCTCCGCGAATGCGGGAGGCTATCGGTGGGCTGCATGCTGCTCAGACGTTCGTGATAGCTCAGGGAAGTTTTGGCAGTGCTGAAATTTGAAGAATCCCCAAGCACTTGTCCCAGTTTCAGGGCGGCTTGTTGAATTTGATACAGCACCAGCAGACAAATTGTCAGCGCGGCCATCCCAGCTACGTGTCGACGAGACATGGAGAGGTGGGGAAAGGGAGTCCTGCATATGAAATGACCATTCAGAAGACCTCTTGTAGCTTGTCTTGCAGTTAACAGGGGTCAGCGGTGGTCAGCTGTCTTGGACGCTGCAGTAGTGATATAGCATTGATTCGAGCGAGTAGAGGGCGAGAATGCGAGAATACGATTGGTACGGAGTAGTTTGGGACCAAGAAGAAACTGATGCCACATTCCCTAACTTGGATTCGACAAGGCCATAACGGCGCTCCCCTCTTCAACACGACCTTGCCCGAGTACGGATGACTATTTTCTCTCCAAGGTGCAAATCTCTGGCCCAGCTGGAGACCGCTCGGGATATAACTTGATGTGATTTAATTGGATCGGTCTACGACTACTTAGCTGTTGGAGATTTAGAGCAAATTATTCTACGGCGTACTGAAATTATATCAATCGCTGCATCATAAACTCCCTCCCTGCCCTGCACACTGCTGAGTCTTGAGATCCTCTGTGCACGCATTTTAAGCGCAATTAAGCGCTATTTCAAGGTCGAAGCCCGGTCAAGTGATCCTACAGCAGCGGCAAGTCTACAGCATTTAAGCGCCTGCCAGCTCTCTCTCTCTCTCTCTCCCCTCCGTAGAGTCTCATGGCTGAAATATTCGGTCTGGTTGTCGGAATCCTCGACCTCCTCACAACTTTGAAAGCAGGCATCGAGGTCGGCGTCGATACCATCAATGCAGCCAAAGAACAACGTGACATGCTTGGCGAACTCCGCCACCTTGAGCCACTGCTGAAGGACCTCCAGGATCGCCTGAAACGCAACCAATCCGTCAACGGGATCCAACAGCTCAAGGACCCGCTGTCTGAGTTCAAGCTGGTGATGGAGCACATTCGCGACAATCTGCAGTCCGCCAATAAGGCGCGGTCGTCCAAGGCTTGGAAGGCAGTGACCTGGGCACTGCGGAATAAGAAGGGGACACAGGAGGATATCAGGAAGATGGAGCGCTTCAAGGCTTTGCTCAATAACTGGTTGACGATGGATATTTGGTTAGTGCCTTCTCAGTCCGGGTCATTGAGGCTAACAATATCTCAGGGATTCATCCCAAGAGCAGCAACAAGATAATGAAAGTGAGGTGCCCAGCATTGGTACAGTGTATGTACTGACATATATCCAGCCGCAAAGCAAGACAAAATCATCGAGTGGATGTCACCACTCAATCCTTTCCGGTGACACAAAGATATTCTTGGCATGCACCAAGGAGGGACCGGACAATGGCTCCTCACGGATGTAGGCTTCACCACCTGGAAAGAGAGCGTTGGGGAACTCTGTGGTGTCATGGCATCCGTATGTTCTTCTCTGGCCGTTTGCATCCGCTAATATATTGCCGATAGCGGGCAC
This sequence comes from Mycena rebaudengoi, assembly GCA_029282285.1. Lineage (NCBI taxonomy): Eukaryota > Fungi > Basidiomycota > Agaricomycetes > Agaricales > Mycenaceae > Mycena > Mycena rebaudengoi. The sequence continues at coordinate 1,092,621 of JARJCX010000033.1, read as the reverse complement.
TGGAAAAACTGTCCTTTCGTAAGTCCAACTCAGTTGGGGTTGTGAGTGTATAATTAATTACCTGCCATTAGATCAGTTGTCGTAAACTATCTTCAAGCCCAGTTCCAGCCAAGCGGGAATATCGGTGTTGCCTGCCTTTACCTAAATCACAAGGAGGGTGATCTGCAGTCTCCAGAAAATCTCCTTGCCAGTCTGTGGTGGCAACTTGTGATAGGTAAACCACTTGTGGCTTCGGTGCACAAGTTATATGAACATCACCACGATCGCCGCACTCGGCCCTTGGTACAGGAGATTGACAATGTGTTGTGCGGTGTCATTGCAGAATACTCAAAGGTTTATTTTGTAATTGATGCCCTCGATGAATATCCGGAGGATCAGCGGCATTGGCTACTCAATCATCTTGCCACGTTGGGCCCCAAAACCAATGTGATGCTGACTTCAAGACCTCATATCACACTCAATCCTACCCACTTTCCCGAGATACATACCCTTGAAATATGTGCCACAGAGGATGACATTCGTCGATATGTGGACAGCCACATTCAGATGTCACCTCGCTTGTTGAGGCATGTCCAGTCCCAGCCCGAATTGCACCAAGAAATTGAGGCAAAAATCCTTAATAATGTTGAGGGAATGTGGGCCTCTAAATTTGTTTAGCTCTGAAGAATATACCTAAATGTTATGTGCAGGTTCCTACTCGCCAAGCTCCATGTTGACTCCCTTGCTACCAAGATCACCGTGAAATCACTCCGTGAAGCTCTGAAAAATCTACCCAAAGATTTAGAGCACACATATAATGAAGCCATAGAGCGGATTGAGTCACAAAGTGAAGAGGACAGGAAAATTGCATTCTTGGCTCTCACCTGGGTTGCAAATGCCAAGAGACCCCTTACTATTGCAGAGTTGCAGGAGGCAATTGCAATTGAAGTGGACTCCAGGTCACTTGATCCAGACAGTATTCTCGACATCACATACATTGTCAGTGTCTGTGGGGGATTGATGGTCATTGACCTAGCAGATGGCCATGTCCGGCTGATTCATTACACTACCCAGGGTTACCTGGACAGTGTGCAAGCAACTAAATTTCCATGGGCACAGACAGAGATCACTCAAGCATGTCTCACATATTTGTCCTTTGAGACTTTCCAAGACCTCCCAAGTTCTTGGGAAGTTCAGGATGATGCATATTCATTACTGGATAGACATGCACTCCTTGAATATGCCTTGAAGCATTTTCTTACCCATGCTGCAGGCCAGCCAGAACTCCAACTTGAGACTTTGATATTGACTTTTCTGGCTGGGGCTTCCCGATGGCATGATTTCTGGGCAGTGGCCCACTTTCACAGGCTACATGATTGGAATATTCCATGGAATTATAACAATTGGCCAAAAAATCCAACAAAGCATTGGTTTGCAGTGTTGTTCAACTTGCAGCATATATTCAAGAAACTTCTAGTACAAGAAGGACTCATTGATGACAAGCCATTGATTGTTGCATCCTACTATGGCTACATGGATATAGTCCATCTGCTCATTGAGAAGGGTGCAGATGTTAATGCACAAGGAGGAGGATATGGAAATGCACTACAGGCTGCATCATCCTCGGGGCATGAGTCCATTGTCCACCTGCTCATTGAGAAGGGTGCAAATGTTAATGCACAAGGAGGAGAATATGGAAATGCACTACAGGCTGCATCATCCTTGGGGCATGAGTCCATTGTCCACCTGCTCATTGAGAAGGGTGCAAATGTGAATGCACAGGGTGGATGCTTTGGAAATGCACTACAGGCCGCATTATTGTCGGGGCATGAGTCCATTGTCCACCTGCTCATTGAGAAGGGTGCAAATGTGAATGCACAGGGTGGACGCTTTGGAAATGCACTACAGGCTGTACCATATGGCAGCCATGAGTTCATTTTCCACCTGCTCATTGAGAAGGGTGTAAATGTGAATGCAGAGGGTTGCAACTTTGGAAATGCACTACAGGCTGCATCATTCTTGGGGCATGAGTCCATTGTCCACCTGCTCATTGAGAAGGGTGCAAATGTTAATGCACAAGGAGGAGAATATGGAAATGCACTACAGGCTGCATCATCCTTGGGGCATGAGTCCATTGTCCACCTGCTCATTGAGAAAGGTGCAGATGTGCATGCACAGGGTGGACTCTATGGAAATGCACTACAGGCTGCATCATTCTCAGGGCATGAGTCCATTGTCCACCTGCTCATTGAGAAGGGTGCAGATGTGAATGCACAGGGTGGACAGTTTGGAAATGCACTACAGGCTGCATCAGCAAAAGGGCATGAGTCCATTGTCCACCTGCTCATTGAGAAGGGTGCAGATGTGAATGCACAGGGTGGGTCATATGGCAATGCACTACAGGCTGCATCATTCTTGTGGCATGAGTCCATTGTCCACCTGCTCATTGAGAAGGGTGCAGATGTGAATGCACAGGGTGGACGCTTTGGAAATGCACTACAGGCTGCAGCATCATATGGCGGGCATGAGTCCATTGTCCACCTGCTCATTGAGAAGGGTGCAAATGTTCATGCACAGGGTGGACGCTTTGGAAATGCACTACAGGCTGCAGCATCATATGGCGGGCATGAGTCCATTGTCCACCTGCTCATTGAGAAGGGTGCAGATGTTCATGCACAGGGTGGACACTTTGGGAATGCACTACAGGCTGCATCATGCTCGGGGCATGAGTCCATTGTCCACCTGCTCATTGAGAAGGGTGCAAATGTTCATGCACAGGGTGGACTCTATGGAAATGCACTCAAGCTGCATCATCCTCGGGGCATGAGTCCATTGTCCACCTGCTCATTGAGAAGGGTGCAAATGTTCATGCACAGGGTGGGTGCTATACAAATGCACTACAGGCAGCATCAGCAAATGGGTATGAGTCAATAGTCCGCCTGCTTATCAAGAATGGTGCAGATGTTAATGCAGAGGGTGACAGGTTCTATGGGAATGCCCTACAGGCAGCATTGGACAATGGTCGCCAGTCTGTAGTGCACCTTCTGCTTGAACACAATGCCAAGCGGCCACAGTGGCCGCGGCGGGAGCGGAGGGCTTCTTTCCCAGAGTATTTGACTTATTCTTTGGATGCCTCAGCACTGAGGATCGGAAAGTCGCCTTATATTTGACTTGAATCAGAGCCATCCTGGTATGATTTTGCTTTTATTCTTTTGATTATGTATTCTCATGCCTCCTGTAGATGGGTGAATTGTCGAGATGTGTGTTGCACAATTGGATTTGTATTGAAAGTTTTGTATGAAGTTGTGTAAAGATACCCATTCTATGGTTCCTATTATTTGTCAAAATGTTAGAGTCCAAAATCTACCTAGTACAGTGCTGGTTCAGACAGGAAAAAATTGTCTCTGCCAATCACAAGCATTGCAGCCGCAGTGTTCCATGATGGCATCGGCTTTTCCCGGTCCCAACAGGTGCAAAGAGGTGAACGCCCAAGACCGAAAAAGGCAATTTATCCATCTTGCTTTTTAATGTCATCTATCTTTGTACTTTCTCCGGATGGGGACTCGGAAGCACTGAACCATCTTTTTAATCAGCACTCAAAGCTCATTTCACAGCTATCTGGGCCTTAGTGAAGACGGCAGTGACAAATTCGCAATTCGGTGCTTGTGAATCTCCGAAGAAAAAAATTGCTTCAAATGAAGCAACTGAGACGCGTGATATAAGTTCTGCCAATTATATATCCACTGTCCTTCTTTGTACTGAAAATACAGTACCAAGTTTTCCCAAATGTCATAATTCCTCATTTGTTGCTCACCCCACGCTTGCAATTTTGAGTCCAGCTCTACTTTAACTAATTGCCTGTATTTTTTCCACTCCTTGAATCCCTCTTTTTTGCCATTACAAAATGTGTTTACAGGGAATTGAAACTTCATTCAGTATTGATCCCACTTATGTACCATATTCTCGTCTCCAAGCTGAAATGTCCTTTCGAGCCCGTCTAGATTTCATCACAACGTGTCCCAATAAGTAGGTGTCTGCAGTATATTCTAGTGTGAGTTTACTTCAACGGGTCGGATTTATGCATATTCATGCTCCTGATATCACCCCCCATATATTACGGGTTCGCCTATCATTAATTATATATATCTACATGCTCTCATTATGTGCATGCTCTTGAACACGATGCGCATCCCCGGCGACTCTTCAGCTTCAAGGACTCGAGTGAAGGAAGGTTTTCCAGGTGAAAAGGCAAAATGTTATTATATTCATTTATCTCGGCCGTGAAAAATTAATAAATACTATCAATGACCGGGTACTGGGCCACCTAAGGATTTATCGCTGGTTCTCGAGAGCCATAGTGTCCATATACCATAGACTGTTTGGTGGAATGAAGGCAGGTATCCTGCGAATGGTTCGAGACCATTTCTGCGAATTTACATAGGGTGTTGATTGACCGGTGAATTTCTTTCTGCCGGTACCCCCAACAGATGCAAATACTAGCTAGTGGGCCACCCCGTCAAATTGAGTTCTGCAGGCCCAAACTGGCCGTCTCGTTGTTCAGGAATAATACAGGGAAGGACTAGGGAGGATTCTGTGTAGTTACAGTATACATAGAAGCAATGGGATGGCGGAAAAAAAAATGCCTGAGATGGCGGCAGAACCGGCGGAATGGGAGATTCTGGACTACCCAGGCGCCTCGTTGGGGCCAACAGCTGTGGCGGCCCAAAATCAGAGACATGTTGTTTTATATGAAGTATTACAACATACCAGGACCCCCACCCTTATTTCAAGATGTCTCTAGCTCCCAAACAAAATTCAAATGTTTCGGTGCCTCAAATGTCTCGGGCACCGAATTTGGGTGGTTTGGGATAAAGGACGGCAGTTAGAAGGGAATTGAGAGAAGAAAAAGTTGGAGGACACACCAAGCTGGAGTATGCCCGACTGTAAAAACCTTTGCCAAATCCCAGACCCGTAGCATGGATGGGTTGCACGCTGTGGACGTGGCCAGCATGAACCACTCAGGATTGAAGCCGAGGTTTATCCACGCCATAGCAAGAGTACGTGGGGCGAATGGGCGGCATATTCGATCAGGGATTGAAGCCCTGCATCGTGCGAGTAAACTGAGCCCAGAAAGCCATCGAAAGATGGAGAACTGGCAGAGAAAGAGCGAGGGCAGTTGTGCGGGAGAAGAAAACACTAAGAAAACGATGGTTGGAGCTCCTCGGCCGACAGTGCACGTGCCATAACCTTTGACCCGAACATCACTTTCGGTCCAAAAACAGTATGGACCATCATTAGAGGTCCAATTCCATCCGCAAACCCCAAACTCAAACATTTCAGGAGGTCCTGCCTCACTAGGGGCCAAGTGGCCCACTACCTAGTGTGGCCCACTACCCAGTTGCCGATAGTACAGACTCTGCACACCCCAGAAGAAGCACGAGTGGACTGGGGGACGCTGGGGGCACGAGCCGCTGGTGGGCGCAGCTTACGCGAGGGAACAAACCTCGAGCAAGCCAACAACTCAATGACCCTGGGCCCAGGACTCGAAGAGCGCACCACTCCTTCGAGCCAAGTCGGCGTCACTTGCGCTAGCTTGGCAACACCTGTGTGAAAGGCCTGGCAACACCGGGACTCTGCAGCCGCGTTGCTCCAACTCAGCACGGGAACGAAACGCAGGCATGAACGGCGCAGTGCTATGCAGACGTGCAAACCACGACTGGATCAGGAAGACTCTGTGCGCCTCGACACGGGAGTGCATTGAGGGCAGCGGAGGTGCAGATGTGTGCTTAGTAAACTGTGGGCGTCTAACCGAGCACGCCGCCTCGCAGCCGTGTCACGGATCTCAGTACCAGCGAACCCCGCAGGCACGCATGAGCAAGTTGGAGCTGGGCCATGACTGGTGCACTGGCGCTCGCCAGCTGAACCCGGCGGCATCTGGCAGCCCCACCGCCCTCCGGTGCGCCGCATGCATGCAAAGTAAGTCAGAACGGATCCGCGTGCGTTCGCCCTGGGTCTGTTAGAAATCCATCCAGCTGCATACAATCGACTGCGATCACATGAATGTATACGCGTGGGAGGGGGAGCGTGCTCCTCCCGTGCCCATGGCACGCTGAGCCAGAGACCGCATACACTCAGATAGAGGCGTGAAATTTTGGAGGGAGGGAGAGTGCGCCATCTTCTTGGGCTCGATCCAGGAAATGCAGGGTCTTGCGCTGGACCCGACATCGAGTACCACACAGGCCGGGATTCAGACACACGGTGGCCATCCGGGGATCAGATTGGGGGCGAGAAGGACGTGGTTGGGGCAGGGGCAGGGGAAGTGCTGAAGGACGAACAGAAAGAAGTAAATGGAAGGCAGAGATACAAAAAGAGTATTCATGCAGGCAGCGAGAACTTGTGCATCGGGGGATGCCGTCTGACTGGGCGGGTGCGCGCTGGCGTCTATTGGGAGATCCTCTGTCACATGTCCACTGGGACAGAAAACCGCAACTCGCAAAGCGACACCCAACCCATGCCGCACGTCTCTGCACGCTCGAGCCACGCATCCCCGAGGTCTTGAGGCTCCGGCCCTCCGCCTCCCCGTCCTCGAGCACCTCGAAATCGTGTCCCCCTCACCGCGCCCGACCTTCTCCTCCCCCTCCACCTCGCCCCTCGCGACACAACCGCCGCCCTCCCCCGAGTACTCATGTGCCTCATGCACCTCGCAACGCTCGCTCTCGTCCCCGTGCCGCACCCACCAACACCCCATTGTCCTATTTGTTTTTCACCCCAGCCTGTTTTGTCCTCAAGAGTCGTCATCGCCGCAGCACCACGCCACCCGTCTGCCCGTCCCGCTCCATGCCCCGCCAACAGATGCAGCAGAGCACCCCCGCGCCATGTCGTCCAGTCCGGCGCAGGAAGAGCAAGCACACGAGTAGCACAGAGAGCCCAGGATGGTACAAGAGCCTGAAGAGACCCGTGTAAATGCAGCACACCCTCGGCTGTTGTGTGACGGTAACTACATCTTGGTCTTCATTCCCACTCGCAACTATTTACTATGCAGTTAATATCTACCAGAGATGACAATAATCACCGCATACTTCTGTGTTTCACGTCGCTGGTTCAAAATAAACGTGGTGTACAATCGCGTCTTTGGGAATATGTACTACAACCGCACGTCTGCAGATTATTTATTTAACACAACCAGCAAAGCGCGGAATGTCTTTCATTCATGTCACAAATAGCTCGCATTCAGATAACACAAATACACATGACAGGCGATTGTGCGGCGTCAATTCGAAGATGGCGCAGAAAACATCCGCTGTGCTGCGTGTCCATAGCCAAAGACGCGGTGCGTGTCCATAATTCCCAGCCGCCCGGCGCACGTCCGACACGCGTTTCATCCATCCATCCACCCCTGCTCCTCAGCCAGACCCCAAGCGCGGCGCAACACGTACGCCAGCCAGCTGTGGACACACAGAATATCAAGGGGAAAAAAACCACTCAATATCAAGAGAATACCCACTGAAAACCAAGGCTCACAGTGTACTGAAACCGGAAAGGAAAGCAAATAATAATAATAATAATAATACACCCCGAACGATTGCAGAGTCGGTGTGTCGCGATAACCAGAAACATTGTACACATCCGAAATCCGAGCGCGCGTCCCGCAGTACATCGCAGACGTGCACTTGCGAAATACCCCTAAGTCCACGCAAAGGGCGATTTGCAAATCCACTAGGAGTGGCAAGACGACGCTCCTCGAATCGAGTCGAATGGCTCGCGTCGAGTGGGGACACCAAAGTCGAATCCGAATCCGCGGATTCGATTCTCCCAGCCCGGCTATACTCTGAATCGTGGACAAGTACTTGCCACCACTGTAGATTCTGAAGTGTGCACGCGGGGGATGGCGCAGAGCAGAGGATCCAGAAGACGGCGAGGGAGGGGCACCAAGGAAGAAGATGAAGATGACAACTTGCGGAAGAGCGGTCTGGATCTGCGTGCAAGGGCAAGTTGTGTCGTGTGGCATCACGTCGAATGACACGAACGTGGGGGACCGAGCGAGCGATAACACAAATAAAATCGAAAATAGATAAATAAAATAAAATACATGCAAAAATGCAAGAGAAGAGAAGAGAAGCCCAGAGCCATCACGACAAAGATGGGAACACAGGAAGACAAAGACGCGCAAAGAAGGAAGGAAGACAAGAGAGGGAAGATGAACAAATGGACAGATGGACGGATGGCGGTGGAAAGAAGGAAGAATAGACGAAGGATGCGCCCTCTCACCAATCCGATCCTGGATCGGAGCGGGCGGGCAGGGTACCTGCCAGCGAGCACTGACAGGAACTGAGGGTGTCTGGCTTCTGGCCGCCGATGCGTCCAGGTGGGAGAAAGGGAGAGGGAGAAGCGCTCCAGGGGAGGGAGACCAACCACCCAATTCCCAGTCCCAGTTCCTGACCTGTGTAGCACAAGGAGAATAGAGAATAGTACGAACACTTCGTCCTTGGGGAGGGGGGGGGGGGGATGCAAACGGTGAAGGGGGGGGAAACAGGCATGGTATATAATAAAAAAACGAAAGGAAAGAAAAAAATAAGGTAAATAAAATAAAACAAGAAAACAAGAAATACGAAGAACGACACATATGCGTGCCTGCATCCAATTTCACAGGAGTCGAGCGATGCGAAAATCCTGGCGTAAGGCAGGCAAGCCCACGTCGGGCAAGCCTAGCATGAGCGCGGACTGCGCAAGCCATGCAAGCGCGCGCTACATACGCACGTCCACGCAAACGCAGCTTACATACGCACGTCCACACGAACGCGGCTTACATACGCAAGTCCACGTCGGGAACAGCGCCCTTGGTGACTGGCGCCAAGCCTGGCCAAACCACCCTTGTGCGGTGTACGAGCCAGAACGGCTCGCGAGCAGCTTAGCTTGACTCCTGAGCCATACGAGGGAAGCAGCTACAAAAAGGGCGAGAGCGGCCCTGCGCGCAGGGTGGAGTAAATGTGTGCAAGAGTCTGGAGCACAGACTAGCCGATGGCACCAACCTGAGTGAGTGAGGGAGAGGCATTGGCAGCTCACGGCCAGAGCAGCGCGCGAATAAATTCAAAAATAAAATAAAGCGACGCAAATGCGGGGGCGCAGAGCTGCCGGATCCAGAAGACAGCGCGCAAGAGAGTGAGTGGCCCAAGGAAGAAGATAAAAGCTCGTGGAGGGCGTCCGCAGTCTAGGGCTCATCAAATGGTTGATCAACACGTCATTCAGGAAGTATGTGTATTCCCAAAGGAGATGCTTATAGAATAACCCTTGACGCCTATTGTACTTGAAGGATGCGTGGGGGTAGTAGCCGTTGTTCATTTTGTTGTTGGTGTTGTTGTAGCTGGTGTTGTTGTTGTCTGCGGGCAAGTCTGGGGAATAGTGTTGGGAAAGTTCGGTTCAGTTCGGTTCAGAGCCTGTTTTTCCCGAACACTGAACCTGAACTTCGGTTCAGGTTCGGACATTTGCTGAACCCCGAACCTGAACTGCAGGTTCAGGTTCAAACGGTTCGGTTCAGCGTTCAGAACGCGTTCGAACACGTGAACCGAAATGATTTTTCCCACCCAAAATCAAACAGTAAAATGTACGCAACCGTTTCTGCCTTGCACTTACCCGCACTGACAGAGGATTCCGCGTTATTTGGGTCGATCATGCGGGACGACGGACGAGTGGTACGAGAAGAGCGACACACTCCAGCAATTTTGCCAACTGGCTTAGCAGCTCCAGTGAAGAATGGATGAAGTTGGGAAGAGGAGGCATCGGGACCAGAAGCTGGGAGCTTATGATCGTGGTCGTTGAACCAGTTTATCTGGGAGGCATCGCGAAGAGTTCCGTCAACATTCTGAGCACATCCGAGAGCTGGTTCATCCATGGTGAATAAGTTGGAGGTACATGAAGCACTCGGTGAGCATCCTTTTGAACGCTCAATGTTGGTGTGCTAAGGTCATGTAGATCATTGAGTCTTATTGGCTTTATTGTTTTACGCGAGCTTGGCGATCGCCGCAAGCATGGAGACGGAGGCCAAAAATCACGGAGTGGACGGAAAATCTTGGGAACATCTGTTGTCGCGACGGTGGTCAATGGAATGTGATTTTAAAGACAATAGCAGCCTATAGGAATGCCTGCTCAGTGTGATAGCTGATTGCTTGAGGACCTTTTGCTGCTGACATGGTCAGGGCGTGCCGGAAAAGACGTGTTGCTTGACCTTATTTGGGCTGCCAAACCTGCGCAAACTTCGGCATCAAGTTCGGCGTTCGAACGCGTTCAGCAAAAGTGATCCTACACTGAACTCTGAACCTGAACTTCGGTTCAGGTTCAGGAATCTACTGAACCTTGAACCTGAACTTCACGTTCAGTTCAGTTCGGTTCGAGTTCGAACCGAAAGCCTGAACCGAACTTTCCCACCACTACTGGGGAAGCCCTCGTCGGTTGCCGGGGCGTAGGGCATCCGCGATCGCGATCAGTTGTCGAAGATGTCGGTGGGGAACAGTGGCGGGTACCGGAGGTGGGGAGCAGGCAGAGCAAGCACCGAGTCCGGGGAGCAAAACGGGCAGACCGTGACGGCAGCTGGCGATCGTTCGTATGTGTCGTTGTTTGGTACACCCAGGTACACCCTCGGCTGTCATTTTGGTCATGCGATGATTCATCTTCATTCCCATTCGCAACTATTTACTACCCAGTTAATATTTACCAGAGATGACAATAATCACCGCATACTTCCGTGTTTCAAGTTGCTGATTCAAAATAAATGTTTGGTGACTTTGCAATCTAGAATAACGCAACCGCGTCTTTGAGAGTATATAACACAACCGCGTCTACAGATTATTCAACACAGCATGCAATGTCTTTCATTCACGTCACAAATAGCTCTCATCATCAGGAAAATGTTTTGTGTCTGGTGGCTGTGGTGGCGTCTGGCGGATCTGGTCTGATCTAGTGATCTGGCGCCACATACGCCAGATACCGCCAGGATTTGGGTAAAGTACTTTCTTGTGCAATACCTACCAGTGATATGGACTTATATCAGCTATCAAACCTGAACTATGTGCGAGAGACCAAGGCAGGAGTATTAGTGAAATCGGGGTTTAAGAGCGTAATTTCTCCCAAGGCAAATTGAAACTCCGATCAATCAATCAATGGCGTGATCAATGTTGATCGTTGACCGCCACGTCAATGCCCTTCGCTTCCTTCCCTCACCTCCCTCCCCCTGCTTCACTGTTACCCTCGCGACTTGAGACACCTACAGGCAAAGCTCAAGACACTCTCAAGTCATGAGTCATGACTGCCCTTCCTTAGCATGCACTTCCGGCCTCTCAAGCGGCTGCTCTTCCTTGCTCGCACTGGGAAAATACCCTCCTCAAGACGACAATCTGGTCTTCAAGATCCAAGAACCTTCACACCCTTTAAGACACCTCAAGCCTGCCTCAATCCCTTCAAGAATCATCAAGCCCTTTCTTTTCCTTGCTCTGCGCACGGCTCTTACTTTTTCCTAATCCTTGTGCGGCCTCCCTTTGTTGCCCTCGCGCCGAAGGCCTCTGGACGCCCTCCTCTGCGTGTATGCACTCTTCGATGGCGCCTTCAGCCCCAACATGCCTAAGCTGGACGACTCCACCATGCAGTAGCGCACCAAACCGAGGCGATGGCGAACGACCAAGGTATGTGTATACCTCAATTTGTGCTCGATATTCGTTTACTAAATCACATTCAGCTGGCACTCTGTTCCGTGCCTCGCTTCCAGTACTCTCCGGTTGGGATGTCGGAGATTGGGTCGAGGTGGGAGTGTAAGATATGTTATCCAGTCAATACGATGGCCGTAATAAATATTCTTTTGAGTGTCTGATTGAGTCAACAAATGAATTCTAGAATTTCATTGGGGATGCCAGAAAATGTTTTCTAGCAAACACCTGGCGCCAGAACGTGTTCTGAGACGCCGCAAGTTATTATGTTACCAGATTTGATTCTGGTGATCTGGCGCGCTTGGTTGATCTGGTGCCAGATCAGCCAGACACAAAACATTTTCCTGATGATTCAGATAACACAAATACATATGACAGGCGCCACAAACACATTGCGCGGCGTCAATTCGAAGATGGTGCAGAAAAGCTTCCACCTCGGTGCGTGTCCATAATTCCCAACTGCCTGGCGCGTCCGACACGTGTTCCATCCATCCATCCACCCCTGCTATAGAAACACCGTTCTCCTGACAAGTAACCGCGGCACAAAGCGTACGCCGGCCAGCTTTGGACGTACAGAATATCAAGAAGAAGAAAAAAAACAAGACAAGGGAAAGAAGAACCCAACTCGCAGCGTACTGAAACCGGAAAGGAATGATAATACACCCTGAACGATGAGAAATATGCAGAACGCGGCACCGGAAATGTTATAGACGTCCGAAATCCGAGCGCGCGCTGTCCTGCAGTACATCAAGCCGACGTAGTACCTGCGAAATACCCAAGTCCAGTCACAAATCCACCAAGAGTGAGTGGCAAGACGATGCTTGAGTCGAATGCCATGTACACGCCGAGTGGCGAAGTCGAATCCGAGTTCACCCAGCCCGGCTATACTCTGAATCGTGGACAAGTCCTCGCCCACCACCGTAGATTCAGAAGTCACGCTGGGCAGGGAATGGTGCAGAGCAGAGGATCCGGAAAACAACCCGCAGTAGAGCGACCCGGGAGAAAGATGAAAGGAAAGCTCGCGTAAGAGCGGTCTGGATCCGTGCGTGCAAGGGCAAGTGCGTGTGGCATCCGCGAACGTGGGGGACTGATGTCCACGGCGCGAGTGATATGCAAATAAAATCGAAAAATAAATAATAAATAAACAACCATGCAAAAATGGAAGGCATGAAGAGAAGAGAAGCCCAGAGCCATCATGACGAAGATGGGAACAAAGGAAGATGAAGACGCGCAAAGGAAGGAATGGAAGACAAGAACGAAGACAAGAGAAGGGAGACAAGATCAAGAAACAAGCGACGCAAACGAAAGAAAGAAAGGCGACGAAAGTAAATAAAATATACGCAGGATCGCGTGGACCCTGCCTCAAATCCAATCCAATCTGATCCAATCCGGGTGCATGCTGAATCGGCGCGGGCGGGTGCCGCGAGCGCCGATGGGAACTGAGGGTGTCTGGGCCTGGGCCCCCGTCGTCAGATCCAGGCAGGGGAGGGGGGAAGCGCCTCAGGGGAAGGAGACCGGCCCACCAATTCCCAGTCCCAGTTCCCAACATGCAGCACAAGGAATAATGCGAACGGCGCGCCGTCGAAGGGGGACCCAAAAAAGCGAACGGAGAAGGGGGGTGGAACACGCGTCGCGATAATAAAAAAACAAAGATGGAATGGATGATCCGTACATCAGGCGTCAAGCGATGCGCAGATCCTGGCGTGAAGCCGATGCGCGGACTATGCAAGTCCTAGCGTGAACGCAGACATATGCAAGCCACGCGAACGCGCAAGCCCACGTCGGGAACAGCGCCCTTGGTGACTGGCGCCAAGCCTGGCCAAACCACCCACGTGTGGCGCGCAGGCCAGAATGGCTCGCGAGCGGCTTGGCTTGACTCATGAGCCATACAAGGGAAGCAGCTACAAAAAGGCGACGGTGGCCCTGCGCGCGGGGCGGAGTGAATGTGCACGAGAGTCTGGAGCACAGACTAGTCAATGGCACCAACCCGAGCGAGACAGGGAGATGCAGGCAGTCCATGGCCCAAGCGAGACACGAATAAATCCGAGAATAAGATAAAAAATACCGTACGACGCAAGCACGGGCACGGGATGGAGAGCGAGTGGCCCAAGGAAGAAGATGAAAACTTCGTGGAGGGGCGTCCGCAGTCTCTGCGCACAAGGTCATGTCGATGATGTGAACGTGGGGGACGGCGTGAGTGATGCCCAAATAGATTCGAGAATGAAATAAATAATATACAGTACGATCCAATGCATTGCAAAAATAGAAGGCAAGGAAGGGAGCAAGAAGAGAAAAGAAGCCGAGAGCCAGTGCCCGATAATCCGAGTTCCAAGTGTTATTGCACTCAGGGTCGTCGTTGTTCAAGTTGTTCAAGTTGCTGGTTCTGCCCATTCACCGTTGTCCGCACTTCAAAGAGTTGGAAGGAGAAGCAAGGTCTTGGGTGGCAGTGTTGATGCGCCCGACGCACGTGCCCGGTGGCGCAGCCCGGTTCTTGATGGGTCTCAATTTTTTTTTCTCGCCTCACGGCCCGACTAACCCTGCATCACGAAAACGGGGAAGTTCTTGCAAGGCTATATATGGCAATACAAAGGTCACAAGGGTCCCAAACCCCGTCAGCCATATGAAAAGTTCAAACGGGCTTATATGGTACCTCAATAAGTATATATAGGCACAAAAAGCATTGAAAACCTGGCGAGATCAAGCAAGGCTGTTTTAAATTTCATCTGGTGGTCACCACCACATCAGGGCAGAGTGGGTATACATTTGTTCAGCAGGTCTGCGCATCGCCGCCAGAACCGGGCACTACTTCCATTATTATTGCTTGCTCATCGGGTTCAGGCAGGAAAAGAATATGCAGGCAAAAATAATACATTGCAGTACATAAAAATAAATTTACACAGCGGGTGCAGCGGTGTCTACCTCCCCAGAAGAACCATCGGGGACGGCGGTAACAGCGCTAGCATCGGTGGGTGCGGATGATTCAGGTGTGGGAGCTGCGGCTGCGGAAGGTGCGGAAGCAGCGGCTTTGGCAGCTAACACCTCCAAATGTGCGGCCTGGAGACGCTTGAGATGTGTGGGGCCACTCAGCCGTGCTGCCGTGCTCGCCGGCTCAACCTCGGTAAGACCGAAAACAACCCTGGAAAGAACACATGAGGCATGGGTTAAAGAATAAGAGAGTCTCACTTATTCCACAAGGCAAGGATTGACTCCCCAACATCCTTATCGAAGATTGCGTCGATAGCCCAGAAGAAATCTTCGTAATTGAAGTCTCCATCTATTCTGCCGAATTCCTGCTTGGATGAGATGGTGAAATATACCTGGGAAGAATGTGTGAGCTTCAGAACGATGCACAGAAGAACACGTACCAGGATGCCGAGCCAAGAGATGGTTCGGCATGTCATCCTTCCCATGCCGATAAGTTGCGCGTTTGGCTTTCGTCCCTTCTGGTGTCCGTCTCCCTTCAGTGCTGCCCCGGGCCCCATAAGAATCGCTTTACCACACTGAGAAATAGTGAGAAATGGCAGTGAGAGAGCACAGAACATACCCGTAACATGACCTCACCCTTAAGTATATTCCCCCAGGCAGTGTGATCGTTGGGCTGGCCGAGGGGGAAGAAGAAGCGCGGTAGCTGCGCAGCACTGAGCTTGAACTCACGATGGCCCGACAGGATCTTCTCGTACATGCTAAATCTTGCGATCAGTCACGGAGGGGCGAGGAAGAAAGGTGGATCACACTCCTGTGTTGCTGCCCATTCAAGCGGGCACAGAAGGGCAGTGAGGGTCGCATTGTTGAAGCCACGGAGGTCCTTGGATGAGAAATGGCGGGGGTCATTGCTTCGCTCGGGTCCTTCATGACCCAGCCGAGTGTCCTGTACTTGAGCATGTTGGTGTCGTCAGATCGTGCCGAGTCCAAGCCAGAAGCCATCTAAAATTAATCAGTAGATGTGTTGCAAAAAGTCAAGGCACATTTCTTGGCATATCGCCCGGCGACTGATAGGGTCTCTCTCGAGTTTGAGTATGTAGTCGTGCAATCCGGGAAATTTATTCCACAGGATCACATAGGAGTCCATGAGCCTCCTACTGTAGTCGGTGTTAGGAGGGGTCTGTAGCTGGGCACCTGCTTACCTGTTGATATCATCGGGGATTGGATCTCCTTCCAGCGTACGGTCTACGGAGAGGCCATGCTTGACGATGTCAGCGATAGACACAAAGGGGCCAAGAAAGCGGGCAATGACACATCCGTAGTTATGGTAGTCCTCATCAGCAGGACTCTTCTTGCGCTTTGCTGCTGTGGGCTCTGTGTCGGCGAGCTTGGTGGTAGTGTCAGAATCAACTCTGATGGAACTTTGTCAGCGCAGCCTCCGTTGGCATTGGAGCATAACATAACCACACTGACCTTTTACGCTTTCGACCACCACGCCGAGCCCTCGTAGCTTTATCTAACAGGCCCCGCAAAACGCTCTATCTCATCGTCCTTGTCTGTCTGTGCACTGCTACTGGGGCCGGTTATGTTGGTCGCGTCCTGCAACAGTGCTGGGGCCGCCGATTCTCCGGAAGTAGACATTCTAGGTATGTTGGAGGTAAGAGGAGACAAAAGGAAGTGGGTGGTAAGAGACAAGGAGCGTCCACATGTTTGGTGCTCTCATCTAGTGCTGCGCCCTGGCATTTGAAATTCCCTGAAACTCAACCTCAATAACCTCACGTGGGCGTATCATCGGCAGCTATTCGGACTTCCACTTACGCGCTCTTTGTCTTTCCGCCATCGTCAGGGAGTGAAATTATGCCCTACCTCTTCCCACAGCAGAAAGTAGGCTACCGGGATGAACCGAACCAGACTTGGGAGGTTTGTTTACTTTTTTTTTACGTGTTTCTGGCTACTGCTCACCCCAATTGCAGGGAACCGGTGCAGACTACACGGAATTTTCGGCTTCCGTAGCACGTCGATTGCTTCCCTTTCCCGACAGCCCTCTGCGCGCTAAGAATCCGGACATGCCAGTAGAAGAAAAGGTACACATTTCGCAATTTCAATGCCCATGTAATGAATTATTTGTGTTTAAAGGTCTTGCCTCTGAAACGCCGCTACAAAGCCCCGGTACCCAAGATGGACAGATCATACGTGGATTCCTTCACCCTGCGCCAGGTTCTGGTTGAGGCCACATATGATTATAACGCGCGGTATGTGCCTATCTCCCATCTTCGCGGAGCTGATGCGAAATATGAGACAGGCAACACAGACTCATTTGATCATGATCCAGTTGCTGATTTGCCCTGTGGAAACCATCCCTGTGATCTTCCACATCAGTCCGCGGTTTGTGCGCGCCATCTGGAACGCTGAGAGCAGGCGTCATCAGCCGAGTTGGGTTGTTGAGCGAGCCGAGAAATTGAAGGAGACGGACATGCTCATCTATGTCGTCAACGACCTCGAAAGCAGGGTTCGCAGTTGCACATCTTATGCGCGCTGGAATGTCAACACCGATGTGGTAAATTATTTCTTCCGGAAGATTCAGTCAAAATTAATATTTCATATTCTAGTCGGCTAGCCTTTTGTCCTGGGTGCAGGGGGTTACGGTATTTACTTCCTGTGGAGACTAGGATATGTACTGACATCATCTAGCCACGCTCTGTCGTGTCTTCTGTAGATGAGTTGTGGCCTGCAACAACCCTGCCACGGAAAAAGCGGGCGCTCAGCTCCACTCGTTCGCGTGCTGATTGAGTAAATCACAAGCACATTATGTGAAATCAATTTATTTTACAAGTTCCGGTGCCCCTGAGATTTAAATCTGCATGACTGGCAAGCCCCTCGACATTGTCCCTCCTCCCATGCTATCATGAATATCTTCCTCTTGTTCTGGCTCTTAATGTATCTGTGTCCTTCTCCTTGCACTCGCTCGTTTGCCCAACCACGTGGGCTAAAAAATCATCAAGTCTCCTGTCGTGTTTTTATTGCGGCACGCGAAGCTCGAGATGCGGCGGCAATGGAAGGACCTAGTTCCAGGGATATCTACATGAACAAAAAACGGCCACAGCAACACTCTCCCTCTCCTCCTTCTGTCTCAGCTGCGTCTGGCAGTAATTTTACTCAGGTAAATCATCGCTCCATTTCAAGATGCCCACTGAGATGGTGCACCTGAGTATAGTCGTGAAAATCACAATCCAATAGATGTGTACAAGACACACAAATCGAAGCACAACCAACACACAACCAACAAACAAACTACACAAAGTGCTCTTCAATATTTAATGTACTTGGGTCCTGTCAATCAGAATTGACTGCAGATACACCGTTGACAATTGTGCAAATGAAAGAAGATAAATCAAACTGTATCTCAAGACTATCGCGAGTAGAACTCGTGAGTACAACTAAAGCTTCTTGTGAGAGAAACACTAATCGCGGGGGTTTTGAAATGAAACGAAACTCAGTCGCGAACGCACGTAAGCTAATTCCGACAACTTGAAGCCACACTGGACTTGAACTTAGAGGTCTCACGGGACTCTCTTGTAACGTGGGACTGCGACCGAACTCACGGGAACAATTCCAACAGTGACTATGATCAGCCTCACTGGACTGATTCCAATAGTACCTTTAGATGTGGGACTGTGACCGAACTCACTGGAACGATTCCAACAGTGACTACAATCTTAGTAGTACCTTTGATTTAAAGCTTGTGACACTTTGTCGTGACTTCAAACTGGATTACAAACTTATCGCGAGATGCTTCTCACAAGAGATTTTCTGGTTCAGCACTTAAGCTTATGACTTTGGGTTATCAATCACAACGTGTATTGACTATCTAACTGAGTTGGGGGCTAAGTACAAACTTCGAAATGTATAAACAAATCTCCGCGTATAAATAGAACTCCAGACGTGCACTAAACCTGTGAGAAATCACTACTGTGACCAAAAATAGTCATGGCAATAATAACTATGAGGGAAATGCAGTCCAGAACGCGTTAAAACTACTCTGCTTTTATACTACTTTACAGTCCATTTTAGTAAATGCTATACTGTACCGATATGTAGGGGAGCAATGGTCACAGTAACAGACTGCCCGTTGCGTTGCCTCGGTCACGGTAACGGTGGGGCTGGTTGCTTAAAAAAATCGTGACATTGAAAAAAAATCGCAGAAATCATGTAAAACCTACATTTCCGGCAATTCGAACAACAGACCATATGAGCTAGCACAATCATAAACGCGAAGACAATTTCCAGCTGGGCCACAGAGGCTTATCCAAACTATCCTGTTGCTTAGGGAGGCAACGGTCACGATCACGGTGCGCTCCATTGCCTGAAAAAAAGGCAACGGGCATGTCATGGCCCCCTGACCGTTGCTCCCCTACATATCGGTACAGTATAAGGAAATTGAATAATATAAATTATGTACAAGGCCACGAAAACGGCCGGCATTCTATTTTAAGGACTTTAAACCCATGCCGTAGCAGTCGCGTCTCTTCGGCGTGAGCCTTATTACTGTTTTAGCCTTAGTCACGAGAGGTCTAGAGCATTTTTGACCTATCACGACACAATGACGCCTTATCGCAACATCGCATGTGATTGACTATTCCGATCAATCGGAGTTTTGGGTGATATCGGAGTCTGTAGACATTTCCGGGATTGACTTTCGAGTCACTTGTCTATGCACGTGGCTGTGATCAGTCTCGGAGATCGACGGGATGTAGTCGCGAGTCGATCCGATCCGACTATCGTGACTTGTCTCAGCATATTCCTGAGAAGTTCTTCTTGTCGCGACTAGATATCATGGTCGCGACTGTAACTATTGTCGCGACAAGGACCTTTTTGGGCACAAATCCCCACCATTGAGGTTTGTCTTTGTGTAGTAGTGTTTAAATAAATATGGATATTTGTACACTCTCCTTGGTATGGACTCTAGCAATCCTGCGTGATACTGCCCTCACATATGAGTTGTGGCCACTATCAGACGAGTTCTCGCAACAAGCTCTCGGGACACTATATTGACCTCACATTGTTTAAAGTATCGTATATAGTCACCATATGGCTTATCGTTTGTACTCCATCACATCTCTGAGACTCAGCCAGTAGCTCGGAGCTCACTCTGGCCCTAATTGTATACCACCGAGCAGTGAGATGATCGGTTTAGACTGAATTAGCATAATTGTAAGCTTGTTTTTATTTCAGCCATCTTACCGCATCTCATATACATTTCTAGGATCTCAACGTTGATATGCCAGGTATCGGGGATGATCTCTCACCGCCTGAAGAGCCTCCACGCGTGCCAACTCCGCCTCTTCTCACTGCAGCTGGCCGGCCAATCCGACAGAAACGCAAGACTTGGAAGCTTCTCGAGCAGCTTCCTCGCCCACTGCCCACCATTCCCACCCCTGTCCCTGAAGATCCTGCGCCTGACGAGGATGCTCAGCCGACTTCGAACTGGGTTTGGGAATCCATCCGAACCACAGTCAATGGGTTCAGGCTTTTTCGCGAATACCCATCGCAGCCAACGTACAACCCTGACGAAGTCCTGACTGTTGGGGACTTGTTTGACCTCGCTTCGGCAACCCGTTCCAACACCGCGACAATCCCGTCCGAGTTAACCCCATTCTTCGAGCTGTCACCTCCTCCCAGTCCATCCACTGCTGCCGCACCACTTCCCGATCCTACAGCACCCGATGTTCCTCTTCCTCCCCCTCCTGCATTCAAGGGTCCTTTCCGGAATTCCAGCATTTGGGGGCTTATGGAGTGGATGTGGACGGGCTCTGCACAGAAATCCTTTGAGGAGGCGGGCAAGTTCATCGACTTTTTGAAGTCCCCAGCTTTCTCGCAGGCCGACATCCAGGACTTGGACATCAAGCACGAAACAGAGGTATTCGATCGGTACTTGGCCGGTGAGATTTTTTTGGGCGTGCGTGATGGATGGAAAGTTACCTCCGTCGATATCTCTGTCCCGGATGGGAAACCGCATGCATCGGAGGCAGAGGCACCTATATTTTCTGTGCCTGGCCTCCACTATCGCCCACTCGTCGAGGTCATCAAAACCGCCATACAAGAGGCGGGAGACCACTGCTTCCACTACACCCCGTTCAAGCAGTTCTAGTCTCCGGATCCCAAGAGTCCACCTGAACGCGTTTACAACGAGATATATTCTTCCCCCGCCATGGTCGAGGCTCACACACAACTCCAGCAGCAGCCAGCAGAACCTGGTTGTACTCTCGGACGAGTGATCCTCGCGCTCATGTTTTGGTCGGACTCAACACATCTTGCCAGTTTCGGCAACGCAGCACTTTGGCCTCTTTACCTTTTCTTCGGCAACCAGTCAAAATGGCTGCACGTGAAGCCGTGGAGTAATGTGTGTCACCACATTGCCTATTTCCCTAAAGTAAGTGATTACATTGCACGGCGATGTTTAACATTGATTCACCCTTCAGCTTCCCGATGCCTTCCACGATTGGTTTCGTTCCATTGCCGGTGCCGCACCTTCCGGCGATACCCTCACCCATTGTTGCCGTGAACTCATGCACACGATATGGCACCTGCTTTTGGATGAAGAATTTCTCCACGCATATGAACACGGCATTGTGATCAAATGCGAGGATGGGGTATTGAGACGTTTTTTCCCTCGCATATTCACTTACTCTGCCGATTATCCCGAGAAGTTTGTCCTCTCATATGCATATCTACTGTCTATCTGTCTAAAATATCCTGGACAGGGTTCTGTTGGCCACAATTCGTAATCTTGGGAACATGCCTTGCCCACGCTGCTTCCTGCCCAAAGAAGATATCCCGGACCTTGGCATGATTTGCGATGACAACAAATGAGAGAGTCAAGCGTGGACTGATATGCACCTGAGGAACGGCACTCTCACAAATGCTCGGCGCAGGATCTACGAGCTCGGGCTTGCAGTCAAATCGGCTGCAGTGGAGCGTCTCCTGAGTCCCTTTTCCTGGACGCCAACCTCCGTAAGAGCTGCTGTGTGAATGGTAGACGGTTTGCTGATTATTTAATTGCCATAGAACACCTTTTCAGATCGCCTCTCACAGTTCAATTTCAACCCATCTAAAATGCTTGTCCCAGACTTTATGCACGAGTTTGAGCTCGGTGTATTCAAAGCAGTCTTCATCCACTTTCTGCGAATCCTGCACGATGTCGGGGACAGTGCCATCACAGAGCTGAATTACCGGTACATTACTTCTACATCCTTATTATAATCTACGAGTCACGGCTGTAGATTTCGATTGGTCCCAACATTTGGACAGTCAACAGTCCGCCGCTTCACTCTAAATACCTCCGCTTTGAAGAAGATGGCCGCATGGAACTATCAGGCTATTTTAGTTGTATGTTTTGCCTAATCTGGGACTATGAAGCTGATTCGAGTACCAGTGTGCGCTCCCTGTAGTCGATGAGCTGCTTCTGGAGCCATACAACTCGCAGATCCTGGATCTATTCTTCGTTCTGGCCCAGTGGCATACACTGGCCAAGCTCAAGATGCACACCAACAGCAGTATTGGCTTGTTGGGATCTACCACAACACAGCTGGGACATCTATTGCGCCAATTTAAACGCTCCGTGTGCCCCAATTTCGCTACAAAGGAGTTTCCATCGGAGGAGGCCGCGTGGGGGCGTTGTCAAGCTCGGAAAGCTGCCAAGAAAGGCAAAGATCCCGTTCGGGCTGCAAAGACCAAGACAAAGGTCAAGGAATTCAGTTTACTCACCTACAAGCTGCATTCCCTCGGTGACTATGTACACTCCATTTTGTGGTTTGGGACCACCGATTCATATTCGACTAAACCGGTAAGCTAGCTGTCTACGTTAAATTGCCATGGCTAATTACAAATTGTTTAGGGTGAACTGGAGCATCGCCGGGTCAAACGCTACTATGCCCGTACAAATAAAAACCGTGCCATATGTCAAATGATGCAACTCGAGCGCCGAGAGTCTTCCTTACTGCGGTTGCGACTCCGGGCTTGCCTGCATGGCCGTCTTTTTGGCATGACCAGCGCGACACCGGACTTCCAAGGCCACGTGCGCAAACTGAAGCTGAAGAAAAAGGTAAAAGCACCTGAATCCGCCGTTCCTTTTGCTGAATCGGAGGCGCTTCCGTACACTACTCCTGAGCAACACCATCATATCTCCGAGTCCCGCAACTTTTCTCTGCATTTGACTTCATGGCTTGGCAAACATAATGGCGATCCGGCCACTGATGTCTGTCGCTTTCTTCCTTCTTAGCTTTAAACTTACTCCATTGTTTCTAGGGTTTTTTATCGAAGCTGCAAGAGCATCTCCTCAGCCGCCTCGCCCATCCGGATTGGTCGGGTGATGGGAACGAGTTCACGCCTGAACAACGATTCAAGCTAATTTTACGCAATGGTCGAATCTACCGCCACAAAATCTTACACATAAACTATACAACCTACGATGTACACCGGGGTCAAGATTGCCTCAATCCTCGGACTCATTCGGACATCATGACACTCGCACCCGAGGCGGACGCCTCTCATCCATTCGCATATGCCCAGATCCTCGGAATTTTCCACGCCGATGTTGTCCATAACGTTGCCGGTGCCAGCACCATCCCGCAGCCGATGGAGTTCCTGTGGGTTCGCCGGTATCGCATTGACAATATATGGCACGCAGGGATCAAGCGAAAGCGCCTGCATCGGCTCGAGTTCCTACCCGACACGGACATGAATGCGTTTGGATTCCTGGATCCAGATGAGGTCATCCGGGGCGCGCACATTATTCCCGCCTTCACTAGCGGCACCATGAGCGAGCTTCTGGCGGCGCGCTCTGTGGGACGGCTGCCCCACGACGGCCTGGATGACGAGGACCGGAAGAAGTACTATGTCAATTTGTAAGTCTCGTTCCAGACTCACAACACTTGCTTACCTCCTTCCACAGTTTCATGGACTGTGACATGTCCATGCGCTACAATGGCGGTGGTGTCGGTCATTACCGTGTGCCCATACCAGAGGAGAGCGAAGTCACACCGCCTCCTAGTCCACCTGCCAGTCCCACTGGTCTTCCCACCGAGGGCAACACCACGTCATCCAGCTCGTCAAGGTCCGGCTCACCGGTGTCGGATGGCAGTGGGGCTTCAAGCGGGTCAGGGGAGGATGTAGATGGGCCACAGGATGGGGAGGAGTCAGAGGATCTTGGGCCTGAGGATGGGGACAGGTACATGGACGAAGAGGCGGAGGAGGACTATGTGCCACTCTAGTACTGATTCTTATCATCGGACGCTCGATGGATTAGCGCCCAATTAGCGCCCAGTTACTATAATTATAAATAATAATACTTTATACTGCAGAAATATATATGTGGCTTGGATTGTAATATATTGAGGAACAAGGCCTTCCACCACCATAGATACCTTTTACATAGCTGGTGAGTGCCTTGGAAGGCCTTGGAAGGACGCGAAAGGTCTGACAGCGCCTTACATACTCTTACATAGCCGGATCAGGCCATGTGATCCGTGAAAGGGATTGGCAGGATTTCCCCAGAATCAACTGCTTCGGTCAGGTTCGTCTCCATCACACTTTTGTCACACTTCTTGCTCCCGCCCAACACGACTCGGGCGCTCGAGCTAGGCTCGCCACCGCGCAAGAAGCTTTTCTTAGCTCTTGCTCTGGGTACCTCTATTCAATCAATTTCTATATGTATACTGACTGCCGCCTGCAGCGCAGCACCCTCAGTGTGGCGCATTTCTCCGTCCGCGGGTATTCTCTTTTGTCGACGTACCGTCCTCCTGCCAATCGAGTGCCGCCCAGCCCTGTACTCACCACAGTGGAATTGTAGACCGTCGCCTTGCTCGTGCATCCACAACACCTGACGAGCGCCCTTTCTGCGCGTTGCGTGTGGCATACCACCCCATCTTCCCTTCATTCCCTTCTTTCGTTCCTGTACAATACACGTTACGTGCCCTTCGCCTTTCATCTTTCTGCCGCACGCGACGTCCGCTCCGGGTTAGCAGCGGGCTCCCTCGCTCTTTCGCTCTCCATCCACTCCCTTCCCTCCCTCCCTTCTTTTTCTTCCCCCGCGCGCTCTGCGTCGTCGGCTTCGGCTTTGCGACGCGTGTCATTCGTCCCGCTCCCTCGCCTCATCCATCCATCCATCCATCCATCCCCTTCCTTTCTATCTCCACCCTCCCCTACTCCGTCAACCGCCACATCTGTCGACTGCGTCGTCCGCTTCATTTTGCAGCGCGCGTCATTCGTCCCATCCAACCTCCCTCGCCTCATCCATCCCTTCCGTCCCTTATTCTTCCTGTCTCTCCTCTCTCCCTGCCCTTCTTGGCTACTCCGTTGCATGTGTCGTCGACTTCAGGTTCGTGACGCGCCTTGTCTCTCCCTTCTCATTCCCGTCCATCCAGCCTTTTCCTACCTCTCTTCTCTTCCCTCCCACTCCACTCGTCCCCTTCCCTCCTCGGATATTCCAGGCTTGCGTCACCTCTCGTCTCGTCCCCCTCTCCCTCCCTTCCCTCCTCTCGCTCCGCGTTCTTTTCTTCTTGCCTCCTTCCTCCCTTCTCTTCAATTCATCCACACCGTCCCCTGGCAGAGCTGAGCTGGCGTGTCGCCACTACCCGCGGTCCGGAGAGCGCACCTCGGCGCTACTTGTGCTCCCGTGGGCGCTGCTCGTGTTCGCGAGAGCCCATGTCGGCACGCGGACGTTGTGGATTGTGGGCGTGGATGTGCAAACATTGCGGAACGTGGGAGAGAGCGGGTTCATGTCAGCCACTTTTTGAGCGGGCGTGTCAGCCGGTTTTCAGCTACATGCCACCATTCCCTCCCCTCCTTTTCCCCATCCCCTCCCTTTTCCCTGTCTCCCTGCACTGTTGCACAAGGCTTCGATACGCACACATGCACGAGGCTTCGTTATATACGCGCGGACGTCCCGTGGACATTGCGCGTCTTCCGCGTTTTTTGCGTGCCTGCGGGTGACACATTGGTGCTGCTCGCGGTCGATAGAGAGTCGAGAGTCGGTTTCTATGTACGTAGCGGTGTTAGTCGGCCACTTTCTATTGCCATTCCTCCTGCACGCGCATATTCCATTCTTTATACTGCTGTATCGGCATGCAATATACGGGTTTTAGACGCTCTATTTTTGGTCGGAAGCAGTCTTAACGTCAAGTGATCTAACAGCTTCTCCGGTGTACAGCCGCGCTCGACAGCTCTCCAGCGCTTAACATCCTCATCTTCGTCCACCATGCCCGATCCCCTCAGTATTGTCGCGAGTATTCTCCAGCTCATTACTGCCGCCAAAGCGAGCATTGGGATGGTCCGCGATATCGCCAATGCGCCCAAAGAACAACGCAGCCTCTTTGCGGAAGTCGGAAATAGGGCTTCGACCCGTCCGTCCCGTCCCGTCGCCGTCGCAAAAACGTGCCGTCGTGGGGACGGTACGGGTCCACCCGGCCATCGAAAGAGAATTTGAACCTCCCTGACGGACGGGTCCCGTCCGTCGACGGGTTACGGCTGTCACGACGGGTACATCTGGCGATATTTTTGATTGAAATGGAGTATTACATAGCTAGACTTGTAGGTTCTGTTGTTATTACCAGGAAAATTTAAAGGACTTATTTAGACTCGTTCATATTATTCCAGAGTCGCAATAGGCTTGCAGAGTCCTGTTCTAGCACAAATACAAGATATCTCCCTCTATGATGGGATCAAACCAACTTTAACGCTAGCTCGGCAAGGCAATTCAACTTACTCTGAGGATATTAAAGATCTAAGAACCAGCCAGATATTCATTAAACAACCAC
The DNA here is from genome assembly GCA_029282285.1 of Mycena rebaudengoi. NCBI lineage: Eukaryota > Fungi > Basidiomycota > Agaricomycetes > Agaricales > Mycenaceae > Mycena > Mycena rebaudengoi. The sequence goes on along the minus strand of JARJCX010000033.1, from coordinate 1,066,214 downwards.
TGAACTTTTGCCTGAGACTTGTATAAGCTCCAGGTCACAGGTAAGGTCCTGACACCAACTATCAACGAAAAAAAATAGCATTGTGAAGTCCATAGTGCTGGGGAAAAATCTCGCAGAGCACAAAATTAATTCCCAAGCTACATTACAAATCCAGGGCTGCTCAAAAACATAGCACTGAGTTCAGCGGTCGTGACATCAGTGATCTGATACCTCATTTGGAGCTCCTCCGAATTTGCCGAGACGCCGGCCTGACCACGGCGATACCCAAGCCAATCATCTTGCACTAAGCAATCAATCCGCAGCCCCTTTTGGCTGACCCGTCAACCCGTCGACAGACGGGTGACGGGTACCCCGTCGACGGGTTAGCCTGTCCCGTACCCGTCCGGCTCAACTCCTCGCAAAATAGCTCAACGGACGGGTCCCGGCACGTCGCGACGGCCCGTCACCCCATCGCAGCGACGGACAGGTCGAAGCCCTAGTCGGAAACCTCGAGCCGCTGCTTAAAAGCTTTGATGGCCGCTTGCAGGCTAATCCATCGGTCCATGGAATGCTGGGCCTCAAGGACCTGTTGGCTCAATTCAAGGATACGATGGAACATGTGATGGCTAAGCTGCGTTCGGCCAATAAGCCGGGGTCCAAAATTCCAAAGGCACTAAGCTGGACATTATGGAATAAGAAGGAGGCGGAAGAAGATCTCGTCAAGATGGAAAGATTCAAAGCACTGCTCAACATGTGGCTGGTGTTGGATATTTGGTGCGTACTCTGAAGCATTATAAGAAATTATCATTATTTATTTCCAACTATTTAGGGACATCGGGCAGCAGCAGCAAAATAATCATGACCGTAAAAGTTTAAAGTGTTGTCCAGTGTGCTGGTTGACCTCACTGTTGGCCTAGAAATATTCAAGGCCGTGACTGACACCGCCGAAGGGCATCATCGAGAACATGATGGTGTGTCACTGGATTGAAATTATACTCCATCCATCGTCTCACTCCGAATGTTGATCTAGAAATAGCCAAGGCCGTGACTGACACCGCTCAAGAACACCATCGAGAACATGACGGTGCGTGCTAGACCTGATATTGAATTTAATTAGCATACTCCGTGCTCTGATCTGTAGTTGTTCTGAATGAAATCAGAGATGCTGCACGGGATCAGCGGAAGTACACTGATTGTGAGGTCTCTCACAGTCGCATAAATGGCCAAGCTAACTCAAGTGTAGGGGCAGAAACTGAGCATGCAGCAGCAGAACGAACGAAGATAATTGACTGGATGTCGTTACTTAATTTCTTTCTGCGCCACGACAATATATCTCGTGCTCAACAGGCCGGAACAGGTGTGTGGTTGCTCAAGGACACCCGATTCAAAAATTGGACATCAAGAAATGGATCAACTCTGTGGTGCTACGGAATGCGTATGTGATTTCCTTTCCATATTTTCTCATTTGAAACTGGGCCAGCTGGGGCCGGGAAAACAATACTTTCGTGGGTAACTTTCTATTACTGAGGATTGAGGTTAGAACTCCGATAGGCCTCATGCGCCTCTTTTCTAAAGCAGGAACAGAAATCCCATGCCATGCACGAGAATTATGCGTTGCTGGATTGTCGCCGGACCGAGACATGGAAAATGCCGTAGGCACTGCATTCAACAAAGTTGACCTTTGAGGAATGACGACCCCAGAAAAGTATAATTTTACTTATTAAACCGGAGTGTGCGGTCTCCAAGACCTCCCAGTAGCCTAATTTTTGAGTTCATGGGAGCATTATCTGGTGGTTCTTTTAGCCATCTTTAGTTGTTTTTTGGATTCGTTCTATCGCTGTTTGTCAAAGAGCATTAGTTTCTTCATAGTTTTGCCACACACGGAGCAGGTGGCTTTTCATATCCGATTGAAAATTGCAGCTAGCTCTGGTCTGCCATACTGTTCTTTTCGACAGAACCCCACTCCATCCTGATGAATAAACTCTCTTTTAGCTTCAATTTTGTCCTTAGGCTTTGGTCTAAAAATGACCTGAAGTGCTCAGCAGCTGTTAGTATTTGAGGATTTGATTTCCGCTACTGTCTTGCCTCATTACAGTGATCCACCAGTCAGTGAAACACTACAAATTTCAAAAATGATCCCACTGATATTTTGAAGTAGATTTGCATTGCAAAAATTCTGAAGAGGCTAAATGTATTGTATTGGATCTACTCTGGTGCTTTCAAATTTTCAAGGTATTGGAGTAGGAACTGGGTTCATACCACATCAAATTGACTGTTTCATCGACCGGTTGATCAAATCCTCTGCCAAATCAAGACTCTATTTCTCCTCTCCATGACCCATTATCGGTCTAGGTCTTCAGTTATGGAGTTTTTATGTATAGTACTTGAATATGAACTATGTTTGAGCCCAGGATTCAGCAAGACCTGTTTACAAACTGGGTGTTTCATTGACCGATGTGTTTCATTGACCGGTGGATCACTGTATACATATTCCAACTATTCATATTTGTTGCAGTAATCCGGAAAGAACTGGAATTATGTGAAAGGCGTCACTTTAACAAAAACAAAAAGAATTTGCCGGACTCGTATTGCCATGCGAAGCATTGGCCACAAGCCAAGTTTGTCCTCTCTTATTCATATCTACTGTCTATCTGTCTAAAATATCCTGGACAAGGTTCTGTTGGCCACAATTCGTAATCTCGGGAACATGCCTTGCCTGCGCTGCTTCCTGCCCAAAGAAGATATCCCGGACCTTGGCATGATTCATGATGACAACAAACGAGAGAGTCAAGCGTGGACTGATACGCACCTGAGGAACGGCACTCTCGCAAATGCCCGGCGCAGGATCTACGAGCTCGGGCTTACCGCGACAACAATCCCTCCGTCCCGGCTATATGAAATTCACCACAATGACGCAACATCCCCCAGTGACATCGTAGTTGGCGAGCCGCTTCCACCTCCTCCGCCTCCTCCTCTATCCCACCGTGTTGCGCTTTTCTACGAACTCCGTGACAGCCATCTACAACTCTCGTTCCCTTCTTGTCTTACCCCAACCTCTGGCCGTCATCACCGATTGCATCCCCGCCTAGGCTTTCCCGTGCTCCCCTCCCCTCTCCCGTTCCCCGATCCATACGTCCCTCCTGCGGATATCACCACAGCGGATCTGGCGCATACCGGGTTTCTCGCTTCTTTCTTCTCGGGATTTTGGGTCACCACTCTGTTCGGTTCTGGCGACACTACTTTCGGTGCACACTTCGTACTGGCGTCACGGAACTGGCAGCTCCTTCTGCCAGAGGGTGGATCCCTCGACCTTCGCGAGCTTTTGTTGGGTCTGGCCACCAGAGTGGAGGCCAGGCAGTCCCTACTGCACGAACTCCAAACCCTTCCCATTACAGACGCCGCTCGCCACGTGAGAAAACTCCTGAAAGCTTGTCGCAAGCTTCTCTTGAGCTTGGTACGCAGAGTGTACTCTCCCCTCTTTGCTCTAACCCTCTTCTTAGGCGCATGTAGAGTTCGCCCTCCATTTCATCGCCCAACGGGGTGTCCGTTCTTTCGTGCACCAGGGATTCCGTCGGATGATGACAGCGTTGGTTCGCCAAATCCTCCCAGAGGCGGATTCACAAGAACGGTTTGACTTCCTTCAAACCACCCTGGGGGACCCCACTGGCGCCTACCCCAACCCCGACTTGCAGCCAGATAATCGTTGGCAAAGCATCACCATCCTCCCATCTGACTGGCAAGCCCTGCGAGTCCATGCGGGACAGCGGGATCGTATAATTAGCTGCGACGATTTGGCGACGGCTTGGGATCGTGCGTCTTCTCTTTGCTTCCTCGAATCTCACGCTGACTTTTTTGCAGAATTTGCAGATCACGGCTTCCTGGGCAACCCGGAGGACTCGCACTCCGCCCACCTCCTGTCCGGGAACAAGCTTAGCGCGTATTGCCAATCCTTGGCAACCCTGCTCTTCTCCTTCTATGACCCCGCCATTGAGGAGTGATACATCCCATTGCCACCCCATCCTTTTCGTAGGTGATCGTGACCGCTCCTGCCTGCACCCATATCATCGTCAGCCACCCCTGCACACACCCCGCCTCCGCCCCTTGACCCCCCGCAATCCGCGGGCTCCAAACAGCCCCGCGCCTCTTCTTCCAGCCCAGAACCCCGCAAGAAACACGTCTTTCGCCGTTCAACCACCCCGGAGATAAAACCTCACATAAAGGTAACTCGCTCCGAGCCCCACCCCTCTCGCCGGGCACCGTTGATAGGGCTGCCGAACTAACACACTATAAATGTATCTATAGGAAGTGTATAAGAAACCGCTATAACCAGCAGAATCTATACCACAACCCAACTAACACACCAACAATGCTTCCCGATAGCTGTTTTTATTTGTAGGAGTCAGACAGCCAAGTATTAGGCACAAAGATATTTTATAGGATGTAAATGTATGTATAGGAAAGCGAACTGAAAGTCCAACCAAGTCACCCGAGGGTTTCCGAGTCTTTAAAGGGTTTTCTCTTTTAACGGGAGGACCGTGGTTTTGTCTTATAGGACTTCTGTTACTGTCTGACTGTCTTATAGGCTTTCTGTGACTTGTCTGTGTTCGCTTTCAACTGATATTCTTATACCAAAAACCCTTATATGCTCATATGCTTATATCTTATAGCTTATATGCTTATATTGGTCTGAGAGCGCACTATAGGGCTACAAAAGCTTATAGATTTAATCTAGAACCTCTACTGAGTGTCCCTTGAGTATCCAACCTAACAACAGTGACCCAAAAGCGAAAGCAAGTCCTATCCTGGACTGCCTCAACTAATCTATATGGGTTTCCCAACCAAACTCCGCACTAAGTCAAACCCCTATAAAGTTGACTAGCTGTCACCAATGCAGGAGAACGACAAAATGCAAGCCTGGGGGGTACTGATGCACTCCAATGAGCTGTCGAATCCCAAGAAAGCTGCTACTTAAATACATATTCAGCCAATCTATAAATATCCTACTGCAATGCCAAGTACATAAAATATTGCTAATAATCTCGGAATACTCTCGGAATACCACTAAGCAACCTATATAGGGAACATCAGCTGACTATATTCAGGAACAAAGTCAACTTTTAGTGTTTCGAGGGTCCACAGGTGACCCATTTTATTTATAGATGCTCTCATCAGGTCCGTAACTCCGTGATTGCACACACTGGTTACTAAGAACTTCGTTTTGACACAAATCATCTATATTTAGTCCCACAACCCTTGACCCTGGGTATTTATAGATATGACGTAGAGTCAACCGGAATATCTCGGAATCAACTGTTATAGGGATGCGACCTTGCAATGCTCTATAGGAACGACCTCTACAGGAATGACCTTTATAGGAACGAATATAGGGAGCAACGCGGCCTATAGGAAGCAGCACGGCCTATAGGAAGGCATGAACACTCTTTTGCATAGCTCCTTGATTATAGGCACAGCCAATGACTTTTATAGATGCTACTCTGTTTTGTGTAGTCCATCCCAAGTAACTGTAGCTACAAGAGTTCAATGATTATAGAGGCTCTCAGTATAAAGGTACCATCCATAGGACAAGGTCTCAAGCTTTTACACATATAGCTGATGTTCTATAACTAACACTTCGGAGTAGTGTCAGTCGCTAGGGATCAGTCCACCTATAATACTGTTATAGGATCGCAAAATAGTGTGTTTCAAGGCTGCAATTATAGGCGGCTTATCACCGTCAACCCGCGACTTGGGACGCGTACCTCCCATCCGCATCCCGCCTTGTGCACCCGCCGCCTCTCAGCCCATGCCTCCAGTCGCCCCCACCTCCTGGGTATCCTCGCAGGTCCCTGGCCAACCTCCTGTTCCGGCCGCGTGCCCATTAGCGCGTGCAGACAGGGTGGAGCGCGTTTTCTCCGGCAAGTCCTCCCGCCCTGTGGGGAGTGTCGTGCAGGGTCTCGCTCCTGGTTGCGACCTTTGCAATCGTCGCGGAACCATCTGTACGACATGGGCCGGCCCTCGGGACCCGAATGGTGCCCTCCCCATGAAGGGTCGTCGCGCCTGTGATGCCTGCTCCACCGCCCACCGAATTTGCGAGCTGTGGCAGGACTTCGCGGATGCCTTTGAGGACCATCGGAGTCTTGCTCGCTTCCAATTCGAATATTGGGAGCATTTAGGCACCGGGCATTTTGCCCCCCTGGAGCCCGATGTTTGATTGTGGGATTTAGACCGTATTGGTTCATTTCTTCTTTTCCTGCCTGTCTCCCTTCCTATCCTTACCCCTTCTTTTCTATAGCCCAAGAGCGATCCCTGCGCTCTTTTACCATCGATCTTCAGCCCGTTTCGTCAAACCCTCAAACGTGTCCTCCGTCGTCATCTCGGAACTCCAAGCCTTCTCCCAAGAAGCAGAAGCAGGAATCCCCGCCACCCCGCCGTTACAGGACGCGGTCTTCAAACCCACACACGGCAGCAAACCAGACCCCCGCGGACGGGCCAGAGCCCATTCCCCCCATCGAAACAGTCGAGGAGGCTTCAGAGTCTGACGACGACATCCCCCTCAGGTCTGCGTCCCGCTCCAAGGGAAAGGCAAAGCACACGCTGTCAGCGAGGATGAAGAAGAAGAAGACGAATTGGATAGCGAGGAGGGTCCTCCTGACGGCCCCACTTCTCCATACATGCCCGTAATTGGGCCCAAGGACTTCGAGATGGACGTGGATAGTCCCCCTCCCTCGAACCCCGCGGCGCAGGCGTCAACCTTTAACCTCGAGGACCCGCGCCAACCTCTTCCACCGCATCGCTCGTCACCCCCCCTTCGCCCTCCAGTGCCTCCCCAAATATCTTTCTTGGGTATCCCGCTGGAGAGTTTCGCCGACGAGTCGTTATTCGCTCCGGATATGTTGCGCTACGACACGTTGGCGCTGCTTCAATACTACGACGAGCATCCCTGTGCGAACCAACTCACTGCACACGGATATCTGGAGGGTCTCCTTGGGCTGGTAGGGAGTATAATGCGAGGGGAAGATATGGAACTGGGCGTCGTAGAGGAGTAGGGGCGATGCATGTAATGGGCTTCCCCAATGGTTATGCAGAACCATTGGGTTTGTAGTTTATATATTATTGAATATCATCTTGTTTCGTGTATTGCACCACCTCTGGCAGTCCCGCACAACTGCGGGGTCCTTTCTTCAGTGTGTCGAGACTCCTTCAAGAGTTTCTCCGTGTCTTCGGGGTCACGTGTGCGCGAATTTCCGTTTTCAGGTTCCAAGTAACCCCGCTTTCAGGTTTCTACCTGTCGTCGGGAACCAATATCATTAATCCGGAGAAAGGGAAAGGGTATGGGTATAAGCGTCCGTCACGAGAAAGAGAAAGGGTATGGGTATAAGCATCCGTCACCGACGCTTCTTCGTGCGGTAAGCAATATTTCCGTTCCTAAGTCCTTCCTCTGACAGCGTAGTCGCCGTATCCAGGAGCGACCATCCCGCTGTCTAACCACACCCATCCGGTCCCCATCGGGATTGGTCGGCCCATATAGGACAAGGGTATCCCACCGACGACGCGAGGTGGGTTTGCGGCAGAAGGCGGTGTCGACCCTGCCATCTCCATATGGATACCCCCGGGATTCCCCAGAGCAGTAGGAGCGCGAGTATTTCGGTGCGTCGGGGTTGGTCGGGGGTGCCGACGGGGTAAAGGCGGTCGAGCGTAAATGGGTTTGGAAATGTCTGCCATCCACTGGCCAATCAGTTGCACAGTATGGCGCACCCATCCCACCCCTAGATATGGGTTCCAGGTTCTACCCCTCCTGGCCAGTCATTTGACCGGGGTTTGCTGGGTCAACCAGCACACACCAATGGCAATTGTAACCATGATTGCCAATTGGTAGACAATCCTCTGCAAAGGATATCCCCACTCCGCCTTCCATGCTCGGTAGCCCCTTATCATGTCGGGGCTCACCAGCAATATGACGGACATGGGAGTCGGTGATTCGTGTAGTCGGGGCGGGGTGAAGGAGATTCTATCTTCTGTCAGCGACGGCCCTTGGGTCGGCTTTAAGTCGGTCATGAATATCACCCGCCGGGACTGATTGAACCACCGTATAAGTATGTGTGGATGAAACCCGCCTATCCCGCAATGTAGTTGTAGACCTGTAGTGGTTCACCACTACGTGACAGGAAGTGGCCGAGATGTGGGATAGTGAATGCGGGGTATAGGTAACGCGAACCCTGCAATGGATGAGAGTCGAGTGTCAAGTCTTCAAGTAGTGCTTATAGCCAAAGCAAAACCGGAGTTTAGACGAGATAGAATATACTGTACATGATTCTATCTACTGGTTTATATACTAAATGTCCTGCGATCGGTTTCCATGTCGTTGAACCCGATCGTCCTCCTATTTGTCTATATCCTAGTTCCCCTCCTGTATGTCTTCTCCGCATTGGTTGTGTTCGACAGCTGTTGCCGTGTGCTGGATATATTTTGGAGTGCGGCCAAAATATAACCTGCAATTCGAAAAAAGAATAGGGGTTAGACGTGAGGGCACTTGTTTCATGACACACACCCTGCCACCTAGGATCAGCAGAGGTCGGCTCAGCTGCGCAGACTCGGTCTACCCCGGGCCTGAATGCAGTGTCTGAGACGATTGCGATTCTCTGGAATGAAATCTGCCCAGAATCGACCGAGAATCCCCGTCAGAATCCACATCAGAATCGCCTCAGAATCGCCTCAGAATCACTACTCTGACTGCCCCTAATAATGTAGTCTATATTACAACTGTATATATTTTTATCCATCGCAGCTTAAGCCCAACTTAGCTTCAGTTCCAGCTTAGGATTTTTCAGTTGAAGAATCCTCAGCTTAAGCTAGGCCGGAGGGGTGACAGACCAAATCATCTGTGAAAATCACGTTGATAAATGAGCTCGGCCCCCAGTGTATTTGCCGCCGTCGCAAGGAAGTGATTCTTTTTTTTGACCTTTCATAATCCATGTCGATGATCTGAATAGAGAGACTAAGTGAAGCTATTGTAATTCACCGCTAGAACACGCTTAAACCAATTTTGATGTAGACTCGTAACCAGCCCTACGTTGAGTAACTAGACAGCGGAGGAGCATGCAAGTTATTTTAAGTTGATCCGATGAAAATTGACAAAGAAAAAAAAAATGCATTAAGAGTTACTCGAACGTAGGGACTGGGAGAACTTAGTATGGAAAAGGGTCAATAGAATTTGCATGTGATGAATAAAAAGGACTTAGAAAAATTTCGCCGTTTGGATTTTTGACTTCAACAAAATAAAATTCTGAGTTGTAGTAAAGTTTCTGGAACCATTAAAAGTTGTGTGAATACATTTAATTCTGTGCAAAGTGTATGTACAGTGGCGCAAACAAGAAAATGCGAGCAACGGTAACGCGGACCGGCCCTCATAGCCACCTCACAGCCACCCATCAACTTTAAGCGGTAGATACCGGTCCACTTTGTCTCTTCCATTGCTCCTCCTCAGCATATTCTAGAGGCTTGAAAAGGGCTGTGTGCACTTTCAACAGGTTGGTTTGGCTCCCACTGCCTTTAAGTTGACAATATTCTCACTTAGGAGAGACATGAGAAGCAGATGTTTCCTCAACTGCATTAGAGGCTGGCCTGCAGTAGATGGAAGAATTCAATGAAGGAGAATGTTCCATCCTCCAAAGGTACATTTTTTAATCATACTAGTTCCCGAAAATAATTTTTGTTACCTACATTTTGACTCCTGGAGGCTTGAGATCAAAGTACCTAACTTGTACTGTTTTATTCCCTGTGCGGTGGAATGTGTAATTGACGCAGATTAAACTATATGGGCAATGTATTTAGGGACATATGAAACTTTCCTATCACTCAGAATTTCATTTTGTTGAAGTCAAAAATCCAAACGGTGAAATTTTTCTAAGTCCTTTTTATTCATCACGTGCAAATTCTATTGACCCTTTTCCGTACTAAGTTCTCCCAGTCCCTATGTTCGAGTAACTCTTAATGCATTTTTTTTTTCTTTGTCAGTTTTCATCGGATCAACTTAAAATAACTTGCATGCTCCTCCGCTGTCTAGTTACTCAACGTAGGGCTGGTTACGAGTCTAATTTTGATGTCAAGCGAAGTAGAATCAGGGAAGCACACAACTGATTCAACTCGACGCGCTCGCAGTGGGAGATAGAAAAATTAGGTCAGAGGAGAAAGAGATGACACACCTTAATTAAAGCGCTGCGGATTTGGCGGGAAACTCCCATTGGATTTACAAGAAATGCACCAAGTCGGCGAAAATCGTGTTGGTGTGCCCGTCAACACGTTGTGTTGCCTGGAGGACCTGTTGAATTGTCCGGGAGACGTGTATTGTTGATGCCAGATGCGACAAGACTGCGCAAAAACGCGTCGAGTTGGTGAGAGAGAGGCAGGGTAGTCGAGTTGGGGTTTGCCGAACTTGTTGCTTGGTAGCATATAGAGGGGGGGAACACATCATGCATCCAAGCGAGGCAAAAGAAATCCAGAAACGGAGCTTAAATGTGGGGAAAATGAAATGGGTCAAGTCGACACAAGGGAAGCTGATAGCGTGAGCCTGAACTTGCAATCTGGGGTTCAAAACTGAATTGGGATGCGAGCTGTTGCAGGAGCCCCAGACATTGAGTTTGAGTCGGCGGACGTTCGGGGTTGCACCGCTAACTTGGGTGTAGTCGGTTTTATAATGCAATACACAGTAAAGAATGTTCGCTGCATGTCGAACGAACAAAGAAAAGTCCGCACAGAAATGCAAGACTATGAGACGGTCGTTATTTAGGAATATATATCGGCCGGTATCAGAGTAGCTGATGGCGCATAAAGTACTCACGGGTACGGGACACGGGACATCCAAGAATCATGAAAAAAAAAACTTAGATGGTGCATAGGAAAGGGTTTGCATGTGCTCAAGTGAGTGTTGGAATATTACGAGAGAAGTCACAGGCTGTGCTCGCGGGAAGTCTTACCTGAGATGATACATTCACTATTTAGGAATATGCAAACAGTCAGCGGAAATCTTCCAGTTATTTATCGGTTTAGTGAAACTGGTTAAACTTTACTGCAGCAATTCATAGTAAGACCACAGGGATGGAACCAAGGTTACCGGACTCCGTGTCAATGGAAGTAATGACAGGCATCACTGCATTCAGCGGCCCAATAGCCGCAGGAAAGCCTGCCGAGACATAGCCACTGATGTGTGGCTATCCGGCTTGGCGACGTGTGGCTACACCACCGATTGTTGCCGTTGTGGGAGCACCCTGGGACTGGCCGACATCCGATCGGCAAACATTCATGCCTGATTTCGGTACGAAAAGCCGACAATGGGCGCAGACTTTCGCCTCAACATCAGACCCATGTCGGGTGTCAGATGTGGGCTCTATTATAGATTAGAGATCTCTTCTACATTGAAGTCCAATCCTCCACCCAACCATTTTTCAGGGTCATTCCAATGAAACAAGCTGTAAGCCAAACGGAGATTATATTTTTCTAACAGTAGTAAATAATATATACTGTATTTAGAGCAATAGGTGGTCGGTGTTCACAGAAAACCATTAGGATTATAGACTAATACGCGCTATGTGCAAAAATAAAATTACCCCGTCGTTTGCGACCCTGCAGGAGCAGCATCCAAATCAGGATCAATCCCTCCATTGTCCCCACTCCCTTCTCCCTCCTCGCTGTCTTCCCCTGCCACGTCTTCGATAGTGTAGCCATCCATTTCTTCGACCGTGCACGAGATGGCTTTCTGCCACGCAGGAATTTGTTTACCGGCCCAAAGCTTCCCACCTGCTTTAAGCGGAAATTTCTTGATGTGTTCCTTCAAGCACTCTTCGAATAAACTGAATGAAGTGTCAACAGGTAGTCAAACTATCCACAAAAATAAAGTGCTTACATACTGGACATGGCAAGCCGTGACTCCTCTGGGAACGTAAGTGCCTCGGCACGTTTATCTGCAAGAAAGACGTCGACGGCGTCCCAGAATAGTCGTTCATTCTTCCCAGCCGTGCGATATTCATCCAAGAATAATTGCTGTAACTCGTGAGTTAGTATCATAATTATTAAGGAGCGCAGAGACTCACAAGCCAAGCCAACCTACCCCAGATTTCATCGGTCATCTCCTGAGTATTATTCCACGCCAAATTCTTGCAAAGTGTGGTGATATCGACTTTCTTGACCCAACCATCATGTAACTGCCGTTAATGTTGTCATCTGTCAGTCTTCCGTTTCTGTCGGACGCAGCCCCCACCTTTCTCTTCATTTCGCTCCGAGTGTGAGTTACCTCGTTACTGACCGCAGTGCCGAAGTCTCGACCTGTTAAGGCTCCCCGGATATCCGAGGGTATGTGGTAAACCCCTGGATTCACCCTGATATGGCGCTGTCAGAGCCCGTCAACAACATGCTCCAAAAGGGCACCGTCACGTACCAAAAGCCGATTCATGAAACCATCCTTGTAACTTCTCAGCTTCGGGTCTAACAGCACTGCTCGGATCTGGCCAACTACATGCTCCTAATACTGTCTCTGTTAGTCCACGAACCCAAGCTGTGTTGCGCAAGAGGACTTGCCTTGAACCCAGAAGACAAGAGATACATCTTCAAGCCGTCGTTGACTGACTTCATCTGCCCAACCATAATGGCCACCAAAGTAACAATTAAAAGCTTGTGCGTAGGAAGCTGGAATACTCTGCTTGAACACGCCCAATATTGTAAGACGAATCACGCACCGTGCTGGCCTCAACAAAGTCTTCCACTTCCTCCTCTGGTATCCCGTGTTGCCCGGCAATGTTTGTAACAAATTCTCTCAAGGCCACTTTGGTATGGCGGGAGAATTCCTTGATCTCGTCGTCTAGTTCTGGGCTCCGTGGTCGGTGACCCAGGACACTGTCCTGGGAAGCACACGGTGTCATGGTCAGTGGGAAGATATATCCAGAGTTCCTAGCACCAGCTGAGCAATCTGAGGACACAAAAGAACGGAGCCATACCCATTTAGCGGCATCAGAGGAGCTCTTGGCCGCACGGGCGTGTCTGGGCCCAAAGGCCGATTTTCCTCATCTTCATGAAAGGAGTGCGACGATTGCTGAACCCGACGCTGCGCATTCTGCGAGATTTGCTGGAGGAGCGACATGGAGGGACAAGGCCGCGTTGAGAGACAATAAGATTTTTTTTTCGAGTGACATGATGTGACTCGCTTTGATCATCTCTTTTCATGTCGGACGACTCGTACGCACCTCCCTCAAGCTCTCCTCTGCGTGGGATCTCCCAGCATCATGCAGAAGAGTACGAGGAACAGAGAGCCATGGCTCGGCTGGCTCGCCGAATAGAACCCTACAAGAAATCTATTTCCATGTCATACTCTCGCCAAATTAAATCAGAATTGTGTTCTCCAACCTCGACCCCCAGGGAATCCGCACTCGTAGCGAATGAACGTTTTGCCAGTAATGAGTTAGAATCACTCTGCTGCAATTTGTGTTATCCTCAATGAATTACAGACAGTATGGCAATTTTTTGGATTCTCAGATCGGGGAGAATACATGGATTGATGGCCTTCTGGATGCAAAGCAGTCAGGTATGTGATATTTCTGCAGTTTATCAAGAACTGTTCACCTAATTGTTGCCCATAGAGACGGCTGTCTCCGATGAAGATCAGGATGAAGCCGATTTGACAGAAGCAGACATCCAGTGCCAGCCGTTAACCTGCGAACAAGACCATGCATACGCTGAGTGGTTGAATGCTCGGCAAGAACGTGATGATGCTGAGGTGGAGCGTGATGAAGCCAAAAGGGAGCGGGATATTGCCAGAGAGGAACGGAATGTAGCCCTTGCAGAGTGCGACCAGTGGAGACAGGCTGCTGCTGGTGCTCGCAATTTGGTGGAACTTGCAAGCTGTTACATATAATATATATTTGTGGTCATGGATACTATAAGGTATTAACACATCGATTGAAAAACAATGGTCTCAGCATAATTTCATTGGCCAGTCGTGAGGCATCGTCAACAGCACCCCTTCTTTTTTTGGATGATCGACCGCCTGGGTCGTTGGAGGGGCGCTTCCGCTTGTTGGATGAAGCTACCTGCTCATCATCATAGGCGGACTTGATTTGCGCTGGGGTAATGCAGCGACGCGGAGGGCTACGAAGAGTTAATCATTATTCACAGCCAAACATATTTGCACGTACCGCAAGCGGTCAAGCAAGTCTTTCTTGTTTCCAGAGACCAGCTCACCATTTAGTTTACAGAGATAACTGAGAAGAGAGTTCGTACACGCCTCCCTAATAACTATTTCAGTACTCGTTGAGTGTATACACTGTCGAATTGGACGTACAGGGTAACTGGAGTCGGTTGTTGTTGACGGGGCCGCGGAGGTTTAACACGAGAGAATGCGGGGTTCTCGAGGGCCGTTGGTGGGGGTATTGGCAATTCCTGGTCTAAATTAACTTCGTTGTCGATTGTGGGCGCATCTACGTTGGGCTCCTCTTCATCGAGATCAGTGTGCTTGTTGCGGATCTGGACAGCAGCTGCGGTACGAAGAGCATGTTGGTCCGCAACTGTAAATAGATGGGACCGGAGTGAAGGAGGTGTTGCGGCGGAGATTTGCGAATAGTTGTGGAGTGAGGAAGTATTGACAATAAAGCGCACATCATTTGTATGAACGATGGCCGATCTAGTTCGGGATGTCTTCTCCCGCTCTTGAATGATGGGTGTCGAGCTGGTTGGGCCACAGTGGCCGTGATGGCAGTCATGCTGAAGGTTCACGGTCGATTCGACGTCCTGATGAACATCAGACAAAGCGACGGATGCAACCATATTAAACAAACCTCAATACACAAGACCGCGTGGTGCTGGGAGCGAACAACAATGGGCATGTGAAGTTCGGGGTGCAAGTTAGACTGGACATCAAATAATTGTACTGTGATGCGGATGTCCTTCTGCGTGAATGGGAAAGGAACAAGAATTTCTTGTATAGTTGCAAAAGATAGGGGAGAGAAGGATCCCTGTGACCAAGTCAGGAGCGAAACGGTATTCTCAAGAATAAATATGTACCCCCTCTTGGCGGATAATTACATTCTGGCCCACAACGGCCTTGTCGCCAGAACATGTCACCACACTGAGCGCTGTCTTGTAATGTTCTGCAGCTCCATGGAGAAATCGCGGCGACTTGACGCGTCCAGCGAGTGACTCAGTCCAGCCGAATTTAACCTCCAAAGAGCGCTCCTGGGGCTTTTGGGGAGCAGGGTAATATGATATGAAGCCTATACAATTTGTTTTAGCACTGTCCCGATACGAGATAAATCAAATACCTGGCTCGCGGAGTTGCTTTGTGGGCAATCCTACCATGGCAGCGAACTCCGGGTGGTTGAGGATATGGCGCATGATACAAGGATTCGCGCAGACCCAGTTTTTAGTTTGAGAATCTCTCCACCAGCCACCGGTAACAATGAGCTTAACGCGATCAATGCCGGCAAAGCTCCAAGCAATGTCGCGACTGGGAGTTAACCGATTACTGTAAATAGAGCATGCCCGGAAGACGGCATTATATGCTTTGTAGCGCTCTGTGGAGAAAAGGACGGCGGGGTCAAATTGCCGGATGAAGAATGACAGGTGAAGTAGAAAATGAAATTTTGGCTTGGAGATGAGAATACTCGGACTGCATTTGCAGGTAATGTTGATGAAATCGTTGATGCAGGTTTCGAGATCCGTCTAAAAGAGTCATGGTAAGTAATTGAAAGAAATATCGCAGTAAAGATGGTGCGCACAGTATAGGACGCAATGTCCTCAATCTCCGTGTGCCACAGAAGGACAGTAAGTCGACCAAGAATAAGCCATTCTTCAAGGACATCGGGTGGTACCAGACCGTGCACAGCGAAAGCCATAACTTGCGAGAGTGTCTTGAAATGTTTACCGATGAGTCCGCCTTTGTATTGACACATATAATCCGCTTGAATCTTTGGAACGTTTAGACCGTCTTCCAAGATAGAATTGAGACGAGTTTGGAATAGAGCGAAATCTTTCCCCTTCTCGAGCAGCCAGATGGTCTGGCCCCAATAATATTTGACAACACCCAGGAGAATAGTCTGCAATATTTCAGTCGGCGTATCTTTATGCATATCAATTCCTACAAACACAGAATCAGTACAAAGAAGCTATACAGCCAAGTTCACTTGCCGTCCATGTCGAACAGCGGGTTAGTGATCCCCTCGCCCTTCTGTTGATGTTTCTTCAGTTCCTCGGTCAAGATCGACTGCACCTCGTCAGGGCTATGGGCTGATCCGTCCGGATTGGCTTTCCGCAGATCCTGGCCCATCTTGACAAGGGCATCGATGATAGGCTGGGCCAAGGTATCCTTGATCCCCGAAAGGCGAATCGCTTCTGTCAACGTCGTTGCGATGTTCGGCTCAAGAGCAGTCAATATCTGCTGAAAGGTCTCCTCGGCAGTATCCGCTGGATCTCGAGTTTTTCCGGCCTAATGAAAGCATCAGCGGAGGCAGTTGACCAAGGTCTGAACGGTGAACCTTCAAGATCTCCGCAAAGCCTTCGTCCGACTGCTTCCACTCTCGCATTCCTCCCGTGTGACAGGTACGGCAAAAGAAGTTACTATTCAGCCCTGTGCAGCTACATAATTCCGCTTGCATTGGGTTGTCACCAGCAAATAAGAAGTACCTCCTCCTTCATTTCGCAGTCCCACGCAACCACGGGGTCTTTAAACGAAGTTCTGCAATAATAGCCTTAGCATATTTCAAAATACCGGGGAGAGGATGGAGTACTCAATGGATGCGCGCACACCCTGCATAATTTCTTGGGGTGTCGCGAACAGAGAGGTGGCTACAAAGCGAACGTGAAACTCATTCTCCAACTTGCGCCGCGGAAGCGCCCCATTTGACATGTAACAGGAAAAATGCTTGTTCCATTGTTTGGATTTGTTGCCGGACACATCGTCTATGAAAATAGCCAACGGTATTGAGTACACAGGTCGAGAGCCAGCGATCTCTCGAAGAGGGTGCGGCATCTCCTCAGCGAAATCTATGCTTTGGGCTACATGGGATTTATGAGGAGTGAATAACAAATGAATGGCTCCGACTTACGTGCCAAAGGAAATATTCCAGATGTCTCGTCGAGGACTCGAGGAAAATTGGCCTCGAAGGAGGAGACCTCAATGGTGTCAAGGGCTGTATCATCGACGATAAGACCATCCTGTAAATAAGGATTGGACAGGCCGCGCTGAGGAAACCACCGCTGTATCTCACCTCAGAGTCCTTCACATGATATCTGGATGCGAGCATAACTTTGCCGGCACTGCGCGTCAGCCACCGCTTCGGTATGAACCAGTGATTTTCAGATCTCCTGACGAGCTCGTTGACATAGTAGATGTCACCCTTGTGTCGCACCGTCGGCGAAAGTAGGTGATCGGGGATGTCACGAAGCAGCTTATCTCCATGCAGGCGTATATGGTGATTTGATGTATCACGGACTGCTAAGTAGCAGTGTGTCCGTGATACATAAAGACCTCTAATTAGCAATGCGTTCTGATACATCAGGTTACACCATCATCCATTTTGACAGCGCCCACCTGCGCCCCATGGCGGCGTCGTTGCCCGCAATTTTGATGGCGCATTTGGCGCTTGCCCGCTCGTCCTAATGCGGATGACACAAACACCTAAAGTGATCCCATCACGTCTCATCTTGTCTCTTCCACCTTTAAAGTTGTATGTACTCCTTCCACCTCTATGAAATCGCTCCCTCCGCCGCTTCTTACACCCAGACCTGGGGTTTGATCCATATATCTCTAGGTTTTCATATATCAAATCACTCTCCCACCCTACGTTTGTTCCCCAGTCTCTCCCTGTCCTACTATGATGCTGCCGAGCCTCCTTCCCATTCGCGCCAATTTGCTTCTGCCACGGCAACAGTGCTTCGGAATACTCCCAAATTCTACAAACCTGTTACTAAAGCGAAGGAAGCCTCTTAAATGCGCGTGCGCCGCCTATTTTTGCGCTGTAATTAGGCCGGGAACCGTTCCACGCTCGCTTGTTTTCTGCTCCTCCTGCTCGCCCAGACGCCTGAGTATACTTTCCACACGAATTTACCTTCCAATATGTATCACTCCAGACAATATTCTCTCTCCCAGCCTTCTGCTCAGGCCCAGCTTTTGATTTTCTCATTTGGCACAAAACACGGTCCCTGGTCGATTACCTGCGCCTCGGCCGATTTCAGCTTTCTACTCCTATAGATAATGTTCTATTATCTCATTCCGACTGTCTTGTGTATCATTCCGAGCTTTTGTTGGCTCTTTGCGCTTTAACATCCACATGCACTTTGAAACTTGGGTTCTGCTTTCTCCCGTCTTTTCTGTGAATGATTGCATCTTTATTTGCCCATTTAAAGTCAGTCTGGGCTCTCCAATGCTGCTTCAAGAGCGTGATTTCTCCCCTGCACCTCAATTTGGTTTTACAGAAACCATGCTATTGTGCTTGTCCCACCCCTTTCGCAGGCGATAATTGCCGCATAAAAGCTTCGGTAACAGTCTAAAGTATTCTTGCTCCAAGTCCTCCCAACCGCGCTTTCGGATACTGGTTATTGAATTGTTAAAGCATTTTATTCCTGTCCCACATACCCCAATAAAATGATGTGTACCCGTCGGATACTGCATTTCCAGACCCTCACTCTATTTTTTTCGATATCATAAAACATCTAAAAGGGTTAGTATACGCATACTACAGTTTCCACACTCATTGAACGGGCACATCGCAAATTTTCCCGCTACGGCTGTTTATGCCGTATGAGGAATACATTGCTTGTTCCACGGCTCCAGTGCTACGAGAGCATAAATGAATGGTGTTTATATACTTCTTGAAAGGTTATTGAACCATCACCAATAAAATCCGAAATTTTAGCCGGAGTAAAGGGCTAGAGTCGAACACCATGAACTGCTCCACTAGGATTATGCTTGAGAACACGTACCTTTTGTACAACTTTTGTGTAACAACCTTTCTGCTATGGACAATTGGGTATTGCACATTTGGTTAAAGTCCCCGACATGTTTTATGATGTTAGAGGACCAATAGAATGACTTGTTGGCCTCCATCGTGGCCGTTTTCAGATTTCCTGATATTTCGGGACATTCATTTAACCCCAAAATCAGTCAGGGCGAATTCGGTTCATTAATTGAACATTTTCTGTTAGTTCGGAATTTGTTTAAAGTGCGTGAATCTCGTTTACGAGCACGATTGTTCTGCTCCTGATTTGTCCAAAGTGGGCAGGTGTGATGAGGTCACGTCGTGACACTCTTTCTTCCTGCAAGCACGACTCTCTGACGACACGTCTGAAGCTCAATCCATACTGCCCTTTTGCCCAGAAACATGTGCAAAAACGTTCAAGATGCTGTCCCCCCCTTTTCTGCTCAGATTTATCGGCTCTTAGTCGCGCTTTCTTTTCTTTTTTTTTTTTTTTTCGGATCCAAAAGGCGCCATTAATCCCGGTGGATGCGCTTCTATCCGCGGCCGCTCCCCAGCTCTGTTGTATCCTTTAAAAACTCCCCTTGCTTCTGGATCGCACATCCTCTCTGATTTCTCGCCGCTCTGCACGCTTTCCAGCACTCCAACACTGCTTGTCCTTTACCGGTGCTACTTCTCCTCTGGTCCCCTCCGCTGGGTGCTGGCTAATCTGGGTAATAGCACTGCATGTGCGCTCCTCTACGAATGACCGATAGTGGTTCACCTCCGCTTTCTAGCCTTTAGCTGCGGGCTACCGCCATCGGCGGCGTGGGCAACTGCCTCTCGTAATATCCTGGCTGCCAGAAGCGCGAATTCTTGGATGACTCGCGGCTGTGGTGGCGGCGCTGCACATCGGCGTCCGCATGCCGATTCCAACCCCATCAAATCCTCTGTGTCAGTATCCAACTACTCGGATGTCCCCTGCCGCATGCGCAGTTTTGGCTTCAAAAATCGCATCCGTTGGTTCATTAACGACCTACAGCCCTTCTGCTATAGTCCATATCAATGAATAGGCCCGAAATGTTCGTATCCCCCCCCCCACCCCCTCACCGCTCCACCCCAATCATCCCCGGCGCAGGCGACGGGCAGTTCCCCACCTCGAATCCCTTGTATGTAGCTCGAATTCCGTGCCGGTGCACACCTGAGCCCGCACAGTGTCGATCTAGCACATCAAGGTTTGTTGCTGCATAGTCGCAAGACCATTCCCCTTGTTCAAGCACTGATGGCGAGCTTTTCTTATTTTCGCGCCAAAAATCAAATTCAAGCCGTCCCGTAATAGGTATTAGTTTACTTGCAGCATACCATGCATCCTATATACGAGCCAGGCAGTTCAGATTTATTTCATATTTTTCGAGGCATATTTTCCGGTCATCGTCATAGACAACGTCAAGGACTGTTTGATCGTCGTGTTCCAAATCCAGACAGTTGTGCTTGTCATAGTGTACAGTGGTGATACCAGATATCAAGGGCCTGATGGCTGCCGCCCATATTGAGACAGTCCTCTAGCCTGATGTATCAAAACAGACCTCTAATTAGCGGTGTTCATACATCATGGACACACTGCTAATTAGCAGTCGTTAATACATCATACTGCCAGACTGTGGTGCTCCATGCCAAACTTCACCAAGTTTGTTTCCACCATCCTCTGGGTAAAATACCATGCCCTCACGGGTAAAAGGATTCGACATATCCTAGTGCCAGTATGTCAACCCTAGAAGTAGCGATTAAGAATAATGTTCTTTACCTTTTTAATAGAATCACCGATCTCATTGAGGTACCAAACTGTCCCGCGCCCAGACTCCTGACGTTCGGTGGGGTCGCCGACCTCGGCAAGCAGCGCAGCCTGGGTTTTCCGAAAGTTGCCGTATGCCGGGACCTTCGCACCGAGGTCCTTGGCCCATGATAAAACAGCTTGCTGTTGGGCACGAGAGAAGCGCAGACGTGGTGAGCTAAACAACACATCAGTGAGAAACATCTATATACGAGAGCCTCAGATTTGATTCCTGTGTTGAGATAATCATACGCACCGCTTTATCAGCATACGGGAACCACTTGCTCTTCGCATCTGGCCCAAACAGATGGCTGTGGAGCTCATCCGCTGTAAGATCAGCATCGTCGTCATCGTCTGATGGATATGAGATGAATTCACAGAAAGCAAATGTTAAAGCCTCTTACCAGCGCAAAAGAGAGGGTCGTCATCTGCATCATCCTCAAGGTCCGGAAGCTCATCTTCAAGCTGGCTGGCCTCGCCATTTGCACGTCGGAGCGCTCGTGCGAGAGATTCCGCCAGTGGATCTGTCTCAGCTGTACCAGCAGAAAAAAACACTCGTCGGCCTGTCAAGTCGGTCCATCCACGCCGTTCAAAGTCCACTGGCGGATCTTCTTGTGCACCGCCATCAGAATCAGGGATGTAGTCTTGCGGGGCTGTTAGTAGAACGAGTATGCGATGGTCAGGAAGCTGCGCACCCATCACGGATTGCAGCGAAAAGTCTGTAACTTGAGGTGCATGATCTGGGCTTACCCGTTAGTACAGTAGATGAGTAGAATTTATAGCGCACCATCTGTATACTCCCCATCAGTAGGTGCCTCATTCCCCGGCTCCGGAAAAGCCTCGTGAGGGTCAGCCTGAGGACTCGGAGGGAGAGAATCCACATGGGGCGTGAGCTGGTTACGCTTCGCAGCTTGGGCGGCCTCATCTCTGGCTTCCTTCGCTGCGCGTGTACGTCGGTGGAGGTCCGTTTTTGCATGAACAGTCATCCTCTTGAGGGACATCCAGTTGTCCCCGGTTCGAATAGGACAGATGCGGCATTTGTGAAGCCCAGTACCAGAATCTTGTCGAAACTCTGTAGGAAATTAGAGGCTTGAAGTGCAAGAAGATGGATAGAGTGGGACCAGCTATGCGATAGTCATCCTTCTTCTTTGCGGCGAGACTTTGTGTCCAGGAAGGCATACGGCGCGTCGTCTATAAGTGATGGTGGTGCTGAGTGGACTTAGAGAGAGAATTTGAGAAAACATCGGCAGAGCTTTGAAACGTGACTTGATTGCGCATTATCCAGGAATGTCCAGCGGAGGAGGTCGCGTCGATGCCGCGGCCAATGTCGATTCGATGTCGGAGGCCAAATGCTGATGCAATGTCCGATTTAGGCCGGTTCCATGCTGAATCATTGTTGATATCGGCCGAGTCCATTTTGGGCGCTCTGACATCGATTTGCCGCTGGATTGGCACAAGAAAATCACTGTCTGAGAGGGAACAAAAAGACCTTGATTATCTAGTGAAATTATGCTAATACGACATCGGCTTTTTCTACCCGATTTCATATGGGATCGCAAACGGTGGTGTAGCTGTGCTAGCCACACCTCACCACACCTCCCCACACCTCCCCACACCTTGCAACAGCAAGATTCGACTAGCCATTGCTCCTCTGGTCCCGAAATTCTCTCTGCCAACAGATGCGACGCTGTGGATGTATTCCGCCTAATTGCGACTTGTTTGTGTAGGTTTGTGTAATGATTGATTGATCTCGGTCCGCGCGGAATATCATGAGCCCTCACGGGTAATAAATTACCCAGTGCAGTTAGGCTGATATAGCAAGTTAATATTGGAGAGGAATACATTGGCGGGGCAGAGTTGTTGCCATACTATGACAAGCTTGGGCTACAGGGGACTGAGGGTCGATGTAGCCGGACCTCGTAACAGCTCCATGAAGTAGGGCTATGTGGCTGTGGCTAGGCCAAATAGCCGCAGATCGCCGGAAGTAGCCGGATATCGTAACAGCTCCACATAACACTGGCTGAATGCAGTGCATAGGAGGAAATTTTGCAACGCTGTTGCGAACTATGGCACAGAAGACTGGAGAAGCGACAGTGGAGCCCAGATTGTTCACAAGTAAAAAAGTTGGAAGTGCAGGTCACAAAAGAAGACAAGCAAGAATATATTGGAGGCCAAAGTACGACGAGTAGAGAGGCGTCCAGGAAGTGGCCATGGGGTATGACGGTTCCTTTGTATAAATAAACATTTACGCGCGCGCGCCTAAATTAGCGCGCGCGCGACCTATATTTGCGCGCGCGCGACCCCAAAGCCGCGCGCGCGCAGGTGTTACAAGTATATCAGTAATAGATATGGCATAGGTGTTCTGAATGTGTATAACGTGTATGTGATATAATCAATACAATAACGGTCGAATGGGAGTTGCAGGCTCAGCCATCTACTGACAATACAACTGGGATCTCAATTGAACATAATACGCGATGAAACAGATCAACGGTAACGACACAGGCTGAGCGTGCTGTGATCTGTGGATAATGTTCAGCTGATGGTACTCCCAGCACAAGTGTTCATACAGTCTCTCCCAAGCAAAGGCGAAAATCTACGTACCGAATGCGGAGAAGAAAGCGGAGAATGTGGGGCTGTTTCTTTGTATAGCTCACCGATGTACCTGAACGTACGGCTAAGCTAAGGAAACAAGTAAGCATATGAAGGCTGGCGAATGACAAACTTAGACCTTTCGAGGCGGGGAATTTAGTCTGGTATGTTTGTATGCAAGTACGTTAAGACCCGTGACTTCACTCACTCAGGCAACAGTATAAGGGACAACTGGATACCATTAGATGCAGTAGCAGTAGTATTGTAGGTGAAAAGGGAGTGGAATGGGAGCGCAGCTCTTGGAATAGGAGGTTGGGAGAAGGAGGTATACCGGGAACCAATTAAACGAGAGAAGCTTCGTAGTGTAGTCCGTGAAAAGGAGTGTGGTGTTAGAAGGAGCAGAACAAAAAGTTTCGTAAGTAAGGGTAAAAGCTGTTGTCCACGAAGAGTAGTGATGTATTAGAAGGAGCAGAAGGGAGTTGGTGTGCTAATGAAAGGCCAGAGGCAGAAACATCTGAAATCAATTGGTCTTGCAGCGCTTCCAGGGATTGCGGGCGATCTGGCGCGGGGGGGAAGCCATAACATCTAGAATATTATCAAATGAGCGTTTGCGGGAAGGTCCCCCAAGTTGCCGTACTCATTGAAATGGTCAAGAGCAGCGGTCGAGGCCGCGTAGAAGACATCGTCTGAGTACAGGAGGGGAGGTGCGGGGAATGCTGATGTTGTTGCCGAAGACGCAGATGTGGGCATGGAGCTGGGGTGCCATGTTGCCGCAGAGGCACTAGGATTGGTGCTCAGTGCCGACGATGTGGACTTGGACACCGTGGATGGATTGGCGTGCCAGCTTCACGCTCCTCAGCGCCGTTTTCGCGTACGCACACCACTCCCGCTCCACCGCTTCTGCTTCACACCCAACGGCGCCTGTTTCCGCGCGCCTTCATGATATTGATCACCTGAAAAAAGGGTCGCGTGCGTCAGATACGAGATAAGGACGAACAAGGAAGAGAACGGAAAAGGAGGGAGGGGTGGAGTCAAAGGGCCATTCAGCCCTCAGCGCCGTATTCGTGCAGAAGCGAAGAGCGGGGGGCCGCGGGGCTTGCAGATCAGCACCGGCGTCGCGAGCGCATTCAAGTCGAATGCCAGACGCTCCAGATCAAGATCCACGAGCGTGGGGGCCGTGCGCGGGATGCCGAGGGCGCAGCTGGCGGACAGCCCCGTTGACGTGCGACACCGCCAGTTCCGCGACGCGAAACTCGAGCAATCGGAGCGCAGGGAGCGATGGGAGCGTGCCGCCTGAAAGATGGCCCGTAATTCCATGGAAGCTGGAAACTGATCCCTCCTCGATGTCGCTGTCGTCCGTGTAAAAGAGGGAATCGGTTTCTACATCGAGAAAGATTGAGTTTCAAAACGACAGTACGATAGGATTGAGCCTGGCGGCGAGCTCCGGATCGAGCTTGACTTCTTTCTGGCGGCGCGGGGGTTGATTAGAGCCGGAAGGTCTTGCAGGATCGTTTAAGTAACTGTACAAGTAATGAGCTTTGCACACGACCCACCTAGTCGGAGTCTGACTGGATGTTAATAGCCCCCGGATCAGCCTCGTCCTCGGTGAGAGTTACGGTCTTGCGGAGAGTTTTTTCGGACGGGGGCACTAGCCAGTGTCGTCCGTAAGTGGGGCACATCTAACCGCAGGTAGACGATGTATGAGGGGTTTTGAGTGTCCACGATGCCATGGACAAGAGGTAAGGCTGTGTTGGCGGTGACATTTGTTTGGCGATGTCATTGACCAAACATCAGCCTCTTGTCCTCAACCTTCACGAGCGGGTCGCCCTCGTCTCACTCATCTCGTCTAAATGTTGCAGGATATCGTCCCACCTGCGTCACTAGTTTTTCGTGCACCACTCACTATCCGAAACTCCTCCCGACCTCCGCCCATCGGCACCCGATGTCACAACTGCATCTCCAGAACCATCCCTCCTCATGCTGGTTCGGATAACTCGGTCGACCCCCATGTAGCTTTTCCCGTTATTGTACATGTGTCACTGTACCGTGACGGGCACCTCCAATAGCTCCGACGCACGTCCTTGACACTCGAAAGGACCTTGGATACCAATATTTGGAATTTGGAGGGCGAGTTGTCTGCTAATTGTGGTGAACAGTGCGTGCCGTGTGCACTGTACAAAATTTTGTAGCTAGCTGTAGTCATATCTTGATGTATTTCCCATTACTGTAATATATGCCCCACGCGCGCGGCTTTGCGGTCGCGCGCGCGCTAATATAGGTCGCGCGCGCGTAAATGTTTATTTGTACAAAGGAACCGTCATAATGGGGAACATCCAAAGGGCGCGCGCGAACGCTACGGCGTGACGGTAACGCTGTGGGAAAACAGGGAAATATCATTTTGATGAAATGATGAACCAATGAAAATGCGCAAAAAGGCACTCTGCAGCCAATCAGAGGCCAGGATTGGCTTGTGATCGAGGGGGTCAGACAGTTAGGGCTGTGAGACCTGGTATCCTACGGAACCAGGAATATTTACGATGTCCTTTTTGTGTATTTATATTTAAACTATGCTTTTATTTGACGTTGATTGTAACTTTTCGCCAGTGCAACATTAGAAGTTCGGCAATCTGCTACTGCTGAGTCTTTTCCTTGAATGACCAGGGGTAAGTTTTCTCTTTTTTTCTCGTTGAATGTTCTGGTATTGATTTGGTGGAGACATGTCCGTTAATAAGCTTTTCACCCAGTTACTTGTCGCCTGCTTAATAGAGTTTGTTGAGCATGGACGGGAGGACTATATTGCCTTCGTGCGCAGGCGTGGCGTTGTTTTCAACGTCTGCTGGCTTTGGCGTTCTCTGGTAACGTCAACAGCCATTATGTGGAACCACATTCAGGCGACGCAGCGTCTACCGATTCCGACTTTGGAGGCATGGCTGTCGCGTGCCGCGAGGCCGCCCGTATACGTGGAATTGAAAATACAGAATATCCACTGGTATTATCGGTATGAGAGCCCGTCGGTTAAGGCTGTTGGGTACATTTGTTGTGCTCTTCGTGTGCTGGCCGAGAAGATAGAGCAGTGGTCTTCTTTTTCAATGGTCATGGAGGACACTGCTTGCATATGGGCTGCCATGGATCTTCTTTCTGTCATGTCCGCCCCATCACTTTCGGAGGTTGTGGTGTCGTGTCGAACTCTTTATTTTGGGATCCGCTTTTTGGACAGCCAGACTATACCAGCCAACTCCGTTCGTCTGTTTTCCAACGGTTGTCCTTCTTTGACGAAATTATCTGTTCGGTCTACCGCGTTTGATTGGACAGTGTTTCAGGGGTCTTATATCATTGGAGTTGCACGATTTGCCGACTCATTGCCTGCCAAATATGAAACAGTATCGTGCAATGTTACAGTCAGCGACGGCGCTGACAAAGTTGGTTTTGGGTTCAATTCACCTGGGCGAAGGTGATCGCGGGCCAATGCCTATCTATTTGCTTGTGTTGGGGTTTTTGGAATTGTTGTTCAGTCGGGAAGACGACACTGGATGCGTCGTGGGCAATTTTAAAATGCCTAATTTAGCGATGTTGACTATCGGGCTCGAGGAATATGGGTTGGAAGGGTTTAGTGGTTGTCTGCGCCTTGATTCTGGGATATTCACAGACGTCACTTCCTTGACGGTCAAAGGAAGTGCCTCTGACTGGGCGCCGTTGAGCGTGGCTCGGCTGCTATTCAGCCCTTTTCCAAACGTAGAACTTGATTTGCGCATTAATGCAATCCTTTTTACTCGTTTGGCAGAGTATACAAATGGGCTGGAGAGGGATAGTTGCGGGTCTGGATTCCTCCTTCATCAATTGCAGCGACTTACTGTAGGTCGCGTCTCTGTCAATTGGCTGAAAGTGTTTATAGAATGTCGCGACTCAGCTGGGTGCAGTTTGGTGAACCTGTTTCTTAGGGATTTCGATTTGGTGGGTGTGACTTCGGAAGAGGTTGCGGATTTTCGTTACATATTACAGAATATGCCAACTACTATGGTGCAGTCTGTCTCGACTGTATCATTGCCGGCATTGTTATATCCAGAGTCTCTATCTTAATGGATTATATTTGAGGCGAGTTACGTAGCTATGGAGTTAATGTTGTTGTTGTTGTTGTTGTTGTTGTTTTTACTCTCCGGAATTTGCTGACATTTGTGGTTTGCTCTTTCGAAATAAATAAATTTGTTTTTGTCATATTTCCTTTTGCACCTCGGATTGGGAGTTGTATTGGAAATAATCGCATTCATGTGTGGGTCCTTGAGGGTACTGAAGGCTGTATACGCCGATGCGCGAAGTTGAACAGCAAGCAGATGATTCAGTGGAAAAGAATAAGAGGTTTGATTGATCACTGGCAGGATGGTACATGCTCGCTGAGTCGCATTTAAACAGATAAAGAGGTTGATGGACAGTCAGGGGTGGTATGCGGCGCCCTGCGGCCATGGCAAATGTGTTGTTGCCATCCATTTGCTGCGGCAGCGTGACAAAGTTGCCGCACACGCTGCGGCAATCTACCGTTACCTGCGGCAGTGCTGCGGCACTCTGCGGCAGCAGCGGCACTTTCACCGTGCCAGGATTTTTGTCCGTGGCGACATTTCGATTCGCGATGGTTATCATGGTCGGAAATTTTGCCGAGGAGTGTTACGTGTTTCACTTTTTACTCAGAATCTGGAAGAAGTTATTTTGGTGTTGTATTTAAACGGTCAACGAGATGAGTGTTAACAGTAAAAAATTCCTCCCGCTTGCATTGATGTGCTATTTTGTGCTGACCAGTATCTTCTGCCCTACAGCCGTTTTCAAAAGTTTATAGGGGTTATACGAAATCCTGCTCCTCGATTTTTACTTATCGCTGTTTGCTGCTTCAGATTACATGGCAGTGGTGGGATACACAGTTGCATTGATCTCAGGATTGCTGCGGCTACATTTACTCAAGCGGAACAACTGGCTGTATTGAGGACAAGCCACGCCGGTCAAACAGGCCGATTTGCGCACGCCAAAAAAGCTATCAGAACCAAATTCAAACTTGTTATTAGGGCAAGCTGATTTGCCAACCAATCAGAAAAGTCTCCGCTTGGGGCAAGCAGTCACTGTCAAAGCCGAGCGCACACTCTTTTGAAGAACGGCTACCACTTCTGAATCATCAACCTTCCGCTTGAGTCTCTGAAATGTCGCCGTTGGGTGTTGAGCTTGAGCAGGAATAATACCCTTCAATGTTGAGTTTGAGTGTGCACATGAATATAGGCAAGTGAGGGATGTGATCTCGGGCATTGAGTGTTATGTCTCTCACATTTTCTTCTTACAGTCACCTAGATTCTCAGGTTGAACGCAATACACGAACATGGAATTGGGTGATAATGGATATAAATAAAGTGGTCTCAAAGGTTGTAAGTTGTGGCACTCCGTTGAATAAAATCAAGACTGTAGCTCATGGGGGGGTGTACAGAAGCATGTACCACTACTAAAGTATTTCTACACCCACCATATCCTACACAACTGTTATTTCCCCCCAGCTAAACTCCGAAGTGAATGAAAGGCACCCAGCGTATAAATCTGTTTTTTTCCTCCAGACTGCTCTCGAATCTTTTGAATGGCGAGATGCAGTGCCTGAGCTGCCCTGGTCGGATCTGGAGGTGATGCCTCCAATAGATGGGCATAAACATCACCGGCAACTTGTGGAGCATCCTTATCATTGATGGACCACATTGTCCCAATAACACCTCGGTATCCCGCAAGTAACATCCCAGCGGTGAGATGAACTGACTCGTCTTGAAGCTTTTGGGAACCAGTAGCAGTTTGACATGCAGAGAGGAATGCCAGGTCAGCATTTGGCAGATTTAGCTGGATAATGTTTGAGAGTGTCAACCGTGAGCTTCCGGCAAGGAGGAGGGCACTTTCAGTTGGAGAGTCACTCTGCACACCATGGCAGGCAAAGTGGACCCATCGGGAAGTCATCATTCCCTCCTGAACCTTGTCTATTGTTGCCATTTCTTCATCCAACCACTGAACATGGGCCTTTCCCCTAGCATGTTGCTGAATGCGTTCAATTTCTTCTCGAGTTCCTGGGAGGTAAGACTGTCCTTTGGCTGACGGTTGAGTGACAGCAAGAATTGTAAGTTCTGCCTGGGATTCAGAATGTGGGTGAAACCCTTGTATCAAGGCAGTCAATGATGGTGTGTAAGAGGAAATCAGGAAGTCAGATAATTTTGAGCCAGGGGTTTGGTCTGCACCATAGAGTCCTGCTGCATGGATGGGAAGAAATGCTAGTGGCCCTGTTGGGCACCACCAGATACGTCCAAAATCTTGGCTCATTGGAGTCTATAAAAGCCATTAGGATGGGATTTGCATGTGGTGATTCAATTAACTTACCGTCATTTCCAGTGCATCGAGGATGGGGCGAACAATTTTGAGCCAGAGCTCAGAGAGAATATGGGCAAAGATATCATCTGGAGCCATATCTCCTTCGCGAAATCCAAATAATCTATCACTTCGTCCGAGAGTTCCCACAATTGATGCCAGAGATTCGGCGAGGGCCTGTGCTTCATGGAGTGTGAAGGCACTCAGTGGGACATGAATAACTTCTTCATGGTCCGGCATGAGGATCAGAGCATCACTTGTATATACACTGATATTCAAGATGGCAACAGGGCCCATGTTGGCAGCAAGCAAAAGCTCCGAAATTGGCTTTGATAATAAGAACCTCTCAAACCCGGGTAGCTCTCTGATCTGTTGGAGGACATGATTCCTTTCAAGAGCAAAGGCATGAGATTGCTGTGCAATGGAGTGAAGTGATTGTGGATTCATAGCATCAGCAACAACATTGCTCCGGGTGCCAGTGGTTTCTAATGAGGTGGAGAGCGAGACAAGCTGATTGGCAAGGCCAGGATGGCGCTCCCTCAGTGCATCCACGGGTGTGCGCAGATTGAGAAGCTGACCCCAGATAACTGAACGACCCTGGTCAAGCCATTCCACAGCCTTCTTGTAGTCATGCACTGCAATTGCAACTGAGGCAGCATCTCTCACAACTTGGCCTGCCTCCGAGAGCTGATGATGCCGATCAGTTATGGAGAGCCCCAGCCATGCCAATTCAGACAGAAGTTCAATGGCAGTAGTATATGCGCGGAGTATAGATGAGGATTTATGAATGTGGGCATGTTTTATCCACTGTGTGGCTGCATCAAATCTTATGTGAGCAGGGCCTGTTACTGAACATGCAGCTGAGGTGTAGTGAAGTAGCAGCTGCTGATAGTCTTGAGGATTATGGAGCTTCTCAAAGCGCTGGTGCAGTGAATTCCCAAGGTTACTCAACCTTGAAGGCTTGTCTGGGTGGCCATTAGGAGTGAGAGTAACGGCAGCTTCAAGCCTTGAGATAGACTGGCTGAGATCATCAAGATGACCAAGTCGCTTGAATTGAACAAGGTATGAATTCCCGAGGTTATTCAGCCATGAAGGCTTGTCTGGGTGGCCATCTGGAGTGAGAGTAACAGCAGCTTCAAGTGTCAAGACAGACTGGTTGAGATCATCAAGACCACCAAGTTGCTCGAAGCGGCCAAGCAATGAATTCCCGAGGCCACTCAGGCGTGAAGGCTTCTCTGGGTGGCCATCTGGAGTGAAAGTAACAGCAGCTTCGAATTTCAATACAGACTGGTTGAGATCATCAAGACCACCAAGTCGCTCAAAACGGTCAAAGAGTGAATTCCCGAGGTTATTTAGCCATGAAGCCTGGTTCGGGTGGCCATCTGGAGTGAGAGTAAGAGCAGCTTTAAATCTCAATACAGACTGGTTGAGATCATCAAGACCACCAAGTTGCTTAAAGCGGCAAAGTAGTGAACTCCCGAGATTACTCAGCATTGAAGGCTTGTTTGGGTGGCCATCCAGAGTGAGAGTAACAGCAGCTTCAAGCCTCGAGACAGACTGGTTGATATCATTGAGATCACCGAGTCGGTCGAAGCGGCCCCGGAGTGAAATCCCGAGGTTACTCAGTGTCGAAGGCTTGTCTGGGTTGCCATCTGGAGTGAGAGTAACAGCAGCTTCAAGCCTCAAGACAGACTGGTTGATATCATTGAGACCACCAAGTCGCTGGAAGCGGCTCCGGAGTGAAGTCCCAAGGTTACTCAGCATCGAAGGCTTGGCCGGGTCACCATCCGGAGTGAGAGTAACAGTAGTTTCAAATCTCAATACAGACTGGTTGAGATCATCAAGACCACCAAGTCGCTCAAATCGGTGAAGGAGTGAATTCCCAAGGTTACACAGCCATAAAGGCTTGTCTGGGTGGCCATCTGGAGTGAGAGTAAGAGCAGCTTCAAATCTCAATACAGACTGGTTGAGATCATCAAGACCACCAAGTCGCTCAAAGCGCCTGAGGAGCGAACTCCCGAGGTCACTCAGCCATGAAGGCTTATCTGAATCCCCCTGAAAAGTGCGCTCAATAGCAGCCTCGAGTATCATGATAGATCGGTTGATATCCGGCAAGTGACCACACCGCTCAAAGCGATGTCGCAAGGACCTTCCAAGATCTGCAAGATACATGACCGGCCCTGGGTCATCCCGCACTGCATCATTGTATGCACTGACTGCCTGGTTCAGGTCATCCACCTTACCAGAAGCCTGGTAAGACTGTAACATAATATCCCCGAGTATATCAAGCCACCGAGCCCTGATGTCATTGCTCTGGTAGCAGAGTAGAATTCTCTCATGCATCACCAAAAGCTGTGGCACCTCCATAGAAAATTGGGCCTTCCAGGAGTCATCATACATCTTCTGCAATTCATTTTTTATCCCGCGACCCTTGACAGAGGTGACTGTGGATAACTCAGCTAGTTCTCGAATAACATCTGGGCAGTCTTACACTTATTATCTAGCATGCCAATGAGAGCTAAACCAGATACCCCAGGGGATGGCAACTCAGAAACTGAGAAACTAGCATTGAATTTGAGAGAAGGGCCATCGGGATTCACTTTATTGAGCTCGAGCTCAAATGCTACATTTTAATCTTCAGTGATGATGCTCAGAGTAAGGGACCGCACCTACTAGAGCTATTCATTTCCACAGATCCAAGGACTTTGTCTTTCCCGATTTCAACATAGCCGACAAGCCGTGTTCCATCGGTTTCACTGTGGCGTAAAACTGTCACTGAGAAAAAAACAGTATGGGGTGGGCTGAGACGAAGCAAAGCTCGGTGAATCCAAAGTGCCTTGTGCAAAAGCTGCCAGACTCACATGGTACAGTCAAAAGCAAGTTTCCAACTCATTTCATCCTGCTCCGATGCCACCGGCAAAGTTTGCAGGAAAATATTCTCCTCAATGATGAGCTGGGCAGACATTTTCATGTCACCTTGAAGATCGGCATGGGGGTTAGTCAACAACGTGACACAGATACCTGTGAACAAGGACTAAGCATGGTTTGGCAGCGTCAAGATGGGTTGGTGCTTACTGTGAAGCTGAATGCTAATTATAGGACATTAATGGAATTAAAAGTATCGACAGGAGGTCCGGGATACTCACGCTGTTTTCAAATCGGACATTGATAAGGGGAAGCTTAAGGGCCAGGAAGTCCACCTTATATATGTCAAACATCCCCACTGCACCAACTCCAAATGGTAATACAACGTGCATTCTCAGTGTCGCTCTCAGCGCTTCCATCAGCGCCTATCTCCAACCCCGCGGAAAAGCTGCGGCGGAAAGGGGACTCTCCCACTGATCTAAATCTCCGTGTAAATAGACCGACTCTTCCGTACACCAAAGGCATGCAAGCGTGGCCTGTTAATTATAATTGAGAATCAAATCCAAAAATACAGAGGCTTCGCTCCAATCACCTTGCAGTACAGCTGTCTGATGGTGACCAAGTCATTTCCTGCTCGGTGATTCAGCATCGGAGACTCGGAGTTAAGATGCAATCTAGGCAGCTCAGTAATATCCGGTCCGCATCACCGAACTCCACTGGATTTCCACTGTGCACACAGTGGACTTCAGTCATGGGTCCTCACATCCAGTCACCTCCACTGGATTTTCACATATTCACTGGACTGCACTGTACCAATCCCTGTATCCAGTGGTACAATTATTTATATATACATTGTTTGCCTGCATTTAACCTGTGCTCCACATGCGGCGGATTCCAACAAATATCCAGTGCAATCCAGTGAACCCAGGGCAGAAATCTACTGTATCAATTAGCTGTATCCACTTCATTTAGAATAAAATATCCAGGGCATTTCCATAAATTATCTTGTACTTGTTTCATAAACCCATAAACCCACTGTATACTGTACGTGATTGTATGGTAGCAACCATAACGCGTAACGGTGGCCCAAAAAGTTGCCTAAATACGGCCCCGTAACGCCAAAAATCCCAAATTTTCGACTTTCTGGGCCATTTTTGGCAAATTTTCGGGCCTGCGGCGCCGGAATTCCCATATCTGGGGCGCCGGAACCCGAAAAAGGCAACCGGTTGCTACCTGGATGGCAGTTTTTTTCGTAACGCCTCCGGCGCGGTTGCCACCATACAATCGCGTACAGTATTGCAGGATTTCCACCAAACCTTAGCAAATCTAGCTACAACCACTAGATTATGACAGAAATTCACCATATCCCTAGCATAAATACACAGGATCTCACCAGATCTTGTGGGATATTTACTGGATTTCACTGTATCTCGAGCATAAATACATCATTCTGGGCAGTCTTACACTTATTATTTGGCATGCCAGTGAGACCTAATCCTGATACCCCATGGCATGGTTCAGAAACCGAGAAACAAGCATCGAATTTGAGAGAAGGGCTGTCGGCATTTACATTACTGAGATCGAACTCAATGGCTACATTTTAATCTTCAGTGATGATGCTCAGAGTAAGGGGACTGCACCTACTAGATCTATTCAATTCCATAGATCTAAGGACTTTGTCTCGCCCGATTTTGACATAACCGACAAGCCGTGTTCCCTCGGTTTCACTGTGGCGTAAGACTGCCACCGAGAACATAACAGCATGGGGTGGGCTGAGAAGCAGTAAAGCTTGGTGAATCCAAAAGTGCCTTGTGCAAAGGCTGCTACAGACTCACATGGTACACCCCAAACCGAGTTTCCAACTCATTTCATCGTACTCTGATGCCACCGGCATGGTTTTCAGGAAAAAATTATCATCAATGATGAGCTGGGCAAGCATCTTCATGTCACCTGGAAGATCATCGTGGGGGTTAGTCAAGGACGTGACACGGATACCTGCAAGAAGGGAGTAAGCATGGTTTGGCAGTATCAACATAGGCAAGTGCTTACTGTGAAGCTGAATGCTAATTAAAAGCCATTAATTGAATAAAAAGTCTCTACAGGAGGTCCGGGATACTTAAGCTGTTTTTAACTTGGACATGATTGTGAGGGGAAGAACTTTGAATGCCAGCAAGCCAATCTTATATATGCCAGCAAGCCAATCTTATATGTGTCAGAGAGCCACGCGGTATCAACATGTCATTTCAGCCACATCAGATATAAATAGGTATTTGCCGCGTTGAAAGCAAATACAACGTGCATTCCAGGTGTCGCCGCTCACAGCGCTTCCATCAGCGCTTATCTCGCGCCCTGAGGACAAGCTGCGGCGGAAAGGTGGTTCCACCTCACTGTAAATAGCCTGACTGCTCCAAACGCCAACGTCGGTAAACCTCACGGTGACTGCGCGTTGCGGAACATCATGTATGCATGCGTAGGCCTCACCGTCCTGTTCTGTAACCTGCTGTAGAACCATAGATCAAATTTAGGCAGCTTAGAGGTTCCAGGATCGCGAAATGGAATTTCAAACATAGAATTTGAAGCGGGCTTGCGCATGATTAGACGCCAGCCCGCATTAAGCGCCGACAATGAGCATCAAGCAAGATCTGTTGTCCAGCCCGCTGTGAAGCGCAGATGGCGTGGAGCATGGATGTACCATTACATTCAATCCGACAATGTCCTAGGCTGTCCGTATTTTCTTAGTAGCCATCCATCTGTCTTTAGAATGGCCCTTTTGGGGTACTTGCTTGCCCGAAATGGAATCTACTGTCAATCTAATCTTATCACAGAGACTTATCTTATCTCGACAAACCTTTACGAGCCTTAATATTTGAAAGGAATACAGAATCAGATAGAGAACCAAAGCAACCCAGATAATAGAGAATACGCGGAACGGCTCCGCAATACTTTCCTCCATGTGCAGTTCGGCCAGTTCGGCCATTTAAAAACCCGCAAAACAGGTTCTCGGCACGACTTTAAATTGCGGCGGACGGACACGGATCGCGGTTCGTGGGCTTCAAAATTAGATGATTTCTCGAGCATCGATGGGGGAAATAGATTCACACTGTGAAGCGCAATGACTTAGCATCACCGGCAGGAAACGGGGAGATTGGTTGAGCGGGAACCGAACTGACATACTTGAATGATAAATTGGTTTCGTCCGCACTGATGTGCTAAGGGTAAAGAATAAATACATTGAATAGCTTAATTGGTATGTCGGGTGCGGAAGGCATGACGAGTCCCGACAGACAACTGGGAAAGCAAGAATAATGCTGGACTCTGGCGGGCATACATCAAAAACAAACGGCACATACCCCGGGCTCTACCATCGATACCGGAATATTGTAATATAAGTAAAATGGTGTTGAACTTTTCGTCAAAGGATGATGATTCGGGTTGTCGCAGCGTACCTGCCAGATGCGGTTTATCGTGGCATACCATACCTAACACGGGTTATCGCGGGGTACCAGACGCGGTTTATAACTTCACGGCATACCACCACCCCCTGGCAGTGAACAAAATCGACGGTTCATCTGAGAAGTACTTGGATAAATATTAATATTAATTTGAGGCTCGTCCGAAGCGGCTTGAACATGCTCACAAGCGGTTGGCGTTGAGCGAGCTTGGAGTGGGACTGTGCTTGAAGTGCATGGCAAGCATGGATCGCGCACTGCTACTGTGACAATCAGACCGGGTAGGAACCAGACTCAACGTACTCTGCGTTCGAAAGCGGTCTGGTTGTGGGAGGTGAGCACATGGGCCGGTAAAAGCGTCATATATACAAATACGTGCAGGGTGAACCCGAAAAGCTTGACGTGAATCCGCGCACGTACGCAGTTTGCCAACGACTGGTGGATTTTTAGTGTGGTAATGAACAGGACGTCGGATGCAATGCGTCGGACACGAGACCGGCGCTCCCTGCTCGCAAGGGGTCTGTCTGACTGGAGAGTCGTTGGGGTACGGGATGCGCATGCGGCTTGCAGATTGTTGCGTAAACCAGTCCCAGCTGGGTGCAAAGTGCTTTGAGCTGGTCGACTAGGTTCCAAGGCAAGCATGGGCATGGGTTAACTTTCAACTTTTGAGTGAGATAATGGGAGATTCGGGAGACAGAAGGCGGAGTGCTCGAAGAGTTTTAAATTATACCAGGGAATCGAGGAGAAGTGGCTCCTGAAGGCGACAACTTGAACACTGTGATTGATTCGGAGCAACCGGTGGACCATCTGAGACCGAGTCGATGGCGAAGACAGAGAGGGACCATGTACAAGGCTCTAGAAAAATCGAGCCGTTTTTGAGGCGCCGCGCGTAGATTTTTCGCCAGATTAATGTTGCTAGAAGTGGTTCTTGCGGGTGAAATCGAGTTACGGATTTGTTTTGGATCTGTTCGAAACGGGCGTCGGAATCTTTGGGTGAAGTATTTCTCCAGGCGATGACTTCATATATTTACAAACCCTTGAGACGCTGTGGTGGTGATGAGCAACTTCGAGGAATCAACTCAGTGCCCGCGTCACACTTTGTCACGCTCTCCCGCTCCTCCCCGCCCACGATGATCTCTACTCGCGCGCTCCGGCTCGGGTCGCCACTGCACAAAACGCTCTTCTCCCCTTCTCTGGGTATTCCTAATCCGCCAAATATATGTATATTTACTCACCAATACACGCAGCACGCAGCACCTTCATCCGCTCTACATTCGCAAATGGTTAGATGTAATCGCTCCCCGCCTTTGCGTCGGCCGAGATGCTGAACAAGTAGCGCCTACTGCGCCCGTCGAGCCCCCAATTTACGATTTACCAGCCGCAGCTCACCTGGATTGCCTCCATCACGAACCGCGCCACGGGCGGCACGCTCAGTGCTCGTGCGTGCCACCCCCCTTCCCCCAACTACTAATCGCTAATTAGTTGGTATCTTCTTTGGCGTGTATATAGTGCTATACGGCTTCACACTGGCGAACCTCGTCGCGCCGGGCCCCTTCGGCAGTGTGCTTGTGCACGTCGTGCAGTTCGTCGCGGCGGTGCCGGAGGGCTTCAAGTACGTGGGCAAGGCGCTGCTGGCTGCGCCGTTTGCGTTCCACAGACTGAATGGCATCCATCATTTGAGCTGGGATTGACAAAGTGTGAGTGTGTTAACGTCTTTTCTGCTACTTTATTTCGTTGTCCTGCCTCCCCACCCTGCGCTCCTCTGTGCCCCTCCCGCTTCCTCACAAGCACCTCCCTTCCACTCGTCCGCTGCTCCTTCTGCTGCGCCTCCTCACCCGCTCGCCTATCCGTACACTTTCTCTACATCTCTCCACTTTCTCTTCCTCCGTTCCCTTTCACACACCTTCCTTCATCCCACCGCCCGCGCCTCCTTCTCCCTGCGCGAAAACCCGGCTCCAACATCCACGCATTCCTTTCGCCCTTCGGCACCTCCGTTGCTACTACGTCGATTCTTCTTCACGTCACCTATCCTTCGTCCCTTCTCCCTTCCCTTCCACCGCACACTCGCTCCCACCCGCTCGCGCATCGCCCGTCCTCACCGCTGCCGCTCGTCGCCCTCGCTCCGTTGTCTCCGAGTCCCTCCCTCTTCCACCCTCTTCACATCCACCCTTGTCTCGTTTCGTCTTCCCTTCGCCCCTTACCGTCCCTTCCGCCGCGCGCTCGCGCTTGACTCGCCCTTTCCGCATCTTTTATCCCCACCCACGCCGTCTTTGGCGTGCCGTCCCATCTTCCTGTCTTCCCATCCTCCCTTCACCCTTCACGCGTCGGCTTCAGCTTCGCGACGCGCGTCGTCTCGTCTCGACCCGCCCCTTTTCCCTCCATCCACTGCCTCCCCTTTCCCGCTTCTCTTCTATCTTCTATCTTCTCTCCCTACCCCCTCCCCTCCCCTACTCCGTCGCACGGGTCGTCGGCTCCGGGTTTGCGGCCGCGCGCTATTCGTCCCGCCGCTCCCTCGCCTTTCCCCATGTATACATCCATCTACTCACTTCCCTTTCTCCCCTCCACTCTCCTCCTCGTCCGCGTCGAACGCCGCCTGCGCTGCGTTACTGCTGTGTCCCTCCCCCCTTCCTAGATCTTCCTTCCCTTCTCTTCCCGTCCTTCCTTCTCTACCCTGCACACTCGCCCATTCATTGACACACCCCCTTCTGCATCCTCTTCATCCCCACTCTCCCGCCGTGTGTGGGCGCCCATCTTCCCTTCCTCCTCTCCTCTCCATCCATTCGCTTTGCTTCCCTCCTTCCCCCGTCATCTCTTACTTCTCTTCTCCCCTACTCCGTCGACTGCATTGCCGACTTCGGCTTCCCCCTTTCTTTCATCCCCATCGCCCACTGCGTATGCGTGCCACCTTCCTTCCTTCCTGTTTTGCCGATGTCCGGACGCTCCCTTTCCCCCCCTTTCCCCTTTCCTTTCCGTTTCCTCGTCGCTAACATCTCCCGTTCGCAGATGTCACCCCCGCGTCTCTGGCTACCAAGACGTCCTCAACAATTACTCCTCGGCAGCTTTTAGACACAACCTGCGCAACACCTATCTCTACGGCGCCGGCGCGCGGGCACCACCACCACCACCATGTGCGTCCGGCGTCGCAAGTGCTGTCGCCGCTGCTGCTGCCGCCGGGGTGGCACGATGGTACTTTGCGCGGACTCACGGACCCTCGACAGGGCGGCGAAGCATGGGATGAAACCACGGGTGCGCTGTAACCTGGAATCGCGGGGACAGCGACGACGACACACCGCCGTCGCCTCAAATCCTCTTCACCCTGCTCCCCGTCCTTCTCAGCCACCATGGGGCATCGCTGTTGCTTCTCCCCTATGTATGCGGCTTCTACCTCGCCTGCCCCTTCGCGCCCGGCACATGCGACAGACTGCGCGTCTCGCCCGTCCCGCATGGCGGAGCTGGATGGATGGATGGATGGATGGATGGATGGATGGGAGACGCGACACTAGATAGGGTGCGGACTCGCTGCGTATCGGCCGCGCGCGTCTTTTGAATCCGTGGTGGGCGCGCGCTTGTGATGTCGGGGGCTGGGGCTGTGACACTCCCGTGGGTGGATGGATGGCTCGATGGGTGCGAGACTCGGGATGGGAGTCACGGTCGATACGGCGCGGATTTGCTGCGTGTTGCCCACACGTCTTTTAGAATCGAGACGGGCGACGTGCTGGGGCTCATGCCTCGGTGGCACCAGCGGCGACGTCCTTCACGGAATGGAATGACATCGTCTCCCGCTCTGTCCCCCGCTGCCGCCAAGAAGTCTCGGCTGTCGGCACAGGCAAGGCTCTGTCTTTGAGTACGGCAAGTCCTCCTCATCCTTTCTCGTGCACGCGTGAATTCTGACGGGTTTTGATGTGCTTAGTAGGCTTCTGGTCCTTCCCGTGCGACGCGCCCCTGAAGGTCTCGCTCGGACGATGGGGTAGCTCGGACTGGGCGTCGCCGCCGAGCACGTCGGAGGCTGGAGGCTGGTCTCTTTGCAAGTCTGCCCGTCCTCCCTATCCTTACGGCTCTCTAGATCTCTACTGCTCGCCTTCCACGCCCGCCACCATTCCTCTCCGTCCCTCTCTTCCTCTCCTCTTTCCAGCATATCATCTCCTCTTTATTCCGGGCGCCACCCGCTTCCACCCGTCCCACTCGAAAGCGGCCAGGAATACATATGCATAGGCACCGGCGCTCTCCTCGACTCACTCCCGAGCAGTTCCCACCGCTCCCCTCTCCGTGATTATGAGTACGCTCCAGTTAGTCGGGAGTAGGAAGACCGGGAGTGGGAGATGTCTGGAAGGTCCTGCGTACGCGGGGGACTACGTCGTTGCTTTGCGTGGGGGCGGGCACCTTCCTGGTCGCGTCGTGGTGCGGGCACTGGCGGCGCGTCAGCCGCTTTATTCCCCCTCTTGTCCTCGTCCATTGCTCTCGCTTTTTCTCTTCTTTTTTCTTTCGTACCTTCCTACCTTCTCCCCGTCATTTATCTTGTGTCAGTCATTGCCCCTACTTGTTTTTGTCCTCCATTCTTCTTCGCGCAGCATTGCGCCCGCTACTCACCGTTCTTGGAGTCGGCCACCTGCGGCAGCACGTCGGCCCCTTCCTTCCTTCCCTCGTCGGTTTCTACATACGTGGCGGCACTTATATATTTTCATTCCCCCGCGGCGCACATATGGAACTCTATTCTTTATACTGCTGTATCGGCGTGAAACATACTGCTTTAGATGCTCTATTTTTGGTAGGAAGCATGAGGTCAAGTGATGATTATAACAGCTTCTCCGGCGTACAGCTGCGCTCGACAGCTTTGCAGCGCTTAACGTCCTTGCCTCTGTCCACCATGGCTGATCCCCTCAGCATCGTCGCGAGCATCCTCCAGCTCATTACTGCCGCCAAAGCGAGCATTGGCATGATCCGCGATATCGCCAATGCACCCAAAGAACAACGCAGCCTCTTCACGGAAGTCGGAAACCTCGAGCCGCTGCTCCGGAGCTTCGAAGGCCGGTTGCAGGCCAATCCATCGGTCCATGGAATGCTGGGCCTCAAGGATCCTTTAGCCCAATTCAAGGATATGATGGAGCATGTCATGAGTAAGCTGCGATCGGCCAATAAACCGGGATCGAGGATTCCGAAAGCTGTGAGCTGGACATTATGGAATAAGAAGGAGGCACAAGAGGATCTCCAAAAGCTGGAACGGTTCAAAGCCTTGCTCAATATGTGGCTGGTGTTAGATATTTGGTCCGTATTTCTTCAGCAGTATAAGAAATCATCATTTATTTGATATTAGGGATGCTGGTCAGCAGCAACAAAAAAATCATGAGCGTGAGTGAACTCAGTGCAGCAAGTTTATAAATTGGAGATCACTCAGGTGCAGAAACGGCAGAAGAACGCAAGAAGATTATTGAATGGATCTCGCTGCTGAATTTCTTTCAGCGGCACGACGATATATCATGCGCTCGACAGGAAGGAACGGGCCTATGGTTATTGGAGGAGGATAAATTCAAAGACTGGGTCTCCGGAGCCGGGGCAATTTTCTGGTGCTATGGAATGCGTGTGTAACTCTTTTAGCTCTCTTTTTCTCATGTTGATTGAACTACAGCCGGGGCCGGGAAAACGGTGCTTTCGTGAGTACTTTCTATGGCCGATGATATTTATTCAGCCTCCAATAGATCAGCCGTTGTTGATTATCTTCGGGAGAAATTTCCAAGCCCGAATGTCGGGGTTGCCTGCACGTACCTGAACCACAAGGAGATGGATATGCAAACCCCCAAAAATATTCTGGCAGGCCTCTGGCGGCAGCTCATATTTGGAAAGCCTATTCTCCTGGGTTCTCCAGCACATTCACTTTATCACAAGCATCTTGAAAAGCAAACACGACCCTCAGTTGATGAGATGCATGTGATTCTTTCCTCCACAGTGGCAGATTACTCCAAGGTGTATTTTATCATTGATGCCCTCGATGAATATCTGGAGACCAAGCGCCATGTGCTGCTGAAACACTTGGCACTGTACTTGGCAGCACTCAGGCCCAACATCAATTTGCTCTTTACTTCACGGCCCCATATCACCCCCGAGATGTTCTTTCCGAGTACACCAGCTCTCGAGATCCGGGCTACAGAGGAGGATATCCGCCGATATCTTGATGCACAAATTGAAAATTCCTTTCAGTTGTCAAAGCATGTTCAATCCCGTCCAGAGCTATGCCAGGAAATTGAGAACAAAATTATCGGCAATGTTGATGGAATGTAAGTGCTGGTGTTTGTTCATTGATAAAGGTTCTGACTCGAGAATCAAGGTTCCTGCTTGCTAAGCTCCACATTGACTCTCTCACAACAAGAAACACCATCAAAGCTGTTCGTGAGGCTCTAAAAAATCTCCCAATAGATTTGGAGCATACCTATAATGAAGCAATGGATCGGATTGAAGCTCAAGGTCAAGATGACAGAAACATTGCCAAAAGAGTTCTGGTCTGGATTGCAAATGCCAAGAGGCCGCTATCTGTTGCAGAACTCCTGGAAGCCATTGCTATTGAGCCAGGCACAAAAACACTTGATCGAGATGGTCTTCTTGACCCAGATATATTCTTTTCTGTCTGTGCTGGGTTGGTTGTTCTCAACCATGCAGATGGCAGTGTTCGTTTCATCCATTATACCACTCAAGATTATAT
This sequence comes from Mycena rebaudengoi, assembly GCA_029282285.1. Lineage (NCBI taxonomy): Eukaryota > Fungi > Basidiomycota > Agaricomycetes > Agaricales > Mycenaceae > Mycena > Mycena rebaudengoi. Next base: position 1,023,506 of record JARJCX010000033.1, on the reverse strand, counting down.
GGATCATGTGCAAACCAGTAAATTCCCATATGCGCAGACAGAAATGGCACAAGGATGTCTCACATACCTATTGTATGACGACTTTCTGCAGCTACCAGATTCATTTGATGAGCTGGATGCATTGGTGCAAGAACATCCACTACTGGATTATTCCTTCCATTATTCTCTGGTTCATTCTGCAGGGCAGCCTGAGCTCATACTCCAGGATATGATCCTTGCATTCCTGGCCCATGCCTCCAGATGGCTCTCCAAATTCCGGCCATTTATTACAATCAAGCAGTACACTCCTTCCTCCTGGGACATATACAAAAATGATCTCAACATCTCCACAGACCTTTTCATTTCTGCACTGTTCAACTTGGAGGAAACAGCAAAATATATTTTGGCCTATGATACATCCATCCGGGACCAACACAAGGAGCAGTCGCTCATTGGTGCTGCACAATCTGGTAGCTTGGGAATGGTCAAGCTCCTCATCAGTCAAGGCACCAATGTGAATGCAGTGGGTGGGACTAGTGTATGACACGGGTAAACCGCGGGTGGATCCGGGCTGTACCGGACCCGTCTATACCGTACCCGTTTGATGGCGGGTACAGTTCAACGGGTTTCCCACCGCGGTGTGTGGTCAAAACCCCCGGTGCACAAACCGTGTTATATAACCTAGGTATTGTGGCCTACTTTCAGGAATAATGGCTGCCACCCAAATCAATTTGTGGCAAATAGGATATCTTATTATCTCCTAATATCTTATTATCTTTTAGCTACATAAATAATACCCTATGAGCTGTGGTGGGATAAGGAAACCACTGCCAAAAAAAAAAAGATAAGTCAATAATAAAAGGAATCAAAGACATAGCATACCCGGAATCTGGGAGGAGAGATCTTCTTGCCGTTTGGGTGCTTATTTGGACAATGCCTTGGCCAAATAAGCGCCCAAACCAGATCAATGATCGCTTGCTCCAACTTGGACCTCTCCTCCATCTTCTGTGCCAGTTCCCTTCTCTGTTTTTCGTTCTTTCTTCTTTGCAGCTCCTCCAAAACTATCTCGCCCACCCTATGCAAACTATCGGTGATAGACCCAACGCCAAAACCTCAAGGTATTTTTCTCAGGCTTCCATGGGCTCAATCCCCTGACTGTCATCCAGAAACCTCACTAGGCATTGCTCATGGGCCACCATGAAGGCTTCTCCAAGGTTTCCCCGATTACCGATCTCTAAGCCTTCTCTGCCGACGAGCTCCTTCTCTTTGGAAACTCTGAGGAGGATTGGACCACTGAGAGTATGTGCTTTTTATGATTTTATGATTTCCAGTGCTGACTGTACCGTGTCTTTAGCTTTAAGTGAAGTGCTCAAGGCAGACCACGGGTTCAATGGTGAAAGTCGTGCCATCCGCGATCTCGTCGAGATTCTGTCAGAATATGATCCTATGCCACGCAACTATTTGCAGTTCGTTACTGGCGTGCAGGGGAAGCTTCCACTTATCTTGAGGAGCTGATAGTTACATCTAAATATATATATATTTGTAATTGTCTCACCTTAGATATGAATTGTTTAAAATACTTCTATGTATCAATAATGGCAAATGTCTAAATGGTCGTTATTAATCTCACACACTATGAAAGGATCAACCACTCCAACAGCCAAAACCGTACCTTTACCGCGGTTTTGGAACCGCGGTAAAACTGGTGCCGGTACGGTACGGGTTGAGGGTTTTATGGTTTAGGCCCCAGGCTGAACCGTACCCTTACCCCCCAGACCCGTACCCGTACCACCGCGGTTATACCCTTACCCTTGCCATACACTAGGTGGGACACATAGGAATGCGCTGCAGGCAACATCTTTTAATGGACATGAAGCAGTTGTCCAGTTGCTCATTGATCAAGGGGCCAATATGAATGCATTGGGCGGATTCCCTGGGAATGCATTGCAGGCAGCATCAGTGGAAGGACATGAAGTGGTTGTCCAGCTGTTCCTCGATAGGGGTACTGATGTGAATGCACAGGGTGGGTTCTATGGGAATGCATTGCAGGTAGCATCAAGGAATGGACATGAAGCAGTTGTCCAGTTGCTCCTCAATAGAGGTGCTGATGTGAATGCACAGGGTGGGTTCTATGGGAATGCATTGCAAGCAGCATCAAGGAATGTATATGAAGCAGTTGTCGAGCTGCTCCTCAATAGGGGTGCCGAGGTGAATGCACAGGGTGGATATTATGGGACTGCATTGCAGGCAGCATCATTCTATGGGAATGTATTGCAGGTAGCATCAAGGAATGGACATGAAGCAGTTGTCCAGTTGCTCCTCGATAGAGGTGCTGATGTGAATGCACAGGGTGGGTTCTATGGGAATGCATTGCAGGCAGCATCAAGGAATGGATATGAAGCAGTTGTCGAGCTGCTCCTCAATAGGGGTGCCGAGGTGAATGCACAGGGTGGACATTATGGGACTGCATTGCAGGCAGCATCATATGAAGGATATGATGCAGTTGTCCAGCTGCTTCTTGACAGGGGTGCTGATGTGAATGCACAGGGTGGGGAATTTGGGAATGCATTGCAGGCAGCATCATATGAGGGACATGAAGAAGTCATCCAGCTACTGCTTGCAAATGGTGCATTGCTCAAGGAAGACTTGGGAAGTCATGAAGAGGAAGAAGAAGAGTAGTCTACCAACCATATGTGGTTCATAATAGTCAAATACACTCCTGGCATTTTGATGAGGGTCATAAATCGATTCTGACTCTAAACATTTTTGAGTCATGACAATGATCAGGAGACACCTTGACTGTATGCATTGTTAGATTTATACATTGCCAGTATTTCAATTATTTCTCATCACAATCACATGATGTGTGACACATACAAAGATATACTATTCGTTAATTCTTCTGTACTCTATTGTATTGATATTCCACTCTACTTCTTGCTGAAGAAAGCCTCCAATGGCTTCTGGATCAAACCATCCTGAACCCCTTTGAACAGACCACCCCGGACCTTCCAAAGCTGCAGAACGAGATACATCACATCTCCCTGTGTCGTCAAGAATGCCTCCAGTTTCTGAATGAGAGCGATCCCCTCTGTTGTCATCAGCTCGATTCCCTCATGTGCATCATCATCCTCATCATTATCATCCTGGATCTCTATAATCTCCCTATGTTCTATGGCCATGTCGTACTTGACCTTCTTGATAATCTCCTCGTCTGTTGGCATCGCTTCTTGCTCGTCCTCCACAACTTCGTCTCGTGGATCCAGGACATCGTCCAGGGATGGGAGCACCCCATGAATCCTTCTACACTCCTTCAGATCTGCGAGGTTCCTTGTCAGGATCTGTTTGGCAGTTTGGAACTCGGCAGTCACTGCAGGTGGAGCAAGTGATGCAGTGGCAAAACTTTCGACTTCTCGCAGTGCAAGGATGTCGTCACTTTCAGCATTCATTATGGCAATCAATACCTGTCGCCAATGACTGTCCACATAGGAATCACTAGACTCGGATCCAGCCCTACGTTGAGGAACAAGACAGCGGAGTCTTAATTGAAGACGGAATCCGAAAAAAAAAAAAAAAAAAAGTTAATAATGGTTTCTCGAACGTAGGGACTGGGTGAACTTAGTACGGAAAACGGTCAATAGAAATCACGTGAGGATTCAATACGACTTAGAAAATTTTCGCCGTTCTGGATTTTTTGACCTCCACAGAATAAAATTCTGAATAGCAGGAAAGTTAAAGGAAGTATTAAAACCTGTGTTTACATGTTCAGATCTTTGGCAATTGTCTCTGTAGTTGTGCAAGCAAGAAAACAGTGAGAAGCGGGATGACGGACCGGTCATCACAGCCACCCACAGCCACCCATCACCGTATTGCCGGGAGATACCGGTGCAGTTTGTCTTCTCCACTACTTTCCCTCAGCGCATTTGGGAAATTAATAAAGTTGTGTGTGCTTTTAAAAAGCTGTTTTAGACCTCCCTGTTTTTTTGGTTGGCTAGACTTTCACTTGAACAATTTATAGGATGTGGTTACTTCCATAGCTTCAAGTGAGGCTACCCTACTGTATATGGAATAATTCAATGAAAGGTGGTGTTCTACTGTGCAAACAGAACACCTAAGAATTTTCGAAGACCCTGAAAATATTTCTATTCCTCTTATTTTGGCAGATGTAAGCTTGACATCAAATATCAAAATCTGGCTGTTTTGTGTTCTGTCTAAAGCATTATACATTTGAAGAAGTTTAGACTACATGGGAGGCCTATTTAAATACCTATTCAACTTTCTTACAACTCAGAATTTTATTCTGTGGAGGTCAAAAAATCCAGAACGGCGAAATTTTTCTAAGTCGTATTGAATCCTCACGTGATTTCTATTGACCGTTTTCCGTACTAAGTTCTCCCAGCCGCTACGTTCGAGTACAACATAACACATTTTTTCTATCTTTCTCAATTTTTATCCAAATGCCTTGAAAAAAATTGTGCATCCTCCTCTATATATTTACTCAACGTAGCGGCTGGTTACGAGCCTAAGGAATCACTAAGTTTCTTCCTCAGCTCTGCCTCAACACTGGGGTATGTGTATTTATTTATTAATATTGTTGCAAACTCCTGAACACTTTCCCAAGCCTCGGCACGCATGGTGAGTGACTCGGATGGAGGGGAAGGGACCTCGGCGGGATTCTCAGGTGGAAATATACCGGTATGCCACCAGCAGCAGTTCACAATGGTTTGATCCATGACCTTTTTCTAAGCATTGCATACTATTGACATGGCCTCCAACAAATTCAACTTGAAGATCTCCTCCTCGCCCACTTCATCTGGATCCAGCGTGTGGATTCACATGGCACTCTGGTAATGTGCCATAAAGCAGTGAATGATCCTGGCATCAAGTGGTTGGACAAAGGACATCATGTTGGGCTCGAAGAACTCCAAATCCATGTTTGTTGGTTCGCATGCAATGCCGTGCCCGGAAAAGTTGTCCAAGGTGAGGATAACCTTCTGTCCCTTGCTCTTCATCTTCTGGTCAAACATCCTAACTTATTCGTCAAAAAACTCGCTGGTCATCCAGGCCTTTTCATTGTTATGATAATAAAAGCCCAATGACTTGGGAGTTTTTTTTTTCTTGAAGCAGCGTGGTTTCACAGATTTTCCAATGTAGAAGACCGCCATGTGTTTGCCGCCATCTGAGTTCATGGCAAAGATTATCGTGATGCAGAACTTGTTCTGCTTCTTGCCACTCATCAGACCTGAGGCAAGCCCGTGTTCTGGAACGGCGAAGATGACAAGGCATTGAGGTCCAGCGGTCATGAGGGGCATACGGCTTCAGAACTCCATGGAGGTGAAGGCATTCTTGATGAACAGCGGCAAGATCAACTGATCCAGCTTTTCCGTGACGGCGGATCTCATGTACTGTAGAGTTTTGTTCAATTTGTATGTCACGGGTCACAGAGCCCAAAATTTACGAAAATTTTCGTGCTTGTCATGGGTCACCGAGGGGATTTTCGAATGTGCAAAAGAAGTCATAAAATCGGCAAAAAATCGCCCCAAATCCCAATTTTTTGCACACCATGCGCGATTTACTTCCGGAAGCGTGCCGCACTTTGTGCACTCCCCCGAAATGCCGAGTTTGATGTTGTTAGGTCTAAATTGGCACAAATAGAGGCGGATCAGAGCCTTTAGCACCCGTAAGTGCCGAAAGTCAAAAAATAAAGGACACAGGTACCCAGTTTCAGAGTCATGCAACTTATGCAAGAGGGTGCATCATAAACCACTTTTCGAGAAGGACTTGGGGATTTATGATTTTTTTTTTTGCTGTCACAGCTGGCAGGGCAGATTTATGAAAAGTGAAGTTCGAAAGTGCCGGTCACAGGTCACAGCTGTGGAGAATTGATCGAAACTCTACAGTATCTGGTAAGCCTTGCAGAACGACCAAACCCAGCCTTCCCCCTTCAAGCGCTCCTCCTCTGGTACATCCATCCACTCCTCATTCTTCGTTGTTTCTCCATCAACATTGCCCCTGTCACTATCTCACCCCGACTCTGGATCTTCTGGTACCACTCAACAACAACATGCTCAATATTGGGATGCTTGTTGATGTACGTGTAGACAGTGAACCAATCTCCAAGAGTCAAATGGGGACATGACATTTGCTTCAGTGGGAGCGCAGAGGTGGCATGGGAAGCCTTTTAGTCATTGGACCTTTGTTTGTTTGTTCATATGGATTGCCTGGCTTTTCGCGGACTTTTCGTGTTCTTTTGGGACCGGTCATGATGGAAGCAGGAGAAAGAGTCGAGACAGGTGTATTATACATAATAAAAGTTTAATTGACTGAATAACAGCCAATCCAGTTGCTCCAAAATGGGTGCTTAGTCCAAAAATAGCGCCCCCCCCCCAGCTAAAATAGGGATGTGACAATGCATAAACGGCCTTCAGAGTGTATGCATTATGCATTATGCATTTCCAGCCATTTTCACTGCTCCCCGAGCCCCTTCCATGAGAGTTGTATGCATTGGTAGATTTATGCATCTTTACATCATGCATTGTGAGATAGTATACTGACACTTTTTCAGCCTTAGGCCACCAAGACAGACAGGAACTGAGAGTTTGAGCCATCTTTTATTTACAACTAAGACTGGATGAAGAATTATTCCTGTCTAACTTTCAGATCCCAAATGATTCATTTTTGATTCATAAAAATGTTTCAAAGTGCTGTGCACTTTAGAAACTCTTCCTGAACCTGTGAAATTATAACAAAAGTGTTATGTAAGCATCCTTCAAAGCTTTTTTTTGACAAGAAAAGACATGTAGAACCCCGCAATTTATGACAAAAAAACATCGTATATTTGAAATAAAGGTTTGCCGTGACAATATGGCATGGAAGAGGTTGCTATTCTCATGTCAATGGGAATTACAGAGTGGTGGTTGACGCCTTTTGTTGCCTCCCAGGTTTGGGGGAGCCTGAACCATTGAACACCAAGAATGCTGAGATGTAGACTTCACCTGTGATTCAGAGTCAGAACAACCAATCTCAATTTTTGAACAGCCATAGTGAAGGTTTTGGATCCTCAACATATTTATGTTCAATCAAGGCCTACAAAACAGACTTGAAGGAGGGAGGGAGGGACCGAAATTAGAAAGAATGATGCGGCAGTCCGTAAGAGTGCAAGTTGAGAGAATTGATCAAATTTATTATAAATGCAGCACAAATATGTACAGTGGTCTCTCAGCGGGATCCCGTTTGTGCGCAGTGTCTGTATTTTTTTTAGTAGCCATCACTCTGTCTTTAGAATGTACCCTTTGTGGTACTTGCTTCCCCAAAATGGAATCTACTGTCAGTCTTATCTTATCTCGGCAAACCTTTACAAGCCTATGTATCGGAGCAGGCTGGATGTACTTCTCACACCTCGTTGTCAATTGTCCTGAACTGGACTTGGAATGCCGGAGATGCCATAGGTTACGCACCGTCAGCTCGGACACTGGTATTCAACATCTGTGATAATACAATCCCCCATCATCCCTTCTACACCCCCGATTCTCCCGATTCCACATCCATCATTCCACTCCTGAGAACAAATGCACCGAGGATTAATATAATAATATTTGAACAAAAAAGTCCGGGCTCTGAACAATTTCTTTCTCCACTCTGGTTAGTTTACATTTTACAGTTTAAAATTACCCGTAAGTTTGTCTACTTTGACCTGTTCACTGCATGATAAGAAGGAGAATTTGGCATCTGGCTCCAGTGATACTTGAAAGGAAATGAGGTGGAGAACAACTGAAGGAACCCAGATAATACATAGTCAAAGCCAGGCCAAAGCCACAGCTTTCAGGCCAAAGCCGGAACATCAATTATCTCATCTCTTAAAAGTATCGAACCGGGATAAAGCCATGGCTACACCTCAACTCCCGCATCACTTATATGCTCCCATAGCCACAAAGTAAGAAAGCCAAGCAAACCAACCACACGGCATGACAAATGAAGTTTATGACCACGTAAGCGAACTTTGCCAAATCTATAATAAGTAAACGAAGTAGCAGGCGACCTCTATCAAACCAGAGCAATGATAATCCCATGGCTAGTCAAAGTTTTGAGGCTTACAACTGTACAAAAAAGTGGTTAGGAAGTGCTGATAAAGAACAAATACCTAGATAAGTTTAGGACTCGTAATTTGGCGCTCTCGAGTTTTGAGAGGGACAATCCCTATTACATAAGTACTCATAAAACCCACTCTTTAGTTGAGTATCTAACAGTGATCTCACAATTGTGGCCAGTGGTGTGTTGAAGAAGGTTGCTGATGGCGCAGATATGACAACTACAACTCCAAGTCAAGTTGAGAAAGGCGGTCAAGAAGACAATTAATGATTAATGATTACCAGACGAACAAAAGTATCGGGGGTCCGCTGTCAAACTATTTTGTGGATTTTAGAATGGACCAACTCCACTGATGTGTTGTCCCTTGAAGTTGCCTGAAAGTGATTTTTTTCCCTCAATTAAAAAAAAATCCCCGTCGAGGCATTGTCCCATGTCTTCTGTCCTAGTTTTTGTTTCCTTACAGTGCAAATTTTCCCAGGTACGCATTTTGGGAGCACGGGTACGAGTAACTACTAGCACAAATGATACAACCCAGCTTGGGCCAACACTGGCCCGGCCGCTCACGCACCTTTTTCCCCACGTTCTCGGCCATAACATCCGGATTTCGTCAATGTCGAGCTCGCCAGGGTTCTGTTTATGTTCCTATGTGCGGTGTTAAAGCCGCCGGGTCCCGAGAGGATGTGCGATTTAGCCCTATCTGCTTGTTATTTTGGTGCAATATATCCAAACGTGTATGCAATATATCCAAATTTGTATGCATTACATCCGTCATCACTTCTCCTCCTGATTGTAAAGTACTACTGGCTCATCACATTGGCTACTACAACTAGTAAGGGAAGGGATCTCAAGATTTTTTTTGCAGTAGTGAAGGGCACATGAGTGGAGACAGGAGTTTTGTTCAGCCTGTAGATGCATTCATGACCCCCGGACAGCCACACAAAAGCTATTGCCGATTGTCTTTTTAGATTTGCCATCTGTAATTAGAACACATACACCCAGTAGATGGCATTTGATTCATATCGAGCTGATACACCACGCAAGGAACACAGTCAAACATATATATAAGCCCAGAACCACAACGGCAGCCCAGCTCCCACCATGCCTACTCCCGTGAATTTCAAGAATGTCATCCAATACACCATCCTGGCTGCAACTACTGCCAAGAACATTGCAGAAACATTCAAAGTGCCTTTCCTTGGTTCCACTGCTGTATTGTGCTTGTCAATCACAAAGTATATTGAGGTAAGCCAATTCTTCGGCCATTGGCACAATATTTAACAAAAGAAATAGACGACCAAGTCAAACAAGGACGAATATGTCGAGATGATGGAGCAGATTCACAACATCTTGTGTATCATTATCCAACTTCACTCAACTTCGGAAATGAAGGGTGTGCTTCCAACTGCCCTCTTGTATGATATTGCAAAATTCACAGAGTGAGCGCAATTTAGAATGGGATTGCATTGATTTAATATATTATGTCAGGGCACTTGAAAAGTTGTTTACAGTTCTCAATGGGCAACAAAAGGGCGCTCTACGAAAGATAAAGGGAATCTTTCGACAGCCTGAGGTGGGAGGAAGATTGGAATCATGCAAGCAGGAGTTTAGCAGAATGATTGGACTGTTCAAGGTATATAAAATAAATCAGATTCAATGCATAATCAATCATGGGCATTGGTTGCAGGCTCAAGTTACAGGTTCAACCTTGTCTCAAATGGGGCAGATGAAAAAAGATGCCAAAGAACAGCATGAACAACTTGTTGCCATTTTGGAGACTGACTCTGACCTTATGAGTTCCGATCACTCCTCAGTGAGTAGAAATTATGCCCATTGACATTCTTAGCTTAAAGCTGTTAGGTGACAGGAAACCTGGCAAGCTTAGCAAATAATAGGTGAGCCAAACCTGAAAACAGTATCAGTCTCATTGAAGATTTTGTACAGTTCAGGATCTTTTGGTCTACTTCCACCCTGCCCAAAGATTTTCCATGGCCGCGAAGCTGAGCTCCAGGATGTGGTGAATATCCTAATCCAAGATTCAGCCCACATTGCTATCCTGGGTGCAGGGGGAATGGGAAAGACCAGCCTTGCTACCACAGCCCTCCATAATCAACAAGTGGAAGCCAAGTATTCACATCGATACTTTGTACCATGCCACTCAAGCCCCACTGGCACTGAGCTGGTGGCGACAATTGCAAATCATATTGGGTTGGAGAAGGGCTCAAACATGCCAAAACATGTGGCACATTATTTTGCCAATGCTCCTCCTTCCCTTCTGGTGCTTGACAACTTGGAAACCTGTTGGGAATCCCTGGTATCTCGCTCCGAAGTTGAAGAGTTTCTTTCTCTTCTAACTGATATCCACCACTTAGGTCTCATTGTGAGCCATGTTTGCAAGTTTCTCCAATAATATCTTGAACTTCTTGTAGATCACCCTAAGAGGTGCTGAGCGTCCAAACAAAGTCAAATGGACCCGGCCTTTCCTGGTCCCTCTTGAGCCGCTTTCCAATGTGGCTGCTCGGCAAACCTTCATTGAGGTTGCTGATGATGGCCATGATGATTCCAGCATCGAAGAACTACTTGAAGTGACAGGGAATCTTCCACTGGCAGTCAGCCTCATTGCAAGTGTTGCTGGTTCTGAGGGATGTGCCCAGGCACTCTCTCGGTGGAAACTGGAAAGCACTCGGATGCTTTCAGATGGGTATGACCAGAGATCAAGCCTTGACATCTCTATCATGTTGTCATACACAAGCTCCCGGATGACCCCAGGTGCTCAGCAGCTTCTCAGCATTCTGTCTATGCTGCCAGATGGGCTTGCAGATCGCGATTTGGTGCAGGCTAAACTGCCAATCCCAGACATTCTGGCCTGTAAGGCCACCCTTATTCAAACAGCCCTTGCCCTTGTTGGCCAGGACCAACATCTCAACGTTCTGGTTCCAATACGAGAACATATCCTCCATATTCATCCCCCAGCAGATGCCCTGAAGGTCAAACTGCGGGAACACTTCCATCAAATTCTTGATCTTTGGAACCAATTCAAGCATCTCAATGTAACAGATATACTGCCCCACATTTCACAAAATCTGGGAAACTTCAACACTGTTCTTCATGATGGGCTTCAGCCAGAGGGGCCTGATATTCTCCACAATCTGCAGAGCATCTGCTTTCTCAATCATTTCTATCTCAATGTTCAAGCCACGTATTCACCCCTTCTGCTCCAGCTTTCTGAGAAAATCCCCCATTGGAAATACCATCCGATTTTTGGAGAATATCTTATTCAACTAGTGCAAATTTCTCGCTATTTGCCTGACTTGGATGTCAATAGTGACATCACCCTAGGTACTCAGTATTTCAAATCAAAAACTCCATTGGAACAGGGTAAGACATAATCACTGTCATTGTTCCCAACTAACTTCTCACCAGCCAGATGGTGCTGTGCTCTGGGAACCCACTTCCTGGAATCAAAGTCAGATTTGGTGGGAGCCCTCCAGTATTTTCAAAGAGCGCATTCTCTGGCGGAAAGCATTGGATACCCCACCATTGCTGGCTCCAATGCTTTGCACGGCATATGCGACATCCTTATGTATACTGGAAAGCCCTTGAGTGTACTCATGCATGCAAAAGAAGCATACAGATCCACTGAGCACACAGGGGACATCTATGGACAAGCAGGGTCTCTGTACAATGAAGCAAGAAGTCACATGGTACTGGCAAATTATCAGCATGCTCAACATCTTCTGCAGAAATCCAGAGACATGTTGACTGCCTGTGGTCAACAACAGGGTATATTGTGGCTTAGCATCCTCAATGTTAGGGCTGAGATCCACCTGTTGAAATCAGAATATCGGGAATCTCACCAGCTTCAAGTAGCCATTGCATCCAGCTGCCAGCCAACTTCATATTGTGCCATCCTAGCCAACTTGAACATTGCTCTCATTGATACTGCTACTGGTGCTGACTCCAAAATCATTTGCCAAAATCTAGGCATGGCTCAGTCTCATTTGAAAGTATTATATGGGTATCAAGGCAGCCACCTATGCACTTTCAGTGATTATATAGCAGCTGAGCTCTGTCTTCGAGATGGGGCTCCTGGAACTGCGAATGTGATGTTTGAAAAATGTTTCGTAGAATCTCAGGAGCCTGAGACGGCCCTCCAATGTCTAGAAAGGCTTGGAGATCTTTCCACTGGCATGAATGGCATCTCAACTACACTCCGATGGGCAGGAGTATTCCTTAGCCTGACTCTGAAATACAAAGACAAGCGCCAGACTATGCAAGCATTCCGATGCCTTGGGCAGATTTTTTCTGTTGAAGGTGATGACACAGCTCTCAGCCTATTCAATATTGCTCTTGATGGATTCACATTCATGGAGATCCATTGCTGGAGGGCAGATTGCATGGTTCGAATTGCCGATATCTTGAATAGTCGTGGGGAGGTCATGAAGGCAGTTGAATTGTGGAAGTCAGCAAGACCCCTTTTCGAAAGATCTTCGCAGATGAAGGATATAATCAGGCTTGATGGAAAGCTAGCAGAGGTTGACTCTGCTGTTTTGGTTGAGTATGATGACAAACTCCAACATCTTTCTGAGTTGTGTGTTCCTGGTAGCACCCTGGAGGAGAAATATGTTGTGGAGGATGAGGAGGAGGAGGAGGAGGAGGAGGAGGATACACTGGCTCACACAAGTGATTTCGGGAACAAGGGGAGGCAAGGAGTTTTGGTTTGCGGTCTGGCTCTCTGATCATCAGGGTTTGTATTCAAGTTGTGTTCTTCATTCTCTTCAAGTTTTCCACAGATTTTTGGACAAATAGATACCCACCTGTCTTTGAAATGTGGAATATGTCATTTCCAAGTCATAGCATTTTGTCCAGTATGTAGTCTTGTGTATTTATTCATTTATTATACCACTGTGCCTTAACCCGTTGTTAACACCCAGAGTTGCAGTTGATCATGGTGAGGAATGAAATCAGTGGATCCATAGTGCCTGGGTGTTGTACGGCAGGAAATGCGCAAGTAAGGCTATTTCACAGGATGGTTCTGCATCTTATACCAATGAATCTTTAATGAAAGGAGAAAGTCAGCCGGTTGATTCAAGTCTGAGCCATCACGAAAATTGTTAATATTATTTTCTTTCTTTCACAGGCACATGCAGACCAGGGAGGGTACAGGGTGTCTCCTCTTTATACAAAAGTTGTGCTGTGTAGTGGAGAAAGGGGTCTTTTCAATGCAGACTTTAGTGTGTCTAGCACTGAAAAGATTTCAATGCAAGATATACAAGTTAAGCATGAAGACAAGACAGTGACGGGCCTCTGGCCAGCTACTGAAAAAAGCCAAACCAAATTTCAACCACACACTGGTTGAACATTTCAAGTTTTTCAGTGAAAAAATTGGTGAAAAACTTGAATTTTCTTTCACCTATTTTTTCCACAAAAAAAGGGGTGAAAAATGTAAAACATTTTTTACCTTTTTCTGACTTGAAACAATAATAAGATGAAAAATGTAAAATATCTTTCACATTTTTCACCTACTTTTTTTGGTGCAAAAATAGGTGAAAAAAAACTCAAGTCTTTCACTAAATTTTCCACTGAAAATTTTGAAATGTTCAACCAGTGACACTAGTTCATTTCTTGCACAAATAAGGTGATGGGCCTCCGTCCGGACTCCGCAGATGGAATTAAAGTCATTCCTAGACCACACTGGCTGTCTAGCACTTGACATTTATCCCATGTTTTTGGAGAAGGGGAGTTCATTTCTTGAACAGTCAGTTGAGGGAGGTGAGCCATGTACCACTGTTCCACTGGTAGTGGTAGTTACTTGTAAAATATCATATATATATATTGTATTTTAGATAGGGTACACGCAGTTTTGTGTTCACGCCCGTGCAAAAAATAAAAGAATTATACAAGCTGCCATAACTCATGTACTCTGAGCTTTCGTAAGAATTCACTCAATTCATCTCGATGCTTCATAATTTTGGGATTCAAGCGAATGACCGTGTATTATCGGACAAAATAGGGCGGCAGCTTTCGGATCACGGTGGCGAGTAAATAAATATTGGGAAAAACCAGCCGAAAATCAAATCAGTGTACAAATTTGCAGCGTCGCGAATTATTCCAGACCTGGAACCTGCAAGAATTCGCAAATTCAGAGTCACAATAGTAATAGTGTTGCATCCGTCGCTGTATCTGAGGCGCTATCAAATCGCCGAACGGCGTGGGATGTTGTGGAGTTATTGCCAATCGGAGCGTGGTAAAAAGAGGGTACGATGAGGCGGACAGACATTATCGATCTGAGACCTGGTTACCTCCGGAACCAGGAATTTGTAATTTATTTTACAGTGAGGGAAGCTCAAGAGCTAGAGAAAAGGAAGACACAGAATGCACTGTCAACAATGTGAATAGGTTTACCTTCCCGGTGTTATCTAACTTTTTTGCACCCCTGCCTGATCACTTAAAAATAAATATATTCAATATTCCCCGCTCCTTTTCTCGGCCACCGTAGCGAGTCGGTGAATGGGCCCGCAGCAGGTGAGTACTTGGGACGCACATTCTCTCTCGACTACCACGCCTGACAGGACTTTAGGCGGTATCGTTTTCCAACCTCCATCCATTCGCCGCCTCTCGAGGTCCGTGTCGTCCTCAGATCTCTTGAAGCTGAACTGAAGCTGGTGACGGATGTAGTGGATGCAATAATGTCCAATTTCAGCACCGTCCACATTAGCCATCTAAAATCACTTGTTATCGATCGTTCACCCATCATCCCACTCCTCAAAGCAACTGCACAGACAATTCGAAAAGTCTAGATTTCATTTCCCCTCTGTCAATTTAATTGTCCATCTCTCTCTTTCACTGTTCACTAGAACCGATCATACAGATCTGAGGGAGCCGCCCGACCCCCACATTTTGAACATCCGAGGGAGCACGCGGGTTCACTTGTGTTTCTTTTTGTAGGTGTCGCAAAAAATTGTGATGCAGGCTCGCATTCCGAACATGTACCATTCACCATGGTATGTTCGGACTCCAAATAACGCATTGCGACAAATTGAGTCGCCAGACTCTTCCTTCAAACCATTACAGTCTAAGTTGAAGTGGGAGGCCAATGGATTCCGAGTTCTTAAGCCCCGGGTTCACAAGGCGCCTTGCCCTCAGCGAGCCGGTTCCTTTCCGCGTCTGCGGGATCCAAGTCTACAGCTACTACGAAGGAACTCTCCTGTGAAGGTCTTCGAAAAGCTGGTTTACAAGCTCTACTGCAACAATGTATTTTTTCTTTACCATTACAACCAATCGACATCTGGTGAAGCTTTATATACTTATATATATCTCAAAATACAGTCAGCCAACAAAGTTCAACTCATGGTGCGTAAATTTATTTTGGGCGCTCTCCAGAGACCTCTGACGGTACTTCCCCATGGTTCGGAAACCCACTTCATAACGATTTCGTTTCTCGGCATACTAGAAACATCTGATACACAAGCTACACTAATTTTCCATGTACCAATCATTTTTTACTATTTGATTCACGATGACTCTGCTTTCCCTTGGGACTTTCGACTAAGCGCTTGCATAGTCTCTCCTAGACAGATGGTACAACCGTTGAAACGTTGAAGCTCGTACCTCGCATGTTGTAGTACTTGATTCCTGCGAGTTCTCTCTTATATCCCAGGCAACGGTCAACCATTATGTTAATTAGTACCACTCGTGGCAATAGGCTTTCTACGCCGCTGACTGCCCGTTCTTCTTGGCCCACTGTCGTGCAATCACTGCTCCCACTCTGCTTACAGCTATTTGCGGAGCTTAGGGCGTGAGTCATTTTTTTTTTCATACTTTTCAATGAGACCAGCAATTTTGAGCTCAATTCTTGTCCGTTTGCCTTAAAAATATGCTCATTCTGTTCACAATGAAAATGCGGAGGGCACTACGATTTTCATTTCTCCTGATGCGATCATAATTGCCTTATTAGGCAAATATCGGTCGTTTTGTACAGAACTTGTCGCATCTTCTGTGTAGTGGTCGGATTGACCTATACATTTGATACAACATCCTTATGAGTATTACTGAGGCCATAAATGCTGGCATTTTCAATGTGTGCTTTATTTCACCAGTATTCTGCATTCTTATAGTGATGGATATTTGAATACTTTGTATATAGGAAATACATATGATATGAAGGATACCTGTATTTCCAGCCAACCAAGACCATCCTCTCAAATTTCCAAGTCAGTTGGATGCCTATAACTATTCTGTACAAAAAGACCGATATTTCCCAATAGGCAATTGTGATCGCATCAGGAGAACTGAAGATGGTGGTGCCCTCCGCATTTTCATTGCGGACAGAATGGGCATATTTTTAAGGCACATGGACAAGAATTGAGCTCAAAATCACCGTTCTCGTTGAAAAGTATGAAAAAAACAAAGTACCCCGTCCCCAAGGGGGTCTGAATCTTAAAATTTTACAAACCAGGTCGATTTAGGGGGTTTAGCCCGCCGTGAATCCGAAAATCATGGTTCCAAGCTGCCAGGTTGAATATTCACTGAGATAGAGGGGGGGTACATTATTACTGCATTGAGCGAAATTTAGTGTACTGCCACTGTACAGCCCCTCCCAAAAAGGGAATTTTTGACGTGCATCAAATTTTGGAGAAACTTGTTCATCTCCTAGCAAATGGCCTGGGAGCGAAAAAAAATGGTACAAAGCGCCAAAACACTCTCATTCATTCCCTGAAAAGGCCCGCAAAATATGGGGGGGTAGCACCCACTATTGGGTGAGTTTTGGGGGGGGGGGTCTCTGGACCCCCCTGAAAAAAAAATTTGTAGGTGATATATATTTTTCGCATATTTGGGCCCCCTTGCCCGTCCCCTCAGTTCCGCAAATAGCTGTAACATACTTCAGAAGAGATAATACAGTGAATTTCTTTCTTGTGCGTTCGTCTCCTGATGCTGCCTCAGGTACAAGAATAACATAAACTCCTTGCTCTGAATGCCCTTTAGGCCATGAGTTTCAAAAATTCCATCTGCCTCGATATATTCTCTTTTTCCGACTTCTGGGGAAAATCCACGGGGCCAAGCATCTAGCAACACCAACGTTCTAAATTCGAAGAAGCAATCAGATCGTTCAGGCATAGCCTTCATTTTTTTCGGAATATTGTGCAATTGAACAACCAATCTACCCTTTGCGTCGGTGCAAGTAACTTATCAGTGCTTACTGTACAGAGTAACTGCCTTCACCAATTCAATTACAGTATTTTGTACGTGTTCTAAATGACCTATGTAATGTGTCACATTAAATTATCATTCTACTGCTGAGTTGTAAAATTAAATCTCACTACAGTGCAGTCAAAGGGCTGAATCAGAACAGAAATTTTATTTCCTTTTGAATTCACAGAGTACCTTCTCTGGCTTCGCAGCTTTCAGATCGTGCCTTGGACTCGTGTCCTGTATGACATTCCCGATGTTGCATAAATCGAATCTGCGCACGCGAACTCTGCGCGAAGTTTTTTTTGGTTGATCTCAAAAATATCTGCCGTATAATGGGTAGTAAGTGTCTCTAGAAGGTTCCCAATAATTTTAGGGCCAGATATATACACCGATAATGGCTGAAACCTTGTTGTAAAATGTATTTTTGGATGGCGGAGTTTCAATTCTATTTGTTAGGAACAAGTAAATCCATGGGACGGGCTCACGGGCTAAGAATTGAGCACTCCTATTCAATCTTGACCCCAGAATTGCTGTTGGGCCGCAAGGCCAGTAGCTGATAAGTGCTCATCAGCTTCGGATTCGTTCTGAATTGATCCAATTGAACAAAATTTCGACGAGCCCAGAACAAAGTTCTCCATTTTGCACAATTGAACCGGCACTTTTGTCAAGCTCAAAATTCTAAGAAATGTGATGTTTTCAGATTTCTGAGGAGTGTGCCGCTCATCCCATAAATCGGCATTCTTTGCCCAGTCGGCGTTTCCCGGGAGACACGCGCGGAGTGGCTGTGTCGGGTCTAGAGGTGAGGAGAGTACGTAGTGGTACTTAAGATAATTTACTCACTTTATGGTATCATAGTCCCAAGGGTGTTTTGTGGGTGAAGTGGGGGCTCACTAGGGGGAGGCACACTGAATGCCCATTCAGGATTAACAACAAGAGGTGGGGCTTGGGGGCTTCTGGTGCCGTTTGGATTTGAGTGGAGGGATGTAGTGTACATCAGAGTCATTTATATGGTGTTTAACTATGATGGCAGGGCTTGGGAGAGTCCAGAAGGGGTGTGTGAGCATACAGCCCCTAACTCACAAAAGTCCTCTTTACGCACTGGGCTCTAACATAATTAAAAATTAACAAACCTTAGAATTCTGAACTCTAAAGAACTGCTGGTTCAGATTTGTGGAACGGACAGCTTTGTCTTGAGGTCGGCGAAAATTTGGTTTAGTCAATGTTATTATTCTCGGCAATTCCCGACCATACTCGGTTACGGTTAGAGTCTATTCCCATCCGTGCTCACGGATAGGCTGTAACACACCGGTTTTGCGGGCGCCATTTGGTAAGCGTTGCAGTATTCTCTATTTTCGGTCGAAAGAAGTTGTCTGCTGTCAAGTGATGATTGCAACATTGTACCGAGAGGATATACCAAATCCGACCCTCTCGCACATCCCTTATAAGGAAGTTCCACGGCACATTAATCAAAGGCGACACATTTTCTGCAGCTGATCTTCGGCTACCGCGGCAGCCATCATTCCAACAGGTTCTCGGCACAGTGGGGGAAGGTTCCCCCAGACCCCTCCTCCCCTTCGCTGCCCCTTCCGCTGGCGCAGGGCCCTGTCGCTGGCGTAAGGCCTCTTCCGCTAGCGCAGAGCCTTTATTTCTTCTTCTATTATTATTGGGGCTAAATCCGAGTTTTTGACACGCAGCGGTAATTGAGCAAGTTTTAGGGACTGATTGTTTCCACCCCAGACCCCGATCGCGGGGCGCGGGGCCTGGCGCTCGCCGCTGTGGCCCACTGCGTGGTGCTGGCGCCTTCGGCGCCGGTTGTTCGGAGTTTAAAAGTATTTGATGCACGTATTGATTTTGCATTGATATGAGATCAATGTGTCGCTGAGGCGGGCGAATGTGTCGTGGATGTTGTTGATTTTGATGGAATGTATCGTGTGAGAATGTATGTGTCGGTCGGGTTTGATAATCCCGCTTGCGGCTTGACAGCTGGCGGCTCAACGACTCTGACAGCGCTTAATTCTTAACGTCCTTGCCAGGCTTGCCTTCGTCCACCATGGCCGATCCCCTCAGCATCGTCTTAAACATCCTCGAGCTCATGTCTACAGTCAATTCGACTATCGGTATGCTCAGTGATGTCACCAATGCACCGAAAGAACAACGCAGCCTCTTCATGGAAGTCGGAAACCTTGAGCCACTGCTCCAGAGCTTTGAAAGCCGCTTGCAGGCCAATCCATCGGTCCATGGAATGCTGGGCCTCAAGGGTCCCTTGGTGCAATTCAGGGATACAATGGAGCATGTAATGACTAAGCTGCAATCGGCCAAGAAACAGGGGTTGAAAATCCCGAAAGCGCTCAGTTGGACATTGTGGAATAAGAAGGAGGCAGAAGAGGATCTCATCAAGATGGAAAGATTCAAAGCACTGCTAAATATGTGGCTGGTGCTGGACATTTGGTGTGTACATATCTCCCCAAGGAAAATGAAACAAGCATTTATGTGATATTAGGGATGCTGGCCAGCAGCAACAAAAAATGCATCAACGTGAGTGAACTCGGTGCAACAAGTTTATAAATTGGAGATGACTCACATGTGAGCAGGCGCAGAAACTGAGCACACGGCAGAAGAACGCAAGAAGATTATTGAATGGATCTCGCTGCTGAACTTCTTTCAGCGGCATGACGATATATCCTGTGCTCGACAGGAAGAAACGGGCTTATGGTTATTGGAGGCTAAATTCAAAGACTGGGTCTCAAGACCCGGGGCAATTTTCTGGTGTTATGGAATGCGTGTGTAATTATTTTAACTCTATTTTCTCATGTTGATTGAAATACAGCTGGGGCCGGGAAAACTGTGCTTTCGTGAGTACTTTTTTATGGCTGATGATATTTATTCAACCCACAATAGATCAGCCGTTGTCGATTATCTTCGGGAAAAATCTCCGAGCCTGAATATCGGGGTTGCCTGCACATACCTGAACCACAAGGAGACAGATATGCAATCCCCCGAAAATATTCTGGCAGGCCTATGGCAGCAGCTCATATTTGGAAAGCCCATTCTCCAGGGGTCTCCAGCATACATGCTTTATCATAAGCATCTTGAAAAGCGAACACGACCCTCAGTTGATGAGATGCATGCAATTCTTTCCTCCGTGGTGGCAGATTACTCAAAGGTGTATATTGTCATTGATGCCCTAGATGAATATCCAGAGACCAAGTGCCATGCACTGCTGAAACACCTGGCAGCACTCAGGCCCAACATCAGATTGCTCTGTACTTCACGGCCCCATATCACTCCCGAGATGTTCTTTCCAAATACACCAGCTCTTGAGATCCGGGCAACAGAGGAGGATATCCGCCGATATCTTGATACACAGATACAGAGATCATTTCGGTTGTCAAAACATGTTCAATCCCGTCCAGAGCTACACGAGGAAATTGAGAACCAAATTATCGGCAATGTTGATGGAATGTAAGTGCTGGTGCTTATTCATTGATAAATGTTCTGACTCAATAATCAAGGTTCCTGCTTGCTAAGCTCCATATCGACTCTCTCACCACCAAAAACACCATCAAAGCTGTTCGTGAAGCTCTAAAAAGCCTACCAACAGATTTGGAGAATACTTATGATGATGCAATGGATCGAATTGAGGCTCAAAGTCAAGAGGACAGAGACATTGCCAAAAGAATCCTCATCTGGATTGCAAATGCCAAGAGGCCGCTCTCTGTTGCAGAACTCCAGGAAGCCATTGCTATTGAGCCAGGCACAAAAACACTTGATCAAGATGGTCTTCTTGACCCAGATATCTTCCTTTCTGTCTGTGCTGGGTTGGTTGTTATCAACCATGCAGATGGCAGTGTTCGATTCATCCACTATACCACTCAAAATTATATTGACCATTTGCAAACCCATAAATTTCTACATGCACAGACAGAAATTGCACAAGGAGGTCTCACATACCTCTTGTATGATGACTTCCTGCAGCTGCCGGATTTAGACCACAAGTTGGATGCATTGGTGCAAGAACATGCACTACTAGATTATTCATTCCGCTATTGTCTGGTTCATGCCACAGGGCAACCTGAACTGATGCTCCAGGATATGATCCTGGCATTCTTGGCCCACGCCTCCAGATGGCTCGACAATCTCTGGCGATCTATTCAAAGAATCAAGCAGTACCCTCCTTCCCCCTGGAACATTTTCCTCAATGATTTGAAGCCCTCCACAAACCTCTTCTGTTCTGCACTCTTCAACTTGCAGGAAACAGCGAAATATCTTTTGGCCTATGATACATCCATCCTTGACCAACACAAGGAACAGTCACTCATTGGTGCTGAACAATCTGGTAGCTTGGGAATGGTCAAGCTGCTCCTCAATAGGGGCACCGATGTGAATGCACAGGGTGATATTTTCGGGAATGCATTGCATGCAGCATCATTGCATGAACATGAACCAGTTGTCCGGCTGCTCCTTGATAGGGGTGCTGATGTGAATGCAGCGGGTGGGCTTCATGGGAATGCATTGCATGCAGCATCATTACATGGAAATGAAGCAGTTGTCCAGCTACTCCTCGATAGGGGTGCTGATGTGAATGCACAGGGTGGGGATTATGGGAATGCATTGCTGGCAGCATCAAGGAATGGACATGAAGCAGTTGTCCAGTTGCTCCTCTATAGGGGTGCTGATGTGAATGCAGCGGGTGGGCTTTATGGGAATGCATTGCAGGCAGCATCATTAAATGGAAATGAAGCGGTTGTCCAGCTGCTCCTCAATAAGGGTGCCAATGTGCATGCACAGGGTGGGGAATATGGGACTGCATTGCAGGCAGCATCACTGGAAGGACATGAAATAGTGGTCCAGCTGCTCCTTGATAGAGGTGCGGATGTGAATGCGCTGGGTGGGCAATTTGAGAATGCATTGCAGGCAGCATCATTGTTTGGACATGAAGCAGTGGTCCAGCTGCTCCTTGATAGAGGTGCTGATGTTTATGCACATGGTGGAAATTTTGGGACTGCATTGCAGGCAGCATCAGGGAGAGGACATGAGGAAGTTGTCCAGCTGCTCCTCGATAGGGGTGCTGATGTGAGTGTAGAGGGTGGGTTTTATGGGAATGTACTGCAGGCAGCATCACTGGAAGGAAATGAAGCAATTGTCAAGCTGCTCCTCAATAGGGGTGCTGATGTGAATGCACTGGGTGGGGCATATGGAACTGCATTGCAGGCAGCATCATTGTATGGGCATGAAGCAGTTGTCCAGCTGCTACTTGATAGGGGTGCTGATGTGAATGCCAAGAGTGGGAAATTTGGGAATGCATTGCAGGCAGCATCATTGCATGGAAAAGAAGCAGTGGTCCAGCTGCTCCTCAATAGGGATGCTGATGTGAATGCACAGGGTGGGGAATATGGGACTGCATTGAAGGCAGCATCATCACATGGACATGAAGCAGTTGTCCAGCTGCTTCTTGCACATGGTGCTTTGCCCAATGAAGACTTTGAAAGTGATGAAGAGGAAGAAGAAAAGTAGTCTATCATTCATATCTAGTTTGAAATAGTCAAACTTCACTGCTCCAAGTGTGGAATTTCAATGAGCCATGGGAAGAAAGTGGATACTAACAGGATACTATACTTTTTCAGATTTCCTGGAGGCTGGAGCCACCAAGGACCGAGATTTTGCGCTCTTTTTTTTTTTGAGTAAGACTGGGTGAACAATTGCACCCATTTCCTATCTATTTTTCAGATCCCAAATGAAGTTGATTTTTGGCTTGAAAAATGAAGCAAAAGAGCTCTGCACTTCAGAAACTCTTCCTGAAAAATTGCAACAAATGTGCTAGGCCTTTCAAGCCTTTTTGTTTGCCTAGGATAGATTTGTAAAACCTCGCAATTTCTGAAAAAGGAAATCATACTAGTCGTGACTAGGTAGTTGGCCACCCAGGGTAGTTGGCCATTGGAGCTATACTTCCTGAATATAAAGTTTTGGCATTAAATGTTGGTTGTAGGTTGGAGAGGATGTTGAGGTGTCCCTTCAAACAAAATTTGGCGGAGTTTGGTTCAGTTGATGTCAAGCTGCAGCCAATTTTAGAACAGGTTGATGGCGGAACAGGCACTTTTCTTGATCTCCCACGATGCCAAATCACCTCGTTCTTCCTCAATTCTTGCTTGATCCACGACGTCTGGGGCTCATTCTAATCGGGAAATGTTTGCGTTCAAGCAAGGGAACACTCTTGGCCGTTTGAACTTCTCCCTACCCTCTGCTTGGCCGGCTTCTTCTCAAAAATCACACTTTCACGTCACAGGCTTTCAGTTGGTCACACATATATCAAGATAATATGCAGTGCTAGAGGCACCAAACTGTCTACACACCTTCAGTAGACCTAAAGCCTCATACTAGAAGGCACCAACTCTTCATCTGGAAAACAGCACACTGCCACATAGTACTACATAGAGACCTGTAGAGCCATAGAGGCCATAGCCATGTCCCCCTCTATGATAGATCATCATAGACACCGTAGATCCGTAGATCCGTAGACCTGTAGAGCTCAGTAGAGCTACATAGATAGCGTGTTCTACCAAAGAGCTCGCTCGGATGTCCCTAAATGTATTATTGCTGCTTATTCCGGGCACGATATGGACAAAAATAACCAATGATATTCACTTTTACACTATGAGGTACTAAGCCCACTGGCACGCCACTAACCCAATGCCGCTGAATCGCAGGCGAGCCAATGTCGTACGTAGCTTCGCGGACACTCGGGCGGCATGGGAGAGGGGAAGGCAGGCATGAAGCGTGATGGCGGTCAGGTCCAGACTTGCCTGCCCGAAATAAATGTGAGTTGTGGACCAAAAAAAAAATTGCAGAAACTCACGTTGCTTGGCCCGAACGATGCAACGACAAGGAAAAGACGAGAGCTGTGACGTGAGAAATCAGAATCTTGAATCTTGAACTACTTGGAGCTTGGATGCAGCTTGAAACTTGACACTTGAGGATTTTTTCGGCGTTCATTTTGATCTTAGTCTTTGAAGATGAGCAGCGAGCCTTCTGGTCTTGACAAACATCTGGAAACTAACCGTGGTCTGTAGGTGTCTGTCCCAGACACTATAGACCACATAGTGCTATAGACCAACCCCCGTCTGTTTCAGACGCCCACAGACACTCCCAGACCGATCATCAACCTCGGCTAATTTCGGCTAATTTCGGCTATCCCAACTTGGCGAGGCATCAACTGGCATCAACGCGATTTTAGACAGGCCGTGGCACTGAATTATTCTGAAATTGGTTTGTATTTGCCGTTCCTTGCCTACAGACTCCAGAGCATAAAGATGTCGGCAATGGATATATTGACCAAATCGTACGGAAGAAACAAATGCTCGTAGATCACTAGTACTAATAAAAATAGCTATATATCCTACTGGTACTCTCGACCCACGACGGCATGCTAACTAGCTAAGTTCTGAGGCGACTTGAGTTGTGTATTTGACCGAGAATTGAGGGAGCTCTGGGTCCTGGAACCAGTGATCTTGTACGTTGCAAGCTTGACCCTTCAAGTTGAAATGTGACCCTTGAAGCTTGAAGGACTTGAAAGGGAACTCAGAAAGATGGGCAAATTTGGGGAGAAAGAGAGTTGCGGGGAGAAAGAGACTCGCGTGCGCATTTGGATGCGCTCTTACTTATAGAGATTCGAAGTGATTTGGAGCAAATAAAACGGCACCGTGTCGGCACGTAGATCACCATGTGCAAGAAGTGATGGTATGGCCTGGTATGGCGCGACCATGTGGAGGCAATGGTCTGGGATGGTCTGGCAGAACGTAACTGTGTCTGTGACTGTCTGTGGGTCTAATTCTGTCTGGCACAGACAGCCCCTGTCTGTACTGGAAAAACCTGTTTCCAGATGAAGACTAGGTATCCAAAGCCCCAGAAGAGAGTCTAAGAGATATCAGGCAGGCTTGGGGATAGTCGGTGACGCAGGGAGGGAGAATCTGGAAGGGCGAGAGGCAGAGATGGTGGGGGGAGGGAAGAAAGATGGGGGGTAAGCGAACACGATGACTTGGGAAATCATCAAGTCCGAGCCGCCACGTCAGAGCACATCCGAGCGCGGACATCTAGGCGGCTCTACACGGGCGGGTGGTAGACGGCGAGGTTCTCCAGGGAACGAAGGATGCTACCTCGGAATGGCAGGTCTACGGAGCTCTACAGAGAGGCCCGGCAACTATCGCGTACTACCACGTGTGCCGGTGATCTATCACACCAACCGGCCTCTACCAGACCAAAACACGTTTCCAGATGTTGCTGGTAATTTTCTCCTCTCCTCAAACACAACCAGCCAACTTCCTAGTTTTTCCCCCTTTTGGACACGCCAGCCGAAAATATTCGCCAAGCAATCGCAACTTAGCACAAGCTCAATCCCTGTTCAACGTCGACTCTTAGGACCCCAACCTACATCCTCTCAACACAAAAGGCCCAGGTTGACAATATAACTTGTTCTGCAGGTGCAATAACCCTTAAGTGGCCAACTTCACAGTCAATAGTAGTACCTTTGACATAAAAGTATACCTTGGTACTATGCGGACGGTGTGGAGTTTGATTCATTTTGAAGGGCTGTTCACATGTAAAGGACAATTACAGAGCGGCAGTTGACATCTTTTGTTGCCTTGCAGAATTCGGGGAGCCTGAACTAGTAGATGTCAAGATGTAGATTGAGCCTGTCATTGTTGTTTCACAATCGAGTTGAACACATTCTAGAACGAAATCCGCAAAAGAGATTCAAATGAGGGAAGGAGGGACTGAAATTGGCAAGAACAATACAGCTGTTGTTGGCCGGTCTGTAAGAGGGCAAGTTGAGAGTGATGAGTGAAGTACTCAAATTTATTACAAATGCGGCACACATATGTCCAGAGGTGAAGGAGATGACATTTGAACTTTGTTCAGCTGCTCATAAGGCTTTTCCTAGTAGCCATCTGTCTTTAGTATTTGTTTAGAATCTATTTTTTGGGGTACTTGCTTTCCCGAAGTGGAATCTATGATTCAAAGCTGTCAATCCTATCTTATTTTATCTCGACAAACCTTTATGAGCCCATCTTTTGGAGCAGGCTGGAGGTACTCCTCCCCCATCATTCCTCTCGAACAGGACATAGGATGTTGTAGTTTAAGTACCGTCAAATCAGACAAAGTTCAACAACATCTGTGATAATACAGTCCCCATCATCCCTTCTACACCCCAGATTCTCCCGATTCCACATCCATCACTCCCCTCCAGAGAGCACATGCACGAAGGAATATTATAATATACAAACAAAAAGTCCGGGTTCCGAGCAATCCCTTTCCCTGCCCAGGTTACTTTAGTTTAAAGTTTAAAGTTATCCGTAAGTTGTCTGCTTCGACCTGTCGACTACATAGAACTTGAACCATTCATCCAAAATTGCAGATCAGAAGGAGAATTTGGCAGTTGGCTCCGGTGATACTTGAAAGGAAATGAAGTAGAGAAAAATTGAAGGGATCCGGATCTGCAATACTTTCCACTATGCATATGCATGGGCCACAGCCACCTCCGCCATTTAAAAACCCGCAAACAGATTCCTGGCGCGACTTAAATTGTGGCGGATAGGGTGCACCGGACGATGCGATGTTCTTCAAAAATTAAATGCTTGTTCAAAAATTAGATGATTTCTGGAGCATCAAATAGATTAGCACCAATGGCTCGGGACTACCGGCGAGATTGGGTGATTCGGAAAGGAACTGAGCGCATACCTATGTACTCGGTTTTGTCTGCATCGCATAATTCGGCCTGAGAGAGTAAATGGAATAACCTGATCGGTAACGAAGAATATCGCGCACAGAAAGGATGATGCGTCTCGACTCCGGTTCCTCGGAGTATGCAGGAAATTACATAGTATGTAGGATTCCTGGTCCAACAGTAACAGTGGGAAATCAATACTACGGCACTCTAAGCATACATTTTTTTTAAACGGTACATCCCCTCGGGCTCATCCATCAATACCAGAATAATGGAATATGCTTGAGGTTCTCATCGACGGATGTCGCGCCTGACGCGAGTTTTCGCGGCATATCTGGCATGGTCTAAAACTTCAAGTTGGCGGGATATCACCACCCCCTGGCAATGAACAAAATCAGCGCGTCGTCTGAGAAGTAACTATTAATATTAATATGAGGCTCGTCCGGAGTTCGCAGGTGGCGGGCGTCCGTTGAAAAACTTGGAGAACCTCAAGTGGGATGATAGGACTTACATAGTGAGCTGTGCTTGAAAACTGTGCTTGAAGCGCATGGTAGGAGTTGATCCCGCACTCAAACCAGAGCGTACTTTGAGTTCCAAAGCAGGTAAGTACGTACGAGTTGAACCGAAAAGTCGGGCTGCCTGCTGGACGTGAGCGGCGCGGAATCAGCGCTTTGACTGGTAGATTTTTAGTGTGCCAATGAACAAGCCGTCAGATGTAATGAGTCGGACACGAAACGCTCTCTGCTCGCAACCGCTAGGCAGGAGAGGCGCTGGGTTAAGGGGTGTGCGGCTTGCGTGAGCGAGGTAATAGGTAGATGCGAAGTGCTTTTGGCGTCGATCGGAGCGTGTTAGGTTTCCAATTGGGTCAAGTAACTTCAGTAAGGCTCCAACCGTTTGTTTTCCGTTTGTGGATTCGGGCAAAAGAAACGGAAACAGTAGGAAACCGTTTGCAAACGTTTGCAAACGTTTTCGAAGGGTATTTTTGTGCACCCAAAAAAAAGGTAGAAATTATGAGTATATTAGAGGAGCTTTACATCCGTTTACGTGAGCGCGGAGCCACACCTCAACGACGCCTTTTTGAACAAGCCTGCCTTGATCCACATCTTCACCAGCATCGCCTCCATTATTGTTGCGGCTTTCATGGATCCCCGCGCTTCATGACAAAGGTGCCGTGATTGTGAGAAGAGGCGAATACGCTGGTCCCTGGAATAGCAAGAAAGTCACGCGCCATCTTCCGAACTTTTCGCGATCACAGGAAAGTCTCGCTCGTTGGCCTGCAAATGCGGATCAGCGGGAATAACTTGGGGTTGTAGGCCGTGGCGGTGCCCGGCAAAACCTCGTACTTAATTTTTAAGTACATTAAAATGAGCAACCTGAATCATATGAGTAATTGTACAGTGTATTTCAACTTCAGACATGTGTTGCTGAAATTCCAAGCAGCTATTCCATTGTAGATTAAATTCTGAGTGGCTATTCAGCACTGCTCACCCCATAGCTAAATAGAAGGTTGTATTGAATCTTAAAAATCCAGCATGCACAAGGGTGCCCAGGGATATAAGATCGGTACACTGATAAGGAGTATGCGGCGTAAGTAATAAAAACAAAAATGTGAGCATTTACAACCAAAGATGCTGCGATGTTGGTAAATGCAGGCGGCTACAGAGAGCAGCCCATCTCCGTTGAAAGAGACCGTAGTCGCTATTGACTTTAGTGGGCCGCTGCTGTGCATTGAATTTGTGTCACAAAAGACCAAGTGGAGCTGCCAGTCTGTATTTTTGCGAGGCTCTGTAGACAATCTTACAGTTGCCTAAGTGCCTAGACGAGCAGGTCAGAAAATAGTGTTCAATTTTCAATTGATCGCATGTGTGATCCACGTCACGGTCTCACAAACGCAAACGAGAAGTGAAATGAAATGTTAGGTTCCATATACGGTGTATGTATCTATACATTTCCGGCTCAATAAATTTATATTGGAGTTATTAAGATGCAAAGAGCTAGCAGACGGACGTTTCTTGTAAATATTCTGCGTGATCGATCTAACATTAGGCACGCAGATCATGAATCAGATTTGTGGGGTGGCGCTACGTGCCGCGCGCGCGTCGGGAGATGACGAAAGTGCGTAGCCGAGTGTGCAGGTAGCATAGAGCTTGAATAAAATTTGCGAGGCAGCGCTATGCGTAGATCTTTCGGGAGAGACAGTTGAACAGACACACAAACATACTGCGGCGATAGCCGTGATGGGATCAAAAAAGTAGATCGGCAATCCGGCAATATCTTAACGCGCCTAAAACCCACCAGAAAGGCACGAAACTGAAGGGAAGCATTCATGAGGCACTAATAAAACCAAAAATACGACGCCGACGCAAAATTGCCCAGCGGATAACACATTATTAGATGTCATCAATAACAAAGCGAGGAATGATTGTATCACAAATATATTTCGGCAAACCGGTAAAGCTCTACTGTATTCGTTTTTAGTCAAAAGAGCATAAAAAATAAGCTGGAAACTTAAGAATGCAATAATGAACCTGACCATGTGGCTCTGGAACAAATACACCCAGCGGACAACAAGTTATTAGGTGCCATCAAAGTACAAATAAATAATGATCAGAGTCTTAAGGGAGTCAGTAAAAAATGTGATCAAACTGCAAAATCGCTTCAACACAGCCCCTAAAACCATTAGCATTTTTTCGAGGAGACAAGTAAAAACTTTTCTCAAATTTTCCCCCTGCGAGATCCTACAAACGAGTATTATGTAAACATAAGTACTCGTAACAATGCTGAGTGCTAAGACTCACCTTCCACCAGGCCAAAGGATCATTGGGATCCCTGCACCCGTGATCTCAGGATTTCACGTGTCCAGTCACAGGAAAAGGCACATTTTATTTGCAGCGGTGCCAAGAGCTTGCGATGGGGATATGTGACACAGCAGGGCGCGGCGAGCGATCCAGGCTCCAGAGGCAAGTTAGTCCTGTTGCCATCACGGGTTCCGATTGGAGTGCGGCCTTATGACATAATCATCGGACTTTGAAATTTTGTCGCGTCGGTTTCGCGACGCAGACTTCATAAAATGTGATTATTTTGGAGACTTAGGGCATTCAGACATGTATGACACATATAGTCTCCTCAGATTCTCGATAATCATCCCAATAAGTGCTGAAAACATTGAGCCCACGGAAACCGCCGAAAGCCGATGGCATCGGCTGATATCTCCCACAAGCGCGTCGCAAAACTTCAGATGTATGTAGCAAGCTCAGAAAAATATCATAGATGCATAGAACACGTTGAGTGACTCACCAGGCTCTCTGGACGAGTTTTTAGGGCTTAATCATGGCAAAGAGGCCATAGCGCGCATTTGTATTGAGATTTCAAACTCCGAAGATTATGTAACAAGGCCGCACTCCGATCAGACCCCCGCGATCACTAACAGACATCAGTAAAACATGGGTCCACTACATGCCACTACGCGGCACTACGTAGTGGCCATAGTGCCATAGTGGCTGTAGTGCAGGTCTGGGTATGCATAGTGCTCCATAGTGAAATTGTACCGCTATGTAGTGCTCCATAGTGAAATTGTCCCGCTATGTAGTGCTATGTAGTGAACCGTAGTGAGACGGATTTTCATTACATTTATTCCCTTTTCGCCTTTCCACATTCCCCATATCACATTATTTTCTAGTACTTGATTCACACCATTGATTCCAAAATGCACATTTATTCGCATCTATAAAACACATTCGCGATAAATCAATCCAGGTCGACAGCAAGATCAAAATCTTCAGGGGTGGGTTCAGCTCTGTCGGTCTGAAAACTGAAAACTGTCAGGAGGAGGCTACCGAACGAGGGATCACATACCGAACTTCCTTTCTCCATTTTGCCCAGGTAGCTTTCGTTTTCGGTCCGTGGTTTGAATTGGCAAGGGTTTTTTCTATGAGAGTCAACATCCCACGGTAGAAGCTAGCATGGAGGTCATGCGTGAACTTCACTGGCAGGAAGTATCCATGCTTGTAGTCATTTAATGCGCTCCATATCTAGATGAGTTTCAGCTAATGAATGATCCTCAAATCGGCGACTTACCGCAGTACCAGCTGCTGCGATATGCTCAGCTTTGTAAGCAGTAAAAAAAGTAGGGATTCGGCCACCAATGCTCTTCTTCACGTCGCTTCCCGAGGTCCCGCCTGTGTTGAAAACCAGCTGACTCAAGAGATCCTGGAAGGCAGGATGCGCCATGTTGTTCGTTCGTCCCTTCAACATATCTTAGACACTGAATAATCCAGAAATGTGAAGTACGTACATCTGAATCTTTGCCGTTTTTGTGAAAGTGCCCCTCATGTAACAAAGCAGCCACGTTGTCCTTTGTCAGCTCTTGGTACTCTGCCTGGCCAAATGCTCGACCATCAAACTCTGTGGCGGTAGGAAAGATCTTGTATCTTCTCAGGACAATGGCTTTGGCTAATGTTTTGGCGCGACCGCGGAAGGTTGCGACTTCGTTCCATACCTGGGTCAAAGAGTAGATCATCAAAGTGTAGTGTGGAAGGGAACTAGAACTTACTAGGATGATCATGTCGTTTTTATATTCCAGCCAGTATTCTACAGCTTGTCAGATATTGCATTATTAGGCCCAGGAAACTCACCAGACGTCAGGTCGTCTTCCTTGCCGTCATCGATTGCTTCGTTGATACAGTCTGCTATGAAAGTTTGACAACGAGGGAGGTATCTTTCCTTTTCGGGGAAGAAGTTAGAGTAGAGGAGATCGACCCGTACAAGCAGTTTTGCGTTTTCGAGTACTTCTCTCCAGGGACCAGGATGGAACTGCACTTGGGTAGGAACAGCTTCTCGAGCGGTTCGACGAGCCCTTCCCGGACGGTCAGTATCTTCCTCCTCCATGCAGTCTTCATCTCCATCGGTGTTCTCGTCATCTACCTCAGCTTGTTTTTGGGCACTTTGTCGGAGTTTCTCAGGTACTGGAGGTTTTGATGGACGATTTTTTCGGTGATGGGCATGGAGAACATCAATTTCATTGTCTCTCTGGAGTCCTGTGCCGTAAGACATGTTGGAATCAGATACGAACACAATTAGATTAGACATTCACCTTGACGATCTCGCTGTCTACCAGCTCCGGAACGGGGATCCCTTGGGGCCTCCTCATCGCCCCGATCATGGTCTAGCTGTGAGTAAGCTGAAGGTGTGCAGGGAGAGCAGACGTCAATTCACCTTGACGGTCTTGCTGTCTGCCAGCTCCGGAGCGGGGATCCCTTGGGGGCTCATCGCCCCGATCACGGTCTAGCTGTGAGTAAGCTGAAGGTGTGCAGGGAGAGCAGACGACAATTCACCTTGACGGTCTTGCTGTCTGCCAGCTCCGGAGTGGGGATCCCTTGGGGCCTCATCGCCCCGATCATGGTCTAGCTGTGAGTAAGCTGAAGGTGTGCAGGGAGAGCAGACGACAATTCACCTTGACGATCTCGCTGTCTGCCAGCTCCGGAGCGGGGATCCCTTGGGGCCTCATTGCCCCGATCTCGGTCTAGCTGTGAGTAAGCTGAAGGTGTGCGGGATAGCAGACAGCAATTCACCTTGACGATCTCGCTGTCTGCCAGCTCCAGAGTGGTGATCCCTTGGGGCCTCCTCATCGCCCCGATCATGGTCTAACTATAAGTAAGCTGAAGCTGTGCAGGGAAAGTAGATGAGATTTCGCCTTGACGATCTCGCTGTCTGCCAGCTCCGGAGCGGGGATCCCTTGGGGCCTCATTGCCCCGATCACAGTCTAACTATGAGTAAGCCAAAGCTAAAGCTGTGCAGGGAAAGCAGACGACAATTCACCTCGACGGTCTTGCTGTCTGCCGGCTCCGGAGCGGGGATTCCTTGGGGCCTCTTCGTCGCCTCGATAGCGGTCTAACTATGAGTAAGCCGAAACTGTGCAGGGAGAGCAGACTCACCGTGCAAGCGGTCAAGCTCTCCTGTAGTATTTTCAGGGCTGGGATAATGGACCAATAAGAACACTCACTGTCATCTTGCCGTCTTGGGGCTCCTGAGGATGGGTTGAATCAGATAGGCCCATGGCTAGGGTAAAACATTCACCTTGACGCTCTCGCTGTCTGGCACTTCCGGAGTGGGGATCTCTTGGGGTCTCTTCATCGCCCAAATCACGGTCTAATTGCAAGTTAGCTAAAGTGCAGCAGGAAGAACGGTGACTCACCCTGCGATCGGTCAGGCTCTCCTATAGCAGATTCAGGGCTGGGATATCGAACAGGTAAGAGGACTCACTAACCTTGATGATCTCGCTGTTTGAAGCGGGGATCCCTCGGGGCCTCCTCGTTGCCCCGATCTTGGGCTAACTGTAAGTAAGCTGAAGATGTGCAGGGAGAGCAGAGACTCACCGTGCCAGAGTCCTGTAGTACTTTTAGGGCTGGAATATTGAACAGGTAAGAGGACACACTATTGTTGTGTCGTCTTTCACCTTGACGATCTTGCTGTTTGAAGTGGGGAGCCCTGGGGGTCTGGTTGGATTGGTCTTGATGACGATCATCATGATCATCCAGATCTAAATAGAAGAATGAGATCCAAGTCTTTTTCTCAGAAAAGACTTTCCTTCGTCATCCCAAGCTCCCTCCTGATCTATCGACCAGTCAGAACCAGAGGAGTTACTATCATGTCATCTTTCACCTTGATGATCTTGCTGTTTGAAGCGAGGAGCCCTGGGGGCATGGTCAGATTGGTATTGTTGATGACGTTCATTATTGTTGTCCACATCTGAATAGAAAAATGAGATCAAGTCTTTGTTTCAGAAAATACTTTCCTTCGTCATCCCAAGCTGCCCCTTGATCTATCTATCAGTCAGAAGGAGTAGGATCTAGGATACAAGTGTACCTACCTTCATCTACGCAGGCATGAATCAGTTACCACATCTCGGCTCCAGAGGGAAGTGCACTCACCATTGGAATAACCATCCTCATCCATCTTGAGATCGTGGTCATTCGAGCCACCGTCGCTATCCATGGCCTCCCTTTCATCCTCCTCCTCCTCCTCCCTGATGTAATCATTAAAGGCACTGTCATCAAAATCTGCTATGCAAGAGGTGTGTAAAATTGATCAATTGTAGCACATCCGACGTGCCTGGCTTATGATGAAAGGCGTTGTCATCCTCATCATCCTATTAAGTAGAACATTATGATGAGGAACTGTGTCCAATGAAATGAAACGAACTTGCCTCCAGATCCTCTCCAAACCCTCCCCGATGATACAGCCTGGGGCGTGTTGGGGGTGGGGAGCCTTCATCTTGATCCTGCCTTGTTCGACTTCTGCCACTAGTCTGTTGTGCAAATGAGAGATCAATCCGTGTAGTTGTCAGCATGTGGTTTACTTGTTCATTTTCGTCATCTCTAAAGCGGTCTTGGGGAGTGTTGTCGTCTCCAAAAGGTCTTGGGCGCTTGGAGCAATTGGCCTTTGGGGAGATCTTAGGGGGGACTCGAGCAATCTCATTGTCGTTTGCTACAGAAATGTTAGCAGTAGTTGAGAAGCTGACAATTGCTTACGTTTTTGGCTTTCTTCTTCTTGGTACCTTTTGGGGGCAGCGGCGCCATGGGGTTTATGTCTTCGTCTTCAGGGATATTTTTACGTTTCTTCGACGGCTTATGCTGGATAGCTTCACTATCCCGCTCATTACGTGCAATGACTCCACCTGTGCCAGCATTTCTGCGGCGGGGTCGCTGAGGAATCACTAGATCTCCGTTCTCTGGGAAATTGGGGTGAGC
The DNA here is from genome assembly GCA_029282285.1 of Mycena rebaudengoi. NCBI lineage: Eukaryota > Fungi > Basidiomycota > Agaricomycetes > Agaricales > Mycenaceae > Mycena > Mycena rebaudengoi. The sequence goes on along the minus strand of JARJCX010000033.1, from coordinate 988,784 downwards.
GTACTGAGATTGGATTGCATCCAAATCTACTAGCCTTTTCCTTCACCGCCGCCGGCCTTGGATTTGCCCTTGTGAGGCATGGAGAATGATGCGATAGGCCAAGGAGGTTGGGAACTGAGAAGGGAAAAGTCAAGGTGGAGGTAAGTAGAGGTGGTGGTAAGTGTTTAAGTAACAAGTCGACTTCAACATGATCTCGTGCTCATTTGATGAACATCACATGACCTCACAACCTACGAAAGGGAAAATTCTATCGTTTCAAGGTTGTATATGCTACTATAGGTACTGCGTACGGAGGGGACGGTAAACGAATAAAGGGGTCAAGCATATAGGTCGTCGTCTGTGAAGCCAGCATTCCCAGTGCTTGAAGCAGCAGGTGCAGACCCGCCCTTGCCCTCAGGGAACTTGAAGTTGTTGCCGAACCCACGCGACTGCTGGAGGTTCTGCGAGAACATCTCGTAGCGCCGAATGTCCTGGTCCGACACGGAACACCACGCGAACTTCATCGCCTCTTCAAAGTTTTCACTTCTTTATCAGTAAGAGGCTGAAGAAAGTAGAATAAGAAACGAACCGTGTGATCTGGGGCACAGGGTCGTCCTCCTCGGCGTCGTCCTCCATCTTCATGTCCTCCGTTGTGCCAGCAGTCACCGAACCACATTGTCAAGAGCTCGGGGCCCTACAATTGATAGGTCAGTCATGTACTACGAAAGATAGAATTTTCTATACCTTGATGGAAATAAAGTTCGCATTGCACTCGTTGGCAATGGCCTTGGCAAGCATGGTCTTACCAGTCCCGGGAAGACCGTAGAACAAAAGACCCTTTGATGGCGACATGCTGTACTTGATGAACTTCTCGGGGTGCTCGACGGGGTACTGCACAGTCTCCTGCAGCTCCTGCTCCGCCTTCTCCAGACCACCAACATCATCCCACTCGACGGTCGGCACCTCGACCACCGTTTTGCGAAGTGCCGACGGGTTCGAGGTTCCGAGGGCAAAGCGGAAGTTGTCCATGGTCACGCCGAGCGAGTCGAGCACCTCCGCATCGATGGTGTCCTCGTCGAGGTCGATGAGATCCATCTTCTCTCGGATCTGCTGCATGGCCGCCTCAGAACAGAGGGAAGGCACGTCAGAACCGACGTATCCGTGGGTGTCGGCGGCAATCTGCAAACATTATTCAGTGAGTAAATGTGCGGTATATCAGAAGATACACCAACCTGCTCCAGATCGACGTCCTCGCCAAGCTTCATGTTCTTGGTGTAGATGCGCAGGATCTCGAGTTGGCCAGTCGGGCCAATGTCGACCTCGCGATCAAATCGGCGAAGAGCTGAGTTGATAGAGTTCAGTCGGTTATTAGCGACCGTGACGACGACCTTTGACCGAGCCTTCAGCCCATTCATGAGGGTGAGGAGCTGAGATACAACACAACACTCGACTTCTCCATTTGTCTTGAGAAATAAATAAGAGAAATCAAGAAGTACCTTTTCGCGTTTCAGTGCGATAGAATCAATCCACGATGAAGATGATCACTGGCGAGTTCTTTTCTGCCTCCTCGAACACCTTCCTCAAGTTGCTCTCATTCTCACCAGCCATCTTGCTCATGATTTCGGGGCCCTTGATCAAGAAGAATGCGCCAGTCTCGTTGGGTACTGACCAAGCCATGAGAGTTTTACCGGTACCAGAGGGGCCGAACATGAGGATACCGCGTGGGGGCTTGATACCGATGGACTTGAACAGTTGTGGGTGATGGAGCGGCAGCTTGACGAGTTCGCGGATCTGCGCCATCTGCTTGCGGCAGCCGCCAATGTCGTCGTAGCCCACACCTCTCTCTTCACTGGGTCGCCCTCTGTTGATGTGGGTTAGTAGAGTTTATCTACAACAAACAGAAAAAAGACTTGCCGGTGTGGTCCTGTGCGACGATGCAGAACTCGGACGGGTCGGTCTCAATGACCTTGAACTCGACCGTCCGCATCCCATCACGGACCAGGAACATGTCACCCTTGCGGATGGGCCGGTACGCTAAGCAGAATAAAATAGTGAGTCAAGCTGAAAGGGGATAGGATGACGAATGCTCACCTTCGAGGAAATATGGCTTCAGGTAAACATCGAAAATGTTGCCACTCAGTCCCTCGATAGAGTCGTCAAGTGGCAGGATGTGCACACGCTTGCCGTACTTGATGTCCAGACACAAATGTGCACCGACGAGGTCGCCAAGCTTCACCCGCAGATGATTGCGTGCGACTTTGTTGACCTGAATGCGGCCCTCCTCGATGTATCGAGGAAAGGCAAGGGGAACTCCAAACACCTAAAAATAATTCCAAGGCTGCGGCGTGCATCGGGAAGGTGAGGGGGAGAGTGTGGAACGGCGTGAGCGGCGCTGCACGCCGCCAACGTGGCGGGGATGCGACGGGAGCGCAAAAATAGCAGCGAAGATGTCGAGGGCGGTACAGGCGCGGCGCTAAGAGCGCAGGGAGCTGGTACGCCAAAGACGCGCACGCGAGCGCAAGATGGGGCGTGTTTCAGTGGAGCCGCCGCGCGAAAGTGACAGCAGGAACGCGAAAAATCGAAAGAAAAAAAAAGTGCGAGGGCAGCGCAACGCGTCGGTCGGGACAGCGAAGAGTGCATGCAGAGCTTCGAGGGCGGCGGTGCGATGGCGGGAGGATGAAAGGCCCATTAAGAAGCTCGGGGGCGGGGCAGCGAGCCGCGCGCGCGTTGATGGGAAGAGCCGGACTCAAAAAATGCAGAAGAGGGTTGCGAGGACGGTACGGCGCGTTGCAAACAGGATGGGGGGAGCTGTAAGCGCGTGAGCGGCGCCGCGCATCGCCGACGCACGGGAGATGGCGAACGTGATTGCGGCAACACGGAAAAACGAATGAAATATGCGAGGGCGGCGCAACGCGGCGGTGCAATGGCGGGACAGTAAAAGGTCCATTGAGAAGTTGGGGGGCGGCGCTGCGCGCTGCGGGGGTGCGAATACTGAAAGTAGATTGCTGGGACTCGAAGAATCTTGCGAGGACTGCACTGCACATCGCGAGCGGCGCTCCGCGCCGCCAACACGCAGGGGTGCGCGGAACGATGCTTGCTAATAGAAGTGGGGGCGGCGCTAGGCGCCGCAGACGCGTGGGGATGGGAAGACCGGACCGGGGGAACGCCAGAAAGGAAGTGTAGTGGGCCTGATCGCGGTGACACCGAAAAAACGACTTGAAAAGCGTGCGGAAGTGCGCGGAACGACGCCTGGACCACGAAAAATCGAAGAAAAGGGCTCTGGCTCAGCGCGCACACGCCCCGCGTGCGTGCGCGCCACGGCGTCGTCCGCCGCGAATCCTGAGAGCGCCGACACGGGGGGCGCTGGGCGCACGAATTGGTTCTTCGCGGGGAGGCGCGGGAGGGGCTCGCTTGACGGGCACGATAGTCCCGACGCGCGTGGGGGGGACATGAACATGAACTCGGCGTGTACGGTAGTAGTGGACGGGACAGGGAGCGTGCCTGGAACGGCAGGAGGAGTATGATAATGGAGGAGGCGAGGAGCAGGAGCAGGAGCCGGAAGCAGGCTCGTTTGAGACCTCCTGATCATGGATCTGCAGGGGCAGCTGCGGGTTGCGCGGGTGCGCCGCTTGATGCGTCTGTACCTGCGGATGGTTCGGCTGGGCGGGGAGGCAGACGAAAGGGTGGGCGGGGCACCTGATCTCGAAGGGAGCAGGGAGGCAGACGACGGCGCTCAAGGACCGAGTGAGCGGCACGAAGATAATGAGGAGGGGGTAGACACGGATGCGCGGTGCGCCGCCGAGTCGTACGGCGCCGCGCTCGAGCGGGACCTCCGCGCGGTGGACGGGGATGCGAACAACAACGCGGGGCACACCGCGCAGGCGGAGGCAGGGCACGCCGACCACGCAGAGGACAGGGACACACAGGCCCGCGAAGGGACGTCATTAATGAAGCTGACATTGACGCGGCGCTGGATGTGGGTTGGTACCTATCGCAGCTTCTACGACAGTTGTACTCACAGAAACGACTCCCATACGCAGAAACCGCTCCTACAGTAGCGGAGCCGGTAGCTGCTGCGACGCCCGGCACGGCAAATTGTACCGCTTCTCGACGATCGGCGCCACGGGGTGCAAAGGCGGGCAAGGGCGGCGCTATGCGCCGCAGACGCGTGGAAATGGAAAGACCAGCTTGCTGGGACGCCGAAAAAGAAGCTTGCTGGGCGTGATCGCGGTGACATGGAAAAACGAATTCAAAAGGCACTTGAGAGGCGCTGCGGCGTGCAGGATGTGGCGAGCATGACAGCGGGAACGCCCAAATTTGAATAAACAACACTGGAGGGTTTTGAGAGGCGAAAGAGGCGGACTGCCGCGGCGACGATGAGGATGAGAATAAGCAGCTTCCATTCCCCTGAGCTAATATTTAGACCACCCAGTGGGTACGGTTTTGCACGTCCCGGAGCGAATCCTTTGGACGCTGCCGCGCGCCGTACATCCGCGTCCAAGTGGCCTTCCCGAGGATGCGGAAATCTCTGAGAAGTTGGTAGTACTGCATGGGATCCTCCGAGTGGCGGAGACGCTGGCCTCCGAGCCCTGAAGTTCCCAGACATCGCTGAATCGATACCGAGGAGCGAATGCCAGCTGAGCGACGTGGAAGACGAGAATGATCGTAACTGCGGCTGTGTTTAGGTAAGTACTTTTATTCTTGGAATCTTTCTTCTGAACGCGAGGAAGTCGAAAAAGAGTAGGGGGGTGCCATATCTCGGAAGTGAGTTTACAAGCTGAGAGAGATCGATTGCGGAGGGAGTAAGACGGAAGCAAAGTGACGGGATTTCCTGATTGGGAGGGCTCTTCCCACTTGAACATCTGAAGACGCGACGGGGAGTCGCGTCCACATCACGCTGTGCGTGGTGTCTGTGACCTGACGCGTCGAAAACTGGCCAGGCTGGCCAAACTAGTCTCTGCTTCCAAACGATTCTGCCTCAACCTCACCATGCCTATCTACCTTCCTGACGATGTCGCCGCCTCCCTTCTTGCTGACATTGTTGCCACCAATGCCACTAGCTTGTCGTCTGCATTCGCAGACCTCCAGGCCCTTCTGACTTCGGCTGGAGTACAACCTTGTACCCCAAATAATACTCGGCCAAGGAGGCGCCCCCTTCAACACCCTCCTCAAGTCCCCGACGTAAATCAGAGGCATCCACAGTCTCTGCCTGCTCCTAGCCCCAGTCTTGATCAACCCTGGTACGGCCGTCGAAGATCTAGTAGCCTCCCACCCATGCATATCCCTGGCTTCACCAGTACGCCTCTATCACTCACAAAGGTATTACGCTGACTGAGATTCCTTCTAGATAGAGCAATTGAACCTTTAACTCCGCTGAGATCTTGCAGCTCAGGTAGCCCTGCCACTCAACATGGTCCATCGCCCTCACCTACGTCGAGCTCACCAACCTTACAAGGAACCCCTCAAGGTAAATTTTGCTGAGTTCCTTTTGTTCATTCTTTATAACACTCCTACTATAGACAAGGAGATGCCCCTCTGGGAGCGTTCTCTCCTTTCACCGCTCGGTTTTGGGAATGCTAGCGATGATGATCGTGATACGGCTTCACCTTCCCCTCCTCCCCAACCTTATAAACCCCAACGCAAACGTGCCTCAGTGGAAATCGATGATGACAACGATGAGCAGGAAGGCGACGACGACGACGATGACACCTACGGGAAACGCCGTGGACGCAAACGTGCCGCAGTGGATAACGATGACGACGACGAGCTGGACAGTGATGAGGACGACTACACCTACGGGATACACCCCGGACGCCCACGAACCGGTCTCAAATTTATCATCCCTGCCCTGGGCAGCAAGCGGCGGCCTGGGAAGCAGTCTGCCGCATCAGGCAGCGCTGTGGCAGGAGGTGCTGGTCCTTGTCCTCGACGAGGGGATCGACAACGAACGGGTGGGGATTCGGATATTGGGAACATGCCATGTGGGAGGCACGGTTGTCCAGATTGCATAGAAGAAGGCGATCAAGAGTCAAATAACAAACAGACAGGTCCTCGGAAGAAGAGAAAATATGCGTGGAGGATCAACGCTGCTGGGGCCCCAATTACCAAGAGATCTGGCGAACTATTGTCACAGCTTTTATTAATATTTGGACGTTCACAAAGGGCAGCACTCGACTCACTCCTAGCAGGGCCACCCACTCCAGAGACGATTGAAAAAACTCCAGTTGATCCTTCCGATATACCGTCTCTTGTCAATAGTCTCAAGCGCCAAACCGAAGATCTTCAAAGATCTGAACTCAAGTACATGCTGACACTAGTTCAGCTGGTTCTGAATGTCGATAGGTGAGCTCTACAGATCTTTTTCATTCATCTCTAACAGCTTCACAGTCTCAACGCCGACAGAAGTATGAAATATTTGCGAAAGTATACACAAGATGACCTTGCCGAGAAATATGCAGTTGGAACAGTGCGAAGAACATTTGGCCATTGGTTGGACTGGGGAAGACGTCTACTGATGCTGTGTTCGGGGGGTAAGTCCCAATGCTCCTTCTCAATAGTAGCTAATCTTTATTCGGCAGGCACCATGTATATACTTCCCATAATTGCAGCGTTGGGTATGAGAACGAAGATCACTGGAGAGACATCAAGTCCAGAAGATATTGTATCTCTGGCCAATGCGCTGAGGGAGGTGAAACGTAAGTGTATTGACTGTATCTTCTATTGTTTGCCTGAATGTTCTTGTAAGATGGTCAATGGCTTCCAATGGTCCGTCGCTTAATAGTACCAATCAACTACATGAGGGCACAAAATGGCTACCTTCAAACTCTGGAGGTTAACTACAATCGACCGTTACCTGTTGGAGAAGAGCCTCAAAGCTTTCGTTACAAGTTTTCGGATGTTACAGACTTGGATACGGTATTCGACACTGTCCAAACCAAGTAAGTGCTATTCAATCTTCGTAAAGGATTAAAATTAAACCTTTACCAGTAATCTCAAACTGCTAGAACGTTCACCAGAGTGGCAGGCTGCTTCCCTCGTCTCTTGGGTACGCATCGATGATCCTGAGAAGCTGGATCTCCCAAGCGTGTACAAGATTCAGACGCCTTTGAAACTTGCAAAAACTAAATGCCCTGTAACAAAGAAGAATCGAGATGAGGTGACCGAGAAGCAAAGAAACATAGCGTCCACGGCTGAGACTGCCACCAGCTTGCCCAACCTGGAAAATAGAGTAAGTACATTCTTTCAACACGCATCCTCCTCTCTGAGAACTGAATACAGCTGAATGATATGCATTCTGGGGGCAAGTTGAAGGCAGATACTTACGTGGAGATCAAGTCGTCAATCCTGGAAGGGCAAGTCTGAATTGGAAATAATGTCGGAATTTAACTGATTTTTCAGTAGGCATGCACTGTATATCAGCGATGCCGACGACAACTTCCTTTCTCTTTTGTTCAAAGTCCCCGAAGAATATCGACAGATGCTGAAGGATGCTATTGAGCATATCCATGCAGTAATGCCCGGCGAATTCAAGGATGAAGATTCACGACGAGAGGGTTTCAAATATCTATCTTGCCATTATTCGTGGTATGCTCGTTCAGGTGAAAAGGTACTTATTGGGTGTTATATCTAGACTTCCACTTACGACTAATTTCAAGGGCTACGGTGCACCGAAGGGGGTGCATCCAAATAATATACAGCGGAAACATCGAGGACGTGTCAACATCAAGCAGCGGGTCCCCTATATGTCTAAAAGTATCCTCCAAAATCCTGTCGAGTACTCCATCCTTGCGGAGGCTTTCACTGACCTCTTCGAGCTCCTTCGAGTGGCGGTAAATATTTATTTGCACTGTATTTCATCTCTTCTCTAATTACTTTATTTTTTTAGCTTAAAGCTTACCTCCCAGAGGAATACGACGAGATTAGCATCTTCGCTGAATCTCTCCCTCTTGGAGCCTCTTCACCCGCTTATCCCTTTGGCGGATTCGTCATCAACATCAGTGCCTGCACCTGGGCGCACCGCGATGCCAAGGACAAGAGACTATGCCTTGTTCTGCCGATGGCAAACTTCCAGGGAGGCCAGCTGTGCCTCCTCGAGACTGGATTCTCTTTCGATCTTCAAATGGGGGATGTCCTTGTCTTTCCATCTTGTGATTTAACCCACTTTAACTTGCATTTCTCTGGTATGCGAGCCACTCTTGTTCTTCATTCTGATCGTCACGGGGATGATTGGGCTGGTGATGATTGTAATGGTTGGGCTGCTCATGTTGTTCGTCATAAATAGGCAATTGTATTACAATTCAAAATACAGATTTCAAGCAGCATGATCGAATCTGATGAAGAGGAGGAAGCAAGGTAACAGAAAAACAATATTTTAATAACAGAAAAAATGTTTAAATTCAAGTCTGACGATACTAGTACACCTCTGATTCAGAATAGCTTCTGGTACACTGATAGAAGAGCAGATGCTTGACCAAACTGGGCAAACGAACATAATTTCAGTCGAGCTGAACAGAGATATTGGTTTTTTCCAACAAGTATGTGCCGCCTAGGGAGGAGTCAGGAAATACAACAACAGTGAAGAACAAACACACCTTTAACATGAATGACAGGTTCCTTCATGTCCTCCCCCCACACCGGTTCGATTTTCTCTCCTGTTTTTCGTACAGCCTGGCTAATCTTCCCCGCCTGCATTTCGGCCTCCAAGATCTTGTTGGCTGCCACTTCTGACAGACGACGGTAATAGCGAATCCGTTCCTGCACCTCAGCCCTCTGCAGCGCTGCCTGCTTCTCCTGGGCTAGCAATCGGGAGGCGACGCCTTGAGCCTCATTAATGAGGGATGTGATAACGTCTGCATCTGCCTGTAGAGCAGCCAGGATGGCGCCAACAAGTTCCATTTTGAAACCATTCGCCTCTGCAATAGGCAGAGTAACCCCCGGAAACTGAGGCTAGAAGCATATTCAGCGAACATTTTGAGGGTCAGTTGGACAAGACTCGAACAAGGATATCAGCGGATATATTCCTGGGAAAGGAGGGGGCCGCTGTAGCAAAAGGTCCAGGAGACGTGTCTGTGGTGGATGAATCGTTCATGACAGTCGGCGGTGAAATGAGGATGGATTATATAATTAATCCGATCAACTTCAACTCGCTCACTTCACAATGCGATGTACTTTATGCAGGAAACTCTTCAAAACCAGCTCATCGTTGCTGCAACATATGAACCAGCCCCGAGGTCGTTGTCATTCGAGCCTGCATCCAGCAAAAATTCGTTTTGCACGAAAATTGGAATTATCTCGGATCTACCAAAAGTCTTTAAAACAGCGAGATGCTCCTATGCCGCACAATGCTCCTTGGTGTAGAAACGAGATGGAGATGGATGTGGACGCACCTGAGATGGATGCAGAGGGTTCTTCCTTTTTCGCCTTGGAAGCTGATGCCTGGAAAATGGATGATGGCTCCGATCCAGAGCTCGGAGCTGATACTTTCCCTCCTCCTCCTCCTCCTCCTCCTCCCCCTCCTCAACAGAGGAAATCGTCTACAGCCATCAAGATTCCCATCAGAGAGTGTTTTCCTGATCCTCCACGTACCGCTGCTGGTAGTGGAGACAATTTTATGACTACGTTCCACAAAGACGCCAATGCTGCTCTGAGGACTGAGAATGTATACTATCCATTTGCATCTCATGACGAATGGGAACTGGCTTCCTTCCTCATTCGTAGCAACATGACCGTTACGGACATGGATGAGTTCCTGAAACTCCGCTTGGTACGTACATCGACTATCTGATAATGCTACAGGTCTCATTGCATTTGCAGACAGCGAAAATGAGCCTCTCATTTTCCACAGCCAAAGAACTTCGTAGCAGAATTGAATCGTTACCCCCCTGGCCCTCAGTGGAAAGCGAAGGCATGGGAAACATTACACGCCACGAAAAAGCCGTTGACGCTCTTCTATCGAGATCCTGTCGAGTGTCTCCAGGAGCTGCTGGTGAACCCCCTCATGCAGGATTCTATTCACTTTACTCCTTTTCGGCTTTATTCCTCCGCTGCAAAGGTTATGCGGGTTTATACTGAGTGGTTGTCAAGCGATAGGGCTTGGAAAATGCAGGCAAGTGCTTTCACTGTGCAAATGGCCTGTTATTTACGTGATGTGAAGGAACAACTACCTTCAGGAGCTACGATCTTGGGAACTATAATCTCATCCGACAAGACACAGATATCTGCGATGACAGGCAACCACCAGGCCCATCCTGCCTTGATCAGCACCACCGCAATCGATATGGATTTTAGGTCAAAGGCATCACACCATGCATTTATGATGTTTGCCCTTCTCCCAATCGCCAAATTTCTTGAAAAAAACAAAGAAATTCGAGGAGTTCTGGAGAGCCGACTATACCATGCAGCCATGGATTTTGCACTCCAGCCTCTCAAGAATGCAGCTCGTCTTGGGGTCATGGTGACAGATCCTCTTGGCTACCAGCGTTACTGCTATACTCCACTAGCCTCCGCCATCGTCGATACTCCAGAGTCGGCCTTGATTGCGGGAGTGGCAGGGAAGACATCCTCAGTGACCCTTGCATCGTACAAGCAGTTCGGGGACTCTTTCAGACACCCACCTAGAACTGCAGCCCATACAATATCTCAGCTCCGCAAATTAGAGCAGACGACGAACCCGTGGGATTTTCCTGGCTATATTAAGAAGGCGAAGAAACTGCGGCTTAACGGTGTTCACAGACCGTTTTGGAGGGATTGGGCAATGTCGGAGCCTTCGGAATTTCTCACCCCAGAAATTCTCCACCATTGGCACAAAATGTTTGGCGACCATGACAAAAAATGGGCGATGCTGGCACTGGGAAATCCTGAGATCGACTTCAGATTTTCTGTTCTTCACCCCCACACAGCAATGCGCCATTTCAAAGAGGGGATCTCGAAAGCCAAGCAGGTCACTGGTCGAGAGCATCGAGACATGCAGCGTTATCTGATCCCAGTCATTGCCGGCGCGGTATCCAAGGAGTTTCTGATGGCCATACGGGGACTCATGGATTTTCGTTATTATGGGCAAGCCCCAGTCATGGATGATGATACGTTGAACAAGATGACCGCAGCTTTGAAGATGTTTCACGACAACAAGCATGCGATTCTGTCTGCAGGGGTGCGGAAGGGGAAATCTGGGCCGATTGACAACTGGCATATTCCAAAATTGGAGTTTATGCAGAGTGTTGTTGCCAGCATCCGAAGTAACGGTGTCCCGCTTCAGTGGACTGCTGATGTCACTGAGCACGCCCACATTTCCGAGGTCAAGGAGCCTGCAAGAAGCGGGAATAATCGAAATTATGAAGAACAGATCTGTCGCTACCTGGATCGAAGAGACAAGTGTGCGAGATTCAATCTCGCAACTGCTATTTCGACAGCCGGTGTGGATCTGGGTCCAACAAGTGGCAATCATCATGGTACCGAACCAGAGGATCCAGAGGACAGTCCTCTGTTATTTAATTCAACATCGGCCCTGCTCGAACAAATTGAGCCTGTTGCTCGACTCTCTGGCTCAAAGCACTGTTCGGAGAATTATTTTCAGGAGAGTTCGCTGCTGAGAGCAGGCAAATTTCCCAATGCTCCACGACCCTATCGCACATTCACGTCTGGCGACGGCACCACTGCTTTTCACTTACATCGGGACCATGTTGGCCATCGATTAACAGTTGATGAGGCAGCTGCAAAGTTTCAGCTTCCCGACTTGAAAGATGCATTACAATATTACTTGCACAGAGCTGGTCTGGGCGAGACCGATTTCACCATCGGAGGACGTCGACCAAGTGTCTCAAACAACTCCTCAACTTTCAAGTATCTTCAGATATGGCACACCGTCCGTCTTCAGTCAAAGGAGTTCCATCATCCAACTCGTGTTCTTCCTGCTCAAACGATCAACTGCTCCCCTCCCAATGAAGAATGGAGATTTGGGCGAGGTGACCCAGTGATTGTGAATACAGATAGCAACTTCCAATGGCCTCAGAAATGTCTCGAAGGTGAGCTATCGTTCAGCTATGACTTTGTCATGCTGACTTTTCTGCATCAGGCCACACGGTAGCTCAGCTGAGAGTTATCATGCGAATTGTTCCACTCAATGAACATGCACCACCAGCAGGGACCGACAGATTTCTAGCCTATGTCCAGAAGTTCAGCATCATGCCACAAACAGACCCAGTAACGAAAACAAAAGGGAGCTTTCCAGATCCGGTGAGCTCAATGTATCTCTTGAAGAGGGCCAGAAGGTCCACCGACTGTGTTGTGGGAGACATTGTTCCGCTTGACACACTTCGAGTGCCGGTCGAATTGACTCCACGTTTTGGCAAGAAAGCAGATAGCCGAATGAGAAAAGAGACAAGTCTGGACTTTGCAGACGAGTTTTGGTTGAGCAAATGGTTCAACAAAGAGCTGTTTTACGCATTGTCGTTGTCAAGTAGATATAGATTGGATGCGAAATGAATGCTTGTCGTAGTCGCAAAACAAATGCCAGTGTTTGTGACAGTTGTGTTCTAAGGGTGTTGTTCTCAAGTCCAAATGGGAAACACCGACACAAAAGCCCGACAGGTCTTCCGTGAGCCGTTATGTAGCCCTATAGAGTCCTCCATGGCCACTATGTAGTCCTATGTAGTCCACTGGCCACTATGTAGCACTACCTACCACTATGGAGACACGGCCGTACTACAGCCACTATGGGAAAAATCACGTTTTACTGATGGACTTCAACAAAACGAGGCACGAGTTGATACCTTGTTGAAGTGTCTGTCTAGGAGAGACTAGAGGCAAGTACTGATCCGACGATGCTCGGGGCGGCAACCGCCGATATTCGATCCCGCTTGACTGAAGTTGAAAAAGCCGATGCTCTGGATGGAAAAATAATATATATATTTATAGGCCAGAAACAGTTTCCAAATCGTTTCCCAAACTGTTTCCCAGACCCCGCAAATAAAACGATTGGGAAAACGGTTAAAACAGTTTCCAACTGTTTGCAAACGGAAATGATTGGAGCCTTAAACTTCAGTTTTTGAGCGGGACCGTGGGCACAGAAGGTGTCGTTGGCGGAGTGCCGGATCTGAGACCCATTTCGTGGCGAAGACAGTAAAACCAAGTAAGGCTCCAGGCAAGCCGCAAAGTGAACCATTTTTAAGGCGCCGCGCGTAGAATTTCGACCAGATTCAAGTTTGAACTTTGAACCAGATTAATATTGTTGGAAGGGTTTCTTCAAGGTTTCTTACGGCGGAAAAATCCTGAACATATCCGTACAGTGGGCCACAAACCATCGGAACCTTTGGGTGAAGTATACAGAGTAAATGCGCCACCGGTGGCGAGGAATCAACGGCTTCCGGCCCGCCTCGTCACCCTTTGTCACTCTTTCCCGCCCATCTCCCGCCACGATGATGTCTACTCGCGCGCTCGGGCTAGGCTCGCCACTGCGCAAGTCGCTCTTCTCTCCTGCTCTGGGTACTGCCACTCAAACCAATTTTTCGATATTTACATACCGACGCCCGCAGCACGCAGCACTCTCATCCGCTCCACATTCTTGTTCTACCCACTCTGGCAGGCGCCAAGGACTTGGATTTATTCGCATGCAAAATAGGACAGTGCAAACGGAATCGTCCCGGCGTCCGCGTCGGCCGAGGTCCTGAACAAGCAGCGCTTCCTGCACCCGTCGAGCTCGATCTCCCAGCCGCAGCTCACCTGGATCGCCTCCATCGTGAACCGCGCGACAGGCAGCGCGCTTAGTACCCGCGCGCTGGTCAGCAGCTCGTCCGCAAAGGAAGCCCCGCGCGTCTTTTTCTATGGCGGCGCTCACGCGGGGTGCCGAGACTCATCCCTCCTACTTTATCTCGTTGATTTTGTCTTCTGTTTTTCGCCTTTCTTCCCCCGCCCTCATCCGTCTGCATCTCCGCCCTCCGCCCTCCTGTCTTCCTTCCCTTCCCTCCTCCGCTCTGCCCCCGCCCTCATCCACCACCGTCGTCGACGCTACGTCCATCTTCCCTTCACCCCATTGGACGCCTCGCCTTCCCTCTCTTCCTCTGTCCGCACACCACGCGTCACAAGCCCGCTCCAATACCCATACATTCCCTTTGTCCTCACCCCGCCCGCCCATCTGTCGCTGCGTCCCTCCCCTCCCCATCTATCCGTCACCCATCCTTTGTCCGTCCCTTCCTCTCCCTCCCGTTCTCTGCCCCACCCACCCGCGCATCTACACACTGTTCGCCCTTTCTTTCATCCCCACCCACCTACCCCATCTAACCTTCCTCCCTTCCCGCACACCCCACGTCACGCGCCTCACCCCTTCACTCGCCATTCATTTCGCATCACACGCGCCTCACCCGTCATCTCTTCCACACACCTTCCCTCCCTCCCTCCGCCCGTGCCTCCTGCCTTCGTCCTCTCCCTTCCTGTTCTCTACCCCGCACGCTCGTTCCCCACCCGCTGTTCTTCATTCCCACCCACCCGTCATGTGCCCGCGCCGCCCCATCTTCCCTCCCTCCCATCCCGTACACCCCACGTTACGTACCCGCTTTTCTTCACTTCCTCCGTTCCCCCTCATCCTCACTTTCTCACTTCACATCACACGCACCTCTTGCGTCTTCTCTCCATTCCTTTCTTCTTCTCGTGTCCCTCCTCTTCCTCAGCTGTCCATTGCTTTCTTTCTTGACTCGCCTCTCCCCCCACTCTTCCGCTACCCCGTGCACCATTCGCCTTGCCTCGCCCGCTCCCTCGCTTTTCCCTTCCCCGTCTGTCTGTCCATCGACTCCCAAATTCCCTGCCCTCTCGACGACCACGTCGTCGACTTCCAGTTGGCGCGCGCATCATTCCTCTTTCTTCTCCCCATCTATCCACTCCACTCCCTTCCCTTCCCTCCGCGGCCCCTCCGTCCACCGCGTCGTCGGCTCCAGCTTCGCGGCGTGAGCTCGTCTCGTCTGTTCCACCCCATCCATCCATCCACTCCCTTTTCTTCCTTCTTTTCTCCCTCTCTGCGCTTCCTGTGGACATCGCACGTCTCCGTCGTTTTTGCATGCCCGCGGGCGGTTCGTCGTCTGGAGCGTCGGCGGGCGATTCGCGTCGGCGCTACTTGTATTTCCGTGGGCGCACGGCGGCACGAGGACGTCGTAGATCGTGGGCGTGGGTGAGCGTAGGCACGCCGTCAGCCATTTTTCGCGTGCGGGAGGCGTGTCGGCCACATACAACCCTTCGTGACTTTCAAAGGAAGCGTCAGCCACGCACATGTGCATGCATTTGCGCTCCGACATCGCACGCGTTCTTTCCCTCTTTCACGATCGGCATTACATTACTTCGTCTTTTCGCTGCGTTACTCCCTCCTTTCCTTCTTTCTCTCGTTTCGCTCCCTTACTTCCCGTATCATCGCCGACCTTTTTTTGCTTTTTGCTGTCATGTCGCTGAAGGGCATGTACCAGACGGGGTACGCCGTGCTCGCGGGGACGGCGGTGGTGACGGGGGTGTTGGTCGTTATGTGACGTAGGCTTCGTTTGTTTCGTCCGTCGCATCCCACCACCTCGCCACAACCTACCCTCCATTTCCTCGTCCGCGCCTCTCGCGTGTCTCGCGCGGCGTGCGGGGACTAGATGTCGAGATGCATAGGAGAGCGTCGCGGCGGCGGCGGCGCCCTATCGGCGGACTCGCTGTGTATCGGCCACGTACGTCTTTTGAATCCGGTGTGGGCGCGCGTTGATGATGTCGGGGGATGGGGCTGTGTGACTCCGGTGGATGGATGGCTCGATGGATGCGAGACTCGGGATTGGAGTCGCCGATTCACTGTGTCTTGCCACGCACGTCTTTCGGAATCGAGGCGGGCGACGTGCTCCTTATGCCAGGGGCTCATGCCTCGGCGACGTCCGTTGACTGGAGCGTCGTCGTCTCCGCTCTATCCCCCGCCGCCGTCAAGAGTCTCGGCTGTGGGCTCGGGCACGGCTCTGTCGTTGAGTACGGTAAGTCCTTACCCTTTCTCGTGCACACGCGAATTCTTACGGCTTTTTTTTTTGTGTGATTACCAAGCTTCTGCTCCTTCCTGTGCGACGTGCCTCTGAAGGTCTCGGACAGCGGGGTATCCCGGACTGGGTCGTTGCCGCCGAGCACGCTAGTCTCTTTGTGTTTTGAATTCAAGTTTATTTTATCCCTTTTTTTGCGTGCTCCATCCTTCCCTATCCTTACTGCTCTCTGGTTCCCTTCTGCTCGCCTTCCTCATCCTCTTTCCGAATCCTCCCTGTCCCTATCTTCCTCCTTCTTTGCCCCCTCTTTCTGGCGTACCTGCACCTCTTTATTCCGGGCGCCCCCGCTTCCACCTGTCCCGCTCGAAAGCGGCCGGGAACACGTATGCATAAGCACCCGCGCTCTCAGTCTCCTTGACTCACCCCCGAGCGGTTCTCACCGCTCCCCTCTCCGTGACTACGAGTATGCTCCAGTCAGTCGGGAGTAGGAAGACCGGGAGTGGGAGATGTCTGGAAGGACCACGAGCGCACGCGTAGGCCGGGGCCTACGTTGTTGCTTTGCATGGCGGCGTGGACCTTTATGGTCGCATCGCGGTAAGGGCGCTGGCGGCGACACGTCGGCCGCTCTATTCCCCCCTCTTGTCCTCGTCCTTTGCGCTCGCCTCTTTTTTTTCTTCTTCTTTCTTTCGTACCTTCGTACCTTCTCCCCGTCATTTATCTTGCGTCAATCATTGCCCCTACTTATTTTTTGTCCTCCATTCTTCTTCGCGCAGCATTGGGCCCACTACTCACCGTTCTTGGAGTCGGCCACCGGCCGCAGCACGTCGGCCCCTTCCTTCCTTTCCTTGTCGGTTTATACGTACGTGGCGGCACTTATATCTTTTCATTCCCCTGCGGCGCACATATTGCACTCCATTCGTTATACTGCTGTATCGGCGTGAAATATACTGCTTTAGACGCTCTATTTTTGGTGCTTATCTTGATGATTGTAACAGCTTCTGCGGCGTACAGCCGCGCTCGACAGCTCTCAGCGCTTAACATCCTTGCCTCCGTCCACCATGGCCGATCCCGGCAGTATCGTTGCGAGCATCCTCCAGCTCATTACTGCCGCCAAAGCGAGTATCAGCATGATCCGGGATATCGCCAATGCCCCGAAAGAGCAACGCAGCCTCTTCACGGAAGTCGGAAACCTCGAGCCGCTACTCAGGAGCTTTGAAGGCCACTTGCAGGCCAATCCATCGGTCCATGGAATGTTGGGCCTCAAGGACCCATTGGCTCAATTCAAGGATACGATGGAGCATGCAATGACTAAGCTGCGATCAGCCAATAAGCCGGGGTCGAGAATTCCGAAGGCCTTGAGTTGGACATTGTGGAATAAGAAGGAGGCGGAAGAGGATCTCACCAAGATGGAAAGATTCAAAGCACTGCTCAACATGTGGCTTATGTTGGATATTTGGTGCGTATCTCTGTGGCAGTATAAGAAATCATCATTTATTAATTTCGCAACTATTTAGGGATATCGGACAGCAGCAACAAAACAATCATGACCGTAAGAATTTAAAGCATCGTCCAGCGCACTTCTCAACCTCACTGTTGGCTTAGAAATATTCAAGGCTGTAACTGACACTGCCGAAGGACATCATCGAGAGCATGATGGTGTGTCACTGGATTGAAATTATACTCCAACCATTGTCTCACTCCAAATTTTGATGTAGAGATAGCCAAGGCCGTGACTGACGCCGCCCAAGAACACCATCGAGAGCATGATGGTGCGTGCTAGACCTGATATTGAATTTATCTAACATACTGGGTGCTCTGATCTGTAGTTGTTCTAAATGAAATCAGAGATGCTGCACAGGATCAACGGAAGTACGCGGATTGTGAGGTCTCTCACAGTTGCATAAGTGGCCGAGCATGCGGCAGCAAAACGAAAGAGGATAATTGACTGGATTTCAGTACTTAATTTCTTTCTGCGCCATGACGATATATCTCGCGCTCGACAGGCGGGAACAGGTGTGTGGTTGCTCGATGACACCCGATTCGAAGATTGGGTCTCAAGAACTGGATCAACTTTGTGGTGCTACGGAATGCGTATGTGATTTCCTTCCATATTTCTCTCATATCAATTGAAATTAAAACCGGGCCAGCTGGGGCCGGGAAAACAGTGCTTTCGTGAGTAACTTTCTATTCCTGAAGATATTTATTCAACCTGTAATAGATCAACCATTGTTGATTATCTTCGGGACAAATATCAGAGCAATGTTGGGATTGCCTGTGCATACCTGAACCACAAGGAGAGGGACATGCAATCCCCTGAAAATGTTCTGGCAGGCCTCTGGCGGCAGCTCATATTTGGAAAGCCCATTCTCTCTGGGTCCCCAGCACACACACTCTATCATAAACACCATGAAAAGGGCACGAGACCCTCAGTCGAAGAGATGCATGCTTTGCTTTCCTCCGAAGTGGCAGGCTACTCCAAGGTGTATTTTGTCATTGATGCCCTTGATGAATATCCGGAGACCAAGCGCCATGTGCTGCTGAAACACCTGGCAGCACTCAAGCCTAACATCAATTTGCTCTTTACTTCACGGCCCCATATCACTCCTGAGATGTTCTTTCCGAGTACACCAGCTCTGGAGATCCGGGCAACAGAGGAGGATATCCACCGATATCTTGATGCCCAGATACAAAACTCATTTCAGTTGTCAAAACATGTTTAATCCTGTCCAGAGCTATGCCAGGAAATTGAGAACAAAATTATCGGCAATGTTGATGGAATGTAAGTGCTGGTATTCGTTGATTGATAAAGGTTCTGACTCGAGAATTAAGGTTTTTGCTTGCCAAGCTCCACATTGACTCTCTCACAACAAGAAACACCGTCAAATCTGTTCGTGAAGCTTTAAAAAATTTGCCAACAGATTTGGAGCATACCTATGATGAAGCAATGGATCGGATTGAAGCTCAAGGTCAAGATGACAGAAATATTGCCAAAAGAGTCCTCATCTGGATTGCAAATGCAAAGCGGCCACTATCTGTTGCAGAATTCCAGGAAGCCATTGCCATTGAGCCAGGCACAAAAACACTTAATCAAGATGGTCTTCTTGACCCGGATATATTCCTTTCTGTCTGTGCTGGGTTGGTTATTATCAACCTTGCTGATGGCACTGTTCGGTTCATCCACTATACCACTCAAGATTCTATGGATGGTGTGCAAACCAGTAAATTCCCATATGCACAAGCAGATATTGCAGAAGGATGTCTCACATACCTCTTGTATGATGACTTCCTGTGGCTGCCGGATTCATTCAACAATCTGCATGCATTGGTGCAAGAGCATGTGCTACTGGAGTATTCATTCCACTATTGTCTGGTTCGTGCTACAGGGCAGCCTGAGCTGATGCTCCAGGATATGATTCTGACATTCCTGGCCCACACCTCCAGATGGCTCGACAATCTCTGGCCATTGATTAGAAACAAGCAGTACACTCCTTCCCCCTGGGACATCTACTACAATGATGTGCCGCCCTCCACAGACCTCTTAGTTGCTGCAGTGTTCAACTTGCAGGAAACAGCAAAATACCTTTTGGCCCATGATACATCCATCAGTGACCAACACAAGGGATGGTCACTCATTGATGCTACACGATCTGGTAACTTGGGAATGGTCCAGCTCCTCATCAGTCAAGGTGCCAATGTAAATGCAGAGGGTAGATTCCATGGGAATGCATTGCAGGCGGCATCTTTCAATGGACATGAAGAAGTTGTCCAGCTGCTCCTTAATAGGGGTGCTGATGTGAATGCACAGGATGGAGGATATAGGACTGCATTGCAGGCAGCATCAGAACAGGGACATGAAGCAGTTGTTCAGCTGCTCCTCAATAGGGGTGCTGATGTGAATGCACAGGGTGGGGATTACGGGAATGCATTGCTGGCAGCATCAATGAATGGACATGAAGCAGTTGTCGAGCTTCTCCTCAATAGGGGTGCTGAGGTGAATGCACAGGGTGGATATTATGGGAATGCATTGCAGGTAGCATCAAGGAATGGAAATGAAGCAGTTGTCCAGCTATTCCTCAATAGGGGTGCTGATGTGAATGCACAGGGTGGGGAATATGGGACTACATTGCAGGCTGCCTCATACAATGGACATGAAGCAGTTGTCCAGCTGCTCCTTGATAGGGGTGCTGATGTGAATGCACAGGGTGGGGAATATGGGACCGCATTGCAAGCAGCATCATTGATTGGACATGAAGCAGTTGTTCAGCTGATCCTCAATGGGGGTGCTGATGTGAATGCACATGGGGATTACGGGAATGCATTGCTGGTAGCATCAATGAATGGACATGAAGCGGTTGTCGAGCTTCTCCTCAATAGGGGTGCTGAGGTGAATGCACAGGGTGGTTATTATGGGAATGCATTGCAGGTAGCATCAAGGAATGGAAATGAAGCAGTTGTCCAGCTATTCCTCAATAGGGGTGCTGATGTGAATGCACAGGGTGGGGAATATGGGACTGCATTGCAGGCAGCATCACTGCAAGGACATGACATAGTGGTCACTTTGGAAGTGATGAAGAGGAGGAAGAAGAGTAGTCTACTGTCCATATGTAGTTTAAAATAGTCAAATTTTACTGCTCTGAGTGTGGAATTCAATGAGCCATGAGAAGGAACTGGATACTGACACTTTTTTTTCAGCTTTAGCCCACCAAGACAGACGGGAATTGAGAGTTTGAGCCTTTTTTTTAAAAAAAAGTGTAAGACTGGATGAACAATGGCACCTATATTCCTGTCTATCTTTCAGATCCCAATGAAGCTCATTTTGGCTTGAAAAAATGTAGCAAAAGTGCTGTGCATTCAGAACCTCTTCCTGAATTAAATGAAAGCTTCTTTTGACTAGAAAAGATGTGGAACCCCGCAATTTATGGGAGGAAGAAAACACTGTACATTTGAAATTAAAGTATGCCATGATGATATGGTGTGGAGAGGTGATTCATTTTAGGTATTTCACCTGTCAATGACACTTAGAGAGTGGTGTTTGACATATTTTGTTTTCCTCTCAGGATCCGGGGAGCCTGAACCAGACATCAAGGCTTAGACTGAGCCAGTGAGCCTGCTGGGTTCATACTGAAGTTGAACACATCCAGGAACCAAACAGCCAATGGCATTTCTCAAACTGTCCTCGGGGTATGTTCAATAAAAGGTCCGCAAAGGAGGTTCAAATGACGGCAGTAGGGACTAAAATTAGCAAGAATAATCAAAGAATAATACCGGTATTGTCCGTTGGCCTGTAGGAGTGTAAGTTGAGAGTGCTGAGTGAAGTAATTGAATTTATTATAAATGCAGCACAAATATGTCCAGTGGTCTCTCAGCGGGATCCCGCTTGTTGGGCTGTCCTGGACTGTCCATATTTTCTCAGTAGCCATCCATCTGTCTTTAGAATGACCTACTTGCTTTCCTGAAATGGAATTTATAAGCTGTCTCAACAAACCTTCACAAACCCATGTCTTGGAGCAGGCTGGAGGTGCTCCTCATTCATATCTCTCAGATTGGATCCAGGATGGTGGACATGCTGTGGTGTTTAAGCACTGTTGACTCGGGCATTATCAAGTTCAACATTTGTGGTGACACTGGTTGAACAATTCAATTTTTTCAGTCAAAATATTGGTGCAAAACTTGATTTATTTTTCACACATTTTTCGCTGGAAATGTTTCTGAAATTTTTATACATTTTTCAGTCCTTTTGTGGCTTTACTGAAAAACTTTTAATTTTTCACAAAAATACTAGAAAAGCTATGGATTTTTCAGATACATTTGAAGTGAAAAATGTGTGAAAAATAAATCAAGTTTTTCACTTATATGTTGACCGAAAAACTTGAATTGTTCAACCAGTGTGATACAGTCTCCTTGTCATCCCTTCTACACTCACAATTCCACAGTCCACCCCTGATTCACAATGATTCCACTCCTGAGAGCACATGCATGAAATATTAGACAAACAAGACTTGAAGTCCGGGTTCTGAACAATCCTTTCCCCGCTCAGGGCAGTTTACAGTTTAAATTATCGCTTTGACCTGTTGGCTAGATAGATTCCGAATTCATAATTGCAGATCAAAGGAGACATTCATAATGGCAGATCAACATAGGAGAATTTGGCAGCTGAACCCCGGCGGCATTTGAAAGGAACCCGGAGAGAGAACACTGGGAACGGCGCCATGATACTTTCCTCCATGAGAAGTTCGGCTACCTCGGCCTTTAGTAAAAGACCTCAATACAGTTTGCCGAGTCGACTTTGCGGCGGACTACAGACTTGGACGCGGTTCATGTTCTTCAAAATCGATATGTATGCTTAGCCGTTGATGGAGGGAATAGATTAACGCCAGGGGCTGGGGAGATTGGTTGAGTGAGAACTGAATTGAGTGCATACCTCACTGATACTTCGTTTCGTGCGCACCGATGTTTGCACCGAGCTAATCAACCCATAGCTAGGTTGAGAATGAATAAAATCAACAACTTATTTACATGATTGGTAACGAAGAAATATCACGCGCGAAAAGGAGGATGCGTCCCGACACCTAAAGGGGCGAAGTTCTTCCGCCCGGAACACGGTTCCCGCATACAGTAAAGAAATCAGTGCGGGACTCTGTGGCGCGTATACATAAAAAATGGCACACACCGCGAGCTCTTCCGTCGATAGCAGAATATCGTAATATTGTAATAAGATGTCGAGGGACGACACGGTTTATCGCATATCTGGTGCGGGTTATAACTCCACTGCATAACACCACCCCCTGGCAAGGAACAAAATCAGCACATCGTCTAAGAAGTGGGTGAATGTCAATATACTGCCCGTCCGAAGTACTCGCAGGTGACTGGTGTCCGTGGAAGGACTTGGCGCGTGAACTTCCAGCGGGACGAATGTGCTTGAAGTGCATGGCAGGAGTCGATCCCGCACTCATTCACTTCAGGGCGGGGAGGAACCTGAATTCGATGCGAGAGGGTGAGCGCATTATGTGGGCCGGTAAGTTGCTATGTAAAAGCGTCAAATATATAAGTCCTCGCGCAGTGCGGGCTGAACCGAAAAAGCTGGACGTGAGCGGTGCGGAATCAGCCTGCGCACATACACAGTTCGACTGGTGGATTTTTAGTGTAGACGCTCCCCACTTGCAAGGGTCCGACTCCGATAGGCAGGAAAAGTGCTGGGTTACGGGATGTGCATGCGCGGCTTGCGCTGGATTGCTGCGCAAATAAGTTAATTGGCATGTCCCAGGTAGGTGCGAAGTGCTTTGAGTGGATGTGTGCTAGGTTTCCAATTGAGCAAGTATGGGACCATGGATTAATGTCAACTTTTGTGCGGGATAATGCGAGATTCGGGAACAAATCGGAGGGCGTCGTTGGCGGAGTGCTTGAAGAATTATAGGGAATGGAGGGGGATCGGCTATAAGCGACTCCGAAGGCGACAACTTGAACACTGTGATTGGCTCGGTCATTCGGAGCAACCGGTCGAGGGGTAAATTGAGACCCAATTCGTCGCAAGACAGCGAGAGGTTATGGCTCTAGTTAAGGTGAACCAATTTTTGAGGCGCCGCGTGTAGATTTTGCAGTAGATTATATCGTTGGAAGCGTTTCTCAGTGCGGACTTTTTACTATGTGAATTAGTACGGATTTGTTCGAAACGGGCGTCGGAAGCCAAGATCTTTGGGTGAAGAGTCAGTCGAGGTACGAGTGCCACCGACGATTTCCCCAGGCGAAGACGTTCAACTCCAAAAGGTCCGTATATTTCTTGAAGTCTCGAGATGCTGTGGTGGTGAGGAACAAGCGCGCTTCGGCGACTTTCGGCCCGCCCTCGTCACACTTTGTCACACTTTCCCGATACGATGATGTCTACTTGCGCGCTCGGGCTAGGCTCGCCACTGCGCAAGACGCTCTTCTCTCCTGCTCTGGGTACTCCTACTGGCCAACCAACATCCCCATGATTACTTACCGCCGCCCGCAGCACGCAGCACCTTCATCCGCTCTACATTCGCAAACGGTTTGTTCTCTGTACTGAGGTTCCGGACCTGCATTTAATGGGGGGTGGAAACCAGGACCGTGCAGACGGAATCGCTCCCCGCCTTTACGTCGACCGAAATCCTGAACAAGCAGCGTCCCCTGCGCCCGTCGAGCCCGCACTTCACCATCTACCAGCCGCAGCTCACCTGGATCGCCTCTATCGCGAACCGCGCGACGGGCGGCGCGTTGGGTGCCCGTGCGTCTCCTTCTCCTTCCCCCAACTGCTAATTGCTAATTGGTATTATTTTTCTTAGTGTGTAGTGCTGTACGGTTTCGCGCTGGCGTACCTCGCCGCGCCGGGCACCTTCGACAAACGTACTCATCGTGCATCGTCACCACGCTGCCCGCGGGCGTCAAGTATGTGGGCAAGGCGGCGCTGGCCGCGCCGTTTGCGTTCCATGGGCTGATGGCATCCGCCATTTGAGCTGGGATTGACAAAGTGTGAGTGTTGCCGTCTTTTCTGTTACTCTATTTCGTTGTCCTGCCTCCCCACCCTGCGCTCCTCTGTGCCCCTCCCGCCTGCTCACAAGCACCTCCCATTCACTCGTCCGCTGCTCCTTCTGCCGCGCCTCATCACCCGCTCGCCTATTCGTACACTCTCTCCACTTTCTCTTCCTCCGTTCCCTTTCACACACCTTCCTTCATCCCACCGCCCGCGCCTTCTTCTCCCCGCGCGAAATCCCCGCCCACATCTACACATTCCTTTTCGCCCTTTGGCACCTCTGTTGCTACTACGCCCATCCATTCTTCTTCACGTCACCTTTCCTTCGTCCCCTCTCCCTTCCCTTCCACCGCACACTCATTTCCACCCGCTCGCGCATCGTCCGTCCTCACTGCTGCCGCTCGTCGCCCTCGCTCCGTTGTCTCCGCGTCCCTCCCTCTTCCATCCTCTTCACATCCACCCTTGTCTCGTCTCGCCTTCCCTTCGCCCCTTACCGTCCCTTCCGCCGCGCGCTCGCGCTTGACTCGCCCTTTCCGCATCTTTTATCCCCACCCACGCCGTTTTGACCCGCCGTCCCACTTCCCATCCTCCCTTCACCCTTCACGCGTCGGATTCAGCTTCGCGACGCGCGTCGTCTCGTCTCGGGCCCCGCTCCCTTTCCCTCCATCCACTGCCTCTCCTTTCCCGCCTCTCTTCTCTCTTCTCTCTTCTCTCCCTGCCCCTCCCTTCCCCTGCTCCGTCACACGCATCGTCGGCTCCGGGTTTGCGGCCGCGCGCTATTCGTCCCGCCGCGCTCCCTCGCCTTTCCACATGTATACATCCATCCACTCACTTCCTTTTCTCCCCTCCACCCCTCCTCCTCGTCCGCATCGAACGCCGCCTGCGCTGCGTTGCTGCTACGTCCCTCCCCCCTTCCTAGAACGCCCTTCACTTCTCTTCCCGTCCTTTCGTTCTCTACCCTGCACGCTCGCCCATTCATTCACACACTTCTCACCCCTTTTGTATCCTCTTCATTCCCACCCTCCCGACCTGGCATCTTCCCTTTCCCCTCTCCTCTCCACCCACCCATCCATTCGCTTCGCTTCTCCCCTTCCCCCGTCATCTCTTATCTCTCATCTCTCATCTCTCATCTCTCCTACTCCGTCGACTGCGTTGCCGACTTCGGCTTCCCCCTTTCTTTCATCCCCATCGCCCGCCGCGTGTGCGTGCCACCCCATCTCCCCTTGCTTCCTTCCTGTATTGCCGATGTCCGGACGCTCCCATTCTTTCCCCTTCCCTCTCCCTTTCCGTTTCCTCGTCACTAACATCTCCCGTTCGCAGTTGTCACCCCCGCGTCTCTGGCTACCAAGACGTACTCGACAACTACTCCTTGGTAGCTTTTAGACACAACCTGCGCGACACCTACCTCTACGGCGCCGGCGCGCGGGTACCACCACCACTACCATGTGCGTCCGGCGTCGCAAGTGCTGTCGTCGCTGCTGCTGCCGCCGGTACGATAGATGACGATCGGATGGAGGCTCGGAAGCGGGGCGGCACGATAGTACTTTGCGCGGACTCACGGACGCTCGGTAAGGCGGCGAAGCATGGGATGAAACCGCGGGTGCGCTGTAACCTGAAATCGCGGGGACAGCGACGACGACACACCGCCGTCGCCTCAAATCCTCCTCACCCTGCTCCCCGTCCTTCTCAGCCACCATGGGGCACCGCTATTGCTTCTCCCCTATGTATGCGGCTTCTACCTCGCCTGCCCCTTCGCGTCCGGCACATGCGACAGGCTGCGCGTCTCACCCGTCCTGCGTGGCGGACCTGGAAGGATGGACGGATGGATGGGAGAGAGACGCGACACTAGATAGGGTGGGGACTCGCTGCGTATCGGCCGCGCGCGTCTTTTGAATCCGGGGTGAGCGCGCGTTTGTGATGTCGGGGGCTGGGGCTGTGACGCTTCCGTGGGTGGATGGCTCGATGGATGCGAGACTCGGGATTGGAAGAGTCACGGTCGATACGGCGCGGATTCGCTGCATATTGCCCACACACGTCTTTCGGGATCGAGACGGGCGACGTGCTCCTTATGCCGAGGGCGGTGGCACCAGCGACGACGTCCGTCAGCCGGAGGATCGTCGTCTCCCGCTCTGTCCCTCGCCGCCGTCAAGAAGTCGTCTCCGCTGTCGGCACGGTCGGGGCTCAGTCTTTGAGTACGGCAAGTCCTCCTCACCCTTTCTCGTGTACGCGTGAATGCTGACGGGTTTTTTTGTTGTGATTACCAGGCTTCTGCTCCTTCCTGTGCGACGCGTACTTAAGCTCTGGGCTAACGGGGTAGCTCGGACCGTGCCGCCGCCGCCGATCACGTCGAAGGCTGGTTTCTTTGCAAGCTTGCCCATCCTCCCTATCCTTACGGCTCTCTAGATCTCTACTGCTCGCCTTCCACACCCGCCACCATTCCTCTCCGTCCCTCTCTTCCTCTCCTCTTTCCAGCATATCATCTCCTCTTTATTCCGGGCGCCCCCGCTTCCACCCGTCCCGCTCGAAAGCGGCCGGGAATACATATGCATAGGCACCCGCGCTCTCGGTCTCCTTGACTCACTCCCGAGCAGTGAGAACCGCTCGAGTATGCTCCAGTCGGTCGGGAGTAGGAAGACCGTGAGTGGGAGATGTCTGGAGGGTCCACAAGCGCACACGTACGCGGGGACTACATTGTTGTTTTCGTGGCGGCGGGCACCTTCATGGTCGCGTCGTGGTGCGAGCACTGGCGGCGGCGCTTTATTCCCCTCTCTTGTCCTCGTCCATTGCTCTCGCCTTTTCTCTTCTTTTTTCTTTCATGCCTTCCTACCTTCTCCCCGTCATTTATCTTGCGTCAATCATTGCCCCTACGTCCTCCATTCTTCTTCGCGCAGCATTGCGCTCACTACTCACCGTTCTTGGAGTTGGCCACCGGCGGCTGCACGGCAGCCAGTCATCTGGGAATAGGTCAGTTACTACATAGCTCTTGATAGACCCTAGTAGAGCCATAGAGCCGTAGCAACCCCCCCCCCCCTTTATATAGACGATGATAGAGAGGGCAGTCTCTACATAGAGCCGCCATAGAGCACCATAGAGCCCGCCAAGATCACGAAGATGGCGTACGCGAATTGATCTGATCCCATCAAACGGTGTCGGCAGGCTCAGCAGCGCAATTTTTTCCCGCTCCCCATCCCTTCAGACTTGAGAGAAATAAAGAAAGAATTGAGGTTCAATAGAGTTTATTCACAGCTAGTAGGACTAATACAGAAAACAAAACAAAAAATAGAACCCAAAATGCCCGTTCTTGAAGATAGACTTGAGCCGCCACTGAGCAGAGAGGGTTTGCATTGATTTGAGGGTGGATAGATTGACGTCAAGTCTTGTAAGCAGTGGGTCCGGAACAGCACACAGAATCTTGTAGACAGGAAATCTTGAAGAGCTTGAGGGCTTGAACTTTGAAGTACTTCAAGGCACGCATGAGATGGTGAGAGGGAAAGAGTGGAAGTGATGGACATGCATGGACTTCGCCATTTATCACAAATACTGGCGCCAACAACGCACCGCATGGAAACAATGATGGGAACAGTAATAAGCAGTCACCCATAGACCCTGGTAGAGCTTCGGGGGCGATGGTAGAGTAACAGACTCTACAAGGCTCTACAGAGAAGACGTGCTCTATGAGGCGCTATGGTCTCTATCACGCGCTATCAAGATGCCGGCAGCTCTATCAACAAGCCGAGGCTCTATCAGCCAGAAACCTGTTTCCAGATGCACTTCCTTCCTTTCCTCGTGGCGGAATCAGCCACTTTCTATTTTCATTCCCCCCATGCGCACATATGGCACTCTATTCTTTCTACTGCTATATCGGCGTGAAATATACTGCTTTAGACGCTCTATTTTTGGTGAGAAGTATGAGGTCAAGTGATGATTGTAACAGCTTCTTTGGCGTACAGCCGCGCTCGACAGTTCTCCAGCGCTTAACGTCCTTACCTTCGCAGCTTAGGAAGGCGTCGACACAATTGTAGGATGTCTCTGTACTTGCATAAGTGCTCGATTTGTTATTTTAAAAGTCATCGCTGTAAACCACCTACCGTACAGCCACTGGCAGATAATACCCAGCTGATCCAATCATAAACCGTATATCGGTTCTAGTTGACATCTGGTGAAGCTTGCTTGATTTATACATACATATATGTTACTCAAAGGCAGTCAGCCAATAGAGCATATTAGTAAAGTTGGATTATGTCGATCTAAGCTCTCCCATTGGCTGCTGTAGAGACTAGAAAGTGCGCGTAGAGCTAGATAATAAGTAACTCAGTCTTCGCACACAGCAGTGGAACGAAGTCTGTAGTATTCACCTAGATAATAAGTAACTAGATACGAGTTAATAAAGAACAAAGTAAGAATGCGAGAGTCGCTCACCTCAGTCTTCGCACACAGCAGTGGAACGAAGTCTGAGGGAGTCGACTCGAGCGTACATGTTTTATACAACTACGAGTTGACTGAGAAAATGTTATTAAACCTAAAGTAAAATAATAAAGCAACCATTTGACAGAAAGCAGACTGCATTCTCGTTCTTACAATTTAGTCGGGAGCTGAGACGGGGACCAGCGGGTGCAGACACGGCGCCACGAGAGTTCTCCGCTCCGCGGCTTGGCTCGAGCTTGCACAGCCTCAAGATCCGCCAACACTCCCCCTCAAGCCGAGCAAAGCCCCAACGCGGCTGCAAAATGCTTGACCTTGGCAGAGGGGAGCGCTTTCGTGAGTGTATCAGCGACCATGTCCTCGGTAGGACAATAAACGA
Organism: Mycena rebaudengoi; assembly: GCA_029282285.1. NCBI lineage: Eukaryota > Fungi > Basidiomycota > Agaricomycetes > Agaricales > Mycenaceae > Mycena > Mycena rebaudengoi. The sequence goes on along the minus strand of JARJCX010000033.1, from coordinate 959,542 downwards.
GCCGGAGGGATCCCTGCTCGATGACCCAGCGGATAAAATGGAAGCGTATATCGATGTGCTTCGTGCGCGCGTGATACTGATGATCTTTGGCGAGTGCGATGGCTGATTGGTTGTCGCCGAAGAGGGTAGTAGCGTCAGAGATGGGAGTAAAAAGCTGCGCAAGAATAGAACGAAGCCAAAGTGCTTCCTTTGCCAAGGGGCACCCGCCGGAAGATGCCGAAACACTCGCTTAAAGTATAGTCTGGGTCTGGGACCCCCTAATCCAATTTTCGGACTTCAACTCATAATGCTTCAAAAATGCGTTTAAAAGAGGTTTGATTTTTTCGATTTTTTTTTTACCTGGAGCATAAATTTCTCTTTCTCCGAGCTCTTCGGCGCGCATCCACGTAGGTACAAACAAGCAACCATCTATCACGGAATCGTGATTGTCACCTTTCATCCACGTTAGTCCACGTCCGCTGTTTGGCAAATTTCTAATGCTTAACCACCTTATATTTTGTCCTGTTCCATTTGTGTTGCCGTGGATTGAGGAAGAAACCAACCGGTGCGTGGTACTGCGATGATGTCTGCCATGCGAATGGCGGAGCCAGGGTGCGCAAAAAAGGCACGCGGCAGTAGAAATTAGCACACCAGTTCCCTTATTTTACCTTCCCAGACTGTAGAAATAATAAGTGCGTCGGCATTTGCCGAGAATTGCCTTTTTCGGCCAAAATTGATGGCGACGACGCGTGGGAATTTCGCTTAATAGTATAGTATGTGGCCGGCACCCCTTAACTCAGTTTCCTAACCCTGTGTAGCTGATTTTTTTTGTGGGTGCCCCTTGTCCTTTGCAGCTTCCGTGGACGCAACATACTCGCTTTCCGTGGTAGAGAGCGAAATAATCCCCTGCTGTTTAGCGCTCCACGAAACAGCGCCGCCGTTGATCATGAACGCGTACCCAGTAATCGCCTTGCGATCTTCCGTCATGCTGCCATCCGCATCTGCGTATCCCACCAACTGCGCCGCGATGTTGCCGTATGTGAGCCACAGTTCCTTCGAACCACTAAGGTAGCGAAAGATGCGCTTGACGGCGTCCCAGTGAGCCGCGCCAGGGTTCTTGGTAAAACGAGAGACGGACTGGACGGCAAAAGTAATGTCCGGGCGTGTCCCAATGGAGCAATACATCAAAGATCCCACCGCCGCGTCGTAAGGAATGTCGCGCATGAGCGCGATTTCACGCGTCGTGGATGGAGATTGGGAAGAGGAGAGGTTCGCCGAGGTTTCCATAGGGATGGAGAGGGGTTTGAGCTCGTCCAAACCGTATCGTCGAAGGATTTGTTCGATGTAAGCGCGCTGAGACAAATGAATTGTACGCGCCTCGCGATTTCGCTTAACCTCTATCCCCAACAACCAATGCACCTCGCCCAGATCCGTTACCTCCACATGCTGCGCAACGCCCGATTTGAACGCCACCACTAGCTCCAATGTTTCCGCCGCAATCGTGCAGTCATCCACGTGCACCACCACAACGCACACCACTCGGCCATTTTTGCGCTCAAAAAATACGGCCTGGTCCGATTCACAGCGCTGGAAGCCCATAGATTGGACCAAGATTTCAACGAGCTTCTGGTACCAGCGCCGGCCACTTTGCTTCAAGCCGTAGAGGGTTTTGAGCAAATGGCAGACTTTACGTGAGGAACCGGGAGCAGGGAAGCCGGGAGGTTGGCGCATATAAATGTTCTCGTCGGAGGACAGCTCCCCATTCAGGTAAGCGGCCTTGATGTCGACTTGGTGGATCTCCCAGTCAAGTTCGGCGGCTTTGGCGAGAACGGTACGGATCGACGCGAGTTTGGCGACAGGAGCGTAAGTGTCAAAATAATCAACTCCGGGGACTTGGGAAAAACCTTGCGCAACGAGACGAGCCTTGTAACGAACGACGTTGCCCGCGGCGTCCTTCTTGGCCTTGAAAACCCACTTGGAACCGATGATGTTCGCGTCAGCCGGCGGATCAACCAGTTCCCACGTTCCCGCGGCTGTCAAAGCGGAAAGCTCTTCCGTTATTGCTGCCTCCCACAACGGCCAATCTGGCCGCCGCTTCGCCTCCGCAAGAGACCTCGGTTCTAGCGCCTCTGCCTCACTCATCTCCGCCGCCATCGCGTACTCCTCCACGAAATCTGCAGCCATCATAACTTCCACCTCACTCTCCCCCTCAAACTCAGCAGCGCTCTCAGCAACATGCTCGGGGACACGGATACCAGTGGGAACGAGCGGGTCGGACGCTCTGTTTGAGGCACTCCCACGACCCTCCAAAAGGTCAACGACGCGCTGGCTGGGTTTGCGCACGCGTTTGGCGGGAATCTCTGGTGCAACGGGTTCGGGCTGTGGAACCACCGCCGGAATTTGCGCAGGAACCGGTGCAGGGATAACAGGAGCAGGAGCGACAGCAGGAGGAGCTGGGGCCGGAGCAGGAGCAGGAGGTGCACGGATTGCAGCAGGTGTGTCTTTGATATCAAAGACCCAGTCATCGTCTTCATGAGGCTGAAACGACGCACGCTCCTTGTTAAAATAGACGTTACGTTCAACTTGCACCGTGCGTTTGTCTGGCCAGTAAACCCGCACGCCGTTGCTGCGCTCGTCGAAACCCATCCAACGCCCTTCACGCACACGCCCTCCGAATTTACTTCCGCCCTTCACACGTACCCACACCTTTTCGCCCCATTCGCGCACCTCTCGCAAGTCAGGCTTGCGCCCGAATACCGCCTCATACGGCGTCATGCCGTCTACCGCCTTCGTCGTAGTGCGATTCATCAACCACACGACGTGCCGCGCCGCCTCCGACCACAAGTTGCGCGGGAGACCACTCGCATGCAGCAACGCGCGAATGCGCTCCACAATTGAGCGATTACGACGCTCTGCGACGCCGTTGTGCTGAGGGGTGTCGTGCACGGTGAGTTTCTGTTCCGTGCCCGCAGCCTTGAGGTGGAGCTCAAAGGCTTTGCCCAGGTACTCGCCGCCGCGGTCTGAGTGAAGACGACGAATCTTCGCCTTCTTCTGCGTGCCTGCCCACGCCTCGAAATCCTTGTATGCGTCGAACGCCTCGTCTTTCGACTTGAGGAAGTGAATGTGGGTGAGTCGCGAGTAATCATCGGTAAAAGTCACATAATAACGGCGCCCACCGAGGGATGTAGTCGGCGCCGGACCCCACACGTCCGAGTGGATCTCCTCACCAAACTCCTTCGCTCGCTCACCCTGACGGGCCTTCGCCACGGCCTTTCGCGTCGACTTTGCATATATGCACGACTCACAAAACACCGGCTCGCCGGACGACATGTCCAATCGCACACCCGTTACAAAACCCTTTTCCACGAGCTTTCGGGCGGTGTCAGGAGCGATGTGCCCCATGAGGCGATGAAGCTCCATCACGGTATGCTTCGCTTCTGCAGTGTTTGCGACTTCCGGCTCATGCACGACGCGGTACAGACCCCTCGCGTTTCGAGGAATCTCGCCAATCTTCTTTCCGTCGGGCCCGTACATCTTGCACGACCCGTTCGAGAAGGTGGAAGTCACACCGGCCTTGTCGAGACGACCGATGGACACGAGGGTGTAGCCCACCTCAGGGGAATACAACACCTCCGTGAGACGAAGCTTGGAGACGTCAACACCGTTAGGTACGTCAATTATCATGTCTCCACGTCCCACCGCGCTGAAACCAGAATTGTTTGCAGCGCTAAACTCCTTTGGGGGGATATCAACAAAGTTCTCCAACTCGTCGCGGAAAGGGGTAAGATGGCGCGTTGTACCTGAATCGTACAGCTCGGACCGAGGTGAATTCTTTTTACCTCCCAAGTCAATCGCCGCAGCCTCACCATGCGTCGCAGTCTCCAGCGCATCGCGGACATAGTCCCACGACTCCACGCTGCCATCCGAGTCCAGGTCAACGCCGACAAGCGAGCTGATCTCGCTTCCATCGACCCCAGATAGCTCCTCGGAACTGCCGCAATCTGGCTCAAAATCCCCACAATCCTCCCCCACTTCGGAAAACCAGTCAGCAACGCTGACGTCCACGTCTCCAACTTCGGAAGCATCGTCCGATCTGGAAACCGTCTGCAGCTCCGGCATGGAGCCACCCTCGGAACTCAAGTCCGAAGCCGCACCTAATGCGGGCATGGAACCGTCTGAGTCCGAATCCGAGCAGTCGGCAGCCCAGGCCCCCTCGCTTTCGGAGTCCCAGTCCACTGCCGCTGCCGCCGAGCCGCCCGACTTCTTGTTGTCCGCCGACTCTTTTTCCTTCTTTGGCTTCTTGCAATCACGGGAAAAATGGCCTTTCGTACCGCAATTCCAGCAAGTGCCGTGAGTTTTCCCCTTCCGTTTTCCATCTGTCACCGCCAACGCCTCATCCCCATCGTCTTTACCCTTCCCACGCCTCTTCGAGCTGGCCTGGCGTTCGGCCTCCTTCCGATCGTACTCCTCCGAGATCACGTTAATAAACGGGATGCACTCGACAGTGCCGGTGGAGGTGAATAATTTCGCTGTGGTAAGCTGCGACGATGCGAAACCGGAAAGATAGTGAGGTAGGCAGGATATGATGGTAGATCTGAAGTCCGTCTCGCTGATTACGACGCCCAGCGTCGCCAACTCCTCCTTCTTCGTGATGAGATCGCTAAGGAACGTACGAACATTTCCTCCATTCGGGCACTTGGACTGGAGAAAATCAGATCGAAGATTCGTCTGTGCGTAGGTTCCTTTATTTGCGAAGGTCGAATAGATTAACGCCCACGCATCAGCAACAGTCGGCAGGCTGTCGACTTGAATAGCAAGCGAGTCGGGAATCTTTTGGAGAAGAAGAGTTTTCGAGTTTGCTTCCGCCTTGTCCCAACGTTCGAGTTCGTCTGACTGCACCTGGGTGATAGGCGCCGTGAATACGGGACGAGTCGCAGTACCGTCGAAATGGCCCATATACCCCTTCGCACTCACGGAAGCACGGAAGCGCAGGGAATAAATGGTGAAGTTCTCGCCATTCGACTTTAGAGCAGGAACGGACGACGGGAGCGTGTCGGTGAGGGTGGTAGCAGAGGACATGGTTGGCAGAGGATGATACGCAGTTAAAGGCGGGGCCCAATAACCTGTAGAGACTAGAAAGTGCGCGTAGAGCTAGATAATAAGTAACTCAGTCTTCGCACACAGCAGTGGAACGAAGTCTGTAGTATTCACCTAGATAATAAGTAACTAGATACGAGTTAATAAAGAACAAAGTAAGAATGCGAGAGTCGCTCACCTCAGTCTTCGCACACAGCAGTGGAACGAAGTCTGAGGGAGTCGACTCGAGCGTACATGTTTTATACAACTACGAGTTGACTGAGAAAATGTTATTAAACCTAAAGTAAAATAATAAAGCAACCATTTGACAGAAAGCAGACTGCATTCTCGTTCTTACAATTTAGTCGGGAGCTGAGACGGGGACCAGCGGGTGCAGACACGGCGCCACGAGAGTTCTCCGCTCCGCGGCTTGGCTCGAGCTTGCACAGCCTCAAGATCCGCCAACAGCTGCTCCACAAATTTCAGCCAATGGGAGAGCTTAGATTGACGTAATCCAACTTTGCTAATATGCTCTAATAACAAAGTTCAATTCCTGGTGCGCAAATTTATTTTTGAGCACGAACTGAACTATCTCCGACCCTGTGGTTCGGAAGCTCGCTTCATAAATGATTTCGTTGCTCGAGTTCATTCATGCGTACTGGAAACATCTAACACACAAGATACCTCTCATTTTATAGTTTCGCATTTTGACAATTGCTGACCATGGAGGGGCCACGGCAAACCTTAATTATTACTCTTTTTTAATGCCCATTGCTGGCCATCAACCATGCTGAATTCGAGGATCGTAAAAACGGCGTCGTGTAGGATACATACCGGACAATGGACAACTGGCATTCTGCAATTTTATGGAACTTGGTCCTAAACATACGAACGAGAATCAGGGCCCCGGATATATTCATCATGAGCATTATGATTGCAATGGATTAAGATTTCACTTGATATTACATACCGCCCGGTTCTGAATCTGTTTAAGCCAAAAACAATAATATTACTTATTCAAGACCAGTTTCAAATTTCGAGGAGACATTTCAGAACGATTAATTAATTAAAAGGAACAAAAGACGCCGACTCCATTGACACATACATACATGGATGGAATTAGAAATAAAATGAACTTCATCCAGGCCCAAGAATCGTTGCATGTTATATACTTCCCAGGCTATCCATAGTGGCCAAGTAGTAGCCAGAGATCTAGAGTAGATATTTACAAGGTATTGGTATTCAATGGTATGCCTGCCCGCATGCGGGGATTCCCCTTAGCTGGATTTCTTTATTTTACGTTTTTCAGCTCTAATCCTTCACTTCCTGTTATCCTTCCCGTTTTTGTAATACATATCTAATGTACTTATCTCAGGCGAAAGAACTAGGAGGAGATCACGAGCCGGTGAGGGGAATGTATCGTTGGCTCGGGCGCACTGATGAGAGGGGAAATTGACTTTCCCCATGTCCGCTGATAGGTGTATTCCTAAGTGCTGAAAAAAAAATTTGAGGAGAGAAGCACATGCACTTGTCGCCGCAAGATTAATTACTTGCCACCGTAAGATTAATTACTTGTCCTGTCGGCGCCGTAAATTAAGCCATCTACATACATTCAGCGGTACGGAATGCCAGGTTCAACGGGACCGCGACGTGCCGGAGATTTGGGCGAATGGGCTGAGTGAATGATACTTCAAGTTACATACACTGCGGGAAAGATTGAAAGATACGGGGAGCGCCCGTCGATTGTAGTATGTAGCCAAGTAGCCAGCCGAAAAGTCGAACTTGGCACTGCACTGCGTAAAAAAAACCTTGAGAATATTAATTGAAAGCGCGATTGAAGCAAGAATTGAAGGCACGATTCGATGTGTCCACACCACCGTGTAAGTGATTCCGCACGTTGGTGCCGCCGTGTAAGTGATTCCGCGCATTGGTATGTGCCGCCGGCGGAGTCCCGTAACATCTCGAATCATGTTCATGCCATGGCGGTGGACATCCCGTTTCCTTTCCGCGAGACGGCTTTGATAGTGCGGGTGTGTGGCGATAGAGGGGAAGAGAAGGGAAGGGTGTTGTCGGACTTGCGACGAGGAGATCAGGATGGAGTTGACGAGAGAGACGAACGGGGCCGACGCCGACGAGAGAGATAGCGTGAGTGCTGCGGACCGCGCCGGTCGCGCTATAGATCTTGTCAGCGAGAATACTCTTGCTGGCCCGTCTCTCCTAGACAGACATGAAGCTCGTACCGCGCTCGTAAATCTGCTGAGTCGAACAGTGCACAAAAAGAAAGGCTGCCAGTGGTAAGGTGTGCGTGGGGTGCGCGATAAACAGGGAAGCTAGGATGAATAGCTGAGACACGGATGCGAGCAGCGTTTGATCTTGGATCCGACGGCGATACCATCCAGACCAACACGGTGCGAGTTGAGGCATGCCACTGGCAGGAACGTAGGGCAGGATAAGTACGATATCGTGAAGCTACGCCAGCTACCGTAACAGCCGGCCCTCCAGCGCACGTCGAGGCATTCTACTTGGGGGCGTCCGGGCTGTCTTCGTGTCACCACTGTATACACCTTCGTGTGCGGGGGCAGCGCCCGCCTGAGGCGCGACCGGCCTACATCAGTAAAACAACACTTTTGTCCGACGTCTTTGGCGTCTTTGACGTCTTGGGCAAGACACCAAAGACACCAAAGACGCATTTTTCCCCAAGACCCACGTCTTGGGATAAGTAGGTCCCCTTGTCTTATAAAAACGAGGGTGTCTTGGGCAAGACTGCGAAGACACATATATCCACTCAAGACACATCCCAAGATGCTTAAGGACTTGCAAAGACGCAATATAAGACACAAATTAAAATGTATTCAACGGGTACTGTACTCTACATTTGTGTCTAACTGACTAAAATTGATCCTGCCTATTTCTCCACGGCTCGTTTGCATGCAGACGAAGATCGCGGCAGTGACAATGACGGCGTGGTTGACTGCTTGACCAGAGAGAATGACGGAGGAGAGTGGCGAGCGAATCCGTGAGACGGGTTCTATAACAGCTATGTCAGAGCGAACAGGACCGAAGAATAAATAGACACACCTCTGGCGATTTGAATTAGAAATCCACGAACGGCAGATGAGTGGAGCCGGGGCATAAGAGGCATCTGCGACATCAGTAGGTAGGAGTTTGGTAGAGAGACACTTACAATCGATGGTCTATTCGCAGCCTTCGTGATCTGCTGGAAAGGATGCCTAAATAGCCAGTTAGTATTGACGGTAACAAGTGGCCACAATGGGCAGCACATAGTGCTAAGGGGTGGTAGAGGCCACAGACGACCGGAAGACACGGCACATCGCAGATGAGAGTGAGAGAGCAAGCGGCGCGGACCAGACAGTGAACAGTTCAGCTCTTGACGGTTTGAGGATGGATTTGATGAGGAGCTTGATGAGGAACTTGAGTTTGATGAATAACTTGACCTTTGGGATTTGAGAGTGAGCTTGAAAAGGCCTGAGGGAGGGTGCGGGAAGGGTGGAGAGGTGGGGGGAAGTAGAGAAAGTTGTCGCGTTGGCATCACCAATCTGTCAAAGTCACGCTGTGTGCAACCCGGTCACACCCGATGATCGGAACAGCAGAGTTTGAAAGACTTAGACAAATTTTTGAGAGATCTCTGTCGCTCCATGTAACACGCTCCTGACCGCTCAGCGGTACCTGGTATCCGATGTAAACTTTCGCCTCTGATGTCTGTTCGCAAATACCTGATAATCTTGGTTCCAAATGATCAATCTCACTGAATTCAAAATTGAAGCTTCTGGCTCCGCACCGCAGAAAAATACCTAGGGTGAGGCTGTCAGCGCAGAAATACCACTCCTAGCCAACTCCTAGCGGGGAAAACAGCAGAAAATTAGTATTTTAACTTGATCTGCAAAAATCTACATGAAAATTGTATCTGAATTGCTTTCAATAAGACCATTGACCCAAGACATAAGACGGAGGATTCAAGACAAAGACGTCCCAAGATGCCGCTCTAAAGACCAAAGATGATTTTCTAAGACAAAGATGACGAAAGACATCACTGAAAGACGTAAGATGCCAAAGACAAACGTGTAGTTTTACTGATGTATGAGCACGGCGATTATGGTGTCAGTGTGCCAGTGTGCCGGCGACTTTTGCCATGAATCCCATCAGTGCTGCCCCATGCTACTTCGCCATTGCGAACGCCAACGCCACCTCGAACGCCGGGGTTCCAGCAAGAGCACGAAGACACCAACGTTGAAGCCGCGGCTGCACGCGCCGGACCAGCACGCGCGCCTCGCATACTGGATCATATATCGCTGGGTGCGTTTCTCTCCCTTTCTCTGCCATACGCCTAATCCCCCTCTCTACCACCCCCTCTCTTATCCAGAAATAAATATCCATCTCACATCCTCTTCGGCCTCCGCAGTCCTCCGGTCCTGGACGAGGATTTCGCGGACGCGTTTGGAGACAATGGGTGGCCGATGCTGTAGGTGGATAGATATGTGTGGGCTTGGGTGAGCCTCTGCGTACCTTCATCTCTCGATCTCTCCTCCGTCTGCATTTACCTTCATCTTCACCTTTTCTTTTTCTTCTTGGGTGCTTCTTGAGGTTGTTGTCGTCCCCTTCCCCTCCTTCGTCAGCTCGCGCTGCGTGCCGCAGTTTCAGTGCATGTCTCGCCGCGTCGCGTCGCAGGACATCTCGCATCCAAATCTCTGGCGCTCGCACCTTAGTCGTGTTCACCTTAGTCGTGTTGTCCGTGATGATGCCGGCGCTGCACATCGTTTCCGCGGAGAGCGTGTCGTCGTTACCGGAGGTGACTGGTTACGTCGTTTCCGGGAGGGGGCGCCTCCGTTTACTTGCGAGCTGCCTTAGCGCACGGGTCCCGCCATCCTTGCGTCTTACGCGCAGGCAGGATGTCGTCCTCGGTGGTGGTCCATCGAACCGGACGCTTACCCCTCCATCGCTCTTTCTCTCGTCCTTTCTGTCTGTCACTCGAGATCTTCGCGCTCCCTCGTGGTCTTGCAAGGCGTTGCTTGGAGCGTGCTTCATATCATCGCCTCTCACTTCGTCCTCCTATTTCCCACTTTCCACATGCATATGCACATCCTTCCTTCCTTCTCCTTTCCTCCTTTCATCACCGTGCTAACGCCCCACCTCAAAAGCGGCAAACTCGAGAAGACGACTGTGTCCATCCAACGCTAACTCGCTCATCGCCGCGCTGCCCGCGGAGTCGTTCCTCCCTTCGTCATCATCTGGTGAGTCTCTCGCTTACCCACCTGCATGGCTTTCGCAAATATACATGGCTGATGCCTGTCTCCTCCTCAAAAAAGACAGTAACTTACTAATAATCCCCGTTCCCCTCTTCTCCTTTTATTTTGCATGAAATTCATACTTGTGTTGAATATGTCCACCATAACTCTGTTCGCGTTGTTCATGCGCAAGGACTACAATACGCCTTCCATGTTGCTCCATATTTTGTCATCTCCACTGGTGTGCCTGTGTGCTTGCGACAGGAATCTTCTATTTCAAACACTGTTTCTATAGCAGTCACTGTCCATCCGATGCAGCCTAGATATTTTTTCAAGGCATTAATTTGGATGTGGGAACCTTGTCGATATCGGGAAAGAATTGCATCAAACCTGACAACAAAATCAGCGAGATATTTTAGCAGTCCCAAGAGTCTCCCGATGTTCCTTAAATTGTGTTCTCAGGCTATCCCAATATTTCCTAGCCCTTTCTTTTTCTTCACGGTCCACCTGTTCCCCATCTCATTCGTGTTTTGGTATCAAACCCATCTCCAATTTTCAAACCTGGATCACTGCGGGTCACCGTCTTGCTTTCTACAATTTTTTTTTTTTTACGATTTTATTTTGCTTTGTTTCTTGCCATTTTCCTTCGTCTTCGTCTTTCTCTCGCTTCCCAACCTCGTACATACGCACCGCTGTCCCTTCTTTATTAAGTTTACCGTGTTTCATTCCTCCCTCCTTCCTGTTGCTATGCTGGTTATCTCATGCGTCATTGTACTTTGGCTCTCCTCGTGTACCGTGTTGTCCATAATTCTTGTTTTGTGTATCGATTTTTTAATTATTTCTTGGGTTTCTGGATACATACAAAGGAGGGGTGAAAAGATGCGCCAGCAGGCACAGACAATGGCGGCCATGGCGTGATTATAGATATAAACCACAATTGCGATTGTGGTAGTGAATTATCTACTTGTGTTGAATAGTGTTACTGCCTCTGTCGGTCAGAGTATGAGCTGAACTTGAAGAGGAGGACTGTTTTTTTTTGGCAGCAATATGGCAATATGGTTTGCACATTATATTCAGTACTTCGTATGTATCAAGTAATCACATATCTCTGGAGCACGCCTGTATTTAGAACCGGGCTCATACCTGCTTGCGGCAGAAATCCATCTGACGGATTCTAGATAAGTTCAGGTACGGATAAAAAAGATTACCAACGCAGATTCCGAGTCCTACCATGGGTTATAATCCTATCAAGCCTCAAATTGCTCCACACAATCAATATGGGAGCCTTCTGGAGATTGAAAACACAAGTATGTAAAATCAACAGACAACAAAAATCAATGAGATATTTCTGCAGTCTCCGGTGTCTCCATCAGTAATGTTTCCTCCAATCGATCAATCTGTTCTTCAAAATGTTTTCTCAGATTATCCCAATATTTCTTACCCCTTTCTTCTCCACGGTCCATCTGTTCCCCTTCTGATTCATGTTTCAGTGCCAAGCCCATCTCATTCAAAATTCTGGCAGCCCAATGTAAGACTTGAGTTTTTTCTTGCAGGTTGTTAATTTGCGTGGAATCATCAGGATTCATATCTCTGGTTTGTTTGGCTGCTTGGATAAGGGCATCACCAAGTGGTGTGTAGAAAGCAGCTCTGAAATTGGGAGAAATGGGCATGTTAAGAAGCTCATAGGCGGAAGATAGGTATTGATATTGTGACTTGAACACAGCCAATATTGTGCACCTGATTAGCTGATGAAAGTCCTGCAAGGTTTGTTGCCCAGAGAAATGGAAACCATCCCAGACAATTGACAGTGCAATCAGAGTCCATGCTAAAGTTTTCTCAGCATCCTTCATGAATTGATATGTTCCAGTGTATTTCACACCCCATATATTCTCAAGGACAGAGAGATATGGTGCCTGTAGTTGTTTTTGATTAGATACACCCATCTCAGAGTATATGGTGATCCAATGGGAAGGGTTATGGTGAATGTATGGTATCCATCGGGTCAGGCAGGAAACCATTTCACCAAGTCGAATATATCCCCCCACTAAGTACTCCAATTCCCGTGAATTTTTCATGAAGACAGAACCCATCCGAGACCATACATTATGTTCTTGCATCATAGGTTGGAGATCATTGTCTGTAAACCAACCTTTTGCCCAGCAGAGAAGCTTGACTGCTGGAATTGAACAAGGGGCTTCCCCGGAAAGTGCTTTGAGAATGACCTGCAGCACTCCCTTAGATGGAGGCTCTATGCCATCGCTCAGAGCTTCCAGAAGGTAACGAACACACTCCTCCATGGCTGCATCCCAATCTTTCTCTATACCATCACTGGATAGCTGATCATCCTGAAGTGCTGCATAGACCCACGACACATCCTCAAGCAAGGCATAGCCAGAAAGATCCCCAAATGTCAGTGCTGCCACAACCACATCCACCCACCCACTGGTTTGAGGTATTGTGGCACAAAGGTCATAAACCTGTTTTCTGACTAGCCATCTGGTGTTGTGGGCCAGTGGGTGGTCCACCATTTTTGTCATTTGGTTGGCCAATGTGATAATTTCCTTGGCCTGTGTCAAACTAATTGAAGTTCTTCTATCCAGAGATTTTCTGAGGTTTTTGAACAGTTCCTCAACCAGAAAGTCAATGGCAAAACTGTTGGATGATTAGAAAATATAAAATTCAAGTGATTGATGGATGAGACCTTTCATCTTTCAAGACATGGGTATCTGGATGTGCTTGGAAACCAAGCATTTTGTTCAGTAAAAGCAGGCAGTCAGCATAATTCTGCTTTGTGAAGCCCATCTGTGATGCTGAGACATAATTGAGCATACTCTTCAAGTTTGAAGGAGTGTATCTAGAGCCCCTTGTGGTGTATGGTAGCACATGGAATACCCAAAGTATGTCAGACTGAGTGCAGACAGTTTTCATGCATTCAGGGTGTCCTTTCAATGTGTTGAATACAGTGTGTAACTGGGCCAACTGCAAGAATTCTGTTCCTTCTACCCATGGAGGTACAAGGTCTTGTCTGATATTGATCAATCTGGGAGTGATCCTCCTTGAACTAATGCTCATTGTTCCATAGGCCTGCCCACAGGTTATGGCATGCTGGATTGAGCCATCTCGAACCTGGAACTGGTTACTGAAATCACCGATGAAACATGCCCAGAAAGTTTCCCGCAATCGATCCAGTGCCACATCAAGGTCTGCATGATGTGGCCATTGCAAGTCCGCTGCTATGACATCAGGATTGGTAGATGTTTCTATGAGCCATAGAACAGCAAGTATGGCAGGTGAGGCCTCTGGGAAAGGTGCAGTAGAAAAGGGGTTTGGTATGGATTGGTCAGGATCATCATCATGGCGGAATAGTGGCAAAGGAGGAGATTTCGATGGCTGCTGCAAAAGTTTCTGGATAGCCGTCCAAGTACTTGACAGACCCTTCTGAAATCGAAAAAGAAGTTGACGGAGAAAGGCTGGTAAAGCAAGTATTGTCTTCCATAACCCCACAACCAGGCTGCACAAAACACTGGCAAGTGGGGTCTGGAATGGTGAATCTGGATACACAGCTGCAGAGACCAACTGAGAAATGTATGCCAGAGCACCCATGGATGTAAATACAATGATGATGATGGCAATTGGATGACTGATTGTTGACAGGTACACTGATAGGGCAGCAGAAAAGAGGAGCAAGGCAAGCTGGAGGAGAAGTGGGAACATCTCCATGACAAGAGTGAATTTCCACCTTTGCAAGCCATCATATTTTCGCTGACGTTCGAGGCCACGCTGTTCAAGGGTGCCTCTGCTGCCTGCTGCATCATAGTGCATCAACCACTGTTTGCCAAGAACTGCCAGCAATGCAGCTAGCAGTGTAGAGAATAAGCTGGCATAGAGGAGACCTTGAACAATGATAATAGTGGTGGTGGCTCTGTTGTTGGCCTCAGCCAAGTCTATGCCTGAGAAAAGTGACTGGTTGGCATTGTGAATGAGAATGCGAAGCAGTTGCTGAGTGACTTCATTGGGGTCCTGTTGCAGTTCTGGTTGGATCTGGATAATGAATGCTGAGCTAACAGCGGAGAAGAGACCGGCCTTTGACATATAAAATTACCCAACTGAATATTATAATGGATAGATTACGCACAAAAATGAGGGATGTGTCGAGATCAGTACCATATTTCTTGTGGAACTCACGGTCATACTCTTCCGATAAAGTCTTGTATGCATTCCAGAATGTTGTCTCCTTGTCCGTTGCTGGTGGGGCCTTTGGCTTCAGTGCATCAAGAACTCTTGGAACTTGTCAATTAGATTCCTCACAGAGCAGGTATATAACTCACTTTTCCGTCTGCACCTCGTTTCCCTTTGTGAGGTTTGCGAAACATTCTCGGATTGTGTCGCCAAGGCTGTGACAAAAATTCGGCAGGGCACCACGTAAAGACTGCCAACTGTCTTACCTCGGTTCATCAGACATCGGGTGTGGAGGCATTCCAGTCGGGGGAGCCTCAGTCGTCGTCGGAGGCTGGGCAGGGGATGATACTGCTGCGTCGTCCATGAGCCGATGGTGGACGCGTGGAAGAACTTCAAGCCTCAGACCCCGAAGTGCACTGCAATGATCTGCCTGTCACGTGCCTGTCACCCCATTCGATACGTTGCCGTTTCATTTTATATAAACAGCGTGGATGCCGCATTGAATTCGACTAAATTGGGAGCCCATTGACTCTGTATATCCTGCTCGACATCTTACCTGAATTTTTCAACTTTCTTCAGCACGAAACAGCTCTCCGATGGCCGCCAGCATCACGCGTCACGGTAGTCTGTTGGTTACCGCGCCATCACAGTAGACATCGAGGGTTATTAATATAAGCAACTCCTTTAGGAATACATGTGCTTCCTTATATTTCGTTGAACGACGCGTTGATCAACCATTTGACGCGTTTTGAAATGCCAAAGCATTAATAGCTTCATAAATACACCATTTATCCGAGTACTTCATTTAAAAAAAAATCCACTCCCTGCACTCAAGATATTCCGAGACGTTCGGCCTTGGCTCGGGTGCAGTCATCGGTGATTTCCGACAGGCACAATAACATCGAACCTGCACGCAATTTTTGCTTAGCGATTTCATTGAGCATGAAGAGAAGACTATTTTTCTCCTTTGAGCACATGAAGGCTCAGAAACCGACAGAAAGCACCAAAAACGCGTCCAGTTAGCGTGTTATTTGGTTGTGTATCTGTGATCGTTACATCATAAGATCCGTCAGGGCGGGTAACCAACAGACTTCAGTAAACGAGGAACGAGTTAGAATTACTGAAGCGTCTGTCAAGCTTTCAAGAGAGACTGGCGCATCACAGTCGCCTTGTCTCATCGCCACCACTTCAAGACGCCGTTAACATTTCAGACGAATTTAATTCTTCCACCTCCTTTGTGATCCACTGGGACATAATCAAGTGACGCCTGCAGCTGCATTCTGTTTATACCGGACGCAAACCTATCCGGGGGTGATTTATGACGATTTACGACTCAGATTCCGCTTGCGATGGCCTCCTGCAAGCGCCCGCCCGAGTTGTCGATGAGTCTACAAACGGCAGCGGAATGAATACGCCCGAGAGCGAGCCGCTGAGCCCGGGCTTCCTGCGCGATGTCCACCACGCGCCCAGATGCCACACCCGTTCCTCTCCCCTCACATGGGTACTCTACTAACGCAGCTAACCCGTTCTCGCCGCCCGCGAGCGTGCGCAGCTTCAGCGTGTCGCCCGAGCAAAATGCGATCAACCCGTTCGCCTCGCCGGGCAGCACGCGCGTGCCGTCTCTCGTGGCCGTCCCGCGCGCCAGCAACAGCATCGGCAGCCGGCCCAACAGCGCCAACTCGCCTGCGTCGAGGCGCTCGGCGCTCGGCGCATCCGGCCTGTCGTCCCCGCCGAGCACCCATAACAACACCGCCGGGCGGAGGGAGGCATTTGCCTCACCGCCCTCACGCCCGCTCACCATCTACACATCCGTGCCCCAGGGTGCCGCGCGCCTGCTCAGGCGCGATCGCCCCAAGAGCACCGCCATCCTCGTCCTCAGCGCCAGCGTGCCCACGGCGTTTGCGGAGCACCCCCTCGAGGGCACGGACACGCTGGACGAGAAGCAGGTCATGATAGCACGGGGACGCCCACGCTGCGCGCGGCGCTCGACAAGCCGTGGATCAGTATGAAGGACGCGCGTGCGCGCTACGCGTATTGGATCACGTATGCGACGGTTTTGGTGTTTGGGCTTGGGATGGGTGCGTTTTTCTCCTTGTTGGTATTTATCCCCTTTTTTTTTTTAAAAATCTTCATTCCAGGCGGCCTCCGCATCTTCCTCGGCCAGCGCGACGTCATCCTTCAGGACCCCTCCACCCTCTGCTCGGTCCTGAGCGAGGACTTTACCGGCGCGACGACGGAGAGCGTCTTTGGCGACAATGGGTGGCTGGCGCGCGAGGTGGATATGAGTGGGTTTGGGTGAGTTGTTTTGGGTTTGGGGTTTTTTTTTCTTTGTCTTTCTTTTCTACGTCGGGGATCACAAAGCAGTCGCTTGTCGCGGCCGTTCTCTTCTTCTCCCGTTGGTGCGATGGGCGGTGAGCCTTCGCGCGGGGGATGCTGGCACTACGGCCGGATGGCCAGGCGCGTATCGCCGTCGTGTGGGCATGATAAGCGGCGCGCGTGCGGGAGGGCGGGATGTCGTCCTCGGGGGCAGTGGTGCGGGCTGCGATGCCGCGCCGCAATATGGCCTTCTCCGCTCGGGGCGATGATGATACCGCGCATCGTACCGTGCGCATCTGTATATACCACGTCCCGCGTCTTCTCCTCGGTGGGGAGGATGGATAATATTGCACCGGCCTCGTCGGCGCGCGTGGGGTCGGGAAGCGTGCGCCGCGGGGAATGTCCCCTCCCGTTCTGTTCTGGTTTGTTCGCGCGCCGGCGCTCCTGATGCCGATGGCGCTGTTGCTCGCGCCGTCCTGTTTATGTCCCTGGGCTTCCTCCGCCCTTCCTCCCCTCTCCCTCTTATACTCCTCGTACTCCGATACTAACCCACCCCCAGAAACAACCAATTCGAGATGACGACCGCGTCCAACGCCAACTCGTTCGTCGCCGCGCCGCCCCCGGGGTCGTCCCTCGCGTCGTCTGTTGATGGTGAGTCGGCCTTTCTTTTTTTTCTATTTTTTTTTGGGGGGGAAGGTGGTGCGAATGGTGGTGGTACGAGCGCGAGTAGGGGTCGGT
Organism: Mycena rebaudengoi; assembly: GCA_029282285.1. NCBI lineage: Eukaryota > Fungi > Basidiomycota > Agaricomycetes > Agaricales > Mycenaceae > Mycena > Mycena rebaudengoi. Next base: position 942,011 of record JARJCX010000033.1, on the reverse strand, counting down.
GACGATGTCGGTCTTCCTCATCTTTGAGGGTTTGGGCATCGTCCTCGTCCCCGGCTTCGTCGCGGGGAGGAGGATTGCGAGTTGCGCAATCTTCATCTGGGATGCCAAGGCCCTCGTCTCTATTTTTTCTCTGTTCATATACCCCACGCTAACACCCTCTTCGCAGGCAAACCCCGCCTCTACCTCCTCCCCACGCTCACCTCCGACGTCATCCCGCTCGCGCAGATCCTCGACGGCGCCGTGTACAACATCACCGGGTGCACGTACAACGTCACGCGCGGCGCGGGATACACGGGCAAGGGCGCGGGCGGGGTGCAGGCGAATTCGACTCGGATTGGTGAGTTGCTTCGCTCGCGTTCATTACCGTGCCGTCCTACGTCCATCCACTACTCCACACCACCCACCCTCCCATTCGTCCGCTCGTTCGCGCGCAGCCGGCCCATCTTCGTTCCCTTCCCTCCCCTTCCCCACAGCCTCCCCCGCTGTTCACGCCCATCCGACACCATACTAACCCTCCCCACCCAGCCCCCGACCTCCCGCCCAACACCCCCGCCTACCTCGCCGCCTGCTCCGGCGTCTCCAACGCCACCCTCGGCAAGATCCTCCCGCCCGTCATGAGCACCCGCGTGAGCACGCGGCAGAGCGCGAGCATCAAGTTTGGATGCGTCGAGATCCGCGCGAAGCTGCCGACGGGCGACTGGCTGTGGCCTGCGCTGTGGATGCTGCCTGTGGACGACGTGTACGGCGGGTGGCCGTTGAGTGGTGAGTCTTTTTCTTGGTGTGTGCGGGGTGCTTTTGCGTTTTGCGACGACCGGGATTTTACTTTGTCGTATTGGTTATACGGCGATGTCCGTTGTATGCGGCGCTGTACCATCCTGCCCAGCGTCGTCCTGCCATCACGGCGGTGACCGTGCTGGGCGTGTGCGCGCTGCTCTACCCACTTCTTACTCTTACTCTTACACCTTCCGAATGACACTACTCAGGCGCCCTTTTCTATTTTCTAGGCGAGATCGACATCATGGAGGCGCGCGGGAACGGGCCCCGATATCCGAAGCAGTGCGTCGTCTTTCTTGCATTCTTTCTTTTCTTTTCTTCTTCGTTGCCTGAGGGGTTTGGGAGTGGTGATGGCGTTGATGCTGGCCGGGCTGGGCGTGGGTGGATGTGGAGCCGTGGGTGGATGTGGAGCGCGGCGCCCGTGGGCGGACTCATGCTCCGCGCTATGTGCACGATGCGTACTGGAGGCGGACATCTTGCGCTGACTTTGCATGGCAGCGCGTGCTGGATGGTGGATGTCGTACACCCGCTCGGTATGCCCACGTCTCCCCTCGCTGCGGCGATGGTCCCGAAGCAGGGGCGTTACCATCATATCCTCCAGGCGGATGGATGGGCGGGACGCAGGGGTGGTCCTGCGCTGCAAGGCGGTGGGCTTCTTCGTGCTGCTGGAGATGAAGCGACGTGGGGGCGTTGCACATGTCTCTGGCGCGGTACTTGTACTCGACGTCGTTGTGCTGCTAACGACTGTTCCTCTTCATCTTCATCGCCAAACGGAGGGCGGGAGGCGGGACGTCCGACTCTCCCTTCCTCTTCGCCTGCTGCCCCATCCTTTCCATCCCCTTCTTTCTCTCCTCCTCCTGCAAGCGTGCGGCTAACCCTTCCTCACAGAGGCATCGACTACGTGCGCAGCTCGCTCAACTGGGGGCCGACGACCTTCCTCAACGCGGTATCCAAGACGTACGGTGCCTGGCCGTGGCGCCGTGGCCGGTTCGACGACGGGTTCCACACGTATGTGCTGGAGTGGGATGAGCGGTTTATGTGAGTTGTCGCTTCTCTTCCACCTCCACATTCCTTGTCTTCCGCCTACTCTCCTCCCTCCCTCCCGTAACGATTCGCTCTTACTTACGCTCCCCCCCACAGGCGCATGTATGTCGACTCGCGGCTGCACTACATGATGGAGCTCAAGTTCAAGAAGCCCTTCTGGGAGCTTGGCAACTTTCCCAACGTGGTGCAGAATGGGACGGAGAGCATCCTTCTGGAGAATCCGTGGGTGAATGGGACGAAGGCGGCGCCGTTTGATCAATGTGCATCGTTCTTTCTTTTATCCTCATATATTACTTTGCATATCATATGCTTCGATAACGCTGCTCTCGCTGTCCCTCTTCGCTTCGTTTGTTATGAAAAAATACTGATGATACACCCCACAGCCTTCTACCTGATCATGAACGTCGCGGTCGGCGGGACGAACGGGTGGTTCCCCGATGGGTGGAGAAGCCATGGTTGGACGGGTCCGCAAGTATGTGCTCTCGCTCCTTCGGTTCGCAAGCAAAACTGACTGACGCATCCCACTCTGCAGCGGCGCCGCTCGACTTCCTCCGCGCCAAGGACCAGTGGTTCCCCTCGTGGCCGCAGGACATAGAAAGGCGCGCGATGGTCATGTGAGTAGTGCTCCTTTTTTTTCTGCGACGCCGAGACTGACGGCGATGGGACAGCGACTCGGTGAAGATGTGGGAGAGTGTAGGTCGTGAGGGTCCTCGCCACCGCTGCGTCCCTTCTAGTTCTTCCGTGCACCTCGTTCTTGCCCCACTCTCCCTGCCAGTTTCTTGGACAACTACTACGACTACGACGTTCATATCCATCCATCTATCCATCCACACCACACCACTACGCGCTACTACCATTATGAAAACCACTTCGTCCGTCCGTGATACAACATTATCATACCGCAACGCATAAACGCTCCTTCCTTCCTTCCTTCCTTCTTACATTACCATCCTTGGCTCCATTCTCCATTCAGTCGTTACATTCTTCTTTTCATTCTCCATCGTACTTTCCCGCTTAATACCTTCCTCATAAGTAATTCCCGTTTAAGTGTTATCTTTCTCTTGTTATTTCTTGGTCTCTTGGGTACATACAGGGGAGGGATGGCGGAAGGAGGAGCAGCACACATGCAATACGTAGACGATGGCGGTCATGGCTTGATTATATATGCTATACTTAAAACATTGATAGCGTGCTGAAATCTTGAATGCCAGAGCTGTCTCTATGACATCCAATCATGCAGAGACAATCGACCCTATTAGTTGGCTTTTACCAAGTCGCTGTACATTTTCCCATTGGCTAAAAGTGTGGAGTAGCCAATCAGATAATTTACAGTGACCTCGCACAAAGTCAACTAATAAGGTCTAATTCTTGCTTGTCGAAATTTCAGGGCTTCGGTACTGTATCTCCCTGCGTAAATAATGGGTGCGGTCACTGGTGACTGAGTTCCTGGAGAATGCAGGATATTTCCCGGACGTGTCTCCGCACAATAAGAGTTAAGATCGAAAACTGTTGGGTTGTATCTCAACCCGTGTTGGCTCATTATTAAGTTTTAACAAGTTTATTTTGTATAACCTACTAAAACCAATTAAGTACAAGTTGCATGCTGGGCGAAGCCATGGCCTTTACCCCAAGTTGAATATGTTCCATCCAGGACCAACACAAGGAGCATTCACTCACTGGTGCTGCACAATCTGGTAGCTTTGGAATGGTCCAGCTCCTCATCTGTCAAGGTGCCAATGTAAATGCAAAGGGTGGGGGATATGGGAATGCTTTGCAGGCAGCATCAAGAAATGGACATGAAGCAGTTGTCCAGCTGCTCCTTGATAGGGGTGCTGATGTATATGCACAGGGTGGGACATATGGGAATGCATTGCAGGCAGCATCATTGCATGGAAAGAAAGCAATGGTCCAGCTGCTCCTCAATATGGGTGCTGTTGTGAATGCACAGGGTGGGGGATATGGGACTGCATTGCAGGCAGCATCAAGGGTCGGACATGAAACAGTGGTCAAGCTGCTCCTTGATCAGGGTGCCAATGTGAATGCACAGGGTGGCCCAGATGGGACTGCCTTAAAGGCAGCATTAATGTTTGGGCATGAAGCAGTTGTCCAACTGCTGCTTGTGAATGCAACGAAGCCATGGAAAGTGATGGGGGGGGTGGTAAGTAAGTACGAAACCAAATTAGGAAGGAATGGAATGAGACTGTACACTGTGTCTCTAAAACTGCAATTTAACAGATAGCATATAGATATTGCACATCTCAAGTTATTGCACAAGGCTTATTCTACTGGTACTATGAAGGTTGTCGTCATCTATTTCAATCACCTTTTGAGCTGGTTCTCCACCTGCAGGTGCATCAGCCTTCCTCTTCTTTTTTCATGTCCACTCATCAACCAGTGATTGCAATGAGATCAGGATCATCAGCCCATTGACCAATAGGGGCAGTCAGAGTAGCGGGTTTCGGATGGTTCTGCAGTCGGAAGTTCTGTCGACGGTTCTCAAAATTGATTTGGATCAAAACTTTGACAGAACCGACCAGAACCGACCCCGAATCCTGACCGACCCATTTTGAAAGGCAGTTCTCGAGTCGGTTCTCATGTAGAAATATTATCCCGCACTTCTCCATTTTTAAAAAAAAAATACATTCAATTAAACACCCTCCTTGGTATATTCTACACATCCACTGGCTCCTCTGGCTTGATGGTCGGCACTGGCAACAGACAGCTTGTATTCCCAGGACGGCCGTGCGGCTCGGGGGATTTTTTTTGGCTTCCCTATTTTTTTTACGAGCCTCAGTGGCGGCGATGGCGGCACATTCATAGGGGACGTGTTTCCCAGACGCCATGTACGGATACGGCGACTGGATGACTCTGAACTATGTAGTAATACTCAGCAAATAAATAATATTAATGAGAAGAGAGGCGAGAGAGGCGGAGAACCAGAACCGGAACCGGAACCGTCTGCAGAACCGCCTCCAGAGTCGGTTCTGCATTTCGAGTCGGTTCTGATTTATGGACGGTTCTCCCACGCTTTAATAAATCGAGAACCGTCGACAGAACCGACTGTCAGAACCGTCCAAAATAGTTACTCTGACTGCCCCTAATGTCAATTACAGAGTGGTGGTTGACATCCTTTGTTCCCTGGCAGGATTGGAGGAGCCCGAACCAGATGTCAGGATGTAGACTGAACCTGTGAACACATTCTGGAACCAAATCCGCAAAAGAGATCTAAATGAGGACAGTAGGGCCTAAAATTAGCAAGAATAATACAGCAGTCCGTAAGAGTGCAAGTTGAGAAGTAATAAAATTTATCATAAATGCGGTGCAAAAATGTCCAGTGGTCTCTCTCAACAGGATCCTGTTAGTGCACAGTTGTATTTGCTTAGTATCCATTTATCTGTGTTCAGAATGGATTTTTTGTGGTACTTACTTCCCCAAATTGTAATCTAGCTGTCACTCTTATCTTATCTTATCTCAACGAACCGTGACGGCGCCGATGTCTCGGAGCAGGCTGGAGGTACTCCTTACCGATATTCGAACATGAACAGGGGTGCATGATGTGTGATGTTCAAATTGATTGAAAAAGTACAGTAATACAGTCCCCTTGTTATCCCACTCACAGTCGATTTCCGATTCTGCACCCATGATTCCACTCCTGAGAGCAACTCCACGGAGAATTAATATAATAATATTTGAATTTGATTTCAATAAAAAGTCCGGGTTCCGAACAAATCCTTTCCTCGGTCAGATCAAAAAGGAGGCCGCAACTCGGACATTTTGCAAGGAAGCTAGATAATAGAGAATACTGAGAGGCTCCACAATAGTTTTCTCCATGAGCAGTTCGGCCGCTGGGCCACCTCGGGCCTTACTAAAAGACCTCAATGCAGTTTCTCGGCGTGACTAATTGGTGACTACAGAGTGTGCTTTACCTTGACTACGGACACGGATCGTGGTTCATCGTGATGTTCTTCAAATTCAATGCTTCTTCCAATTAAATGTTTTCTCAAGAGAGTCACGCCGTGATGCACAATGGGTTGGCACCGCCGCCAGGAAACGGGGAGATTGGTTGAGCGGGAACCGAACTGAGCACATACTTCAATGATAAATTGGTTTTGTCCGCACCGATGTGCTACATCTGGAAACTGACCGTGGTCTGTAGCTGTCTGGGACAGACACTACAGACCACATAGTTCCATAGACCAACCCCTGCCTGTTTCAGACACCCCCAGACGCTGCCAGACCATCATCAATCTCGGCTAATCTCGGCTATCCTCGGCTATCCCAACCTGGCAACGCATCTGCTGCCATCAACGCGATTTTAGACGCCAGGCCGTGGCACTGGATTGGTTCGTATTTACCGTTCGTTGCCTGCAGCATAAAGATGAGGGCAATAAATATATTGACAAAATTACTACTGCTACTACCTGGGTAATACCACACCGAAATAAAAATAGTTATATATCCTACTAACTGCTGTCGACCGTCGACGGCATACTACAGCTAGATTATTGAGGGACTCTAGTCAGACTCGAGTTGTGAATTTTGACCGGAGTGAAATTGGAGGAGCCATGGGAACCAGTGACATTGCGTTGCAAGCTTGACCTTGAATGACCTTGAAACTTGAAGGACTTGAAGGGGGAACTCAGAGAGATGGGCTAAATTCTGGGAGAAAGAGAGTTGCGGGGAGAAAGAGTCTGTGGGACTCGCGCATTTTGGATGCGCTGTTACTTATAGAGATTCGGAGCAATCAAACGGCACGTAAATCACCATGTGCAAGAAGTGATGGTGCGGTGCGACCGTGTGGCGGCGGTGGTAGGCGATGGTCTGTGGTGGTCTGGCAGAACGTAACTGTGTCTGTGGCGGTCTGTGGGTCTATATTCGTCTGGGTCAGACGGGCCTGTCTGTACTGTGAAAACCCGTTTCCAGATGTAAGGGTCTCATATTGGGCGGAAGATGAGGACGTCACGCTCGTCCTGGGTGCAACGCTGGCGAGTGTCGTCTCAGCGCAAGCCTATTGGGGGCTCATTGAATTTGCGTGCCGCGCTCGTGATCAAGCTTATCACACTTCGCGAGGCTGCCCAGCAGCGGGAGGGGCGTGGTGTATGCCCGCCTGTGCGGCTTTCTTCCCATCTGTACTTCTGTATTTACTAGTGGCCATCCGTAATCTCTTAGATTGCCTCTAAAATATATATTGTCGATCTTATCTTATCGTATCGGTCGCGACAAATAGATACCAGCATCAGCAAAGTCGCCATAACTTCTTGGACTGGCAGGGATCAAATTTATACCTGACGCGACATGATGGCCGGGGCTTGCTTGCCAGACGATATGGCGAGATACTGGTGTTGCCTTGTGAGGCTCTATGAGCAGGAGAGATAAGAGACCCCATAAAGGGGGTTTCAGACGTGCGCAAAAGCAAGGAATCCGCGCAGACATGCACCCAGAAAATATGCGATGAGCGGAATTTCAGGCAAATTCATTGAGAGATTCAACATGTGACGAGTACCGCTGGAGAGCCCCATCTAAACCCGTCCGAACGTGCCTAAAATCAGCCAGATCCGCCCAGAACTGCGCCAGGAAGAGACATCGCAAGTTGCGGTCCAAGGGGTCCCGACGCGATCAGAGCCAAAATTGGCCACGGAAGTTCGACGCGTTGATAAATGGCGACTTGTACGATAAGATATGCCTGTTTAATGCGATTCCGACGTGCCTGATTTCACTCCGAGGGAGGGAGAATCGACTGAGATATGGGCGGAAGCAGTTGTCGACTTTTCGCCCTGGTCACGTGTTCCCAATAAGGAAATTCGCGTGCCATGTTTGCTCGTCACCCAAATATGGTCGCAAACCGGTTGCGCGCCGACTACTGGCTCGTTTTTGAAGCTGAGCTGACCATTTTGGGTGGCAAGGAATGACGCGCTGACAAGTCAAGACCGTCAAGGCTACTTTTTTTGGGAGGGGTGTGCACAGAATTTTAATGTGTATACCAATAATTGATTCAACTAGTAGTGGTGGTATGCAGAAATAAAGGGAAAGTGTGCCGTACAACAATTTAAGAGAATGACGTAGACGATGAAGGCCAAGACTGGACACCGCCATCACAGTTGCCATCGGCACCGTGCCAAACTATCCGCCCGAGTCCCATTGCGTCATCGGCTTTAGGGGCATGTGCAGAGTGCCGAGTGCTGAGCGGCGGGAGTTGGGTGGCACGCGGTGCGTTCCGGCGCACTCACCTCCACGTCGGCGACGTGACGTCGCCGTGATTTGGACATGAGCACCACCCACGGCCCCGTCTTCATAATGGCCTTTTAAAGGCTTTAAGGTTTAAAGGCTTTGCCCTTTGGGCCAACACTGGATAGGACCGCCGACTCACCCACACACGTCTTTTTATGGCGGCGCACCTTTGGACTAGTCCCTTCCTCTTCATCTTTGTTTCCTCCTCTAATACTATATTCCCCCTTTATGCCCCTCTCCGTCCCTCCTAGTCCCATCCATTTCGTCCGTGTTCACCCCACCCACCCGTCGCCCTCGTTCCGGCGTCGCAGGGTCCCTCTCTTTCCCTTCCACTGTCGCCTACCACATCACCCATCCCTAGTCGCTTTACCGCCCCTGCCTCCCCTTCCTTCCGTAACCCGCCCAGCCACGTCGCCGGCACTCCTTCCCTTCTCCTCCACACTATCCCCCTTGCCTTGTGCCTCGCCCATCTCTCCTCCATCCACCTTCTTTCCCTTCCTCCTTCTGTACCCCCCTGTCCTCAACCACCCGCGCATCTCCCTCGCTCTCTCCTTCCTGCCATCCAGCCACCGCCCCAATTCCGTCGACCGCGCGTCGTCAGCCTTGGTTTTGGCTTCGAGGGCGTCGGAGGGCGCGGCCATTTTCGCCCTCCCGGTTTGCCTGCTTCCCACCCCTTCCTCATCCCTTGCTCACCCCGCATCTTCTCTCTCCTCTCTCGTCGAATATCCTACCCTCCTTTTGTCGCTTCTCCCACCCCCCTTCCCTTCCCTTCACTTGTTTAAATTCCGCCTCAGATCACGTCCTAAATCGGGTAATTTGATCGCGGCAATTTTTGCAACTTTTCGGCCGGCATGATTCAGCACTCCACAATAACTCAAGACACCAAGTCAGCCATCGCGTTCCAGCGGCGGGTATATTCCTTAGTCCATAGTTCTTCAAGCAGTAAAGATTCATTAGATAGAACACAACACAAGAGACATTACACAACACAAATCCATTCACAAGGTAATATGTAATGTGCCGATTATATGTCTATCATCAGTACGCGACACTTACAAACCCGCCCTGGCCCTGCGCTCACGCAGTAGCGCAGCCGCCATGGCGTGGACTTCGTGTGAAGTTGCCCGGATTCACCAGCCTCAGAGTGCGCGCCGGCCTTGCGCTCACCCTGGGCTTTGTCCTTGTGCATTGTCCTTGTGCCACAGCGTGGGTGCTGGCTTTGTCGTCACAAGCGCGGGCTTAGAAATGGGTACGTACCAGAGCTTTCAGATGTGTCCGTCATCCCGCGGGTCTTTCACTGCTCGCCGTGCTCCTCACGCTTCTGTTTAGGCTGCCCGCTGTCGAGGGTGTCCCGATGGTATTGTCACCTTGTGCGGGTGCGGGCGGGACCACAATCGCGTAGAGGGGGTAGCGTGCGGGAGGGCAGAGGGGCTAGCAGTGTGCACGGTCAGTGGCATGGGTTGGGTCGTTGGGGTAACATTCATAAGCGCGAGCAGGGCCCGCAAGGCTGTGGTGGCTGACCTAATTCTTCGCAAGCGAGCGCAGGCGTCGGCATTGAGCGAAAATGGCGGGCGAATGGGAAATGGGTGCCGGCGGCGAGCGACGGGAGTGGTGGCAGGAAGAGAGCGAAACGCGTTGTTTGTTACGGTGGCTGACCTTGTTTGACATGAGCGGAGCTTGAAAGTGCCGTAAATCTTGCCGCCATCAAATTGCCCGATTTGGGACGTGATCTGAGGCGGAAAGTCAAGAGTGCTTCCTTCCCGCTCCCTTCCTTCCTGCCCCAGCTGTCTCACGTCGTCGCCCGTGTCCATCGCTTTGTCTCCCCACCCCACCCTGCCCGCACCCCCATACTTGCTCTCACCGCATCTCCTCTCTTCTTTCCCCCCTCCCTCGCCCGGCGTCGTATCCGACGCTTCTTCCCTTCCTCCCAGCCGTCTGCGTCGTCAGCCTTGGGGGCCCGCATCTGCGTCCGCCACCTCGCATCTCCTCCCTTCTTCCCGTCCTTTGCGCTCCCTCGCCTCGCCTTGTGTCCCCTCGCCTCTCTGCCCTGTCCTCACGTCCATCCTTGCCCCTTTCCGCTCGTGTCGTGCTTTCATCGTGGCAAAGTGTCGCTCTTTCGCCTTGTGCTGCACGCTCGGCCGACTTGTGCCAATTCCGTCCTGTCCATATGCGGATGTGCGGACGTTGATGATCACGGGCGTTGAGCATAGGCGCGCCGTCAGTTCGGTATCTACGCACGAATGTCCCGTGGACATCGCGCGTCTTCCGCGTTTTTTGCATGCCCCGCGAGTGACGCATTGGCGCTGCTTGTGGTCCATAGAGTCGGATAGTCGGTTTCTACGTACGTAGCGGTGCTAGTCGGCCACTTTCTATTGTCATTCCTCCCGCGCGCACACTATTTGTTATACTGCTGTAGCGGCATGCAATATATTGGTTTAGACGCTCTATTTTTTGTTTGAGGCATCAAGTGATAAGGATGTAACAGCTTCCTGGCGGCTTGACAGCTCTGACAGCGCTCAACGTCCTTGCCTTCGTCCACCATGACCGATCCCCTCAGCATCGTCGCGAACATCCTCCAGCTCATTTTCTGCCGCCAAAGCCAGTATCAGCATGGTCCGGGATATCGCCAATGCCCCGAAAGAACAACGCAATCTCTTCGCGGAAGTCGGAAACCTCGAGCCACTGCTCCAGAGCTTTGAAGACCGCTTGGAGGCTAATCCATCGGTCCATGGGATGCTGGGCCTCAAGGATCCCTTGGCTCAGTTCAAGGATGTGATGGAACATGTGATGGCTAAGTTGCGATCTGCCAATAAACGAAAAAGGTCCGAAATTCCGAAAGCGCTGAGTTGGACATTGTGGAATAGGAGGGAGGCGGAAGAGGATCTCCACAAACTGGAGCGGTTCAAAGCCTTGCTAAATACGTGGCTGGTGTTGGACATTTGGTGTGTAGAATCTCTCTGTGCCTATATACGATACCGTCATTTACTTCGCAACTATTTAGGGACATCGGCCAGCAGCAGCAAAATAATCATGACCGTAAGAGTTCAAGTGTATCCAGCGTGCTCGTTGACTTGACTGTTGGCCTAGAAATATTCAAAGCCGTGACTGACACCGCCGAAGGGCATCATCAAGAACATGATGGTGCGTCACTGGATTAAAATTACACTCCATCCATCGTCTCACTCCGAATGTTGATCTAGATATAGTCAAGGCCATGACTGATGCCACCCAAGAACACCATCAAGAGCATGACGGTGCGTGTTAGACCTGATATTGAATTTATCTAACAGAATGGGTGCTCTGATCTGTAGTTATTCTAAACAAAATCAGAGATGCTGCACAGGATCAGCGGAAGTACGCAGATTGTGAGGTCTCTCACAGTTGCATAAATGGCTAAGCTAACATCAGGTGTAGGGGCAGAAACTGAGCATGCAGCCGCAGAACGAAAGAAGATAATTGACTGGATGTCACTACTTAATTTCTTTCTGCGCCACGACGATATATCTCGTGCTCGGCAGGCAGGAACAGGTCTGTGGTTGCTCAACAACACCCGATTCGAAGATTGGACCTCAAGAACGGGATCAACTTTGTGGTGCTACGGAATGCGTATGTGATTTCCTTCCCATATTTTTCTCATATTAATTCAAAATGAAACTGGGCCAGCTGGGGCCGGGAAAACAGTGCTTTCGTGAGTAATTTGCTGTGACTGAAGATATCCATTCAACCTGTGATAGATCAACCATTGTTGATTATCTCCGGGACAAATTTCCCAGCAATGTTGGGATTGCCTGTGCATACCTGAACCACAAGGAGAAGGTTTTGCAATCTCCTGAAAATATTCTGGCAGGCCTCTGGCGGCAGCTCATATTTGGAAGACCTATTCTCTCCGGGTCTCCAGCACACACACTTTATCATAAACATCATGAAAAGGGCACGAGACCCTCGGTAGAAGAGATGCATGTCTTGCTTTCCTCTGAAGTAGCAGGCTACTCCAAGGTGTATTTTGTCATTGATGCCCTTGATGAATATCCCGAGCTTCAGCGCCACATCTTGCTGAAACACCTGGCAGCACTCAAGCCTAACATCAATTTACTCTTTACTTCACGGCCCCATATCACTCCGGAGATGTTCTTTCCGAATACACCAGCTCTCGAGATCCAGGCAACAGATGAGGATATCTGCCGATATCTTGATGCACAGATACAGAACTCATTTCGGTTGTCAAAGCATGTTCAATCTCATCCAGAGCTACACCAGGAAATTGAGAACCAAATTATCGGCAATGTTGATGGAATGTAAATGCTGCTGTTTATTCATTGATAGATGTTCTAACTGACTCAACAATGTTGAAGGTTCTTGCTTGCCAAGCTCCATATCGACTCTCTCACAACAAGAAACACAGTCAAAGCTGTCCGTGAAGCTCTAAAAAATCTGCCAACTGATTTGGAGCATACCTATAATGAAGCCATGGATCGGATTGAAGCTCAAAGTCAAGATGACAGAAATATTGCCAAAAGAGTTCTCATCTGGATTGCAAATGCAAGGCAGCCACTATCTGTTGCAGAACTCCGGGAAGCTATTGCTATTGAGCCAGGCACAAAAACACTTGATCGAGATGGTCTTCTTGACCCAGATATCTTTCTTTCTGTCTGTGCTGGGTTGGTTGTGATCAACAATGCAGATGGCAGTGTTCGTTTCATCCACTATACCACTCAAGATTATATGGATCGTTTGCAAACCAGTAAATTCCCTTCTGCACAGACAGAAATCACCCGTGGATGTCTCACATACCTCCTGTATGATGACTTCCTGCAGCTGCCGGATTAGACCACAAGCTGGATGCATTGATGCAAGAACATGCACTACTGGATTATTCATTCCGCTATTGTCTGGTTCATGCTACAGGGCAACCTGAACTGATGCTCCAGGATATGATCCTGACATTCTTGGCCCACACCTCCAGATGGCTCCACAGATTCTGGTCATTTATTCAAAGAATCAAGCAGTACCCTCCTTCCCCCTGGAACATTTACTCCAATGATGTGATGCCCCTCTTGATTACTGCACTGTTCAACTTGCAAGAAACAGCAAAATATCTTTTGGCCCACGATACATCTATCCTTGACCAACACAAGGAGGAGTCGCTCATTGGTGCTGGACTAGCTGGTGGCTTGGGAATGGTCCAGCTGCTCCTCGATAGGGGCACTGATGTGAATGCACAAGGTCGATATTATGGGAATGCATTGCAGGCAGCATCACTGGAAGGTCATGAAGCAGTGGTCCAGCTGCTTCTTGATCAGGGCGCCAATGTGAATGCACAGGGTGGGAATTTGGGACTGCATTGCAGGCAACATCAAGAACTGGACATGAAGCAGTTGTCCAGCTGCTCCTCAATAGGGGTGCTGATGTGAATGCAGAGGGTGGATTTTATGGGAATGCACTGCAGGCAGCATCAATAAATGGACATGAAGTGATTGTCCAGCTGCTCCTCAATAAGGGTGCAAGTGTGAATGCACAGGGTGGGTTGTATGGGAATGCATTGCAGGCAGCATCAAGGAATGGACATGAAGCAGTTGTCCAGCTGCTCCTCAATAGGGGTGCTGATGTGAATGCACAGGGGGGGCATTGTGGGAGTGCCTTACAGGCAGCATCTTTTGATGGAAATGTAGCAATTGTCCAGCTGCTCATCACTAGGGGTGCTGATGTGAATGTGCAGGGTGGGTATTATGGGAATGCATTGCAGGCAGCATCATACAAAGGACATGAACCAGTTGTCTGGCTGCTACTTGATAGGGGTGCTGATGTGAATGCCAAGGGTGGGAAATTTGGGAATGCATTGCAGGCAGCATCATTGCATGGAAAGGAAGCAGTGGTCCAGCTGCTCCTCAATAGGGGTGCTGATGTGAATGAACCGGGTGGACAATATGGGACTGCACTGAAGGCAGCATCAGCAGAAGGACACAAAGCAGTTGTCCAGCTGCTTCTTGTGCATGGTGCTTTGCCCAATGAAGACTTTGAAAGTGATGAAGAGGAAGAAGAAAAGTAGTCTATCATTCATATCTAGTTTGAAATAGTTAAACTTCACTCCAAGTGTGGAATTTCAATGAGCCATGGGAAGAAAGTGGATACTGACAGGATACTATACTTTTTCAGATTTCCTGAAGGCTGGAGCCACCAAGGACCGAGATTTTGCGCTCTTTTTTTTTTGAGTAAGACTGGGTGAACAATTGCACCTATTTCCTATCTATCTTTCAGCTCCCAAATGAAGTTGATTTTTGGCTTGAAAAATGAAGCAAAAGAGCTCTGCACTTCAGAAACTCTTCCTGAAAAATTACAACAAACATGCTAGGCCTTTCAAGCCTTTTTTTTTTTTTTGCCTAGGATAGATGTGTAAAACCTCGCAATTTCTGAAAAAGGAAATTGTGCCTTTGACATAAATGTATACCTTGGTACTATGCAGACGGTGTGCGGTTTGATTCATTTTGAAGGGCTGTTCACATGTCAAGGACAATTACAGAGCGGCGGTTGACATCTTTTATTGCCTTGCAGAATTCGGGGAGTCTGAACTAGTAGATGTCAAGATGTAGACTGAGCCTGTCATTGTTGTTTCACAATCGAGTTGAACACATTCCGGAACCAAATCCGCAAAAGAGATTCAAATGAGGGAAGGAGGGACTGAAATCGGCAAGATTAATACTGTTGTCGGCAGTCCGTAAGAGGGCAAGTTGAGAGTGATGAGTGAAGTAATGAAATTTATAAATGCGGCACAAATATGTCCAGAGGTCTCCAGGAAGGAGATGATGTTTGAACTTTGTGCGGCTGCTCATAAGGCTTTTCCCAGTAGCATCCGTCTTTAGAATTTGTTTAGAATGTACTTTTGGGGGTACTTGCTTCCCTGAAATGGACCTATGATTCAGAGCTGTCAATCTTATCTTATCTTATCTTATCTCAACGAACCGTGGCAGGCACCTATGTCTCGGAGCAGGCTGGAGGTACTCCTTCATAGATGGGTCTCGAACTGGACATAGGATGCCGTGGTCTGACTGTCCCCTTTAGTATTTACGCACCGTCAAGTTTCAACTCTGAGTCAGGCATTCAACATCTGTGATAATACAATCCCCCATCATCTCTTCTACACCCCCGATTCTCCGGATTCCACATCCATCATTCCACTCCTGAGAACAAATGTACCGAGGATTAATATAATAATATTCGAATAATCCCTTTCTCCGGTCTGGTTAGAAAATTATCCGTCAGTTGTCTGCTTCGACCTGTTGACCACATAGAACTTGGACCATTCATCCAAAATTGCAGATCAGAAGGAGAATTTGGCAGCTAGCTCCGGTGATACTTGAAAGGAAATGAGGTAGAGAACAATTGAAGGAACCCAGCTAATAGAGAATACAGGGAACGGCTCTGCGATACTTTCCTGTATGCATGGGCCACAGCCACCTCAGCCATTTAAAAACCCGCAAAACAGATTCCCGGTGCGACTTAAAATGTGGCAGATAGGGTGCACCGGACGATGTGATCTTCAAAAATTAAATGCTTCTTCAAAAATTAGATGATTTCTGGAGCATCAAATAGAATAACGCTAATAGCTAGGGACCACCGGCGAGATTTGGTGATTCGGAAAGGAACTGAGTGCATACCTATGTACTCAGTTTTGTCTGCATCGCATAATTGGCCTGAGCGAGTAAATAGATCCTTAACGAAGAAATATCGCGCACGGAAAGGATGAAGTGGCTCGACTCCGGTTCCCCGGAGTATGCAGGAAATTATATAGTATGTAGGATTCCTGGCCCAACATTAACAGTGGGAAATCAATAATGCGGGACTCTAAGCATACCCTTTTAAAAAATGGTACATCCCCTCGGGCTCATCCATCGATACCAGAATAATGGAATATGCTTGAGGTTCTCATCGACGGATGTCGCGCCTGACGCGAGTTTTCGCGGCATATCTGGCGTTGTCTAAAACTTTCAAGTTGGCGGGATACCACCCTTGGCAATGAACAAAATCAACGCGTCGTCTGAGAAGTGACTATTAATATTAATATGAGGCTCGTCCGGAGTTCGCAGGTGGCGGGCGTCCGTTGAAGAACTTGGTGAACTTCAAGTGGGAGGCGGTCTACGTTGCCCCACGTGAGGGCAACGCCCCCCGAGGAGTCAATGATGGGCGACAGCCCACACCGTCTGTGACCATGCAGATGGGTGCGAGTAATCGCACCCAAGCGCAGAACGCGCAGAGGCAGAACCCGCCTCGGGCCGAACATAGCCCTTTCCTGAATGGAACGGGTACGGGCGACCGTACCCAAGCGCCGAACGCGCAGAGGCAGAACCCGCCTCAGGCTGACCAGAGCCCCTTCCTGAACCCGATGAACGCAACGAATGCGAGCCAACATGAACCCGATGGCCCTGGTGGAACACCACCGCCTCCACAACCGAACCCTGAACCGCCACCGAACGACCGATTATTTGACGGCGACGATCAGAATGGCAATGCTCCAGAAGAAGATGATGAGAACCCACCTGCACCTGAAAACAATAACAACGACGAGGATGACGATGACGATGACAACGGTGAAGAGGATATTCCTGTTTATGGACCAGCGCCGGACCCACGAGGGAACCCAATGAGAACGTACCCGGGCCCCGCACGCCCGGACAATGGCAATGGAGATAAGCTGACCAAGGCCTCGATACGAATTGGCGGCCTGAACATCCGAGGAATGGGGAACATAAACCCCTGGCATCCGGACAACAAATGGTACCATGTAAATCAGCTCATGCGTGAAGGAAAATTTGGGGTTATGATAGTAGGGGAGGCTCACCTGGATGACGAGCGTTGCCAGAATATCCTGAACCTATTCGGCAGACGTCTGCACATAGAATTCACTCAAGACCCAAGCTCAGCCAACAAGAGGGGTGTCGCGTTCGTCCTAAATAAAGACCTAATCAAGACCGACAACATTCGGCAGACCGTAATAGTTCCTGGGAGAGCCATCCTACTCGAAATGGATTGGCACGGCGAAGACCCTTTGTGCATGCTAGGAGTATACGCACCCAATGCTCCGGGAAAGAACGCTAGGTTCTGGAGGAAAATCCACCACTTCTTTGTCACGAATCCAGACGCCGCGAGACCGGACATCATGGGAGGAGATACAAATATCGTGGAGGACCCGCTGGACCGACTACCGGCAAGAAAAGACGCAGACGCGCCAGTGATGGCGCTCGATGACTTAAAAAGTTACCTTCAGCTTTGCGACGGATGGAGGGAGACATACCCAACAACACGTGCCTACACATATCACCAAGCAGCTACTGGTGTACAGTCCAGACTAGACCGGTTCTATATCAAGCGCAGTCAATTTGACCAGGCATACGAGTGGAAAATTGAGACACCTGGAATAAATACCGATCATAGGTTAATATCCGTAAAACTCACATCCGAAGAAGCCCCGACTATAGGGCACGGCAGATGGGTATGGCCGGCGCACATACTCAAAGATAAAACTCTGACTAAGTACATCCACGTCCGCGGCATGAAACTCCAATCGGACCTCGAGGAAGTTGAAAGAGCGGCCGTAAGAGATCCGCATCACAATATACAGACAATCTGGCGAGATTTTAAGAACGACATCTGTGCGGAAGCGCGGGAAAGATCCAAGATTGTGGTACCAGGACTGTTGAAAGACATTGCTGAACTCGAGCTGAAATTGAAGGTGATAGTGAACGACCAGACAGTCTCGCAAGAAGAGCGCGTACTATCGGGAGCGGTAATCACCGAGAAGCTGGCCAAACTGCAAATGAGACGCCACAGTAACTCAAGGATGAGTGCCCAAGTCAAGAACAGGCTTGAAGGGGAGATAATAGGACGCTACTGGTCGTCCATAAACAAATCAAAGAAACCACGAGAGTTGATCAGCAGGCTGAAGAAATCTCCCCCGGAAGCGGAGGTGGTAGAATATGAAAAGAACTCCAAGAAGATGGCCACAATGGCAATGAAGTACCACGACAAGATCCAGAGTGACCGCAGAGAGACTTCCCCAGATATAAGAGACCACACTATTGATGTTGTACTCGCGCGTACGGCACGCAAAGTGACCCCAGAACAAGAAGCAGACTTGAGTGCGAAACTGAGCATCGAAGACGTGAAAAATGCACTCAAGCTATCGGCGAACAACAAAGCACCAGGCCTGAATGGAATAAACTATGAGGTTTGGAAAATCCTCGACTCCCGGTACCAGACGAACGTATCCCAGGAGAAACCCGCGTTCGACATCCTGGGCACGCTGCATAAAGTCTTCAACGACATCGAAACAAACGGAATGGTCCAGGATACAGGTTTCTCGAAGAGCTGGATGTGCCCGTTGTATAAGAAGAATGACAAAGCTGATATCGCAAACTACCGACCAATATCGCTCCTGAATACAGACTACAAAATCTTTACAAAAGCCCTAACTATAAAGCTGGCGAGGATAGCTCCAGACCTATTACACAAGAACCAGGCCGGTTTTGTGCCAGGACGGCACATATACGACCAAATTTGGTTGACCAAGCGTATAATTGAACTGGCGGAGGCAACGGAGCAAAACGGGGTCATTGTGGCTCTGGACCAGGAGAAAGCTTATGATAAGATTGAGCATGACTACCTCTGGAGAGCTCTCAAAAGCTACGGAATACCAGATGAATTTATTAACACCGTGAAAGCTCTCTACAGTGATGCATACACACTAGTTGCGATAAACGGAGAATTTAGCGAGAGACCCTTCAAAGTCACCCGAGGGGTTCGCCAAGGCGACCCGTTATCATGCTTGCTCTTTGACCTCGCCATCGAACCCCTTGCAGAGTCGCTCCGACAATCCGATTTGAAAGGATATTCCGTACGTGACGTACAGGAAAAACTAATAGCGACGCTATTCGCCGACGACACCCTCGTATACTTGTCGTCAGAAGACGACTTTGGAAGTCTGGTGGAAATCCTGGATGAATGGTGCATTGCGTCAGGCGCGAAGTTCAACATAGCGAAAACAGAAATGATACCAATCGGGTCCCTGGAATACAGGGACCGTGTGCGAGCATCCCGTTTCGTCAATGGAATTGATGGCACTAACATCCCAGACCACATTAAAATAGCTGCGGAAGGCGAACCGATAAGAACACTAGGAGCCTGGGTCGGGAACGGTGTACACCAGGTCGATACATGGTCACGAACCTTAGAGAAAGTTGACGCGGCCTTAGACCAATGGGAGATGGGACACCCCACCATGGAAGGTAGACGCCTAATCATCCTGATGGTAGTCGGAGGCATGACACAATACCTCGCGAAAGTACAAGGAATGCCGACTGAAGTTGAAGCGAAACTTGAGAAACGTATCCGGAAATTCCTATGGGGCGAGAAGACCAACGTGACTATTAACAAGGAGACGGTATATGCACCAATAGATATGGGCGGGCGTAATCTCCTAGACATCGTGGCGAGAAACGAAGCGATCACCGTTACATGGCTCAAATCCTACCTAAGTTTTGGTGATGATCGGCCCCTCTGGGCGTTCGTGGCCGACGAAATACTGGCCTTGAAGGTACCAATAGCAGACCTGACGGTGGACAAAGGCATGCGAAGAAACATGTACCTGCAAAAATGGCGGACTAATCTTAGCGAACTAAAAAAAGACTCAAAAGACTTGGCGAACCTCATCAAAGTGGCCCAAAAACATGAGTTGCGTATGGACGGCATCGCCATATCAAGACAAATCCAAAGAGACATGCCTATCTGGTATCACATCAAATCCACGGCAAGATCGAGGGGCATATACAGCAGCGGGGAACAGGTAGAATGCCTAAAAGAGAACCACGGAGTAAGGACCGTGGGCGACGCCGAGGTTCTCGCGAACTGCCTAGCTTGGAGAAGACATAGATCGAGACGAAACTGCGCCTGCCCTGCATGTGCAACGGTGAGACGGATCTGTCCAGCGTGTAAGAATCCGCACAAATGCTTCATAAAAGCGCAGCACCTACTACAGACACTCCAACAGAAATGGAACCCCCTAGAGCCACAGCCAGAAGTCTACGAAGAAGAACAGGACAACGTGCAGGAGAACCCGAATCCGGCAGTAATGTTCAACCCCAATGTCACCACAAAAGGAACCATTGCAGATACATTCCGCATATTCACAGAGGGGCTACGGGGAGGGACGAAAGCACCAGATACCAGACAGGAGCCAGAGCCGGATGAAGAAGTGATCATTGTATACACAGACGGATCCGCAGTACACAACGGGAGAGCTGACGTTAAGGCGGGAGCAGGCATACACTATGGAACAGGGGACACAAGGAACAAGTCAATCCGGATCCCGGATGAACTCGCGCCGTCCAACCAGGTCGGCGAAGTGGTAGCCGTGAAAGAGGCGACAGAATCTAATCCCAAGGATGTTAGTCTACACATAAAGAGTGACTCAAAGTCCACCATAGACGGACTAACGAAGAACTTACAAAAATGGGAGGACCAGGGCTTCTCCGGCATTGCAAACGGCCCGCTCATAAGAGCCACAGTAGCAAAGATGCGGGAGAGGAAGGCACCCACAAGCCTTGAATGGATCAAGGCCCACTCCGGCATAACCGGCAACGACAATGCAGATAAACTGGCAAAGGAAGGATGCGAAAAAGCGATGGCTGACCTGGTAGACACCCAAATACGACCCGACCTCATCCTACCGGGAGCAAAGCTGCAGTGCATGACGCAGTCCCTAGCATACAAAATAATCAGGCAGAGGAAAATGGAAGGCATGATGTACCAAGACGCACTAGACAGAACAGCCACGGCCATAAATATGGAGTTCGCGCAGGCGGCAGCAACGACAGAAGACGGAGAATGCCCGTCCACAAGCCAGGTTTGGCAATCCACGAGGAGCAAGGACTTCTCCAGGAGCGCGCGCTTCTTCTTCTGGATGTTAATCCACGACGGGTACAAAGTCGGGAGGCACTGGGAGCGGATCGAAGGCTTTGAAGAAAGAGGCGAATGTCAGCACTGCGGAGTCACCGAGTCAATGACACACATCCTCACGCAGTGCGACGAACCAGGCCAGCGCCAAGTCTGGGAACTAGCGAGTGAGGTATGGAACAAAAAAACCATGAAGGAACTTAAGCCGACCTTGGGGGAGATAGCGGCCTGCGGCCTGATCAAGCGGGGCAAAAGCGCTGGTAGAACCGATAGAGGAACAACGCGGCTTTTTCGGATAGTCGTTGCGGAATCGGCACACCTGATATGGCGCCTAAGGAACGAACGCGTTATTCAAGGCAAAGGGAGCAAATCCGAGGCGGAAATCAAGAATAGATGGAGAAGAGCTATTAATAACCGAATTGCATTGGACCGCCTAATGACTAACAAAAATAAATATGGCTCGAGAGCTATAGCCAAGTCGCTGGTGATTAATACCTGGAGCGATACGCTAGAAAATGAAGACAGACTCCCTGATGACTGGACCAGGGAGACCGGAGTTTTAGTGGGTATCGGTTAACAGATAATGATGGACTAGTTATGCTGGTCCTGAATCTGTAAATCGAAGCCCCACACGCAGCATCGCGGTAAATACCGGATGCTAGTGCGCATGCGCATTTCTTCGGGGTGGTGTTCTGTCGGCGAGGTTTCAATCCCTTGCCATTTTTAACGGGCGGAGGGGAACGACTTGGTCGGCTCGGATGATCCTCACGGTGACGAGAAGCCAGCTGCCTGAGAGCTGCTTTTCTCAAAGCTAATAAACGTTCCACAAAAAAAAAAAAAAAAAAAAAAAAACTTCAAGTGGGATGAAAGGACTTACATAGTGAGCTGTGCTTGGAAACTGTGCTTGAAGCGCATGATAGGAGTTGATCCCGCACTTAAACCAGAGCGTACTTTTTGAGTTCCAAAGCAGGTAAGTACGTACGAGTTGAACCGAAAATTCGGGCTGCCTGCTGTTGCTGGACGTGAGCGGTGCGGAATCAGTGCTTTGACTGGTAGATTTTTAGTGTGCCAATGAACAAGCCGTCAGATGTAATGCGTCGGACACGAAACACTCTCTGCTCGCAACTTGGGATCCGACTCCGCTAGGCAGAAGAGGCGCTGGGTTAAGGGGTGCGCGGCTTGCGTGAGCGAGGTAATAGGTAGCTGCGATGTGCTTTGGCGTCGATCGGAGCGTGTTAGGTATTCATTTGGGTTAACTTCAGTTTTTGAGCGGGCCCATAGGCACAGAAGGTGTCGTTGGCGGAGTGCCGGATCTGAGACCCATTTCGCGGCGAAGACAGTAAGAAACAAGTAAGGCTCCAGGAAAGCCGCAAAATGAACCATTTTAAGGCGCCGCGCGTAGAATTTTGACCAGATTCAAGTTTGAACCAGATTAATATTGTTGGAAGGGTTTCTTCAAGGTTTCTTACGGCGGACAAATCCTGAACATATCCGTACAGTGGGCCACAAACCATCGGAACCTTTGGGTGAAGTATGCAGAGTAAATGCGCCACCGGAGATTTCCCAGGAGACACTTGAGGTCTTGAGACGTGGTGGTGGCGAGGAATCAACGGCTTCCGGCCCGCCTCGTCACACTTTCCCGCCTCCCGCCACGATGATGTCTACTCGCGCGCTGGGGCTAGGCTCGCCACTGCGCAAGTCACTCTCCTCTCCTGCTCTGAGTACTGCCACTCACACCAATTTTTCGATATTTACTTACCAACGCCCGCAGCACGCAGCACTCTCATCCGCTCCACATTCGCAAAACGGTTTGTTCTACCTACTCTGGCCGTTGGCGTCAAGGACTTGGATTTATTCGCATAAAAAATAGGACGGTGCAAACCGAATCGTCCCCGCGTCTGCGTCGGCTGAGATCCTGAACAAGCAGCGCTTCCTGCGCCCCGTCGAGCAGCAGCTCGATCTACCAGCCGCAACTCACCTGGATCGCCTCCATCGTGAACCGCGCGACCGGCGGCGCGCCCAGTGCCCGCGCGCTGGTCAACAGCTCGTCCGCCCGCGTAGCTGCGTGGGTGTGCGACACCAGTAGCGGGCGGCCGAGGAAGCCCCGCGCGCCTTTTCTATGGCTCATCTGCTCCCACCCTGCATCTCCGCCCTCGGTTCTCCCGTCTTCCTTCCCTTCCCTCCTCCGCTCTGCCCCCACCCTCGTCCGCCATCGTCGTCGACGCTACGTCCATCTTCCCTTGACGCCTCGCCCATCGTCCCTTCCACTCGCCTTCCCTCTCTTACACCACGCGTCGCGAGCCCGCCCCACTACCCATACATTCCCTTTGTCTTCACTCCGCCCGCCCATCTGTCGCTGCGTCCCGCGCATCTACACACTGTTCGCCCTTTCTTTCATCCCCACCTACCCGCCGTGTTGCCGCGCCGCCCCATCTTCCCTCCACATGCCCCACGCCACGCGCCCCATCCCTTCACTCGCCATTCATTTCGCATCACACGCGCCTCGCCCGTCATCTCTTCCTCGTACCTTCCCTCCCTCCCTCCGCCTGTGCCTCCTGTTTTCGTCCCCTCCCTTCTCGTTCTCTACCCCGCACGCTCGTTCCCCACCCGCTGTTCTTCATCCCCATTCACCCGTCATGTGCGCGCGCCGCCCCATCTTTCCTCCCTCCCATCCCGTACACCTCACGTTACGCCCCGCTTTTCTTCACCGCCTCCGTTCCCCCTCATCCTCACTTTCTCATTTCATATCACACGCACCTCTCGCGTCTTCTCTCCGTTCCTTTCTTCTTCTCGTCGTCCCTCCACTTCCTCAGCTGTCCATTACTTTTCTTTCTTGACTCGCCTCCCCCCCCCCCCCACCCTTCTCCTACCCAATCCGCCATTCGCCTCGCCTCGTCCGCTCCCTCGCTTTTCCCTTCCCCGTCCGTCCATCGACTCCCAACCTCCCTTTCCCTGCTCCCCTCCTTCTCGACGGTGGCGCGCGTGTTCCTCTCCCCGTCTATCCACTCCGTTCCCTTCCCTTCTTGGCCCCTCCATCCACCGCGTCGTCGGCTTCGGCTTCGCGGCGCGCGCTCGTCTCGGCCGTTCCTCCCTATCCATCCATCCATCCACTCCCTCTTCTTCCTTCTTTCCTCCCTCTCTGCACTTCCTGTGGGCGTCGCGCATCTCCGTCGTTTTTACGTACCCGCGGGCGGTTCGCGCCCGCGCTACTTGTATTTCTGTTGGCGCACAGCGGCGCGAGGACGTCGTAGACTGTGGGCGTGGGGGTTGAACGTAGGCACGCCGTCATGCGGGAGGCCTGTCAGCCACATACAGCCCTTCGTGACTTTCTCAGGAGGAGTCAGCCACGCACATGTGCATGCATTTGCCCTTCGGCCTCGCTCGCGTTTATTCCTTCTTTGCCTCTTTCACGATTGGCACTATATTACTTCGTCTTTTCACTGCGTTACTCCCTCCTTGAGTCCTTCTTCCTTCTCTCATTTCGTTCTGTTACTTCCCGTATCGCATCGCCGACCTTTTTTGCTTTCTCTTCACAGTCATGTCGCTGAAGGGCGTGTACCAGACGGGGTACGCCGTGCTCACGGGGACGGCGGTGGTGACGGGTGTGTTGGTCGTTATGTGACGTAGGCTTCGTTTGTTTTGTCCGTCGCATCCCACCACCTCGTCACAACCTACCCTCCATTTCCTCGTCCGCGCCTCTCGCGTGTCTCGCGTGCGGGGACTGGATGTCGAGATGCATAGCCTCATAGGAGAGCGTCGTGGCGGTGGCGGCGCCCTATCGGCGGACTCGCTGTGTATCGGCCACGTACGTCTTTTGAATCCGGTGCGCTTGTGATGTCGGGGGCTGGGGCTGTGAGACTCCCATGGACGGATGGCTCAATGGATGCGAGACTCGCGATTGGAGTCGCAGATTCGTTGTGTATTGCCCATGCACGTCTTTCGGAATCGAGGTGGGCGATGTGCTCCTTATGCCGGGGGCTCATGCCTCGGCGGCACCAGCGTTGATTAGAGCGTCGTCGTCTCCGCTCTATCCCCCGCCGCCGTCAAGAGTCCCCGTTTTGAGTACGGTGAGTCCTTACCCTTCTCGTGCACACGCGAGTTCTTACGGCTTTTTTTTTTGTGTGATTACCAGGCTTCTGCTCCTTCCTGTGCGATGCGCCCCTGAAGGTCTCGTTCGGACAGCGGGGTAGCTCGGACTGGGCCGTCGCCGCCGAGCACGTCGGAGGCTGGAGGGCCGAGGCTGAGGCACAAATATGTCCAGTGGTCTCTCAGCGGGATCTCGCTTGTGGGGCTGTCCTGGGCTGTCTATATTTTCTTAGTAGCCATCCATCTGTCTTTAGAATGGCCTTTTTGGGGTACTTACTTCCCCGAAATATAATCTATGATTCAGAGCTGTCAATCTTATCTTATCTTATCTCAACGAACCGTGACGGCGCCTATGTCTAAGAGCAGGCTGGAGGTACTCCTTCACACATCGCTCTCGAACTGGACATAGGATGCCGTGGTGTGAGTGGCCAGTTTATTAAGCACTGTCAACTCGGGCATTCCACACCACATTCCCTATTATCCCTTCTACACCCCCGATTCTGCATCCACCATTCCACTCCTGAGCTCAAATGCACGAAGGATTGATATTTGAACAAAAACTCCGGGTTCCCAACAATTCCTTTCCCTGCTTTGATTAGTTTACAGTTTACAAATTACAGACAGTTTACAATTTAAAAATCATCCACTTTATTTGCTTCAACTTGGAACTGTCCTCTGAATTCATAATTACAGAAAAACGTAGGAAAACTTGACAGCTGGCCCCGGTGATATTGAAAGAAACCAGATAGATAATACTATTACTGTGACCGGCTCTGCGATACTTTTCTCCATGGACCATGAGAGGTTCGGCCATTTAGTAAAGCCCTCAATACAGTTTCCCTCGACTTTAAATTGCAGCGGACAGAGTGCACCTTGCCCTGAGTACGGACGATGTGGTTCATAGCGATGTTCTTCAACATTAAACACTTTCTCGGGCATCGGAGGAAAAAGAAATTCACACCATTGGCCTGGGAATGCCTGGGGCAGGAAACTGGGGATATGGGTAGATTCGGAATGAATTGAGCGCATACTCGTACTGTGTGCTCATCACCTGAGAGAGTAAATAAATTGAATAGCTTGATTGGTGTATCGCGCAGGGAAAGGATGGTGTGTCCCGACTCCGGTTCCCATTGACATGTAGTATGTAGGAAATCAGCGCGAGACTCTGGCGAGCACACATGTAAAGAGGTCATACATTAGGGTCCGGTGACAGTTAGTGTCAACTGTCAGTAACTGTCAGGATGACTGTCAGAATCTGACTGACAGTTAATTATTTTTGCGTGGTCGAATCTGACAGTTGACAGTTCAAAACCAAAATTTCTTTGCTCTTCACATTCCTAACCCAAAGTTCAACTATTTATCACAGAGGGAACCAGAAGGCGGAGAATCTACTCGACATGATCTTGGTCGGGCAATGGTATACATATCACGCGGAGGTGCGTCAATTAATATTCACATTCCTAACCCAAAGTTCAACTATTTATCACAGGGTGTAAAAGTGCGATGTCCTCACCGGAATCCAACCGTGGCTTTCCGACGCCTAAACCCCGAGCTCTTGGAGAAGGTGAAACACAAAGCCGCCGACCATTCCAACAGCAACAGTGAAACCGACTCAGACTCCGACAAGGAGTCCGACTCTCCCACTGTCGTCGCAGAATCTGTTCCCTCGAATACCGTCGTCTCCACTCCTGCCGTGGGAGAGGAGCCATCGGACAGTGAGGACGATGAGGCTGACAGAATCCGTCGCAGGTATCATCGTAAAAAGCAGGCGGCAAAGACGAAAGGGAAAAAGAAAGTATTTCCGCTCACACGACATTTATTACTGATCCAGACATCAACCTGCGCTCAGCTGGACTCAAGGAGCTTCTCAGTGATGAGCTGTCTGCACCGAAAACCCGCGCTGCAGTGGTGATTGGCGTTGGTGCGTCCAGTTCGGACAACCAAGACCTCTGGGAAGGCTGGTAACTTTGCGTAGTAGTCCTGTACGCCGAGCTCGCAATTGTCAGAACTGTCAACTGTCAGAACTGACAGTCAGCCTGACTGTCAGCCTGACAATTAATTATTTTCTCCAAACGCTAACTGTCACCGGACCCTATCATACATACTGCGGGCTCTTCCTTCGATGCCGGAATACTGTAATAAGATGGCGCTGGACTTCTCGTCGACGGATGACGCACTGGGCTATCGCGGCGTACCTGCCAGATGCGGGTTATCGTGGCATACCTGACGCGGTCCATAACTCCACTGCATACCCGATGAACAAAACCAACGTGTGGTCTAAGAGGCGGATAAAATTGAAACTTGGGGCTTGTCCGAAGCGGGTTGAACGTGCTCGTAGGTGACCCAGGCTGGCGACAGAACAGTAAATGAATAGGACAATTCTGAAAAAGAATTTCGCCGACTAGAACCCCTGAAAAGGGTAGAACATCAAGACATCAATGTAGAGAGGGTCACCCCGTTAACGGTTAAACGCATTACGCGAAGATTACGCTGAAAAATTTCAATGAAGGGGTGAATCATTCGGCTTTTTTGGCTGCAGGAGTAGTTTGCTTGCGGTGGGTGGAGATTTTTCGGTGCGCCAGTTGAGATCCGGGCAGCCAGAATTCCTGGCAAGTACCTGATATTAATTGCAAGTCAGAACTGGGTCTGCCAGAAGTGGACACCGTACACATGGACCACTGGCCCACGGCACCCAAATATTCCACAAAAGCATTGTTCCCACCGTGGCAAGAAATATCGATGTTAATGATTCAAGGCTTCGTACTCCCCTTGTGAGGCACTCGGCTACGGCATTCGGCGTGAACAACTTAATTATTATTTCCAGGTCCCAGGCAGGTGCGAAGGATCCCTGGGCGAAAATACTGCGGTTGAGCAACCGGTCGACACCATTCATCAGAGTCGATGGCGAAGACAGCGAGGGGGTATCACTGGGGGAAAGTGCCATGACCGTGGGTTCATGGCGTAGGACCGACACTTGCCATGGCATTTGCCATGGCATTGCACAAATGATCAAAAGCCCTTTGTTCTATTGGCAGCGTGAGAGGTTAGCATGTCTTCCGGGATAATTCTATTTGGAAACCCGGTTTCCGGGAGGAACCCCTCCAAATGGGGTCTCCATCACCGATGCCGGAGAGCCCTTCCGCAAAACCCCTCGTTTCGATGCATTCCGAGACTTAAAATAATCAAGACGGTGTTTAACCTCTTGTAACCGTGTATAAGTTTTCAGGGAATATATTTGTATGGAATGGGCAACAGGAAACTGACCAATGCAATTTGAATCATAAAGCCGAAAATTTGCGTCTGAAGCATATATCATATCAAGGATATTTCTTATAGTGTCAGGCAACATTTATTGGATTCTCCTCTATGAAATAGAATAGGTCCCAGACTATTCCAATCCATTGGGTGAGTATAGTGAACGTGCCGAGGTATGTTGAGCTTGTTTTGATCCCATCAAACATATGTTCGCTGTGTTTTCTCACCATAACAGGCATTCAGTGGCAGGCAGAAACATTGAAAGAGGATTTATACTTTACTTATAGGGATTGCAATTTTTTTCAGCTCGAAGGATGGTATATAAAAGGAGCTTTCTTAATTATAAAGTACGGCAGCTTCACCGGGAGTTCGGCGGCAGCATTGCCTAATTTGGAGGAGTATCTTGGAAACCGGGTTTCCAAATAGAATTATCCTGTCTTCCGTGGGACGGGGGGAGGAATATTTCAATATATTATGACCACAAAAGTCCGAGCTCTCAAGTCCTATTTGGCAATGCTTGCTCATTTACAACAATGAACATCTGATTTAGTTTCTCGTTCGTGCACATTACTCAATATATATTGGTTCACCTAACCACCTTGGCTCCGACTTAATCCTCTGTCTTCCTGATTCCCTTTCTGTTACAAACCCATCCTCCAGTCCAGTCTCTTCTCAGTCAGAGAGTACCATACATGGCCTTGGTTCAGACTCAGGCTCATGCGTGTCCACACTTGCCTTTTCCCTGCCCAAAGCTGGTACGGCGCAAGTTCTCCACACATTTGCACCCAAGATTCACCAGTTCAAGTACCTGTTCCTGGAAAATTCTCTGCCCACTCCGCAGGATGAAAGTGTGAACATGCTAAGTGTAATAGAAAATTTATCACCACATATCTTCAGGTTCGTTCAGAAATACATCCAGCTTGGTTGAAAATACAGGGAAACATCAGCTTCTTCAATGCCTTGCATGTAGCTTATCAGTCATGGAGCAAACTGAATATTGTCAACTGTGAATACACTACTAAAGAAAATTGGCACCCGCCATTGGCATCGGCCAAAACTTCTCATGACAAAAATAGAACAAAGACATGATTCTGATCGTTGCACAACGCCATGGCAAATGCCATGGCAAGTGTCGGTCCTATGCCATGAACCCACGGTCATGGCACTTGCCCCCAGTGTATGTAGAGCTCCAGGTAGAGCGAACCATTTTTTTGAGGGGCCGCCCGTGGATTTTGCACCAGATTAGAGTCGTTTGGAGGGCTTCTTCCGGCGAACAAATCTTGAGCATATCCGTACGGTGATGAGTACACAAATCATCGGAGTCTTTGGGTGAAGTAGATAGAGTAAGTACATGCGCCACCAGCGATTTTCTCAGGCCAGGACTGTCGACTCCAGGAGATCCGTATATTTCAAAGCCATGCTTGAGGCCTAGGTCTTGAGACGCTGTGGTATGTAAGGAGCAAGCGAGGACTCGAGAATCAACTGCTTCAGCGGCTTCCGGCCCGCCTCCGTCACACTTTTGTCACAATTCCCCGCTCTTACCCCAGACTCGAGCGTTTGGGCAAGGCTCGCAAGACGCTCTACTCTCCTGCTGTGGTTACTCCTTGTCAACAAATATCCATACATCTGCTCACCGATGCACGCAGCGCAGCACCTCAGTTTTCTTCGTCTTTTTTTTTGCGGCTATTCTCTTCTGGCGGCGTACCGTCCTCCTTCTGCCATTCGGGAGGTGTACTCGCTGTCGTAGCTGTGCAGATGCGAGCTTCGCGCGCCTTTTTGCATGGCGGTGTGGACTCGCCCTTCTTCCTTCTTATCCTTTGAGCTCGTCTTTCGTCTTCCCCCCGGCCTGCTTTTCTATGCTCTCGCAACCTCTCCCTTACCGTGCTTTCCCTGTCCCCCACACCCGAAAACCCCACCCATACATTCCTTCGTCCGTCCCATCCGCTTGTCATCCGTGTCGCTGTGTCCTCCCCCTCCCCCATCCATCCTTCTTCACGTCATCCATCCATCCAACCCTTCACTCCCACCGCGGGTCCTCCCTCCTCCTCTGGCTGTCGACCGCCATGTGCCGTGCTACATGCGCCCCCCCAATTCCGTCGACCGCGCGTCGTCGGCTTCGGCTCCAGGGGCGTCGGTGGCGGCAGCCATTTTCAGCCTCTCACCTCGCCTTGCATCCCCACCCACCTCCTCGGCCGTTCTCGTTGTCCGCCCATCTCCTTTCCCCTCCCCTCGCTCGTCATCGGTCCCTTCGTCACTTCTCTCTCACCCTCCCTTCGCATCCTCCCTTCCCGCGTCCGCCACCTCGTATCTCCTCCCACCACCTCGCCACATCTCCCCCTTCATCACATCCCTTCCATCTCCTCCCTTACATTGCGTCCCCGCGGCCCCCTCACTCATCGTCACTTCTCCCACCATCCCATTGCACCCTTCCCTTCCCTTCCCTTCCCAGCCCCTTCCCTCCTCCCAGTCGACGCGCTTCGTCGCCTGCGTCCGCCACCTGGCCTCTCCCCCACCCACCCGCTCCCTGCTCGTCCCGTACCTCTTCTCTCGCGCCGTGGCGACGGTTCGAGCCGGGCAGGTATTTCTTTTTTGTTTTTAGGCCCATAGGCCATTATGTTATATATGGTGCAGCTATAACTCGCTTTGATCGGGTGTGATATGGTGTCACATGGCCCTACGCCATCACGGCCGTAGAATTCGTCAATCAACGCCGGCAGCACTACCGAGGCTACACTCTACTTCCGCAGGCAAGCTTCAACGATGCATCAGGACAGTCTACATCATCGCCACTGCCGTGTCAACCCATCTACCGTGTGCAAATGAAGCAACATAGCAACTGCCGTGCTACTGACGTCTCTTCAACGGGCTATTGACGTTACAGCTACCACCAGTTTCCACCACCAAAGCGTCTTTTCTACCGCGTCATTCAGTGGGTGAGCGTGTTTTATTCAACTCGCCGGATACACCGTGGCACTATATTTAGTAGCTTCAATACACACTTTCTACTGGCAACATATTGATGAGATGTAAAGATGACTGTCTCGGACACGGTACAACATGTATTCATTGAGTGGACAAGCCACAAGTTGTCTCAGACAAAGTACTTTCAAATATGTCAAGCTCTTTGACGGCTCCTTTACGCATAGTGACATCCTGGAATATCATTTAATGCAGGTGTGCCCCATGCACTGTCGGCTCTTATTCCGAAGTCTGACCCCAGGCGTGTGGCATATGGTGCAAGACATTGCTGGTGGTACAAAATCACTGGTGGCACGACAGTAGGACGGATCACGATCGGGTATGTGTAAGTGGGGCTATCGGGCGGAGGCGCAGCAACGGTGAATGATGCGTAACAACATTGCAGTCGACGTATTGGTATTGGTCCCGCCGCAGGCACGTCTATATCCCCGGCTCGACTAGTTCGGGGCCACGAGCAGTGAACGTCGTGCAGTGGATCCCGTGCCAAACTGTCTGGGTGCTTTAGCGGAGTGGGCGCATGTGTATCTGGGTTAAACACCGAGCACTCCAGGGAGCTGAGAAGGCGGCATTGAATGAGAATGCTTTGCAGCCCGTGCCACCCTTGAAGGTTCGTTTCAAGGCCTCCACTCCATCTCCCAAGTCCAGAGAACAGGACAAGGGAGCAAAGTTTCAAATGTATCGCAATTGCTAAATTTGCACCAGTCTGTAATAAAAAATAAAATAAAAACAGATAAAAATCTGAAAATCTCAGACCCGAATTAAATTGAATGGCTTACCTTCTCCTCATATGCATATAAAATGCTACCAATGGATCAGAGGAAAATGTAATACCACCCCCACTACTGATAATTATTTTCGTTTTTTCTCCCTTGAGTAAACTATCTCACACAGTGTGCAATGTGTTTAGGCCATCTGCAATTTATTGCTGACTGCAAACCTTCAAAAAAAACTACAGATCCGCTGCCTCTCGAGTTTTATTCAGTCCATTTATCACTCACTCCAGATCTTCTGGCATGATCACAAAATAGACATGCTGCTCATACCCCTATCTCAAATGCATAAATATGAAGCACACTGTTGAGTTTGGTGGTTTGAGGCTGCATCAGTGACAACTTGCAGGGAATGGTAGTTAATTTGCCTTCACATACTTAATCACCATTGATGTGGATAAAATAAATAAATAGTGAGGCTACATACAGGACAAAAGGCTATAATCTGGACATGGCATGCTGTGCACACCAAGAACAGGTAGGTATGTATTTGTCCAAATATGGGTGGAGCTGTGGAAAGTTGAAGAGAAAGAACAATAAGATTGAAACACAAACCCCGACTATCCAATATCGAGAATACAATTCAAACCAACACTCCATGCCTCCCCTTGTCCCAAATGTCACTTCCTTGAGCCAGTTTGTTCTCTTCCTCCTTCTCCTCCTCCTCCTCAGTGATGTATGCCTCCTCCAGTGCACTAACAGGTGCATGGAATTCTGAAAGGTGTTGAAGTTGTTCCTGATACTTGGCCAGAATGGCAGAGTCAACCTCTGCTATCTTTGTATCAATCTTGACTACATCCTTCATCTGAGAGGACCTTTCAAACAAGGGCCTGGCTGTCTTCCACAATTCAATTGCTCTAATAACCTCTCCACGATTATTCAGTATATCACCAATTCGAACCATGCAATCTGCCCGCCAGCGATGGACATCCATGAAAGTGAATCCATCAAGAGCAACATTGAATAAGCTGAGTGCTGTTTCATCATCACCTTTGGCAGAAAAAATCTGGCCAAGGCAGCGGAATGCTTGGATTAACTGGTGCTTGTCTTTGCACTTCAATGCAAGTCCCAGGAAGATCCCAGTCCATCGCAGTGTTGTTTGGATGTCATTCATTCTGGTGGAATGATCTCCAAGCCTCTCTAGACACAAGAGGGCTATATCAGTCTCCGGAAATGATACAAAACATTTTTCAAACATTGCATTCACAGTCCCAAGAGCACCATCTTTAAGAGAGAGCTCAGCAGCTATATAATCACTGATAGTGCCTAGCCGTCTGCCAAAATACCCATACAATGCCTTCAAATGAGACTGAGTGATGTCTAGATTTTTGTGAATGATTTTTGAGTCAGCACCAGTAGTAATATCAATCATAGCCATGTTCAAGTTTGCCAGGATTCCATTGTATGAAGTTGGACTGCAGCTGGATGCAAGGGCTACTTGCAGCTTGCGAGATTCCAAATACTCAGTTTTCACAAGGTGTATCTCAGCCTGGAGATTTAGGATGGAAAGATTCAATCCACTTTGTTGGTGACCGAGAGTAGCCAGGATGTGTCTGGATTTTTGCAGAAGATGTTGAGCATGCCAATAGTTTGCCAAATATATGTGACTTTGTCCTTGAAGGCAGAGAGACCAAGCTTGCCCATGGATGTCCCCTATATGCTCAGCATATCTATATGCCTCCTTGGCATGTGTGAGTGCACTCAAGGGCTTTCCGGTGTCAACAAGAATGCCACATATGCTGGTCAATGCAAGGTAGCTAGGGTATCCAGTACTTTCTGCCAGAGAATATGCTGTTTGATAATACTGCAGGGCTCCTGCTAAATCTGACTTTGCAAACCGGAAATACACTCCCAGAGCACGGTACCATCTGCCTGGTGATGAATTAGTTAGGTGAACACAAGGACCGTGATTGTGTCTTACTCTGTTCCGGTGGATCTTTTGATGTGAAATGCTCAGTGCCAAGGGTGATGTCGCAATTGAAATCCGGGTCAGGCAAATATTGCGAAGATATCAATAGCTCAATGAGATATTCCCCAAAGATTTGATTGTCTTTCCAATGCAGCATTTGATCAGAAAGCTGCAGCAAAAGGGGTGAATATGTGCTGTGGACCCGATTGTAAAAATTATTGAGAAACAGGATGCTCCTCAAATTCCGGACAATATCAGGCCCCTCTGGTTGAAGCCCATCATGGAGAACAGTGTTGAAGTTGCCCATATTTCCTGAAATTTGAGGGAATATATCTGTTATATTGAGATTCCTGATTTGGTGCCAAAGATCAAGAATTTGATGGAAGTGTTCCCTTAGCTTTAGCTTCAAGGCATCTGTGGGAGGATGAATGCTAAGGATATGTTCTCGGATTGGAACCAGGACTTTGAGATGTTGATCCTTGCCAACAAAGGCAAGGGCTGTTTGAATCAGAGTAGCCTTGCAGGCCAGAATATCAAGGATTGGCAGCTTGGCCTGTACCAAATTAGCATCTGCAAGCCCATCTGGTAGCATGGAAAGAATGCTGAGCAACTCCTGAGCACCTGGGGTCATACGGGAACTGGTGTATGACAACATGATGGATATATCCAGGCTTGATCTCTGGTCATACCCTTCAGAAAGCATCCGAGTACTTTCCAGTTTCCATCGAGAAAGTGCCTTGGCACATCCTTCAGAACTTGCAACACTTGCAATGAGGCTGACTGCCAGTGGAAGATTCCCTGTCAGTTCAAGGAGTTCTTTGATGCTGGCATCATCATGGTCATCATCAGCAACCTCAATGAAGGTCTGCCAAGCAGCCGCATTGGAAAGTGGCTTGAGAGGGGCCAGGAAGGGGCGGGTCCATTTGACTTTACTTGGGTGCTCAGAACCTCTCAGGGTGATCTACAGAAGGTTCAAGGTATGATTTTATAAACTCGCAAACATCACTCACCATGAGGCCCAACTGGGGGGCATCAGTCAGAAGAGATAGAAACTCCTCAACTTCAGAGCGAGCTGAAAGGGCTTCCCATGGGGTTTCCAGATTATCTAAGACCAGAAGGGAAGGGGGAGCATGGGCAAAATAGTGTGCAACCTTCTTTGCCATGTTTGAGCCCTTCTCCAGCCCAATATGATCTGCAATTGTTGCTGCCAGCTCAGTGCAAGTGGGGCTCGAGTGACATGGAACAAAGTATTGATGTGAATACTTGGCTTCCACTTGTGGATTATGGAGGGCTGCTGTGGCAAGACTAGTCTTTCCCATGCCTCCCACACCAAGAATAGCAATGTGGGCAGAATCCTGTATGAGAATATTCACCACATCCTGGAGCTCTGATTCGCGGCCATTGAAGATTTGTGGGCAGGGTGGAAGTAGACCAAAAGATCCTGAACTGTCAAGACCTTTAGCAAGATTGATGGTGTTTGCAGGTTTGGCTCACCTATTATTCTTCAAACTTGCCAGAGTTCCTGCCATCTAACAACCATGAGCTACAAATTTCAATGGTCATACTTTGCTACTCACTGAGGAGCAATCAGATCTGGTAAGGGTAGAGTCTTTCTCCAAAAGGGCAACAAGCTCTTCATGTTGTTCCTTGGCATCCTTTTTTATTTGCCCCATTTGAGACAAGGTTGAACCTGTAACTTGAGCCTGCAAACGATTTGAATGTGCACTGAAATACATTTCATCTGATATACCTTGAACAATCCAACCATCCGATTGAGCTCTTGCTTGCATGTTTCCAATCTTTCTCCAGCCTCAGGCTGTCTGAAAAGTCCCTTTATTTTTCCTAGAGTGCCTTTTTGTTGCCCATTCAGAACCGTGAACACCTTTTCAAGTGCCCTGGCATAAAATATAAAATAAATACAATGTCATCATCAAATGGGACTGACTCAGTGAATTTTGCAATGTCATACAGGAGTGATGTTGGAAGGACACCCCTGATTTCTGAAGTTGAATCAAGCTGGACAATGATGCACAGGATTTCATGAATGTGCTCCAGAATTTCGATATATTCTTCCTTGTTTGATTTGATGGTCTATTTTTGAGAGGGGCTAAATATTGTGTCAATGGCCAGAAGGATCGGCTTACCTGAACAGACTTTGTAATTGACAAGCACAAAGCAGCAGTTGAGCCAAGGAAAGGCACTTTGGCTGTTTCTGCAATGTTTTGTGCAGTAGTCGCGGCCAGGGTGATATATTCCATAAGATTCTTAAAATTCCTTGCGGTAGGCATGGTGGGCATTGATGAATTGATGATGGGAGCGGTGTTCTTCATCTGGGCTTATATATCAGATACTTCCGCATATATTCCCAACATCACATCATATGTGCAGATATAGGTATCTGTTGATGTTCCGCACCGAAAATAAACCGAATGTTTCAAATCAAATGTCACGAACAAAAGTGAGAACACTTCTTGAATCCTGGTGAACGACCATTCCATCATTATAAACATTGGCATTTCACCCTAAATTTAAGAACCCAGCTGACAAGGAGCAACGGTAAATGTGTGGCAATCCGCAGATGCTCCACGGCATCTGCAGGCCTAGCTTCTTGCGGGAGATGGAATCACGGCAGAAAGATCCCATCTCACCTCAGTGTGCCAACTACAGCAACTCGCGGCAGAGCACTGCCAAGCCCCAGAATAGAAAAGAGATGGTTATCCGCTCCCAAAATCGATCTGTAACGGTGTAATGATCTTACATATGTAGCGGTATTAGTCGGCCACTTTCTATTACCATTCCTCCTGCGCGCGCACTCTATTGCTTATACTGCTGTATCAGCATGCAATATACGGGTTTTAGGCGCTCTATTTTTGGTGCTTGTCTTAATGTCTTAATGTCAAGTAATAATTGCAACGGCTTCTCCGGCATACAGCCGCGCTCGACAGCTCTCCAGCGCTTAACCCACCATGGCCGATCCTGTCAGCATCGTCACAAGCATCCTCCAGCTCATTAATGCTGTCAAAGCGAGCATTGGCATGGTCCACGATATCGTCAATGCCCCGAAAGAACAGCGCAGTCTCTTCGTGGAAGTTGAAAACCTCAAGCCACTGCTCAAGAGCTTTGAAGGCCGCTTGCAGGCTAATCCATCAGTCCATGGAATGCTGGGCCTCAAGGATCCCTTGGCCCAATTCAAGGATACAATGGAGCATGTAATGGCTAAGCTGCGATCGGCCAATAGACCGGGATCGAGGATTCCGAAAGCCGTGAGCTGGACATTAAGGAATAAGAAGGAGGTGCAAGAGGATCTTCAAAAAATGGAGCGGTTCAAAGTGTTGCTCAATACATGGCTGTTGTTGGACATTTGGTATGTCTCTCTGTCCCTGTATAAGATATCGTCATTTACTTCACAATTGCTTAGGGATATTGGCCAGCAGCAACAAGGAAACTATGACCGTAAGAATTTAAAGTGTTGTCCAGCATGCTCGTTGACCTCACTGTTGGCCTAGAAATATTCAAGGCCATGACTGACACTGCCCAAGAACACCATCGAGAGCATGACGGTGCGTGTTAGACTTGATATTGAATTCAACTAACAAACTGATCTGTAGTTGTTCTAAATGAAATCAGAGATGCTGCACAGGATCAGCGGAAGTACGCTGATTGTGATGTTTCTCACAGTTGCATAAATGGCCAAGCTAGCATTGGGTGTAGGGGCAGAAACTGAGCATGCGGTGGCAGAACGAAAGACGATAATTGAATGGATGTCGCCACTCAATTTCTTTCTGCGCCATGACAATATATCTCGCGCTCGACAGGCAGGAACAGGTGGGTGGTTGCTCGAGGACACCCAATTCGAAGATTGGACTTCAAGAACTGGGTCGACTTTGTGGTGCTATGGAATGTGTATGTGATTCCTTCCCATATTTTGCTGATTCAAATAGAAACTGGGGCAGCTGGGGCCGGGAAAACAGTACTTTCGTGGGTAACTTTCTATTACTGAGGATATTTATTCGAACCTGTTATAGATCAACCATTGTTGATTATCTTTGGGACAAATTTCCGAGCAATGTTGGGACTGCCTGTGCATACCTGAACCACAAGGAGAGGGACACACAATCCCCTGAAAATATTATGGCAGGCCTCTGGCGGCAGCTCATATTTGGAAGACCTATTCTCCCTGGGTCTCCAGCACACACATTTATCATAAACACCACGAAAAGGGCACGAGACCCTCAGTCGAAGAGATGCACACCTTGCTTTCCTGCGGAGTGGCAGGCTACTCCAAGGTGTATTTTGTTATTGATGCCCTTGACGAATATCCTGGGCTTCAGTGCCACATCTTGTTGAAACACCTGGCGGCACTCACACCCAAAGTCAACTTGCTCTTTACTTCACGGCCCCATATCACTCCCGAGATGTTCTTTCCCAATACACCAGCTCTCGAGATCCGGGAAACAGAGGAGATCTGCCGATATCTTGATGCACAGATACAGAACTCATTTCGGTTGTCAAAACATGTTCATTCCCGTTCAGAGCTATGCCAGGAAATTCAGAGCCAAATTATTGGCAATGTTGATGGGATGTAAGTGCTAGTGTTTATTCATTGATAAATGTTCTGACTCAACAATCAAGGTTCCTGCTTGCCAAGCTCCACATCGACTCTCTCACAACAAGAAACACCATCGAAGCTGTTCGTGAAGCTTTAAAAAGTCTGCCAACAGATTTGGAGGATACTTATAATGAAGCAATGGATCGAATTGAAGCTCAAAGTCAAGAGGACAGAAACATTTCCAAAAGAATTCTCATCTGGATTGCAAATGCCAAGAAGCCACTCTCGGTTGCAGAACTCCGGGAAGCTATTGCTATTGAGCCAGGCACAAAAACACTTGATCAAGATGGTCTTCTTGACCCAGATATCTTCCTTTCTGTCTGTGCTGGGTTGGTTGTTATCAACAATGCAGATGGCAGTGTTCGATTCATCCACTATACCACTCAAGATTATATGGATGGTGTGCAAACCAGTAAATTCCCTTCCGCACAGAGAGAAATTGCCCGGGGATGTCTCACATACCTCTTGTATGACGACTTCCTGCAGCTGCCGGATTTAGATTACAAGCTGCGTGCATTGGTGCAGGAACATACACTACTAGATTATTCATTCCGCTATTGTCTGATACATACTGCAGGGAAACCTGAGCTGATGCTCCAGGACATGATCCTGGCATTCCTGGCCCAGGCCTGCAGATGGCTCAGCAATCTCTGGTCATTTATTCAAAGAATCGAGCAGTACCCTCCTTCACCCTGGGACATTTATCATGGCAATGAAAAGCTGTCCACAAGCCTCTTTTTTTCTTCACTGTTCAACTTGCAGGAAACAGCAAAATATCTTTGGCCCATGATACATCCATCCAGGACCAACAAAAGGGGCGGTCCCTCATTGGTGCTGCACTATCTGGTAGCTTGGGAATAGTCCAGCTGCTCCTCGATCAGGGTGTCAATGTGAATGCAGAGAGTGGGAGTTATGGGAGTGCATTGCATGCAGCATCAAGGGAAGGACATGAAGCAATTGTCCAGCTGTTCCTCAATAGGGGTACTGAGATGAATGTGGTGAATGAGTTTTATGGGACTGCTTTGCAGGCAGCAACAATGAAAGGACATGAAGCAGTTGTCCAGCTGCTCCTCAATAAAGGTGCTAATGTGAATGCACAGGGTGGGTATTATGGGAATGCCTTGCAAGCAGCATCACGGGAAGGACATGAAGTAGTTATCCAACTACTCCTTGATAGGGGTGCAGATGTGAATGCAAAGAGTGAGTTTTTTGGAAATGCATTACAGGCAGCATCAAGCAATGGACACGAAGCAGTTGTCCAGCTGCTCCTCAATCAGGGTGCCAATGTGAATGCACAGGGTGGGCGATTTGGGACTGCATTGCAGGCAGCATCGTTTTATGGACAGGAAGCAGTTGTCCAACTGCTCCTCAATAAGGGTGCTGAGGTGAATACACAGGGTGGAGAATATGGGAATGCATTGCAGGCGGCATCTACAAATGGACATGAGGATGTCATCCAGCTGCTGCTTGCGAATGGTGCTTTGCCCAATAAAGACTTTGAAAGTGGTGAAGAGGAAGAAGAGTAGTCTATTGTCCATATGTAGTTTGAGATAGTCAAATATGCTCCTGGAAATGAGTCATGGATACTGATAGGAGATATATAGGATACACTCTTTGAGTTTTGGCCTGGAGCCACCAAGACAGACAGGAACCGAGAGTTTGAGCTGTTCTTTTTTTTTGAGTAAATTGTTAAATGAAGAATGCCATGTCTATCTTTCAGATCCCAAATGAAGCTGATTTTTGGCACGAACAAATGTGAAGTCCTGCACTTCGGAAACTCTTCCCGAACCTGTTGAGCTGAAACAAAAGTGGTGCGGGTCTTTCTAAAGCCTTACATAAAAGATGTGTGAAACATCACAATTTATGACAAAAAAAAATTGTACATTTGAAATAAAAGCTTGCTGCAAGGATATGGCATGGAGAGGTTGCTGTTCCTATGTCAATAGGAGTTATAGAGCGGTGGTTCACGCCCTTTGTTACTTCCCAGGTTTGGGGGAGCCTGAACCAGTGGACACCAAGTATACTAAGATGTAGACCGAACCTGCGATTCAGAGTCAGAACAACCAATCTCAATTCTTGAACAGACATGGTGAAGATTTTGAATCCTCAACTCATGTTCAATCAACGCCTGCAAAACAGACTTGAAGGAGGGAAGGAGGGACTGAAATTAGAAAGAATAATGCGGCAGTCCGTAAGAATGCAAATTGAGAGAAGTAGTCAAATTTATTATAAATGCGGCACAAATATGTCCAGTGGTCTTTCAGGGGGATCCTGTTTGTGCAGCAGCTGTCCATATTTTTTTAGTAGCCATATATCTGTCTTTAGAATGGCCGTTTTAGGGTACTCAATTTCCCGAAATGGAATTATGATTCAGA
This sequence comes from Mycena rebaudengoi, assembly GCA_029282285.1. Taxonomy (NCBI): domain Eukaryota; kingdom Fungi; phylum Basidiomycota; class Agaricomycetes; order Agaricales; family Mycenaceae; genus Mycena; species Mycena rebaudengoi. The sequence goes on along the minus strand of JARJCX010000033.1, from coordinate 901,040 downwards.
GCTGTCAATCTTATCTTATCTTATCTCAATGAACCTTTACGGCTTGGATTCCGCCATGTCTGAGGCAGGCTGGAGGTGCTCCTCATGCAGCTCTCTTGAACTGGACTTAGGATGCCGTGGTGTGACTGTACAGTTTACTACGCACTGTCAACTCGGGCATTCTAGACCACATTCCCTATTATCCCTTCTACACCCCGATTCTGCATCCATTACTCCACTCCTGAGTGCAAATGCACCCAATAATTCAAACAACAAAAAGGCCGGGTTCCGAACAATCCCTTTCCCCGCTCGGGGCAGTTTACATACATTATTTATTTGAACTCTGCTTCGACCTGTTGACTAGAGTCTAGAACTATTCCGAATTCATAATTGCAGATCAAAAGGAGACAGATCAAAGGAGGACTTGGTAGCTGGCCGCGACTGATAGAGAACAAAAGGAAAGCAGCACTGCGAACGGAAGTTCGAGCGCCTCGGCCATTTAAAAGCCCGTAAAACAGTTTCCCGAGTCGACTTTAAATTGCAGTGGACAGGGTGCGCTTTGGTCTGACTACGGACACGCGGTTCATCGTGCTGTTCTTCAAAAATTCAGTGCTTCTTCAAATCCAGTGTTTTCTTCAGCATCGGTGGAGGAAATATTCACCCCGTGACGCAACAATGGCTTGGCATCGCCGGCAACTGAGCGCATGCTTGCACCGATTTTTGGACCAAGCGAGTCGAAAGCTGGGTCTGAGAGAATGAATAACTTGATTGATGCCTCGCGCGCGGAAAGGATGGTGCGTCCCGCTGGTTCCCGCGTAGTATGTAGGAGATTACATCCTAGTAGGAAATTAGTATGTAGGAAATCAATATTAATCCGGGACTCTGGCGAGCATACATAAAAATAAATGGTACATGCCACGGCCGTGCGCTCCTCCATCGATAGCACAATATTAAAATATAAGAAAATGAGATGGTGTTAGTGAGGTTCTCGTCGAAGGATGACACGGTGTCTCTGACGCGGTTTACTATCGGCATACCTAGCGCGGTTTACACCACCACCCCCTGGGAATGAACAAAATCAGCGTGTCGTCGAAGTAGTACTTAGATAAATATTGATATCAATTCAAGGCTCGTACATGCTCACAGTAGACTGGGGTCCGTGGAAAGATTACTCGCAGTTGACTGGCATCTGTTAGAATTCGTCCCAGCGAGGCTAAGATTGGTGAGCACAGGGGGAGTAAACCAGCAACAATAGATCGTTTGTCCTCATAGGTACATGGTGGTACGGAGGCAAACGGATGAGGACCCACAAAGAGAATCTGATGGAAGTTGACATAATCCAACAGCATCCGTGGAACGAGCAGGACAGGCTGATGCGACTGTGCACGAAGTGCTCGAAGTGCATCGATCCCGCGCACTAGGACTGTGTCATTCACCTCAATGCGGAGAACGAACTCTGGGTTCGAAAACGGCCTGGTCTGTGGGAGGATGGCCGATAAGCCTATGTAAGTGCATCAAACAAATATTCAAGTACGCAGGGTGACTGGTGGATTTTTATTGTGACTTGAATGAACAAGCCTACGTCAGATGTAATGCGTCGGACACTCGGAGACACTGGGAGACGCTCCCTATTCGCAAGGGGTCCGTCCGACTGCGCTAGGCAGGAGAGACGTTGGGTTACGGGATGCGCATGCTCGGCTTGCGTGAACAAGTTAATTGGCACGTCCCAGGCAGGCGTGAGTGCTTTTAGCGGATGCATGCTAATTAATTCCAACGGCATGGGTTACTCACATTGCGGGATAACGGGAGGTTCGGGTGCACAGAAGACGGTGTTGGGGGATTATACCAGGGAATGGAGGATGATCGGTTATAAGCGACTTCGAAGGCGACAACTTGAACACTGATTGATTCGGTCACTCGTACGTCGACGAGTAAATTGAGACCCAATTCGTCGGAGTCGACCGCAAGACAGCGAGAGGTTATGGCTCCAGTCAAGGTGAGCGATTTTTTGAAACACCGCATGCAGATTTTGCAGTAGATTATATCGTTGGAAGCTTTTATCAGTGCGGCCTTTTTTGCTATGTGAATTAGTACGGATGAGTTCGAAACGGGCGTCGGAAGCCAAGATCTTTGGGTGAAGAGTCAGTCGAGCCTGAGGTACATGGGCCACCGACGATTTCCCCAGGCGAAGACGTTCAACTCCAAAAGGTCCGTATATTTTGAACTCTTGACGTCTCGAGACGCTGTGGTGGTGAGGAGCAAGCGCACTTCGGCGACTTTCGGCCCGCCCTCGTCACGCTTTGTCACAATTTCCTGCCTCTACTCGCGCGCTCGGGCTAGGTTTGCCACTGTGCAAGACGCTCTTCTCTCCTGCTCTCGGTACTCATACCACTCACCCAATATTTCCATATGTCTACTCGCCGATGCACGCAGCCAACACGTAGCACGCAGCACCCTCATCCGCTCTACATTCGCAAAACGGTTTGTTCTATCTACTCTGGCGTTAATAAGGACCTGGATTTATTCAAAGCAAAAATATAGGACCGTGCAAACCGAATCCACCACCGCGTCCGCGTCGGCCGAGATCCTGAGCAAGCAGCGCTTCCTGCGCCCGTCGAGCCCGCAATTCACGATTTACCAGCCGCAGATCGCCTCCATCGCGGACCACGCGACGGGTGGCGCGCTCAGTGCCAGTGCGTCCCTCTCCTTCCCCCAACTGCTAATTGCTAATTGGTATTATTTTTCTTGGTGTGTAGTGCTGTACGCCTTCGCGCTCGCGTACCTCGTCGCGCCGGGCATCTTCGACAGCGTGCCCGTCGTGGAGTTCGTCACCGTGCTGCCGGAGGGCGTCAAGTATGTGGGCAAGGCGGTGCTGGCCGAGCCGTTTGCGTTCCACGGACTGAATGGCATCCGCCATTTGAGCTGGGATTGACAAAGTGTGAGTGTTGCCGTCTTTTCTGCTACTTTATTTCGTTGTCCTGCCTCCCCGCCCTGCACTCCTCTGTGCCCCTCCCGCCTCCTCACAAGCACCTCCTCCCTTCCACTCGTCCGCTCCTCCTTCTGCTGCGCCTCCTCACCCGCTCGCCTATCCGTACACTTTCTCTACATCTATCCACTTTCTCTTCCTCCGTTCCTTTCACACACTTCATCTTACATTCCTTTCGCCCTTCGGCACCTCCGTTGCTACTACGCCCATCCATTCTTCTTCACGTCACATATCCTTCGTCCCTTCTCCCTTCCCTTCCACCGCACACTCGCTCCCACCCACCTGCGCATCGTCCGTCCTCACCGCTGCCGCTCGTCGCCCTCGCTCCGTTGTCTCCGCGTCCCTCCCTCTTCCATCCTCTTCACATCCACCCCTGTCTCGTCTCGCCTTCCCTTCGCCCCTTACCGTCCCTTCCGCCGCGCGCTCGCGCTTGACTCGCCCTTTCCGCATCTTTTATCTCCACCCACGCCGTCTTTGGCCCGCCGTCTCACTTCCCATCCTCCCTTCACCCTTCACGTGTCGGCTTCAGCTTCGCGACGTGTGTCGTCTCGTTCCCTTTCCCTCCATCCACTGCCTCCCTTTTCCCGCCTCTCTTCTCTCCCTACCCCTCCCTCCCCCTACGCCGTCGCACGCGTCATCGGCTCCGGGTTTGCGGCCGCGCACTATTCGTCCCGCCGCGCTCCCTCGCCTTTCCCCATGTATATATCTATCCACCCCTCCCTTTTCTCCCCTCCACCCCTCCTCCTCGTCCGCGTCGAACGCCGCCTGCACTGCGTTGCTGCTGCGTCCCTCCCCCCTTCCTAGATCGTCCTTCCCTTCTCTTCCCGTCCTTCCGTTCTCTAACCTGCACGCCATTCACACACCTCTCACCCCTTCTGCATCCTCTTCATCCCCACCCTCCCGACGTGGCGCCCATCTTCCCTTCCTCCTCCCCTCTCCATCCATCCATCAGCTTCGCTTCCTCCCCTCCCCCGTCATCTCTTACCTCTCTTCTCCCCTACTCCGTCGACTGCGTCGCCGACTTCGGCTTCGCTCATTCCTTCATCCCCATCGCCGCCGTGTATGCGTGCCACCCCATCTTCCCTTCCTTCCTTCCTTCCTTCCTGTTTTGCCGATGTCCGGATGCTCCCATTCTTCCCTTTCCCTCTCCCTTTCCGTTACCTCGTCACTAACATCTCCCGTTCGCAGTGGTCACCCCCGCGTCTCTGGCTGCCAAGGCGTCCTCGACAACTCTGCGGTAGCTTTTTGACACAACCTGCGCGACACCTACCTCTACGGCGCCGACGCGCGCGCACCACCACCACCACCACCACCACCATGTGCATACCCGTTGCGAGTGCTGTCGCTGCTGGTGGTGCTGCCGGTATGATAGATGGCACGATAGTACTTTACGTGGGCTTACGGACACTCGGCAAGGTGGCGACGCATGGGACGACATCGCGGGTACGCTGTAACCTGAAATCGCGGGGACAGCGACGACGATACTGCGCCGTCGCCTGTGGTCCTCCTCACCTGCTCCCCATCTTTCTCAGCCACCACGGGGCATCGTTATCGCTTCTTCCCTATATATGCGACCTCTACCTCGCCTGCCCCTTCGCGCCCGGCACATGCGACAGACTGCGCGTCTCGCCCGTCCCGCGTGGTAGAGCTGGATGGATGGATGGATGGGAGAGAGTCGCAGTGCTAGATAGGGTGCGGACTCGCTGCGTATCGGCCCCGCACGTCTTTTGAATCCGGGGTGGGCGCGCGCTTGTGATGTCGGGGGCTGGGCTGGGGCTGTGACACTCCCGTGGGTGGATGGCTCGATGGGTGCGAGACTCGGGATTGGAGTCACGGTCGATACGGCGCGGATTCGGTGCGTATTGCCCACACACGTCTTTTGGAATCGAGGCGGGCGACGTGCTCCTTATGCCGGGGGCTCATGCCTCGGTGGCACCGGCGGCGACATGCATCACGGACTGGAGCGTCGTCGTCTCCCGCTCTGTCCCCCGCCGCCGTCAAGAAGTCTCCGCTGTGGGCACGGGCATGGCTCAGTCTTTGAGTACGGTAAGTCCTCACCCTTTTTCGTGCACACGTGAATTCTGACGGCTTTTTTTTTTGTCGTGATTGCTAGGTTTCTACTCCTTTCTGTGCGACGCGCTACTGAAGCTCTCGGCCAGCGGGGTGGTTCGGACTGGCACGTCGGAAGCTGGAGGCTCGTTTCTTTGTGTTTCGATTTCGGGTTTTTTATCCCTTTTTGCGTGATTCCTTCTCCCTTATCCTTACGGCTCTCCAGTTCTCTTCTGCTCGCCCTCCACATCCTCTTTCTTGAATCCTCCCCATCCTTATCTTCCTCCTTCTTTGCCTCCTCTTTCTGGCGTACTCGCACTTCTTTCGCGCCCCCGCTTCCACCCATCCCATTCGAAAGAGGCCGGGAATACATATGCATAAGCACCCGTGCTCTCGGTCTCCTTCGCTCACTCCCGAGCGGTTCTCACCGCTCCCCTCGCTATGACTACGAGTATGCTACAGTCAGCCGGGAGTAGGAAGACCGGGAGTGGGAGATGACTAGAAGGACCACGAGCGCACGCGGCGGCCTACGTTGTTGTTTTACGTGGCGGCGGACACCTTCGTGGTCGCGTCGTGGTGCGGGCACTGGGGGCGGCGCGTCAGCCGCGTTATTCCCCCCTCTTGTCTTCATCCTTGCTCTCGTCTCTTTTGTCTTCTTTCTTTCGTACCTTCCTACCCTTTCCCCGTCATTTATGTTGCGTCAATCATTACTTATTTTTTGTCCTCCCTTCTTCGCGCAGCGCATGGCGCCCACTACTCACCGTTCTTGGAGTCGACCACCTGCGGCAGCACGTCGGCCCCTACCTTCCCTCGTCGGTTTCTACGTACGTGGCAGCACTTACACATTTTCATTCCCCTCGCGGCGCACATATGGCACTCCATTTATTATACTGCTGTATCGGCATACAATATACTGCTTTAGACGCTCTATTTTTGGTGCTTGTCTTAAGGTCAAGGGATGATTATAACAGCTTCTCCGGCGTATGTACAGCCGCGCTCGACAGCTTTTTGGCGCTTAACATCCTTGCCTCCGTCCACCATGGCCGATCCTCTCAGTATCGTCGCAAGCATCCTCCAGCTGGTTACTGCCGCCAAAGCGAGCATTGACATGGTCCGCGATATTGCCAATACGCCGAAAGAACAACGCAGTCTCTTCGCGGAAGTCGGGAACCTCGAGCCGCTGCTCAAGAGCTTTGAAGGCCGCTTGCAGGCCAATCCATTGGTCCATGGAATGGTGGCCCTCAAAGACCCATTGGCTCAATTCAAGGATACAATGGAGCATGTAATGGCTAAGTTGCAATCCACAAATAAACCGGGGTCCAAAATTCCGAAAGCGCTGAGTTGGACATTATGGAATAAGAAGGAGGCGGAAGAAGATCTTGTCAAGATGGAAAGATTCAAAGCACTGCTCAACATTTGGCTGGTGTTGGATATTTGGTGCGTACTCCGCAGCATTATAAGAAATCATCATTTATTTATTTCGCAACTATTTAGGGATATCGGCCAGCAGCAGCAAAACAATCATGACCGTAAGAATTTAAAGTATCATCCAGCGCGCTTCTCGACCTCACTGTTGGCTTAGAAATATTCAAGGCTGTAACTGACACCGCCGAAGGACATCATCGAGAGCATGATGGTGTGTCACTGGATTGAAATTATACTCCAACCATTGTCTCACTCCAAATGTTGATGTAGAGATAGCCAAGGCCGTGACTGACGCCGCCCAAGAACACCATCGAGAGCATGATGGTGTGTATTAGACCTGATATTGAATTTATCTAACATATTGGGTGCTCTGATCTGTAGTTGTTCTAAGTGAAATCAGAGATGCTGCACAGGATCAGCGGAAGTACGCTGATTGTGAGGTCTCTCACAGTTGCATAAATTGCCAAGCTAACATTGGGTGTAGGGGCAGAAACTGAGCATGCGACAGCAGAACGAAAGAAGATAATTGAGTGGATGTCATTACTTAATTTCTTTCTCCGCCACGACGATATATCTCGCACACGACAGGCAGGAACAGGTGTGTGGTTGCTCAAGGACACCCGATTCGAAAATTGGGCCTCAAGAGCTGGATCAACTTTGTGGTGCTACGGAATGCGTATGTGATTTCCGTCCCGTATTTTTCTTATATTAAATGAAATTGAAACCGGGCCAGCTGGGGCCGGGAAAACAGTGCTTTCGTGAGCAATTTCCTGTGACTGAAGATATCCATTCAACCTGTGATAGATCAACCATTGTTGATTATCTTCGGGACAAATATCCGAGCAAAGTTGGGATTGCCTGTGCATACCTGAACCACAAGGAAAAGGTTTTGCAATCTCCTGAAAATATTCTGGCAGGCCTCTGGCGGCAGCTCATATTTGGAAGACCTGTTCTCTCTGGGTCTCCAGCACACACACTTTATCATAAACATCATGAAAAGGGCACAAGACCCTCAGTTGACGAGGTGCACACCTTGCTTTCTTCTGAAGTGGCAGGCTACTCCAAGGTGTATTTTGTTATTGATGCCCTTGATGAATATCCTGAGCATCAGCGCCACATCTTGTTGAAACACCTGGCTGAACTCATGCCCAAAGTCAACTTGCTCTTGACTTCACGGCCACATATCACTCCCGAGATGTTCTTTCCGAATACATCAGCTCTCGAGATCCGGGCAACAGAGGAGGATATCTGCCGATATCTTGATGCACAGATACAGAACTCATTTCGGTTGTCAAAACATGTTCAATCCCGTCCAGAGCTACGCCAAGAAATTGAGAACCAAATTATCAGAAATGTTGATGGAATGTAAGGGCTGGTGTTTGTTCATTGGTAAATAATGTTCTGACTCAACAGTCAAGGTTCCTGCTTGCCAAGCTCCACATCGACTTTCTCACAATAAAGAACACTGTCAAAGCTGTTCGTGAAGCTCTGGAAAACCTGCCAAAAGATTTGGAGCATACCTACAATGAAGCAATGGATCGGATTGAAGCTCAAAGTCAAGATGACAGAAACATTGCCAGAAGAGTTCTCATCTGGATTGCAAATGCAAAGCAGCCACTATCTGTTGCAGAACTCCGGGAAGCCATTGCTATTGAGCCAGGCACAAAAACACTTCATCGAGATGGTCTTCTTGACCCGGATATCTTTCTTTCTGTCTGTGCAGGGTTGGTTGTTATCAACCATGCAGATGGCAGTGTTCGATTCATCCACTATACCACTCAAGATTATATGGATGGTGTGCAAAGCAGTAAATTCCCATATGCACAGACAGAAATTGCACAAGGATGTCTCACATACCTCTTGTATGATGACTTCCTGCAGCTGCCAGATTCATACCATGAACTGGATGGATTGGTGCAAGAACATGCACTACTGCATTATTCATTCCGCTATTGTCTGGTTCATTCTGCGGGGCAACCTGAGCTCATACTCCAGGATATGATCCTGACATTCCTGGCTTGTGCCTCCAGATGGCCCAACAATCTCTGGCTATTGATTAAAAACAAGCAGTACACTCCTTCCTCCTGGGACATCTACTACAATGATATGCTGCCCTCCACAGACCTCTTAGTTGCTGTGCTGTTCAACTTGCAGGAAACAGCAAAATACCTTTTGACCCATGATACATCCATCAGTGATCAACACAAGGGATGGTCGCTCATTGGTGCTGCACGAACTAGTAGCTTTGGAACGATCCAGCTCCTCATCAGTCAAGGTGCCAACATGAATGCACAGGGTGGATATTATGGGAATGCATTGCAGGCAGCATCAGTGAAAGGACATGAAGCAGTGGTCCAGCTGCTCCTCAATAGGGGTGCTGATGTGAGAGCACAGGGTGGGCATTATTGGACTGCATTGCAGGCAGCATCAGTGAATGGACATGAAGCAGTTGTCCAACTGCTCCTCCATAAGGGTGCAAGTGTGAATGCACAGGGTTACGAGTACTTATGTAATAAGTCTCGTCTCTTTCAAAATGCTCGATCAGCAAAATCATCGATTTTTACCTGTGTTATGCTCAAAACGTTGAGGGATTTTTTAGGGGCTGTGCTATTGAAATTAGTCGCTATGCTTAATTTCCATTCAAAAAATTGTATTGAAAATAGCGGCTGTGTCATTGTTCATGTTATTTTGAGATCATTGATGGATTTTTCACCGAGTCATCTTTTCCAAAAAAAACTTTTTGTCTACCGGTTAATCGGGTAACTGTATCCGAGCTCTATCTACGTCTTAATCTAATCTATGGACAATCGCACCGGATCCCGGTCGGCTACTTCGGCATCGTAGATGAGCCATCAACATGCTGGCGTTTTTTCTTTGCCTTCCACCCTCATAGCTGTTTCTTTTGGAGTACACGGCCTCGTACTGCATGTGATCTAGTACCGGGTCAACTGAAATGTTTTTGTGAATACTGTCCAATGAGAACCTTTGGGAATGCCCCCCATTTCGACGTGTCCACACACTTGTGTCGCGTTTTGTCTGCTTATGCCAACACCCATTGCCCTGATTTTTTGGTCATGACCAGGTGCACTTGCTCCAGTGTCCTCATACTTGCCTACCGTCTTTGAACCGCTCCTTAGCATCTTAGAGAGTAATTGTACATTTCACCTTACTTGATCCTTGTCGGGTCGGTGCACCCCGCTATTGGCCTCCCTGTTGTCCATCTTTTTTTATAAGTGTTCTTGTACCCTTTATCTTGGATTTCGGAAAGTTATAAAGCCCATAGTTGTTTTTTTGTGCTTGGATTGGTCTGCCTAAACTGAGGCACTCCTTAAATTGCCTGATTTCACAAATCCAGATGCTGAAAATACAACAAGTCCTATATCCACAAGATTATTTGATATAAACACTTATTGGGTACTCATACAGCTTCACAAAAATCTTTGGGGGTAACCTGCAAACGGACAGTGCGCAAAGGAAGAGATGAGATTAGAATATGACCTAAAATGGCAATTGTTCCAAGTCGCCGAGAAAATCATCATTGTGCTCGCCCAATTTTTGTCGGATACTTCCACAAAACATATTCTAACATTTCCATATGCTAACGAAGATAATGTACGACTAACTTTGAGCCTAAAGCTACCTAATTTGGGCAGGATTTCGGTTTGACCCGGTACCCCCGTCTGACCCGGTCCTCCATCACGGGCAGTACACGCCCTTGTCTATCACGTCGTACGCCCTCAATGTTATTTGGGATCATTGATGGATTTTTCACCGAGTAATCTCGGCGAAAAAAACTTTTGTCATTCGGTTAATCTTGGTTACTCGGATAGCGAGGTAGGGACTCAGCCTCAATCTTATCTTATCATGGCGGTTGAGCATTGAAACACTTATTATTCCAACGATGCTCCCGTCCTGGAGGGCAGAAAAAAAAACTTGCTAGAGGGGAGCTATGCCCACAATTGTATTTTTTAGCTTCTGCACGGCATTCATACATGTGTCCCTTGTCTGACTTGAGAATGTCACAATATTGTTTGCCATCCTCAACTCTCAATTTCCTCATGTTCTGAACTACGGTTATCCAATAATTATGCAACAGACCTTGTGTTTGCATGACTCGGATAGCTGCATACCTTCTTGTGTAAACAGGCATATTCCGCATCTATGTATACCCTTCAAGTTGCATCTACCAGGAATACATTCCATGTACTCTAATTAATATTTAAAGTCTCCACTGGCATACACCCGTGTGTGAATCTAGCCAGCTGCATGTCAAGCAGTGAACGGAGACTATGACTACAGATTTGGAAAGAATGCTTGCCAAGTTTTGGCCAAGTCCTTGCACACTGCAATTATGAGGTATAAATTACGAAGCTAGCGAATAGTAGTAATCTGAAAAAAAGATAAGTACGAGTTCTGCCGGGCAACGCCACGGCCCTACTACCCAAGTGGTTCCTATGGGAATGCATTGCACCTTGCATCATGGGATGGACATGAAGCAGTTGTGCAGCTGCTCCTTGATAAGGGTGCTGATGTGAATGCACTGGGTGGGCATCACGGGACTGCGTTGCAGGCAGCATCATTTGAAGGACATGAAGCAGTTGTTGAGCTGCTCCTTGATAAGGGTGCTGATGTGAATGCAGTGGGTGGGGAATATGGGACTGCATTGCAGGCAGCATCATGGCAGGGACATGAAGCAGTTGTGCAGCTGCTCCTCCATAAGGGTGCAAGTGTGAATGCACAGGGTGGGTCCTATGGGAATGCATTGCACCTTGCATCATGGAATGGACATGAAGCAGTTGTGCAGCTGCTCCTTGATAAGGGTACTGATGTGAATGCACTGGGTGGGCATCATGGGACTGCGTTGCAGGCAGTATCATTTGAAGGATATGAAGCAGTTGTTGAGCTGCTCCTCGATAAGGGTGCTGATGTGAATGCAGTGGGTGGGGAATATGGGACTGCATTGCAGGCAGCATCATGGCAGGGACATGAAGCAGTTGTGCAGCTGCTCCTCGATAAGGGTGCTGATGTAAATGCAGTGGGTGGGGAATATGGGACTGCATTGCAGGCAGCATCAGTGGAAGGACATGAAGCAGTTGTCCAGCTGCTCCTCAATAGCGGTGCTGATGTGAATGTAGAGGGTGGGGAATATGGGAATGCATTGAAGGCTGCATCAGTAGAAGGACATGAAGCAGTTGTCCAGCTGCTCCTCAATAGGGGTGCTGATGTGAATGCCGTGGGTGGGGAATATGGGACAGCATTGCAAGCAGCATCATACAAAGGACACAAAGCAGTTGTCCAGCTTCTTCTTGTGCATGGTGCTTTGGCCAATGAAGACTTTGAAAGTGATGAAGGGGAAGAACAGTAGTCTACCCATATGTAGTTTGAAGTAGTCAAATTTTACTGCTCTGAGTCTACAATTACTGGCAGGATATATATAGGATACACTTTTTCAATTTAAGCCTGGAGCTGCGAAGACAGACAGGAACCGAGAGTTTGAGTTCTTCTTTTATGAGTAACACTGGAAGAATGGCACCCATTTTCCTGTGTATCCTTCAAATCCCAAATGAAGTTGATTTTTGGCTTGAAAAATGAAGCAGGTTGCTGTTCACATGTCAATGAGAATAATGGAATGGTGGTTGGTCTCCTTTGTTGCCTCTCAGGGTTGGGTGAGCCCAAACCAGATGTCAAGATGTAGAGCTTCAGAGTCTGCAGGGTTCACAATGTTGAACATATTTAGCACAACCAATCTTAATTCTTGAACAGCAGTGGCGAAGGTTTTGGATCCTCAAGGCGTGTTTGATTGAGGCCAGCAAAAGAGATTCAACTGGAACTGAAATTGGCGAGAATAATACAGCTGTTGTCGTCCAGTCCGTAAGAGGCCAAGCTGAGGGTGATGAGTGAAGTAATCAAATTTATTATAAAATGCGGCACAAATATGTCCAGAGGTCTCCAGAAGGAAGGAGATGCCGTTTGAACTTTGTGCGGCTCCTCATAAGGCTTTGCCTATTAGCCATCTGTCTTTAGAATTTGTTTAGAATGTAGTTTTTTGGGGTACTTCCTTCCCCGAAATGGAATCTACTGTCAATCTTATCTTATCAGAGACTTATCTTACCTCGACAAACCTTTACGAGCCTATGTATCGGGGCAGGCTGGAGGTACTCCTCCCCCATTGTTCCTCTCGAATAAGACATAGGATGCCGGAGATGTTGTAGTTTAAGTACCGTCAAATCAGACAAAGTTCAACATCTGTAATAATACAGTTCCCCCACATCCCTTCTACACCCCCGATTCTCCCGATTCCATATCCATCATTTCACTCCTGAGAACAAATGCACCAAGGATTGACATAATAATATTTGAATGAAAGCCCGGGTTCCGAACAATCCCTTTCCCCACTCAGGTTAGTTTACAGTTTAAAGTTTAAGATTATCCGTAAGTTGTCTGCTTTGACCTGTTGACTACATAGAACTTGAACCATTCATCCAAAATTGCAGATCAGAAGGAGAATTTGGCAGCTGGCACCGGTGATACCAGAAAGGAAGTGAGGTAGAGAACAATTGAAGGAACCCAGATAATAGAGAATACGGGGAACGGCTCCGCAATACTTTCCTTCACGAACAGTTCGGCCACCTCGGCCATTTAAAAATGCAAGACAGGTTCCCGGCACAACTTTAAATTGCGGCAGCCTGAGTACGGACGCAGATCGTGGCTCGTGTTCTTCAAAATCAAATGTGACAATGGAGGCAATAGATTCACGACAGTGGTTCTGGAATGCCGACAGGAAACTGGGAGATGGGTTGAGTGGGAACTGAATAGTAGAGTGCATTCATCCGCACCGATGTTGGCACTGAGCGAGTTGAAAGCTGGGTCTGAGAGAACGAATAACTTGATTGATAACAGATAAATATCGCGCGGAAAGGAGATTATTAGGAAATTAGTAAGTAGGAAATCAATAATCCGGGACTCTGCCAGGCATACATATTAAAAAACGGTACATATCCATGTACATATCCATCAATGACACAGAATATTGGGCATACTGACGCGGCTTACAATTTGACGGCACAACACTACCCCTGGCAATGAACAAAATCGATTTGTCGTCCAAGAAGTACTCAGTAGATAAATATTAATATTAATTTAAGGCTCGTCCGAGGTATTCACAAGTAACTGGCGTCCGTGGAAGAATCCACAAGGGTTTCGTCCGGCTTTGCTAGGCAGGAGCGGCGCTGGGTTACGGGATGCGCGGCTTGCGTTAATTAATTGCCAGGTTCCTTAGCGTCGATCGGTGTGTGCTAGGTTTCCAAGTGGGTTAACTTCGACTTTATATTCGGGAGCACAGAAGGCGTCGTTGGCAGGGTGCTGAGAGAGTTATACCAATGAATGGAGGAGGATCAGCTAGAAGTTAGAAGTGACATGCTGAAGACGACTTGAACACTGTGATTCAATTGACTCAGAGCAACCGGTTGACGGGTCAGAGACCCAATTTGTTTGGAGTCGACCGGGATGACAGCGAGAGGATATGTAAGGCTCCAGGCAAAGTGAACTATTTGAGGCGCCGCGTGGAGAATTTTCTCCAGATTAAACTCGGAAGTGTTTCTCGCAAATTGCGCATTGTCGACACCGGCAACCAACAGAATCCAGAATCTTTCGGTGAAGTCAGCCAAAGTACATGCGCCACCGGCAATTTCCCCAGGCCAAGACGTTCAACTCCAGCAGATCCGCGTGCTTTCAAACCCTTGACGTCTTGAGATCCTGAGACGCTATGGTGGTGAAGAGCAACCTGCTTCGGCCTTTTCCGGCCCGCCTTCGTCACACTTTTGTCACAATTCCCGCTCTCTCCCGCCACGATGATGTCTACTCGCGCGCTCGGACTAGGCCCGCCACTGCGCAAGACGCTCTTCTCCTGCTCTGGGTACTACCATTCGAAAATATCTATATACCTCCTCAATTCACCGCCGCCTGCAGCACGCAGCACTCTCATCCGCTCGACATTCGCCAAACGGTTTGTTCTACATACTCTGGCGTCAAAGACCTGGATTTATTCGGATACAAAATAGGACCGTGCAAACTGAATTACTCCCCGCGAGATCCTGAAAAAGCAGCGCCTCCTGCGCCCGTCGAGCCCGCACTTTACGACCTACCAGCCGCAGCTCACCTGGATCGCCTCCATTACTACCGTCGCCGATTTCCTTTATCCATCCACTCCACCCTCCGTCCTTTTCTCTCCCCACCCTCGTCATCCGCTTCAGCTTCGCGGCGCGTGTCATTCGGTCCACTCCTTCGTTTCCCTTTCTCGCCTCTCTTCTCTTCTCTCCCCTCTCCACTCCTCTACTCCATCGACCGCGTCGTCGGCTTCGGGTTTACGCTGCCTTGCCATTTATCCTGTCCTGTCCCGCTCCCTTAACTCCCCACCTTTATCCACTCCCTTCCTCCCATCCCTTCCCATCCTCTTTCCTCCCCATTCACACTCTTTCTCGGCTACCGCGTCGACCGCGTCGTCGGCTTCGCGGCATCTCGTCTTATCCCTTCCCATCTATCCATCCACTCCCTTCCTCCCCTCCTCGTCCGTTACTCCTCGCCTCTCTCCTTCTCCTCCGCTCTTCCGTCGACCGCGTCATCGACATCGGGTTTACGACGCCCGTCTCGTCTCTCCGCTCCTCCCTTCCCCCATTTATACATCCGTTCCCTCCCACCCCCCTCCCCCCTCTCCCTTCCCCGCTCCCCGCTCCTCCTGCTCCTGCAGACACACCTCCTACTCCGGCATGTTGGCCGCTACTCGCGCGCGCGCGACGCCTTGGCATTGCGGCGTCCTAGCCAGCACGCCTATTGTGGCGACTTTGGGTCTTGGGTCTTGGATTTTCTGTGCGCGCCAGCCACGCCGGTGATCCGTGACGCGGTCATGGAGCAATCTCATCCCATGCCCGAGACGCGGACGCAGACGCGGCTGCCGGGCTGAGGTTGTCGGGGCGCGCTGCATCGTCGTTTTTTTGCGGGGCGAGTACTACGTGTCGGCCGCGTGCCGGCCACATTTTGGGCTTGGAGGTGCTCGCCGTGCTTCGACACGTCCGGCATACATTGCGGAGGTGTCGACACCTTTCCCCCCCCTTCCCCTCCTTGCCTCGTCGTGCTCTCCTGCGCGCGATCAGCGCTAGGCGTGTGCCCCGCTGCCTGAAGGCTGATTCAGTTTTTTTTTTTCGCATTTTTTTCGCATATCCTCCTTTCCCCTCCCCTCTTGCTCCATCCGTTCCACTCTCGCCCTCCCCTCCCCTTTGTCCTCATCTACCCTCCCGCTCCTCCTTCAACCGTCTCATTCCGTTCCGTTTCCCTTCGTGCCGCGCGCTACGTTCTTCGCTTTCACCCCGTCTCGGCGTGGCTGTGGCTTTGCGCACTCTCCTCGTCCTTCCCTCTAATCCCTTCCTCTTTCTCTCCTTCCCTTGTCTTGTCGTGTTCTCCTCCCTCCTCCCTTCACGCCCGTCCTCTCGCTCCTCCCACCTCATAATCTCCTTAATCTCATAATCTTCCCACTTGTCTTTGTTCTGCCGCCCTGCCATCCCGCGCTCACGAGCCCACGCGGCTCTTGGCTTCGGCCGTGCTGCGCGCCGGCGCGTAGCTTTGTCTCTGCGGCGCGCGTTCACGTGTCTTTCGGTGCTGCGACAACTGGGGCACTCATCCCTCGTCCTTGTACTTTCACCTCCCCTTTCTTCCTGCCTGCTCCCGACATCGGCCCATCCGGCCCACCCTCTCCTCTTCATTTCATCCCACTTCCGCCCGCCGATGGCTCTCCTGACGTCAGGGAGACGCATAAAGCGGACAGAACATGGGTGCGCGTCGAGGGGGAGTGAGCCCGCGGGTGTTTTTTGAGCAGGCGGACGTCCTGCCTGCGGGCGCTGTCGGGCGGTGGGCATGTCGGTGGCCTCATATTGCGCGGAAGATGAGCACAGTCTTCCTGATCATGCTCGTCTTGGGCACGACGCTGGCGAGTGTCGTCTCGGCATAGGCCTATGTGGGGCGTCTGGAATTTACGTGCCGCGCTCGTGATCAAGCTTGTCACACTTCGCGGTGTAGCGCGGTATGCCCAGCAGCGGGAGGGACGAGGTGTATGCCCGCCTGTGCGGCTTTCTCCCCACCTGTACTTCCATAGGGCCAAAATATATATTGTCGATCTTATCTTATCTTATCGGTGGCGACAAACAGACACCAGCATCAGCAAAGTCGCCACAACTTCTTGGCAGAAGCACTCACTCAATTCCGCTCGCCGGTAGCTAGTGGCAGGTTGCGCAGTGTCTCATTCCATTCATACTTCTCAACAGTTAAGACCAGTACCACAAGAAATTTGTCTATGCGATCATTGAACTGGCGAAGAGAAAATAACGATAAATTCTTACTGGCGCAAATCTGATGACGCAGACTCGACGCAGACTCGCTCAGGCCTCAGGGTTTGCTACTTGACCTCCCGTTCATTTCTACGCAGGAGCCGCATGCACTTCTTTGCTGTGATTTCTGCCGTAGCTATAGGCCCTCCAACTTGAACTTTGACCGGAATCTCCACACATCGGCGAACTCTACGTTAGATATTTCACGCCTGCATTTCGAACCATCGTATGACCTCGTGCTTCCGCGCATTCTATCCCGACTACCACGCCTGACATAACTTTAGGCGGTATTGTTTTCCAAAATCCATCCATTCGCCGCCCTCGCGAGGTCTGTGTCGTCCTCAAATCGCTTGAACTGAAGCTGGTGATGGATGTGGTGGATGCAATAATGTCCAGTTTCAGCACCGTCGACATTAACTATCTAAAATCCCTTGTTATCGATCGTCCACCCATCATTCCACTCCTCAAGCAACTGCACAGACGATTCGAAAAGTCCAGATTTTATTTCCCCTCTGTCAATTTTATTGTCCATCTCTCTCTTTCACTGTTCACTAGAACCGATCATACAGATCTGAGGGATCCGCCCGACCCCCACATTTTGAACATCCGAGGGAGCACGCGGGTTCACTTGTGTTTCTTTGTAGGTGTCCCAAAAAATTGTGATGCAGGCTCGCATTCCGAACATGTACCATTCACCGTGGTATGTTCGGACTCCAAATAACGCATTGCGACAAATTGAGTCGTCAGACTCTTCCTTCAAACCATCACAGTCTAAGTTGAAGTGGGAGGCCGATCGATTCCGAGTTCTTAAGCCCCGGGTTATATTTCAATCTGCTGTGCTTTAGTCCAAACCCTTATAATTTCTGACTCTTCTGTACGTGCCTCTGTTGTTTTCACGAACAGACCCCGTGTGTATCCCTTCCTGGTGCGCTAATATCAGCTTGCAATGTAACAGGGCTGTAGTTAACCCCTTGTTGTATGACTTTCATTTTCTTCCTCGTTTTGGCGCCCATACTCGCCGCACACATACATAGCGCGGTATGTCCTCCCCTTTCTCGCTGAATTTGTTCTAAGTTCCTGCGTCCACATCTTCTCTCTTTATGTGATGAACTTGAAATTGATGCCCAGAACAAGATTGTATTCGAGTAATGAAAGTCCATTCACCAGCAAGTTCCTGTATATTATGGATGCCCGAGAGAATACAATAGTAACTAAATGGCTCCCACTGGTACATCGCCACGAGGATTGTCTTTTGCGGTTCCGAGGTCTCTGGATTAAGAATGTGTGTGGGTCTTTACCCTCGGGCCCTTGACTGCGACATCGCACGAAGCTGAATTCCACCTATGATTATCGATTATCCTCTGCTGTTTCACTTTCAGAATACCAAGCTCAAAGCATATATTACTGGTCACTCCAATCCAGTCGTCCCTCGAACGCGCAGAATTAGTTGTCTGTCTGGCCGTACATGTACCATAACAACATCGAAAAATTCTCACAATGGACAACATGCTTCCTGCAATTCTATGGGGCGGGGAGGGTTCAGTCCCAAACATACGAAGGAAATTCAGGCCCAGGTTATATTCGTCATGAGCGCATGTGAGCACAATGTATTAATATTACACTCGATATTACATAGCGCCCGGTTCTGAATCTGTTTAAGCCGAAAAATTACATACTCGAGACCCAATGAAACATTTCAGAACTTCTCAAAAAAAATGTAATATAAATTACAATTGGGTATTTCGTGTAAGGAGGGTCGGAGATATTGCACGACATCTGTAATGTAAGTATGATTGGGAGCGACTCTATCAAGATACTATAAGTATTTAATGGTATGCGCTTCAGATCTAGATAGGGCACGCCGCCAACACGCCGCACCTGTCTCTAGTAGCTGGATATATATTGGCGCTCTCGAGTTTTGAAAGGGACAATCCCTATTACATAAGTACTCATAAAACCCACTCTTTAGTTGAGTATCTAACAGTGATCTCACAATTGTGGCCAGTGGTGTGTTGAAGAAGGTTGCTGATGGCGCAGATATGACAACTACAACTCCAAGTCAAGTTGAGAAAGGCGGTCAAGAAGACAATTAATGATTAATGATTACCAGATGAACAAAAGTATCGGGGGTCCGCTGTCAAACTATTTTGTGGATTTTAGAATGGACCAGCTCCACTGATGTGTTGTCCCTTGAAGTTGCCTGAAAGTCATTTTATTCCCTCAATTAAAAAAAAATCCCCGTCGAGGCATTGTCCCATGTCTTCTGTCCTAGTTTTTGTTTCCTTACAGTGCAAATTTTCCCAGGTACGCATTTTGGGAGCACGGGTACGAGTAACTACCAGCACAAATGATACAACCCAGCTTGGGCCAACACTGGCCCGGCCGCTCACGCACCTTTTCCCCCACGTTCTCGGCCATAACATCCGGATTTCGTCAATGTCGAGCTCGCCAGGGTTCTGTTTATGTTCCTATGTGCGGTGTTAAAGCCGCCGGGTCCCGAGAGGATGTGCGATTTAGCCCTATCTGCTTGTTATTTGGGTGCAATATATCCAAACGTGTATGCAATATATCCAAATTTGTATGCATTACATCCGTCATCACTTCTCCTCCTGATTGTAAAGTACTACTGGCTCATCACATTGGCTGCTATAACTAGTAAGGGAAGGGATCTCAAGATTTTTTTTGCAGTAGTGAAGGGCACATGAGTGGAGACAGGAGTTTTGTTCAGCCTGTAGATGCATTCATGACCCCCGGACAGCCACACAAAAGCTATTGCCGATTGTCTTTTTAGATTTGCCATCTGTAATTAGAACACATACACCCAGTAGATGGCATTTGATTCATATCGAGCTGATACACCACGCAAGGAACACAGTCGAACATATATATAAGCCCAGAACCACAACGGCAGCCCAGCTCCCACCATGCCTACTCCCGTGAATTTCAAGAATGTCATCCAATACACCATCCTGGCTGCAACTACTGCCAAGAACATTGCAGAAACATTCAAAGTGCCTTTCCTTGGTTCCACTGCTGTATTGTGCTTGTCAATCACAAAGTATATTGAGGCAAGCCAATTCTTCGGCCATTGGCACAATATTTAACAAAAGAAATAGATGACCAAGTCAAACAAGGAAGAATATGTTGAGATGATGGAGCAGATTCACAACATCTTGTGTATCATTATCCAACTTCACTCAACTTCGGAAATGAAGGGTGTGCTTCCAACTGCCTTCTTGTATGATATTGCAAAATTCACAGAGTGAGCGCAATTTAGAATGAGATTGCATTGATTTAATATATTATGTCAGGGCACTCTACGAAAGATAAAGGGAATCTTTCGACAGCCTGAGGTGGGAGGAAGATTGGAATCATGCAAGCAGGAGTTTAGCAGAATGATTGGACTGTTCAAGGTATATAAAATAAATCAGATTCAATGCATAATCAATCATGGGCATTGGTTGCAGGCTCAAGTTACAGGTTCAACCTTGTCTCAAATGGGGCAGATGAAAAAAGATGCCAAAGAACAGCATGAACAACTTGTTGCCCTTTTGGAGACTGACTCTGACCTTATGAGTTCCGATCACTCCTCAGTGAGTAGAAATTATGCCCATTGACATTCTTACCTTAAAGCTGTTAGGTGACAGGAAACCTGGCAAGCTTAGCGAATAATAGGTGAGCCAAACCTGAAAACAGTATCAGTCTCGTTGAAGATTTTGTACAGTTCAGGATCTTTTGGTCTACTTCCACCCTGCCCAAAGATTTTCCATGGCCACGAAGCTGAGCTCCAGGATTTGGTGAATATCCTAATCCAAGATTCAGCCCACATTGCTATCCTGGGTGCAGGGGGAATGGGAAAGACCAGCCTTGCTACCACAGCCCTCCATAATCAACAAGTGGAAGCCAAGTATTCACATTGATACTTTGTACCATGCCACTCAAGCCCCACTGCCACTGAGCTGGTGGCGACAATTGCAAATCATATTGGGTTGGAGAAGGGCTCAAACATGCCAAAACATGTGGCACATTATTTTGCCAATGCTCCTCCTTCCCTTCTGGTGCTTGACAACTTGGAAACCTGTTGGGAATCCCTGGTATCTCACTCCGAAGTTGAAGAGTTTCTTTCTCTTCTAACTGATGTCCACCACTTAGGTCTCATTGTGAGCCATGTTTGCAAGTTTCTCCAATAATATCTTGAACTTCTTGTAGATCACCCTAAGAGGTGCTGAGCGTGCAAACAAAGTCAAATGGACCCGGCCTTTCCTGGTCCCTCTTGAGCCGCTTTCCAATGTGGCTGCTCGGCAAACCTTCATTGAGGTTGCTGATGATGGCCATGATGATTCCAGTGTTGAAGAACTACTTGAAGTGACAGGGAATCTTCCACTGGCAGTCAGCCTCATTGCAAGTGTTGCTGGTTCTGAGGGATGTGCCCAGGCACTCTCTCAGTGGAAACTGGAAAGCACTCAGATGCTTTCAGATGGGTATGACCAGAGATCAAGCCTTGACATCTCTATCATGTTGTCATACACAAGCTCCCGGATGACCCCAGGTGCTCAGCAGCTTCTCAGCATTCTGTCTATGCTGCCAGATGGGCTTGCAGATCGCGATTTGGTGCAGGCTAAACTGCCAATCCCAGACATTCTGGCCTGTAAGGCCACCCTTATTCAAACAGCCCTTGCCTTTGTTGGCCAGGACCAACATCTCAACGTTCTGGTTCCAATACGAGAACATATCCTCCATATTCATCCCCCAGCAGATGCCCTGAAGGTCAAACTGCGGGAACACTTCCATCAAATTCTTGATCTTTGGAACCAATTCAAGCATCTCAATGTAACAGATATACTGCCCCACATTTCACAAAATCTGGGAAACTTCAACACTGTTCTTCATGATGGGCTTCAGCCAGAGGGGCCTGATATTCTCCGCAATCTGCAGAGCATCTGCTTTCTCAATCATTTCTATCTCAATGTTCAAGCCACGTATTCACCCCTTCTGCTCCAGCTTTCTGAGAAAATCCCCCATTGGAAATACCATCCGATTTTTGGAGAATATCTTATTCAACTAGTGCAAATTTCTCGCTATTTGCCTGACCTGGATGTCAATAATGACATCGCCCTAGGTACTCAGTATTTCAAATCAAAAACTCCATTGGAACAGGGTAAGACATAGTCACTGTCATTGTCCCCAACTAACTTCTCACCAGCCAGATGGTGCTGTGCTCTGGGAACCCACTTCCTGGAATCAAAGTCAGATTTGGTGGGAGCCCTCCAGTATTTTCAAAGAGCGCATTCTCTGGCAGAAAGCATTGGATACCCCACCATTGCTGGCTCCAATGCTTTGCATGGCATATGCGACATCCTTATGTATACTGGAAAGCCCTTGAGTGTACTCATGCATGCAAAAGAAGCATACAGATCCACTGAGCACACAGGGGACATCTATGGACAAGCAGGGTCTCTGTACAATGAAGCAAGAAGTCACATGGTACTGGCAAATTATCAGCATGCTCAACATCTTCTGCAGAAATCCAGAGACATTTTGACTGCCTGTGGTCAACAACAGGGTATATTGTGGCTTAGCATCCTCAATGTTAGGGCTGAGATCCACCTGTTGAAATCAGAATATCGGGAATCTCACCAGCTTCAAGTAGCCATTGCATCCAGCTGCCAGCCAACTTCATATTGTGCCATCCTAGCCAACTTGAACATTGCTCTCATTGATACTGCTACTGGTGCTGACTCCAAAATCATTTGCCAAAATCTAGGCATGGCTCAGTCTCATTTGAAAGTATTATATGGGTATCAAGGCAGCCACCTATGCACTTTCAGTGATTATATAGCAGCTGAGCTCTGTCTTCGAGATGGGGCTCCTGGAACTGTGAATGTGATGTTTGAAAAATGTTTCGTAGAATCTCAGGAGCCTGAGACAGCCCTCCAATGTCTAGAAAGGCTTGGAGATCTTTCCACTGGCATGAATGGCATCTCAACTACACTCCGATGGGCAGGAGTATTCCTTAGCCTGACTCTGAAATACAAAGACAAGCGCCAGACTATGCAAGCATTCCGATGCCTCGGGCAGATTTTTTCTGTTGAAGGTGATGACACAGCTCTCAGCCTATTTAATATTGCTCTTGATGGATTCACATTCATGGAGATCCATCACTGGAGGGCAGATTGCATGGTTTGAATTGCTGATATCTTGAATAGTCGTGGGGAGGTCATGAAGGCAGTTGAATTGTGGAAGTCAGCAAGACCCCTTTTCGAAAGATCTTCGCAGATGAAGGATATAATCAGGCTTGATGGAAAGCTAGCAGAGGTTGACTCTGCTGTTTTGGTTGAGTATGATGACAAACTCCAACATCTTTCTGAGTTGTGTGTTCCTGGTAGCACCCTGGAGGAGAAATATGTTGTGGAGGATGAGGAGGAGGAGGAGGAGGAGGAGGAGGAGGAGGAGGATACACTGGCTCACACAAGTGATTTCGGGAACAAGGGGAGGCAAGGAGTTTTGGTTTGCGGTCTGGCTCTCTGATCATCAGGGTTTGTATTCAAGTTGTGTTCTTCATTCTCTTCAAGTTTTCCACAGATTTTTGGACAAATAGATACCCACCTGTCTTTGAAATGTGGAATATGTCATTTCCAGGTCATAGCATTTTGTCCAGTATGTAGTCTTGTGTATTTATTCATTTATTATACCACTGTGCCCAGTAACCCTATTAGGATTGTTTAAACATTGTGCTTTGCATTGCCGAACCGGTTTTAAACTCTGCTCTGATTAAACAGGGTGTAGGGCAAGCACCGAGGCTGATGGAGATCAAACAATGGAGGGTTTGAACAGTGTTCAGAACTTCAGTTCAACCGGAATTGTTAAAGAGCAGAAAGTCGACAAAAAGTGCGTCCAGAGAGAGTCAAACTTAAGACCTACAGGACACTTATCATAAATATAAAGGCACACCCTGAACCATTAAGCCAAACCACCAATAGATTGGGCTAAAGCCCATGTCATATCACCCGGCCTGGAATGTCGGAATGGCTTGCCTCACAATCAAACATTTGAAAATCTCAGCTGAAGTCCCAATTGAACAGTGTTCAATAACATGTTCAATCTGTGATTGAACACTAGCCAAAAATAAATACATTGGGGCAAAGCCCATGTCATATCACCCGGCCCGGAATGTCGGAATGGCTTGCCGCACAATCAAACATTTTGAAAATATCAGTTGAAGTCCCAATTGAACAGTGTTCAATAACATGTTCAATCTGTGATTGAACACTAGCCAAAAATATCATTTTCCCAGCCCAATAATATGTGAATGTTTGATTGAGTAATGTGTTTGTACGTCAATTGAACACATTTAAAAAAGTGCTCAATCAAATTTCTTCCATATGTTCAATCGGAGGATGTTTACAGTCACAATGGTGCATGTTCAATCATGCACAATTTATTCCTGCAATGTCCAACTCTGGAGAGTATCTGGTATCTTCGTAAATCCGGCCTATGATAGTTTTGGCTAGGGTTCAATCACAGATTTGAACATACCTAAGGCCCTCCGGGCATCCCTGGTACCTGGATATTGAGCAGGGACACAGAAAGCAAACTTGACTGATTGACAACAACACATAAATGAGTTGGGAACCCAGAGCAGGGTTTTTAAGTAAACCAGTGTCGCAAATGAACCATTAAATACGTGTTAAGGAGCTCTTGAACCATGGCCGGTTTTTTTGGCACCTCCTTGACTCGATGCGCGCGCGCTATGACTCTCAGGTGAGCCAAAGTCAGCTGCGTGTAATAGGACACAAATTTCGAAATATCATCGCAGGTACAGGTGAGCACATGTGAGTCCGAGTCGTTGGACGAGGGTCATTTCAACGAAATCATAAGAGGCATTAAGAGTAAATGTGGAGATGGCGGTGCGGGGAACAGACACCTCTCCATTATTAAAGACCATGCTGAGAGAGCCAGCCACATCAGGCGCATGCACTGATCTTCTTTTAGTCGTTATATGCCGGAAAACGAGTACAGAGCTGTATCCAGGGCAACTGGGAGAACAATCATGTTGATTTATTCCCAACAACGCCCCTGGTGTTGTCGGTATCTTTTATCTGGTGGCTCTCGACCAAGGCTGATAAACGTGACAGGTCCAGATGTTGGAAAAGTTCGCAAAACTTGCGAACATCGGTACACGACACCGCAATCTCAGCGTCGTCCCCGTTCACGGATTGAGGAGATGTGTCGGAGCGTACAGCACACAAGCCGTACCAAAGGTTCAAGGTAGATGTGGTGATCAAATTTGCATCGAGCCCCAATACATTCTGAACGTTGGACAGCACACAGACTTTCACAGGCATTGAACATTGAACATTGGGTGATTCCTTATTGTACGTACTGTGAACAGGGACATCTAAGTAAGCGGACACTAAGGGAAAAAACCGAGATTTGAGGCGAGAGAGAGAGAACGAAACGACGGGATCAAACCTGATGTCAATCAAACGGTGTTTTCCCAATGCAGCCGCGGAAGGCTGAGGTACTGCTTAGACATAAGTGTGAGTGACAGTCAGTCCGTTCGGTAGAATGCCCACCTTCAAGGGGGAGCTCGTTCGATGAGGGAGTAGAAGCAGTAGGAATGACTGACGGATGGTCAGACCAGAATGGTTAAAGCTAGCTAACATACCTGCAGGAACGGCAACATATCCGGGAGGGGCGGATGCGGGCACCTTAAATTTGACGTGAGATTCAGCGTCGTCCATGAAAAGCCACGAGCAACCATCAGGCAGGAGATTGTGTCTCGCGACACTGTCGTCGGGTAGTTCTTCGATGCTAGGCCGGTGGGACAATGCTCCAGACCTTTATTGATAATATAGGGTAGAAGCGCAGAGTGAGAGGGCAGCAATGTTGGCGAGACGATGAGCGTAAGAGGCAAGGTGGTAGGGCGAATAATGGCGGCGACCGACCACGTTTGGAGGAAACCAGATCACTGCGATCACGGAATTACCCGCATACATATGTCTCGAATTGGAATGCACACATAGCGACCCGTAATGTTCGCTGACAGTTCCGAAATGATACGGTTGCCAGAGGTAACCTACATCGGTACCAGGAACATTGAAGAAATTTGATTGAACACTTTTTTAAATGTGTTCAATCGATGTACAAACACATTAGTTGATCAAACATTCAGATATTACTGGGCTGGAAAAATGATAGTTCTGTCTAGTGTTCAATTACAGGTTGAACAGGTTGAACATGTTATTGAACACTGTTCAATTGGGACTTCAAATGAGATTTTCAAAATGTTTGATTGTTGTGAGGCCATTCCGACATTCCGGGCCGGGTGATATGACATGGGCTTTACCATGATTTATTGGTGGTTTGGCTTAATCGTTTATGGTGTGCCTTCATATTTATGGCAAGTGATCTGGAGGTCTCATGTTCGACTCTCGTAGGATGCACTTTTTTTTGTCGACTTTCTGCTCTTCAACAACAACTGAACACTGTTCAAATTCTCCTTTGTTTGATCACTCCCTGAGCTCTGCATGAGCCTCCGTGCCTGCTCTTCCCCCTGTTTAATCAGAACAGAGTTTAAAACCCGTTTGGCAATGCAAAGCCCAATGTTTGAGCAAACCTGCTAGGGATTTATCTGTGCCTTGCAATAGCTAAATGCGTACCGAAACGGTTAGTGCTATTTCGCAAATAGAAAAATAGTAATACCTTTTGGAAAGATGACACCTTCAGATTC
The DNA here is from genome assembly GCA_029282285.1 of Mycena rebaudengoi. NCBI lineage: Eukaryota > Fungi > Basidiomycota > Agaricomycetes > Agaricales > Mycenaceae > Mycena > Mycena rebaudengoi. Next base: position 874,492 of record JARJCX010000033.1, on the reverse strand, counting down.
GTGTTCTGAGACATCGAATCTATGGACACCCCAAATTTCTAGTCAGTGGTCCCACCTGGCGCGGAGAAAGCTCACCAATAAGTGTGATGGCCCAATTTCCATTTTTGACGCGTAACGAAAAATGTGATCTGGCGCACCCAAAGACCCTTTACTGCGATCTCATCCGACCCCATAATCCTGTACATGCCCATGAATTACCCGAAAAGTTCCTTCTTGCCACTTTCTACCCAGTAGATAACTGCAGAGATTCGCGTTTACAACGGACACTGGGTTTCTGATTTGATCAAGGACTGATCACAAGGATGAGTTTCTCCCTCCACAACCAGGCCTTATATCCACCCAAGATTTGGAGATGAGGGGTCCAATACTGACTAAAATAAGTGGTTTTTTTTTCTGGGGGCCAGTGGCCAGTAGTTACTGATACATTTCCTCATTTTTCGCTACACATCATTTTTCGGTACGCATTTAGATACTGTAACCCGTTGTTAACACCCAGAGTTGCAGTTGATCATGGTGAGGAATGAAATCAGTGGATCCATAGTGCCTGGGTGTTGTACGGCAGGAAATGTGCAAGTAAGGCTATTTCACAGGATGGTTCTGCATCTTATACCAATGAATCTTTAATGAAAGGAGAAAGTCAGCCGGTTGATTCAAGTCTGAGCCATCACGAAAATTGTTATTATTATTTTCTTTCTTTCACAAGCACATGCAGACCGGGGAGGGTACAGGGTGTCTCCTCTTTATACAAAAGTTGTGCTGTGTAGTGGAGAAAGGGGTCTTTTCAATGCAGACTTTATTGTCTAGCACTGAAAGGATTTCAATGCAAGATATACAAGTTAAGCATGAAGACAAGACAGCACTGTAGCGGGGCAGTTCTGCACCTACTCGAGATAATTTATAGTGGACATTGTTTCAGGGCGAAATTTACATGTAATGATTCAGCTTAGAGCAATTTGAAGTTTGTAAAGCTTTTTTGACAGGGCTTAATATAGTGTGGCCCTCCGGGCAGACCTGATTCCTCCGGTCGATGGTCAACCGACGACGGAACACCACCATTTTATTGTTTCAGCATGCGGAGAGTTTGTGCAATTCTGACGATGGGCCTCCAGCCAACCTCCACCAGACAACATTTCAACCACACCAGCCATCGCAGCTAAGTCATTGTTCACAGAGAGTGGGCAGGTTTGCTCTGGTATAAAATCAAATGACGGGCCTCCGGCCAGCTACTGAAAAAAGCCAAACCAAATTTCAACCACACTAGTTCATTTCTTGCACAAATAAGGTGATGGGCCTCCGTCCGGACTCCGCAGATGGAATTAAAGTCATTCCTAGACCACACTGGCTGTCTAGCACTTGACATTTATCCCATGTTTTTGGAGAAGGGGAGTTCATTTCTTGAACAGTCAGTTGAGGGAGGTGAGCCATGTACCACTGTTCCACTGGTAGTGGTAGTTACTTGTAAAATATCATATATATATATTGTATTTTAGATAGGGTACACGCAGTTTTGTGTTCACGCCCGTGCAAAAAATAAAAGAATTGTACAAGTTGCCATAACTCATGTACTCTGAGCTTTCGTAAGAATTCACTCAATTCATCTCGATGCTTCATAATTGTGGGATTCAAGCGAATGACCGTGTATTATTGGACAAAATAGGGCGGCAACTTTCGGATCACGGTGGCGAGTAAGTAAATATTGGGAAAAAACCAGCCGAAAATCAAATCAGTGTACAAATTTGCAGCGTCGCGAATTATTCCAGACCTGGAACCTGCAAGAATTCGCAAATTCAGAGTCACAATAGTAATAGTGTTGCATCCGTCGCTGTATCTGAGACGCTATCAAATCGCCGAACGGCGTGGGATGTTGTGGAGTTATTGCAGCCAATCGGAGCGTGGTAAAAAGAGGGTACGATGAGGCGGACAGACATTATCGATCTGAGACCTGGTTACCTCCGGAACCAGGAATTTGTAATTTATTTTACAGTGAGGGAAGCTCAAGAGCTAGAGAAAAGGAAGACACAGAATGCACTGTCAACAATGTGAATAGGTTTACCTTCCCGGTGTTGTCTAACTTTTTTGCACCCCTGCCTGATCACTTAAAAATAAATATATTCAATATTCCCCGCTCCTTTTCTCGGCCACCGTAGCGAGTCGGTGAATGCAGGTGAGTACTTGGGAACCTCCCATCCACACCAAATTTTGAGGGAAACTGATGTGTTAATCCAAAGTGATGGCTTGGAGAATATGGGGAACGGCTCCGCGATACTTTCCTCTATGCATGGGCCACAGCCACCTCGGCCATTTAAAATCCCGCAAAACAGATTCCCGGCGCGATTTAAACTGCGGTGGATAGGGTGCGCCGGACGATGTGGTTCATCGTGATGTTCTTCCAAAATTAAATGCTTCTCAAAAATTAGATGATTTCTGGAGCATCAAATAGATAAACGCCAATGGCTCGGGACCACTGGCGAGGTTGGGTGATTTGGAAAGGAGCTGAGTGCATACCTATGTAGTCGGTTTTGCCAAATTGTCTGTATTGCATAATTGAGTAAATGGAATAACCTGATCGGTAACGAAGAATATCGCGCACAGAAAGGATGATGCGTCTCGACTCCGGTTTATGCAAGAAATTACATAGTATTTAGAATTCCCGGTCCGACAGTAATAGTGGGAAATCAATACTGCGGGACTCTAAGCATACCTTTAAAAAAACGGTACATCCCCTCGGGCTCATCCATCGATACCAGAATAATCGAATATGCTTGTGATGATGGTGTTGAGATTCTCGTCGAAGGATGTCGCGCCGGTTTACCGCGGTGTACCTGACGCGAGTTTTCGCGGCATATCTGGCGTGGTCTAAAAGTTCAAGTTGGCGGGATACCACCACCCCCTGGTAATGAACAAATCAACGCGTAGTCTGAGAAGTACTTAGATAAATATTAATATTAATTTGAGGCTCGCCCGGAGTGGCTTGAACGTGTTCGCAGGTAGCTGGCGTCTGTTGAAGGACTTGGCGAGCTTCAAGTGCGATGAAAGGACTTACATAGCGAGCTGTGCTTGAAAACTATGCTTGAAGCGCATGACAGGAGTCGATCCCGCACTCATTCACTTGAGAAACCAGATCGTACTTTGAGTTCAAAAGTAGGTAAGTACGTACGAGTTGAACCGAAAAGTCGGGCTGCCTGCTGGACGTGAGCGGTGCGGAATCAGCGCTTTGACTGGTAGATTTTTAGTGTGCCAATGAACAAGCCGTCAGATGTAATGCGTCGGACACGAAACGCTCTCTGCTTGCAACCGCTAGGCAGGAGAGGCGCTGGGTTAGGGGGTGCGCGGCTTGCGTGAGCGAGGTAATAGGTAGGTGCGAAGTACTTTTGGCGTCGATCGGAGCGTGTTAGGTTTCCAATTGGGTCACGTAACTTCAGTTTTTGGGCGGGACCGTGGGCACAGAAGGTGTCGTTGGCGGAGTGCCGGATCTGAGACCCATTTCGTGGCGAAGACAGTAAAAACAAAGTAAGGCTCCAGGCAAGCCGCAAAGTGAACCATTTTTAAGGCGCCGCGCGTAGAATTTCGACCAGATTCAAGTTTGAACTTTGAACCAGATTAATATTGTTGGAAGGGTTTCTTCAAGGTTTCTTACGGCGGAAAAATCCTGAACATATCCGTACAGTGGGCCACAAACCATCGGAACCTTTGGGTGAAGTATACAGAGTAAATGCGCCACTGGTGGCGAGGAATCAACGGCTTCCGGCCCGCCTCGTCACACTTTGTCACTCTTTCCCGCCCACCTCCCGCCACGATGATGTCTACTCGCGCGCTCGGGCTAGGCTCGCCACTGCGCAAGTCGCTCTCCTCTCCTGCTCTGGGTACTGCCACTCAAACCAATTTTTTGATAGATGCCCGCAGCACGCAGCACTCTCATCCGCTCTACATTCGCAAAACGGTTTGTTCTGGCCGCTGGCGTCAAGGACTTGGATTGATTCGCATGCAAAATAAGACGGTGCAAACGGAATCGTCCCCGCGTCCGCGTCGGCCGAGATCCTGAACAAGCAGCTCTTTTGCGCCCGTTGAGCCCGATCTACCAGCCGCAGCTCACCTGGATCGCCTCCATCGCGAACCGCGCGACAGGCGGCGCGCTTAGTACCCGCGCGCTGGTCAGCAGCTCGTCCGCCAAGGAAGCCCCGCGCGTCTTTTTCTATGGCGGCGCTCACGCGGGGTGCCGAGACTCATCCCTCCTACTTTATCTCGTTGATTTTGTCTTCTGTTTTTCGCCTTTCTTCCCCCGCCCTCATCCGTCTGCATCTCCGCCCTCCGCCCCTCCTGTCTTCCTTCCCTTCCCTCCTCCGCTCTGCCCCCGCCCTCATCCACCACCGTCGTCGACGCTACGTCCATCTTCCCTTCACCCCATTGGACGCCTCGCCTTCCCTCTCTTCCTCTGTCCGCACACCACGCGTCACAAGCCCGCTCCAATACCCATACATTCCCTTTGTCCTCACCCCGCCCCGCCCATCTGTCGCTGCGTCCCTCCCCTCCCCATCTATCCGTCACCCATCCTTTGTCCGTCCCTTCCTCTCCCTCCCGTTCTCTGCCCCACCCACCCGCGCATCTACACACTGTTCGCCCTTTCTTTCATCCCCACCCACCTACCCCATCTAACCTTCCTCCCTTCCCGCACACCCCACGTCACGCGCCTCACCCCTTCACTCGCCATTCATTTCGCATCACACGCGCCTCACCCGTCATCTCTTCCACACACCTTCCCTCCCTCCCTCCGCCCGTGCCTCCTGCCTTCGTCCTCTCCCTTCCCGTTCTCTACCCCGCACGCTCGTTCCCCACCCGCTGTTCTTCATCCCCACCCACGCGTCATGTGCCCGCGCCGCCCCATCTTCCCTCCCTCCCATCCCGTACGTTACGCACCCGCTTTTCTTCACTTCCTCCGTTCCCCCTCATCCTCACTTTCTCACTTCACATCACACGCACCTCTTGCGTCTTCCCTCCGTTCCTTTCTTCTTCTCGTGACCCTCCTCCTCCTCAGCTCTCCATTGCTTTCTTTCTTGACTCGCCTCTCCCCCCACCCTTCCGCTACCCCGTGACCATTCGCCTCGCCTCGTCCGCCCCCTTCGCTTCTCCTTTCCCCATCCGTCCATCGACCCCCAACCTCCCCGCCCTCCCCTTTCCCCGCTCCCCTCCTCGACGACCGCGTCGTCGACTTCGAGTTGGCGCGCGCGACATTCCTCTTTCCTCTCCCCAACTATCCACTCCGTCCCGTCCCTTCCCTTCTCGCCCCTCCGTCCACCGCTTCGGCGGCTTCAGCTGCGCGGCGCGCGTTCGTCTCATTCGTTCCTCCCTATCCACCATCCACCACTCCCTTTTCCTCCTTCCTCCCTCTCTGCGCTTCCTGTGGGCGTCGCGCATCTCCGTCGTTTCTACGTGCCCGCGGGCGGTTCGTCGTCTGGAACGTCGGCGGGCGGTTCGCGTCGGCGCTACTTGTATTTCCGTGGGCGCACGGCGGCGCGAGGACGTCGTAGACCGTGCACGCCGTCAGCTACTTTTCGTGCGGGAGGCGTGTCAACCACATACAGCCCTTCGTGACTTTCAAAGGAAGCGTCAGCCACGCACATGTGCATGGATTGCGCTCGCTCGCGTTTATTCCTTCTTTCCCTCTTTCACGATCGGCATTATATTACTTCGTCTTTTCACTGCGTTACTCCCTCCTTTCCCTCTTCCTTCTCTCATTTCGTTCCGTTACTTCCCGTATCGCATCGCTGACCTTTTTTGCTTTCTCTTCACAGTCATGTCGCTGAAGGGCGTGTACCAGACGGGGTACGCCGTGCTCGCGGACGGCGGTGGTGACGGGGTGTTGGTCGTTATGTGACGTAGGCTCCGTTTGTTTCGTCCGTCGCATCCCACCACCTCGTCACATCTACCCCCTCCGTTTTCTCGTCCGCGCCTCTCGCGTGTCTCGCGTGCGGGGGGCTGGATATTGGGATGGATAGGAGAGCGTCGCGGCGGTGGCGGCGCCCTATCGACGGACTCGCTGCGTATCGGCCACGCACGTCTTTTGAATCCGGTGTGGGCGCGCGCTTGTGATTGATGTCGGGGGCTGGGGCTGTGAGACTCCCGTGGATGGATGGATGGCTTGATGGATGCGAGACTCGGGATTCATATTGCCTACGCACGTCTTTCGGAATCAAGGCGGGCGACGTGCTCCTTATGCCAGGGGCTCATGCCTCGGCGACGTCCGTTGACTGGAGCGTCCTCGTTTCCGCTCTATCCCCCGCCGCCGTCAAGAGTCTCGGCTGTGGGCCCGGGCACGGCTCTGTCGTTGAGTACGGTAAGTCCGTACCCTTTCTCGTGCACACGCGAATTCTTACGGGTTTTTTTTTTGGTGTGATTACTAGGCTTCTGCTCCTTCCTGTGCGACGCGCCATGGAGGCCTCGCTCGGACAGCGGAGTAGCTCGGACTGGGCCGTCACCGCCGAGCACGTCGGAGGCTGGAGGCTGGTCTCTTGTGTTTCGTATTCGGGGTTTTATCCCTTTTTTGCGTCCTCCATCCTTCCCTATTCTTACGGCTCTCTGGTTCCCTTCTGCGCGGCTTCCACATCCGCTTCCTCCCCGTCCCTATCTTCCTCGTTCTGCGTCTCTTTTTCCAGCGTACCCGCACCCCCGAGCGGTTCTCTCCACACTCCGTGACTATGAGTACGCTCCAGTCAGCCGGGAGTGGGACATGTCGAAACAGGGCTGGAAGGACCACGAGTGCATGCGGTGGCTTAGGTTGTTGCTTTCCGTGGCGGCGGGCACCTTCATGGTCGCGTTGCGGTGCGGGCACTGGCGGCGGCGGATCAGCCGCTTTATTCCCCCCCTTGTCTTCGTCCTTTGCTCTCGCTTCTTTTCTCTTCTGTTTCTTTCGTACCTTCGTACCTTCTCCCCGTCATTTATCTTCTGTCAGTCATTGCCCCTACTTATTTCCTGTCCTCCATTCTTCTTCGCGCAGCATTACGCCCACTACTCACCGCTCTTGGAGTCAGCCACCGGCGGCGGCACGGCGGCCACTTCCTTCCTTTTCTTGTCGGTTTCTACGTACGTGGCGGCACTTATATATTTTCATTCCCCTGCGGCGCACATATGGCACTCCATTCGTTATACTGCTGTATCGGCATACAATATACTGCTTTAGACGCTCTATTTTTGGTGCTTGTCTTAATGTCAAGTGATGACTGTAACAGCTTCTCCGGCGTACAGCCGCGCTCGACAGCTCTCAGCGCTTAACATCCTTGCCTCCGTCTGCCATGGCCGATCCCCTCAGCATCGTTGCGAGCATCCTCCAGCTCATTTTTGCTGCCAAAGCGAGTATCAGCATGGTCCGGGATATCGCCAATGCCCCCAAAGAACAACGCAGCCTCTTCGCGGAAGTCGGAAACCTTGAGCCGCTGCTCAAGAGCTTTGGAGGCCGCTTGCAGGCCAATCCATTGGTCCATGGAATGTTGGGCCTCAAGGACCCATTGGCTCAATTCAAGGATACGATGGAGCATGTAATGACTAAGCTGCGATCAGCCAATAAGCCGGGGTCGAGAATTCCGAAGGCCTTGAGTTGGACATTGTGGAATAAGAAGGAGGCGGAAGAGGATCTCACCAAGATGGAAAGATTCAAAGAACTGCTCAACATGTGGCTGATGTTGGATATTTGGTGCGTATCTCTGTGGCAGTATAAGAAATCATCATTTATTAATTTCGCAACTATTTAGGGATATCGGACAGCAGCAACAAAACAATCATGACCGTAAGAATTTAAAGCATCGTCCAGCGCACTTCTCAACCTCACTGTTGGCCTAGAAATATTCAAGGCTGTAACCGACACCGCCGAAGGACATCATCGAGAGCATGATGGTGTGTCACTGGATTGAAATTATACTCCAACCATTGTCTCACTCCAAATGTTGATGTAGAGATAGCCAAGGCCGTGACTGACGCTGCCCAAGAACACCATCGAGAGCATGATGGTGCGTGTTAGACCCGATATTGAATTTATCTAACATACTGGGTGCTCTGATCTGTAGTTGTTCTAAACGAAATCAGAGATGCTGCACAGGATCAACGGAAGTACGCCGATTGTGAGGTCTCTCACAGTTGCATAAGTGGCCGAGCTAACATCGGGTCTAGGGGCAGAAAACTGAGCATGTGGCGGCAGAACGAAAGAGGATAATTGACTGGATTTCAGTACTTAATTTCTTTCTGCGCCATGACGATATATCTCGCGCTCGACAGGCGGGAACAGGTGTGTGGTTGCTCGATGACACCCGATTCGAAGATTGGGCCTCAAGAACTGGATCAACTTTGTGGTGCTACGGAATGCGTATGTGATTTCCTTCCATATTTCTCTCATATCAATTGAAATTAAAACCGGGCTAGCTGGGGCCGGGAAAACAGTGCTTTCGTGAGTAACTTTCTATTCCTGAAGATATTTATTCAACCTGTAATAGATCAACCATTGTTGATTATCTTCGGGACAAATATCAGAGCAATGTTGGGATTGCCTGTGCATACCTGAACCACAAAGAGAGGGACATGCAATCCCCTGAAAATGTTCTGGCAGGCCTCTGGTGGCAGCTCATATTTGGAAAGCCCATTCTCTCTGGGTCCCCAGCACACACACTCTATCATAAACACCATGAAAAGGACACAAGACCCTCAGTCGAAGAGATGCATGCTTTGCTTTCCTCCGAAGTGGCAGGCTACTCCAAGGTATATTTTGTCATTGATGCCCTTGATGAATATCCGGAGACCAAGCGCCATGTGCTGCTGAAACACCTGGCAGCACTCAAGCCTAACATCAATTTGCTCTTTACTTCACGGCCCCATATCACTCCTGAGATGTTCTTTCCGAGTACACCAGCTCTCGAGATCCGGGCAACAGAGGAGGATATCCACCGATATCTTGATGCCCAGATACAAAACTCATTTCGGTTGTCAAAACATGTTCAATCCCGTCCAGAGCTACGCCAGGAAATTGAGAACAAAATTATCGGCAATGTTGATGGAATGTAAGTGCTGGCATTTGTTCATTGATAAAGGTTCTGACTCGAGAATTAAGGTTTTTGCTTGCCAAGCTCCACATTGACTCTCTCACAACAAGAAACACCGTCAAATCTGTTCGTGAAGCTTTAAAAAATTTGCCAACAGATTTGGAGCATACCTATGATGAAGCAATGGATCGGATTGAAGCTCAAGGTCAAGATGACAGAAATATTGCCAAAAGAGTCCTCATCTGGATTGCAAATGCAAAGCGGCCACTATCTGTTGCAGAATTCCAGGAAGCCATTGCCATTGAGCCAGGCACAAAAACACTTAATCAAGATGGTCTTCTTGACCCGGATATATTCCTTTCTGTCTGTGCTGGGTTGGTTATTATCAACTTTGCTGATGGCACTGTTCGGTTCATCCACTATACCACTCAAGATTATATGGATGGTGTGCAAACCAGTAAATTCCCATATGCACAGGCAGATATTGCAGAAGGATGTCTCACATACCTCTTGTATGATGACTTCCTGTGGCTGCCGGATTCATTCAACAATCTGCATGCATTGGTGCAAGAGCATGTGCTACTGGAGTATTCATTCCGCTATTGTCTGGTTCATGCTACAGGGCAGCCTGAGCTGATGCTCCAGGATATGATTCTGGCATTCCTGGCCCACACCTCAAGATGGCTCGACAATCTCTGGCCATTGATTAGAAACAAGCAGTACACTCCTTCCCCCTGGGACATCTACTACAATGATGTGCCGCCCTCCACAGACCTCTTAGTTGCTGCAGTGTTCAACCTACAGGAAACAGCAAAATACCTTTTGGCCCATGCTACATCCATCAGTGACCAACACAAGGGATGGTCACTCATTGATGCTACACGATCTGGTAACTTGGGAATGGTCCAGCTCCTCATCAGTCAAGGTGCCAATGTAAATGCAGAGGGTAGATTCCATGGGAATGCATTGCAGGCAGCATCAAGGAATGGAAATGAAGAAGTTGTCCAGCTATTCCTCAATAGGGGTGCTGATGTGAATGCACAGGATGGAGGATATAGGACTGCATTGCAGGCAGCATCAGAACAGGGACATGAAGCAGTTGTTCAGCTGCTCCTCAATAGGGGTGCTGATGTGAATGCACAGGGTGGGGATTACGGGAATGCATTGCTGGCAGCATCAATGAATGGACATGAAGCAGTTGTCGAGCTTCTCCTCAATAGGGGTGCTGAGGTGAATGCACAGGGTGGATATTATGGGAATGCATTGCAGGTAGCATCAAGGAATGGAAATGAAGCAGTTGTCCAGCTATTCCTCAATAGGGGTGCTGATGTGAATGCACAGGGTGGGGAATATGGGACTGCATTGCAGGCTGCCTCATACAATGGACATGAAGCAGTTGTCCAGCTGCTCCTTGATAGGGGTGCTGATGTGAATGCACAGGGTGGGGAATATGGGACCGCATTGCAAGCAGTATCATTGATTGGACATGAAGCAGTTGTTCAGCTGATCCTCAATAGGGGTGCTGATGTGAATGCACATGGGGATTACGGGAATGCATTGCTGGTAGCATCAATGAATGGACATGAAGCGGTTGTTGAGCTTCTCCTCAATAGGGGTGCTGAGGTGAATGCACAGGGTGGTTATTATGGGAATGCATTGCAGGTAGCATCAAGGAATGGAAATGAAGCAGTTGTCCAGCTATTCCTCAATAGGGGTGCTGATGTGAATGCACAGGGTGGGGAATATGGGACTGCATTGCAGGCAGCATCACTGCAAGGACATGACATAGTGGTCCAGCTGCTCCTCGATGGGGGTGCTGATGTGAATGCACAAGGTGGGCATTATGGAAATGCATTGCCGGCAGCATCATACCGAGGACATGAAGCAGTTGTCCGGCTGCTCCTCAATGGGGGTGCTGATGTGAATGCACAGGGTGGAGACTGTGGGACTGCCTTGCAGGCAGCATCACTGAAAGGGCATAAAGCAGTGGTGCAGCTGCTCCTTGATCAGGGTGCCGATGTGAATGCAGAGGGTGGGGAATATGGGACGGCGTTACAGGCAGCATCACTGCGAGGGCATGAAGCAGTCATCAAACTACTCCTTGAAAGGGGTGCCAACATGAATGCATGGGGTGGATATTGTGGGACTGCATTGCAGGCAGCATCAGTGGAAGGACATGAAGCAGTGGTGCAGCTGCTCCTCAATAGGGGTGCTGATGTAAGTGCACAGGGTGGGGATTTTGGGAATGCTTTGCAGGCAGCATCTTTTAATGGAAATGCAGCTATTGTCCAGTTGCTCCTTGATAGGGATGCTGATGTGAATGCACAGGGTGGGGAATATGGGACTGCATTGCAGGCAGCATCACTGGAAGGACATGAACCAGTGGTCCAGCTGCTCCTTGATAGGGGTACTGATGTGAATGCATGGGGTGGGGAATTCGGGACTGTGTTGCAGGCAGCATCAATAAATGGACATGAGGAAATCATCAAGCTGCTGCTTGTGCATGGTGCTTTTCCTGGTGGAGACTTTGGAAGTGATGAAGAGGAGGAAGAAGAGTAGTCTACTGTCCATATGTAGTTTAAAATAGTCAAATTTTACTGCTCTGAGTGTGGAATTTCAATGAGCCATGACAAGGAACTGGATACTGACACTTTTTTTCAGCTTTAGCCCACCAAGACAGACAGGAATTGAGAGTTTGAGCCTTTTTTTTTAAAAAAAAAGTGTAAGACTGGATGAACAATGGCACCTATATTCCTGTCTATCTTTCAGATCCCAATGAAGCTCATTTTGGCTTGAAAAAATATAGCAAAAGTGCTGTGCATTCAGAACCTCTTCCTGAATTAAATGAAAGCTTCTTTTGACTAGAAAAGATGTGGAACCCTGCAATTTATGGGAGGAAGAAAACACTGTACATTTGAAATTAAAGTATGCCATGATGATATGGTGTGGAGAGGTGATTCATTTTAGGTATTTCACATGTCAATGACACTTAGAGAGCGGTGTTTGACATATTTTGTTTTCCTCTCAGGATCCGGGGAGCCTGAACCAGACATCAAGGCTTAGACTGAGGGGTCGTACCCACCTTCGTCACTTTGTTACTTCGCTTAGGACCGCGAAAGTTCGTGACTTTGATGGGAATGTGTGAAAGTACATCACATTGGCTGGTTTCTGTGAAAGTTCGTAGTTTCAACTCAGCACGTTCAAGTACCGGGAACATCGGCCATCACTGTTGCTTCACACAAGTCCTGAGCATGTTTTTTCATCCATATACCTTACCCTAACACTAACCACTAACCCTAACCGCTAACCAAGACCAAAACCACTAACCCGAACCAAAACCAGTAACCGCTAACTTCTAACTCTAACCAGCTGACCCGAACCTAACCGGCCGAGCTCGGCACACCGTGATTCTGTGATGTGCCGACAAACAGGGGTTACATTGATCCTGGGAAAGTGACGAACATTCGCCGAAATTTCCTTGAACTCACGAAATTTCACAGAATCCCATCAAAGTGACGAACTTTCGCGATCCTAAGCGAAGTAACGAAGTGACGAGGATGGCGCGGACTCAACTGTCCTCGGGGTATGTTCAATAAAAGGTCCGCAAAGGAGGTTCAAATGACGGCAGTAGGGACTAAAATTAGCAAGAATAATCAAAGAATAATACCGGTATTGTTCGTTGGCTTGTAGGAGTGTAAGTTGAGAGTGCTGAGTGAAGTAATTGAATTTATTATAAATGCAGCACAAATATGTCCAGTGGTCTCTCAGCAGGATCCCGCTTGTTGGGCTGTCCTGGACTGTCCGTATTTTCTCAGTAGCCATCCATCTGTCTTTAGAATGACCTACTTGCTTTCCTGAAATGGAATTTATAAGCTGTCTCAACAAACCTTCACAAACCCATGTCTTGGAGCAGGCTGGAGGTGCTCCTCATTCATATCTCTTGGATTGGATCCAGGATGGTGGACATGCTGTGGTGTTTAAGCACTGTTGACTCGGGCATTATCAAGTTCAACATTTGTGGTGACACTGGTTGAACAATTCAATTTTTTCAGTCAAAATATTGGTGCAAAACTTGATTTATTTTTCACACATTTTTCGCTGGAAATGTTTCTGAAATTTTTATACATTTTTCAGTCCTTTTGTGGCTTTACTGAACAACTTTTAATTTTTAGTTCACACAGTTACGACCGTTTAGTATAAGTAGAGTAGTGTTTCGCTTGTAGTAGTTAACCTTTTATTCCATCATCTTTCGAGCTCTACACATCTCACTACCCAATCCCTCTCATCTTACCGAGAGTGGACGAGATTGAGTCTTGACTGTGACAAAACTTTTCATTTAATAATCCTCTAAACCTAATTCAAAATCCAAAGTATCGACAGGGATATCGACGGGCTTTATGCTCTTAATTTTGGATCTCACTTCAACACCATTTATTCCCTATCACTGGTTGAACATTTCAATTTTTTTCAGTGGAAAATTTAGTGAAAGACTTGAATTTTTTTTCACCTATTTTTGCACCAAAAAAGTAGGTGAAAAATGTGAAAGATATTTTACATTTTTCACCTTATTATTGTTTCAAGTCAGAAAAAGGTAAAAAATGTTCTACATTTTTCACCCTTTTTTTTGCAGAAAAAGTAGGTGAAAAAAAATTCAAGTTTTTCATCAATTTTTTCACTGAAAAACTTGAAATGTTCAACCAGTGATTGTTTCATGTTGTATATCTATGCTGGCAAAAGGTGCGGCAATACTTGAAGTTTGGTGGCGCTTTACTTCAAATTTGATAGATTAGATAAGTGATTTGATTTTGTCATGTCCCAAATTAGATAAATAAAATTCAATTTCGGGCCTTTTTATTTGGTTTTGTATACATTGAGAAGCGGGGTTAACTTAAATACCCTTTTAACTCATGGGCCAGCACTGTGAATACACATATATAGGTGTATTAGTAGCCTTCAACGGGCCTTTTGGCTGCTCTTTCCACAAGAGCACCTCACAAATATTGAACTTCAAGTTGAGCACGGAAGTTGCCAGGCCTGATGGCGGAGTTTAAATTCACTCAACTAAGCTCAATGCATGTCTTTATGAGGTGAACCTTGTAATAACATACAACATTGAAGCTTCCCATGTTGAAGACATTTATTTACTCTGTGGGAGTCCAATTAGGACAAAGGTAGCCCATATTTATTTTTTCCCCACCTACGGCCCATTCAACACCCGTGACGGCCGTGCCGTTGACCGTCCCGTCCCGTCAAGACCTCGTTCAACCTCACAGCGGGCCGTAAATCGACGGCCGTTGCCGCCACGGCAACGGGCGGCAGCCCTAGGGCCAAACCAGATGTCAAGATGTAGACTGAGCCTGTGCTTCAGAGTCTGCAGGGTTCACAATCGAGTTGAACACACAATCTCAATTCTTGAACAACAGTGACAAAAGTTTTGGGACCTCAAGGTGTGTTTGATCGAGGCCAGAAAAAGAGATTCAATTGGAACTGAAATTAGCAAGAAGAATACAGCTACTGTCGGCCAGTCCGAAAGAGGGCAAATTGAGAGTGATGAAAAACGGTTATCTTACCATTTGGTTCGCCCGAGTACAGAGCACAAGTGGTTCTGGACCGAAAAATAAGCCCTATATCCACAAGGATTAGTACTGACCTTGCAATCATCCCGGACAAACAGACGAGTAGATTCCTTGGAGCGTGGATTGGCAACGATGTACCTTACCTAACACCGTGGCCTGAGATACTGGAAAAGATTGCGAGGGATCTCACCCGCTGGGACACCAAAAAACCGACAGTGGAAGGCAGACGACATATAATAAACATGCTCATTGGCGGAAGAACCCAATACCTGACCCGAGTTCAAGGCATGCCGAATGAAATCGAGAAAAAATTGATCAGAATGCAAGACGACTTCCTATGGGAAGGAAAGAAAGCACGAATAGCTCACAATACGATGTCCCTCTCACTCAACAACGGAGGAAAGCAGATTCTTGACATCCACTCAAGGAATGAAGCAATAGACTTGTGGAACCTGAAGGAATTCCTGCGAGACGGGGATGATCGAGAAAATTGGTCGTTCTTCGCGGAACACACCATTATCAAGCGCTGGGATGCGAGCCAGACAACGAATCATCAGGGGTCCGTATACAATCTGTTTTTGCAAAAAGTGCACATACCGTCCTGGAGGAACAACCTGTTGCCCCTTGATCTCCAGCATATGATTTCTGCGGCCAAAAAATACCGCCTTGAGTTCACAGGCTTATCAATTTCGAAGAAGGTACGGCTCGAGATGCCTATATGGAACCATATGACAACTGTTGAGTCCAGACTCGAAAAAATTCGTAGGAAAGAAGCCTTCAAGTGCTTACGACTCAATCATAATACACGCAGTGTTGCGGACCTCCTGGCAATTGCGGATCGGAAGACTACGCTGGCCAGACAGCCCCATACGCTAAATCCTTCCGGAATTGCAAGAAGGAACTGTGGCTGCCCCCCCTGTCGACGAGATCGAAATGAATATGGATGCAATCATCCAGGAGAATGCATTGAGATGGCAAAACTTCTGTTGGATTGGCTTCAGCCTAAATGGAACCCCCTGACGCCCAACGAGGACCTTTGCGAAGAACTTGCCCTTTCCCCACCGGAGAAAGCCAGAAATGAACAGCAAGAGCATGGCGATGACCTTGAAGATGGAGATGACGTGGTGACTTTTGATCCGGAATTCCGTTTGACAGACTTTTCGCATGGCTACAGAATTTTTGCCTCCGAAGATCACACAACGTCGATATCAACGAAGCGACACAGGTCTCTAAATCCGGATCCTACAAACCTTGAAGTGTTCCTACATGCAAAAATAATCCACCCAGGCGAAGCACATGCACAGGTACTTGCGCTGATCCTAATTCGGAAAAATCTCGAGATCCAAATGAAAGACTCCTTGCTCCTTGCATCAGATAACCTGGAACTGTATCCCTCATTTAATACAGGCATTTTGGGTGGCTTACTTTACGTGCTCCTGAACACTCCTCTATCTGTTCCACTTATTATCTACTCCTGCTCCAAATTTCTTGGCAGTACCCTCGTAACAAACCGCACCGACAGCGAGAGCAACCCGCTCGACCCGAACTATCAGCTGATTAAATGTGCTATCGCCGCATTGCAGGAGCGAACTGGGAAAACTTGGTTCAAGAAGTCACATATCAATCCAGCAGTGGAGCTGAAAAATCTACAGGGTACACCAACAACCCTGGATACCGAAACAGACATGATGTTCACTTCACCGGGAATGCTTCTGAAAGATGGAAACCAGCGCCTTTTTACCAAAATAATACAGTCCTTGGGAAGTCAACCGCATCGCAAGTCAACCGCGTGCAATCTCGCCCGCATACAGTCTAGTATTCACGAACAATTTGGATACGAGCCAACTACAGCTGCTGTCTGGAGCTCAATAAGATCGAACACTATCCACCGACTAACCCATAATTTTTTGTGGAAATGCATACATGATATTTACCGTGTAGGGTATTTCTGGGACCATATTCCCAACTGTGAAATATTTGGACAATGTCATACATGCCGGGTGCCAGAAACACTTGAGCACATCATGCTAGAATGCCTCGCTCCTGGTACCCAACAGATCTGGAGACTTGCGGAAAAATTCTGGAAGCTTAGATATGCATCTTGGATAAAATTAAATTGGGGATTACTCCTCGGGTGTGGACTGTCACGGTTTAGATCGACCAAAGGGCGTATTTTACCCGGTAAGAATCGCCTATTCACAATCACTGTCTCAACGTCGATGCACCTGATTTGGAAATTACGAAATGAGAGAATGTTTGAAACACATAGTGATTCATCTGAGTCTGAAATACATAACCGATGGGTAGCCATAATGAACCTGACTCTGAAGAGAGATAAATTACTCACAAATCGAGTCCGGTTCGGTGGTCTAGCGACCAATAAACAGTTAGTACTTAACACTTGGAGCGGAACGCTCCTTGATGAAGATGCCCTGCCGGATGACTGGACAAGACAGAAGGGGGTTTTAGTGGGTATATGGCCCAACACTCGAAAAAATGGAATAGGTTAAATTAATGGCCAGAGTCCCACACAAAGGCTTGAAACCTGTGCGTAACGGCATTTCCTCCAGGACAAACTTCCCGGCTATATTGGCAACTACCAATTAAACCAGCGGGTACGCTTGGAATGCATTGCAGACTGAGTTGTATTATCTAAACGCTCCAAAAAAAAAAAAAAAAAGAGAGTGATGAATGAAGTAATCAAATTTATTACAAATGCGGCACAAATATGTCCAGAGGTCTCCAGCAGGAAGGAGATGCTGTTTGAGCTTTGTGCGGCTGGTCATAAGGCTTTGCCTATTAGCCATCTGTCTTTAGAATTTGTTTAGAGTGTACCTTTTGGGGGTACTTCCTTCCCCGAAATGGAATCTATTGTCAATCTTATCTTAGTAGAGACTTATCTTATCTCGACAAATCTTTACGAGCCTATGTATCGGAGCAGGCTGGAGGTACTCCTTCCCCATCGTTCCTCTCGAACAGGACATAGGATGCCGGAGATGTTGTAGTTTAAGTACCGGCAAATCAGACAAAGTTCAACATCTGTGATAATACAATTCCCCCACATCCCTTCTACACCCCGATTCTCCCGATTCCACACCCACCATTCCACTCCTGAGAACAAATGCACCGAGGATTAATATAATAATATTTGAATAAAAAGTCCGAGGTCCTTTCCCCGCTCTGATTAGTTTACAGTTTACAGTTTAAAATTATCCGTAAGTTTGTTTGGACCTGCTGACTACATAGAACGATTCATCCAAAATTGCAGATCAGAAGCAAAATTTAGCAGCTGGTTCCAATAATATTTGAAAGGAATGCAGAATCAGATAAAGAACAAAAGGAATGCATATAATAGAGAATACGTAGAACGGCCCCGCGATACTTTCCTTCACGAGCAGCTCGGCCACCTCGGCCATTTAAAAACGCAAAACAGGTTCCCGGCGCGACTTTAAATTGCGGCAAATATTAGGGTGCGCTTCGGCCTGAGTGCGGATGCGGATCGCTGTTCGTGTTCTTCAAAATCTAATGCTTTCTTGAGCGTCAATGGAGGCAGTAGAATCACGACAGTGAACTGGGAGATTTTTTGAGTGGGAACTGAGTACAGTGCATTCGTCCGCACCGATGTTGGCACCAAGTGAGCCGAAGGCTGGGTCTGAGAGAATGAATAAATTGGATACCTCGCACGCGGAAAGGATGATGCGTCCCGCTGGTTCCCGCGCAGTATGTAGGAGATTACATCCTAGTAGGAATTTAGTATGTAGGAAATCAATATTAATCCGGGACTCTGGCAAGCATACGTACCACGGCCGCGGGCTCTTCCATCGATAGCACAATATTAGAATATAAAAATATAAGTATATGAGATGGTGGCAGTGAGTTTCTCGTCGAAGGATGACACGGTGTCTCTGACGCGGTTTACTATCGGCATACCTAGCGCGGTTTACACCACCACCCCCTGGGAATGAACAAAATCAGTGTGTTGTCGAAGTAGTACTTAGATAAATATTGATATCAATTTAAGGCTCGTACGTGCTCACAGTCGACTGGGGTCCGTGGAAAGATTACTCGCAGTTGACTGGGGTCCGTGGAACGAGCAGGACAGGCTGATGCGACTGTGCTCGAAGTGCTTGAAGTGCATCGAACCCGCACTATGACTGTGTTCATTGACTTCAATGCGGGGAGTAACCAGAACGAACTCTGCGTTCGAAAACGGTTTGGTCTGTGGGAGAAGCTCCTATGTAAGTGTGTCAAACAAATATTCAAGTACGCAGTGGGGCATCAGCGCACGTCCGCAGGGTGATTGGTGGATTTTTAGCGTGGCTTGAATGAAAAAGCCTACGTCAGATGTAATGCGTCGGACACTGAGAGACACTGGGAGGCGCTTCCTATTCGCAAGGGGTCCGTCCGACTGCGCTAGGCAGGAGAGGCGTTGGGTTACGGGATGCGCATTCGCTGGATTGCTGCTGCGTGAACAAGTTAATTGGCACGTCCCAGGCAGGCGCGAGTGCTTTTAGCGGGTGCGTGCTAGGTTTCCAATTAATCCCAACGGCATAGGTTACTCACATTGCGGGATAATGAGAGGTTCAGGCGCACAGAAGGCGGTGTTGGGGGATTATACCAGGAAATGGAGGAGGATCGGCTATAGTATATGCGATTCCGAAGTCGACAACTTGAACACTGTGATTGACTCGGTCACTCGAAGCAACCGGTCGAGGGGTAAATTGAGACTTAATTCGTCGCAAGACAGCGAGAGGTTATGGCTCCAGTTAAGGTGAACCAATTTTTGAGGCGCCCCGCGTAGATTTTGCAACAGATTATATCGTTGGAAGCGTTTCTCAGTGCGGACTTTATACTATGTGAGTTATTTAGTATGGATTTGTTCGAAACGGGCGTCGGAAGCTAAGATCTTTGGGTGAAGAGTCAGTCGAGGTACAAGTGCCACCGACGATTTCGCCGGGCGAAGACATTCAACTCCAAAAAGTCCGTATATTTTTAACTCTTGAGGTCTCGAGCTGTGGTGGTAAGGAGCAAGTGTGCTTCCGCCCCCGTCACACTTTGTCACACTTCACGCCAAGATGATGTCTACTCGCGCGTTCCAACTGCGCAAGACGCTCTTCTCTCCTGCTGTGGGTACTGATACCAGTCAAGAATCGTATATCTACTTTACTCACCAATACACGCAGCACGCAGCACCCTCATCCGCTCTACATTTACAAAGCGGTTTGTTCTATCTACGTTAATAAGGACCTGGATTTATTCAAAGCAAAAATATAGGACCGTACAAAACCGAATCCCTCACCGCGTCCGCGTCGGCCGAGATCCTGAACAAGCAGCGCCTGCTTCGCCCGTCGAGCCCGCATCTTACCATCTACCAGCCGCAACTCATCTGGATCGCGATTCGCGAACCGCGCGACGGGTGGCGCGCTCAGTGCCCGTGCGTCCCTCTCCTTCCCCCAACTGCTAATTGCTAATTGGTATTATTTTTCTTGGCGTGTAGTGCTGTCGGCTTCGCGCTGCCAGGCATACCTCGTTGCGCCGGGCACCTTCAACAGCGTGCACGTCGTGGAGTTCGTCGGCGCGCTGCCAAACGGCGTCGAATAAGCGGGCAAGGCGCTGCTGGCTGCGCCGTTTGCGTTCCATGGGCTTAATGGCATCCGCCATTTGAGCTGGGATTGACAAAGTGTGAGTGTGTTGCCGTCTTTTCTGCTACTTTATTTCGTTGTCCTGCCTCCTTCCCGCCTCCTTACAAGCACCTCCCCTCCTCCACTCGTCCGCCACGTCATCCGCTGCTCCTTCTGCTGCGCCTCCTCACCCGCTCGCCTATCCGTACACTTTCTCTACATCTCTCCACTTTCTCTTCCTCCGTTCCCTTTCACACACCTTCCTTCATCCCACCGCCCGCGCCTCCTTCCCGCGCGAAAACCCCGCCCCAACATCCACGCATTCCTTTCGCCCTTCGGCACCTCCGTTGCTACTACGCCCATCCATTCTTCTTCACGTCACCTATCCTTCGTCCCCTCTCCCTTCCCTTCCACCGCACACTCGCTCCCACCCGCTCGTGCATCGTCCGTCCTCACCGTTGCCGCTCGTCGCCCTCGCTCCGTTGTCTCCGCGTCCCTCCCTCTTCCATCCTCTTCACATCCACCCTTGTCTCGTCTTGCCTTCCCTTCGTCCCTTACCGTCCCTTCCGCCGCGCGCTTGCGCTCGAGTTGCCCTTTCCGCATCTTTTATCCCCACCCACGCCGTCTTTGGCGCGCCGTGTCCCATCTTCCCATCTTCCCATCCTCACTTCACCCTTCACGCGTCGGCTTCAGCTTCGCGACGCGCGTCGTCGTCTCGTCTCGTCCCGCTCCCTTTCCCTCCATCCACTCCTCCCCTTTCCCGCCTCTCTTCTCTCTTCTCTCCCTACCCCTCCCTTCCCCTACTCCGTCACACGCGTCGGCTCCGGGTTTGCGGCCGCGCGCTATTCGTCCCTCTGCACTCCCTCGCCTTTCACCATGTGTACATCCATCCCCACTCCCTCCACCCCTCCTCGTCCACGTCGAACGCCGCCTGCGCTGCGTTGCTGCTGCGTCTCTCCCGCCTTCCTAAATCGTCCTTCCCTTCCCTTCCCGTCCTTCCGTTCTCTACCCTGCACGCTCGCCCATTCATTCACACACCTCTCGCCCCTTCTGCATCCTCTTCATCCCCACCCTCCCGCCGTGTGTGAGCGCTCATCTTCCCTACCTCCTCCCCTTCATCCATCAGCTTCGCTTCCTCCCCTCCCCCGTCATCTCTCACCTTTCATCTCCCTACTCCGTTGACTGCGTCGCCGACTTCGGCTTCCCCCCTTCTTTCATCCCCATCGCCCGCCGCGTATGCGTGCCACCTTCTTTCCTTCCTGTTTCGCCGATGTCCGGACGCTCCCATTCTTTCCCTTTCCGTTTCCTCGTCACTAATATCTCCCGTTCGCAGTGGTCACTCCGCGTCTCCTTACCAAGACGTCCTCGACAAGTACTCCTCGGTAGCTTTTAACACAACCTGCGTGACACCTACCTCTACGGCGCCGGCGCGCGGGCACCACCACCATGTGCGTCCGGCGTCGTGAGTGCTATCGCTGCTGGTGCTGCCGCCGGTATGATAGATGACGACTCCGATGGAGGCTCGGAAGCGGGGCGGCACGATAGCACTTTGCGCGGACTCACGGACGCTCGGCAAGGTGGCGACGTATGGGACGACATCGCGGGTGCACTGTACCCTGAAATCGCGGGGACAGCGACGACGATACGGCGCCGTCGCCTGTGGTCCTCCTCACCCTGCTCCCTATCTCTCTCAGCCACCACAGGGCATCGCTATTACTTCTCCCCCCATCGGTGATACGTATGCGGCTTCTACCTCGCCTACCCCTTCGCGCCCGGCACATGCGACAGACTGCGCGTCTCGCCCGTTCCGCGTGGCGGAGCTGGATGGGTGGAAGGATGGATGGGAGAGAGTTGCGGCGCTAGATAGGGTGCGGACTCGCTGCGTATTGGCCACGCGCGTCTTTTGAATCCGGGGTGGGCGCGCGCATGTGATTGCGGGGGCTGGGGCCGTGGGTGGATGGCTCGATGGATGCGAGACTCGGGACGGTCGATACAGCGCGGACTCGCTGCGTATTGCCCACGCACGTCTTTCGGAATCGAGACGGGCGACGTGCTCCTTATACCGGGGGCTCATACCTCGGTGGCACCGGCGGCGACATGCATCACGGACTGGAGCGTCATCGTCTCCCGCTCTGTCCCCCGCCGCCGTCAAGAAGTCTTCGCTGTCGGCACGGGCACGGCTCTGTCTTTGAGTACGGCAAGTCCTCCTCACCCTTTCTCGTACACGCGTGAATTCTGACGGGTTTTTGATGTGATTACTAGGCTTCTGCTGCTTCCTGTGCGACGCGCTACTTAAGCTCTCGGCCAGCGGGGTAGCTCGGACTGGCACGCCGGAAGCTGGAGCCCGGTTTCTTTTTGTTTCGAAATTGGGTTTTTTATCCCTTTTTGCGTGCTCCCTTCTCCCCTATCTTTACGGCTCTCTAGTTCTCTACTACTCGCCTTCCACATCCTCTTTCCTGAATCCTCCCCGTCCCTATCTTCCTCCTTCTTTGCCTCCTCTTTCTGGCGTACCCGCACTTCTTTCGTGCCCCCCGCTTCCACCCGTCCCACTTGAAGGCGGCCAGGAATACATATGCATAGGCACCGGCGCTCTCCTCGACTCACTCCCGAGCAGTTCCCACCGCTCCCCTCTCCGTGATTATGAGTACGCTCCAGTTAGTCAGGAGTAGGAAGACCGGGAGTGGGAGATGTCTGGAAGGTCCACGAGCTTACGCGTGCGCGGGGGACTACGTCGTTGCTTTGCGTGGCGGCGGGCACCTTTATGGTCGCATCGCGGTACGGGCACTGGGGGCGGCGCGCCAGCCGCGTTATCCCCCCCGCTTGTCTTCATCCTTGCTCTCGTCTCTTTTGTCTTCTTCTTTCTTTCGTACCTTCCTACCCTTCTCCCCGTCATTTATGTTGCGTCAATCATTACTTATTTTTTGTCCTCCCTTCTTCTTCGCGCGGCGCATGGCGCCCACTACTCACCGTTCTTGGAGTCGACCACCTGCGGCAGCACGTCGGGCCCTTCCTTCCTTTCCTTGTCGGTTTCTACATATGTGGCGGCACTTATATATTTATTCCCCCGCGGCGCACATATGGCACTCCATTCTTTATACTGCTGTATCGGCGTGAAATATACTGCTTTAGATGCTCTATTTTTGGTGGGAAGCATGAGGTCAAGTGATGCTTGTAACATCTTCTTTGGCGTACAGCCGCGCTCAACAGCTTTGCAGCGCTTAACGTCCTTACCTTCGCAGCTTAGGAAGGCGTAGAAACATTGTAGGCTGTCTCTGTACTTGCATAAGTGCTCGATAAAAGTAGCTGAGCACGTCGCTGTAAACTACCTGTGGCAACTAGCTGTACAGCCACTGGCAGATAATACCCAGTTGATCCAATCATAAACCGTATATAGGTTCCAATTGATATCTGGTGAAGCTTGCTTGATTTATACATATATGTTACTCTCAAAGGCAGTCAGCCAATAACAAAGTTCAATTCCTGGTGCACAATTTTATTTTTGGGCACGAGCTGGACTACCTCCGACCCTGCCGTTCGGAAACTCGCTTCATAAATGATTTCGTTGCTCGAGTTCATTCATGCGTACTGGAAATATCTAACACACAAGATACTTCTCATTTTATATGTCTCGCATTTGGCATTTGCTGGCCATGGAGGAGCCACGGCAAATCTTAATTATTGCTCTTTTTTAATGCCCATTGCTGGTCATCAACTATGCTGAATTCGAGGATCGTGAAAACGGCGTCGCGCAGGATTAATTGTCTACATTTACATACTGGACAATGGACAACTGGCATCCTGAAATTTTATGGAACTTGGTCCTAAACGTATGAACGAGAATCAGGGCCCCGGATATATTCATCATGAGCATCTGTTTAAGCCAATAATAATAATAATAATATTACTTATTCAAGACCAATTTCAAATTTCGAGGAGACATTTCAGAACAATTAATTAATGAAAGACGCCTCGATTGACACATACATATATGGATGGAATTAGAAATAAAATGAACTTCATCCAGGCCCAAGAATCGTTGCATGTAATATACTTCCCAGGCTATCCGTAGCAGCCAAGTAGTAGCCAGAGATCTAGAGTAGATATTGACGAGGTATAGGCATTCAGTGGTATGCCTGCCCGCGTGCGGGAATTCCACTTGGAAATCGGATCTGGATTGGGCAATAACTTGAAGTCTAGCTGGTTGCTTTATTTTACGTTTTTCAACTCTAATCTGTTATCCTTCCGGTTTTTTGTTATACATATCTAATGTACTTATCTCAGGCGAAAGAGCTAGGAGGAGATCCCGAGCCGGTGAGGGAAATGTATCGTTGGCTCGGGCGCACTAATGAGAGGGGAAACTGACTTTCCCCATGTCCGCTGATAGGTGCATTCCTAAGTGCTGAAAAAAAATTTGAGGAGAGAAGCACATGCACTTGTCGCCGCAAGCTTAATTACTTGCCACCGTAAGATTAATTACTTGTCTTGTCGGCGCCGTAAATTAAGCCATCTGCATACATTCAGCGGTACGGAATGCCAGGTTCAACGGGACCGCGACGTGCCGGAGGTTTGGGCGAATGGGCTGAGTGAATGATACTTCAAGTTACATACACTGCGGGAAAGATTGAAAGATACGGGGAGCGCCCGTCGATTGTAGTAGCCAAGTAGCCAGCCGAAAAGTCGAACTTGGCACTGCATTGCGTAAAAAAACCTTGAGAATATTACTTGAAGGCGCGATTGAGACAAGAATTGAAGGCACGATTCGATGTATCTACACCGCCGTGTAAGTGATTCCGCGCGTTGGTATGTGCCAGTCCCGTAACGTCTCGAATGATGTTCATCCCATGGCGGTGGACATCCCGTTTCCTTTCCGCGAGACGGCTTTGATAGTGCGGGTGTGTGGCGATAGAGGGGAAGGAAAGGGAAGGGTGTTGTCGGACTTGCGATGAGGAAATCAGGATGGACTCGACCAGAGAGACGGAGGGGGCCGACGCCGACGAGAGAGACGGCGTGCGTGCTGCGGACGAGTTAATTTGCATGCACGCTGGTCGCGCTATAGATCTTGTCAACGAGAATACTCTTGCTGGCCCGTCTCTCCTAGACAGACATGAAGCTCGTACCGCGCTCGTAAATCTGCTGAGTCGAACAGTCCACAAACAAGAAGGGAAGGCTGCCAGTGGTAGGGTGTGCGTGGGGTGCGCGATAAACAGGGAAGCTAGGATGAATAGCTGAGACACGGATGCGAGCAGCGTTTGATCTTGGATCCGACGGCGATACCACCCAGACCAACACGGCGCGAGTTGAGCTATGCCCCCCAAAACCCATCATGGCCAACAACATAGCCGAAGTGCAGGATATCGGAAAGGCTGCCATCGCGTAAATGAACCTAAGCTAATTCATACCCGGTGCGAAATATATTAGAGCGGATTCCGCCGTCCGGGCGGAAAAATTGCGAGTGAGTACAGAGGTAACCGGGATATCGATCCGAAACCACATTTGTCGCGGAGGCGATGAGCATGTTGAGGTTTCCGGCGCGTGAACGCTGCAGCGAGCGCTCCAGGATAAAGGGAACCCCGTTGACTTCGCAAGACACGGGGCAGTAGCTGGGCAGCAGATACTAGGCGATGGAACCAAGGCAGGACGGGTCAGATTGCAAATTGTTGGAATTGTTCCTTGTGGTGAGGATAGTTGAGGGGCTGCGTGGAGAATTTTCACCAGATATATTGGAAGCGAAACCGCCGGGGCGTCGGAATCTTTGGGTGGAATATGATAGAGGGACGGCGATGTCCCCAGTCCAAGAGGTTTAACTCCAGGAGGTCCGTATATTTTCAAACCCATACATACTTGAGGTCTTGAGACGCTGTGGTGGTGAGGAGCAAGAGAATCAACTGCTTCGGGCACTTCCGGTCCGCCTCCGTCACACTTTTGTCACACTTCCCGCTCCCGCCCACCACGACTTGCGCGCTCGGGCTAGGCTCGCCACTGCGCAAGACGCTCTCTCTTGTTCTGGGTACTCTTTGTCAACTAATATATCCATACATCTACTCGCCGATGCACGCAGCGCTCTCAGTGTGGCGCGTTTCTTCGTCCTTTTTTTTTTCGCGGCTGTCGACATATCGTCCTCCTGTCAATCGAGAGCCCCAGCCGTGTACTCGTCATAGCGGAATCGTCGACTGTCTCCCGCATCTCGTTTCTACTCACGGTGGGCAGTTCGTCCGAAACGCCAGTCGCGGGCGATAGGACCGCGCAGTCACCCACACACGTCTTTTTATGGCGGTGCTCACACGGGGGTCCTTTTATCCCTAGTCTGAGGGATGCGCGGCACCGACCGCAGGAGATAGGATGGCCGAGGCAGCCACCTGCCTCTTTTTATGGCGGCGTACCGAGTCACCCCAGTCCTTGGACTCGTCCCTCCCCTTTTTATATCTCCCTCCGCCTCTTCTTCCTTCCCTCCCTCTTCCTCTACCACTCTATTACCTCCTCCACGTCTGCATCCTCCATGCCCTCCCCCTCTTCCTCCCCTTGCCTCACCTCCCTCCTAACCTGCCGTCGGCGCTGCTCCCTTCTCTCTGCCGCCGCCTCCAGCCAAATCCCACTTATACACACGAATGTCCCATGGACATCGCGTCTCCGGCGGTTTTGTGTGTCCGTGGGTGAAGCGTTGGCGCTGCTCGTGGTCCTGAGAGAGTCGGCCACCGGCGGCAACACGTCGGCCCTTCCTTCCTTCCTTTCCTTGTCGGTTTCTACGTACGTGGCGGTGCTAGTCAGCCACTTATATATTTTCATTCCTTGCGCGGCGCACATATGGCACTCCACCCGTTATACTGCTGTATCGGCATGCAATATACTGCTTTAGACACTATTTTTGGTGCTTGTCGTAAGATCAAGTGATGATTGTAACAGCTTCGACAGCTCTCCAGCGCTTAACTTCCTTGCCTCCGTCCACCATGGCCGATCCCCTCAGCATCGTCGCGAGCATCCTCCAGCTCATTAGTGCTGCCAAAGCGAGTATCAGCATGGTCCACGATATCGCAAATGCGCCCAAAGAACAACGCAGCCTCTTCGCAGAAGTCGGAAACCTCGAGCCGCTGCTCCGGAGCTTTGAAGGCCGCTTGCAGGCCAATCCATCGGTCCATGGAATGGTGGCCCTCAAGGATCCTTTAGCCCAATTCAAGGATACGATGGAGCATGTAATGGCTAAGCTACGATCCGTCAATAAACCGGGGTCAAAAATTCCGAAAGCGCTGAGTTGGACATTATGGAATAAGAAGGATGCGGAAGAAGATCTCGTCAAGATGGAAAGATTCAAAGCACTGCTCAACATGTGGCTGGTGTTGGATATTTGGTGCATACTTCTGCAGCATTATAGGAAATCATCATTTATTAATTTCGCAACTATTTAGGGATATCGGGCAGCAGCAGCGAAACAATCATGACCGTAAGAATTTAAAGTATCATCCAGCGTGCTTCTCGACCTCACTGTTAGCTTAGAAATATTCAAGGGTGTAACTGACACCGCCGAAGGACATCATCGAGAGCATGATGGTGCGTCGTTGGATTGAAATTATACTCCATTCATTGTCTCACTGGGGATGTTGATCCAGAAATAGTCAAGGCCGTGACTGACGCCGCTCAAGAACACCATCGAGAGCATGACGGTGCGTGCTAGACCTGATATTGAATTTAACTAACAGACTGGGTGCTCTGATCTGTAGTTGTTCTAAACGAAATCAGAGATGCTGCACAGGATCAGCGAAAGTATGCTGATTGTGAGGTCTCTTACAGTTGCATAAATGGCCAAGCTAACATCGGGTGTAGGGGCAGAAACTGAGCATGCGGCGGCAGAACGAAAGAAAATAATTGAATGGATGTCGCCACTCAATTTCTTTCTGCGCCATGACAATATATCTCGTGCTCGACAGGTGGGAACAGGTGTATGGTTGCTCGAGGACACCCGATTCAAAGATTGGACCTCAAGAACTGGATCAACTCTGTGGTGCTATGGAATGTGTATGTGATTTCCTTCCCTATTTTTCTCATATTAATTCAAATTGAAACTGAGCCAGCTGGGGCCGGGAAAACAGTGCTTTCGTGAGTAATTTCCTGTGACTGAAGATATCCATTCAACCTGTGATAGATCAACCATTGTTGATTATCTCCGGGACAAATTTCCCAGCAATTTTGGGATTGCCTGTGCATACCTGAACCACAAGGAGAGGGACAAGCAATCCCCTGAAAATATTCTGGCAGGCCTCTGGCGGCAGCTCATATTTGGAAGACCTATTCTCTCTGGGTCTCCAGCACACACACTTTATCATAAACATCATGAAAAGGGCACAAGACCCTCAGTTGAAGAGATGCACACCTTGCTTTCTTCCGAAGTGGCAGGCTACTCCAAGGTGTATTTTGTTATTGATGCCCTTGATGAATATCCTGAGCTTCAGTGCCACATCTTGTTGAAACACCTGGCAGCACTCGTGCCCAAAGTCAACTTGCTCTTGATTTCACGGCCCCATATCATTC
Source organism: Mycena rebaudengoi (assembly GCA_029282285.1). Classification (NCBI taxonomy): domain Eukaryota; kingdom Fungi; phylum Basidiomycota; class Agaricomycetes; order Agaricales; family Mycenaceae; genus Mycena; species Mycena rebaudengoi. The sequence continues at coordinate 845,755 of JARJCX010000033.1, read as the reverse complement.
CGGACATCTTCTTTCCAAACTCACCAGCTTTGGAGATCCGAGCCACAGAGAAGGATATCTGCCTATATCTTGATGGACAAATCGAAAATTCCTTTCGGTTGTCAAAGCATGTTCAATCATGTCCGGAACTACGCCAAGAAATTGAGAGCCAAATTATCAGCAATGTGGATGGAATGCAAGTCCTTGTTCATTCATCAGTAATGTCTAATTGACTCCCCTCTAAGGTTCCTGCTTGCCAAGCTCCACATTGACTCTCTCACAATAAAAAACAATGTCAAAGCTGTCCGTGAAGCTCTCAAAAGTCTGCCAACAGATCTGGAGCGTACTTATAATGAAGCAATGGATCGGATTGAAGCTCAAGGTCAAGATAACAGAACTATTGCCAAAAGAGTTCTCATCTGGATTGCCAATACAAAGCGGCCACTATCTGTTGCAGAACTCCAGGAAGCCATTGCTATTGAGCCAGGCACAAAAACACTTGATCAAGATGGTCTTCTTGACCCAGATATACTCCTTTCTGTCTGTGCTGGGTTGGTTGTTATCAACCATGCAGATGGCACTGTTCGATTCATCCACTATACCACTCAAGATTATATGGATGGTGTGCAAACCAGCAAATTCGCTTCTGCACAAACAGAAATTGCCCGGGGATGTCTCACATACCTCTTGTACAATGACTTCCTGCAGTTACCAGATCCATCTGACAAGCTGGATGCATTGGTGCAAGAACATGCACTACTGGAGTATTCATTCCGCTATTGTCTGGTGCATGCCATAGGGCAGCCTGAGCTGATGCTCCAGGATATGATCCTGGCATTCCTGGCCCATGCCTCCAGATGGCTCCACAAATTCTGGCCATTTATTAGAGACAAGGAGTACACTCCTTCCCCTTGGCACATTTACTACCATGATGTGAGGCCCCTCTTCATTGCTGCACTGTTCAACTTGCAAGAAACAGCAAAATACCTTTTGGTGCATGATACATCCATCAGGGAGCAGCACAAGGGACAATCACTCATTGGTGCTGCACTATCTGGTAGCTTGGGAATGGTCCAGCTCCTCATCAGTCAAGGTGTTGATGTGAATGCACGGGGTGGATATTATGGGAATGCATTGCAAGCAGCATCACAGGAAGGACATGAAGCAGTAGTCCAACTGCTCCTCGATCAGGGTGCCAATGTGAATGCACAGGACAGGAAAAATTGGAATGCATTGCAGGAGGCATCATATGGTGGGCATGAAGCAGTTGTCCAGCTGCTCCTTGATAGGGGTGCTGATGTGAATGCAGAGGGTGGGTTTTATGGGTATGCACTGCAGGCAGCATCAGATAAAGGATATGAAGCAGTTGTCCAGCTGCTCCTTAATAGAGGTGCTGATGTGAATGTGGAGGGTGGGCGATATGGGACTGCATTGCAGGCAGCATCAAGGAATGGACATGAAGCAGTTGTCCAGTTGCTTCTTGATAGGGGTGCTGATGTGAATGTACAGGGTGGGCATTATGGGAATGCATTGCAGGCAGCATCATATGACGGATATGAAGCAGTTGTCCAGCTGCTCCTCAATAGGGGTGTTGATGTGAATGCACAGGGTGGGCGATTTGGGACTGCATTGCAGGCAGCTTCATTGTTTGGACATGAAGCAGTTGTCCAACTGCTGCTTGTGCATGGCGCTTTGCTCAAGGAAGACTTGGAAAGTGATGAAGAAGAAGAGTAGTCTACTGTCCATAGTTTGAAATAGTCAAATTCTAGTTCTACTGCTCTGAGTCTGGAATTTCGATGAGCCATGGATACTGAGAGGATTATAGGATACATTCTTTCAACTTTGGCCTGGAGCCACCAAGACAGGAACCAAGAGTTTGAGCTCTTTTTTTATGAGTAAGACTGGATAAAAAATAGGTGAAAGACTTGAACTTTTTTTCACCTATTTTTTCAGCAAAAAAACAGGTGAAAAATGTAAAAGTATTTTCACATTTTTCACCTCATTTTTGTTTCAAGTCGAAAAAATGTGAAAATGTTTTACTTTTTTCACCTGTTTTTTTCACTGAAAAAATAGGTGAAAAAAAATTCAAGTCTTTTACTTATTTTTTCACTGAAAAACTCGAAATGTTCAACCAGTGTGCTTGAAAAAATGTAGCAAAAGCACTGTGCACTTCAGAAATTCTTCCTGAATCAAATTAAAGTGGCAGATGTCTTCCAAAGCTTTTTTTGAACAGAAAAGGTATGGAACAAGGCAATTTCTGAAAAAAAAAATCATACATTTGAACTAAAAGTATACCTTGATATTAGATGGCATGGGGTTTGATTCATGTTGAAGTGCTGTTCACATGTCAAGGACAATTACAGAGCGGTGGTTGACATCTTTTGTTACCTTAAGCTTGGAGGATCCAGGGAGCCTGAACTAGTAGATATCAAGATGTAGACTGCCAGTGAGCCTGTGATTGCTGTTTCACAATCGAGTTGAACACACTCCGGAACCAAATCCGCAAAAGACATTCAAATGAGGGAAGGAGGGACTGAAATTGGCAAGAATAATACAGCTGTTGTCGGCCAGTCCGTAAGAAGGCAAGTTGAGAGTGATGAGTGAAGTAATCAAATTTATTATAAATGCGGTCCAGAGGTCTCCAACAGGGAGGAGATGATGTTTGAACTTTGTGCCGTTGCTCATAAGGCTTTCCTAGTAGCCATCTGTCTTCAGAATTTGTTTAGAATGTACTTTTTGGGTACTTGCTTCCCCGAAATGAAATTTATAATTCAAAGCTGTCAATCTTATCTTATCTTATCTCAACGAACCTTTATGAACCCATGTCTCGGAGCAGGCTGGAGGACAACATCCTCAAATCTCTCGAATCTCTCGAACTACTAAAGATGGATGCCGGAGATACTATAATTTAAGCACCGTCAACTCGCACACCTGGCATTCAACATCTATGATATGATCAATTCCTCGTTAATTCCGAATTTTAGTCTCTTTCTTGAGAGACGCTTCAGTAGTTAGAACTTATTTTAATCCTTGTACACCCAAAATTACACATCCATGAGTCCCTCTGGAGAGCACATGCACGAAGGAATTATAATATACAAACAAAAAGTCCGGGTTCCGAACAATCCCTTTCCCCGCTCTGGTTGGTTTACACTTTAGAGTTTAAAATTATCCGTAAGTTGTCTGCTTCTACCTGTTGGCTACATAGAACTTGAGCCATTCATCCAAAATTGCAGATCAGAAGAACAATTGAAGGAACCCAGATAATACAGAATACGGGGAACGGCTCCGCAATACTTTCCTTTATACATAGGCCACAGCCACCTCAGCCATTTAAAACCCACAAAACAGATTCCCGGCGTGACTTAAATTGCGGCGGATAGGGTGCACCGCACCAGGTGAGGTGATGTTCTGCAAAAATTAAATGTTTCTTCAAAAATTAGATCATTTCTGGAGCATCAAATACTGTATTTTTTCAATCGACTCGACAGGGGTACGGTTTGCCGGAAGGACTCGGATGAAATTAAAATGTGATCTAATGTTATCCCATCGGCAAACTTAAGTTTAGATCGCACCACTTGATAATACTCAGGATAATTTATTTCTCCAGTATATTATATACACCTACAGCACATATGTATGTGACTCCAGCATATTCGAAGTTTAGGTCGAATTAGATCAGGCTTCGGAAGGTGCCGGTTATGCGATCACGTGTCCATGACGCCGGCTAAAAGGTGCGTCTCGAGCAAGCGTTGCGGCGCGCTCTCATTGGCGCGCCGTTGCTGGAACCCGTCTCAAATCCCATAATTCATGTGCCCATTGGTTCCGTACCGTCTGGTCGAGCTGTCTGGAAGGTGGTGGTATGGCTAAATCTATCTACTGACTAAGCCTGCAGCCTCTATCGTACTGTAATACTAACATGACCAAGCATAAATCTACTCGGCCATTCGCCTACGGCGTGACCAGTATAGCTGGTCAACCATTGCAGTTTATACCCAACTACAATGCATCCCCCAAGAGATTGGGGCTTAAGGGTCCGCAATTATTTTTGGGTTGAACTTGACGACGGCCTCAGAATACGCTTCATGGAAGTCAAATAGGGGCAGTCAGAGTAACTATTTTGGACAGTTCTGACAGTCGGTTCTGTCGACGGTTCTCGATTTATTAAAGCGTGGGAGAACCGTCCATAAATCAGAACCGACTCGAAATGCAGAACCGACTCTGGAGGCGGTTCTGCAGACGGTTCCGGTTCCAGTTCTGGTTCTCCGCTTCTCTCGCCTCTCTTCGCATTAATATTATTTATTTGCTGAGTATTATTACATAGTTCGGAGTCATCCAGTTGCCATATCCGTACATGACGTCTGGCAAACACGTCCCCTATGAATGTGCTGCCATCGCCGCCACTGAGGCTCATAAAAAAAAAAATAGGGAAGCCAAAAAAAATCCCCCGAGCCACGTGGCCGTCCTGGGAATACAAGCTGTCTGTTGCAAGCGCTGACCATCAAGCCAGAGGGGCCAGTGGATGTGTAAAATATACCAAGGAGGGTGTTTAATTGAATGTATTTTTTTTTTTTAAATTGGAGAAGTGCGAGATAATATTTCTACATGAGAACCGACTCGAGAACCGCCTTTCAAAAAGGGTCGGTCAGGATTCGGGGTCGGTTCTGGTCGGTTCTGTCAAAGTTTTGATCCAAATCAATTTTGAGAACCGTCGACAGAACCGACTGCAGAACCGTCCGAAACCCGCTACTCTGACTGCCCCTATTAAACCAGAGACTAAAATTCCTATTTATCAACGGAACACCACATTGATTTCGGTGTGATAAACTTTGTGCAGTGAAGAAAGCATAAATTGCAAGAAAGCTTCACACCGAGGTGTGTACTGATCATTCCATCTTTTGTTCTTAGACTGATAAACTTCACAGCCATTCCACAGTAAATTATGATGGATAAAGGCTCAGAGACTGGCAACATAATTGTAATTCCGACCGGATTGAAGTATCCATTCCTTTATGAATTTGTTAAACATCACTGATCATTATTGTTCTGACAGGACAGCCTATGCGCCTGACGTTGACTTGGCACGTTACCCGGCATTTTTCGCTCTAAAAAGCACAAACAACACTCCAATTGAAAGTTTATGCCATTGGTTTCAGGATCAGTGCGGCAAGAACCTCCATCTGCAAGTCACCAAGGGGCGGGATGAAGGAATATTTAACTCCAATAACCAAATTCATGTGTAAATGTCGCCGTTTATTTTAAAGTAGCCGAGGGATTAATGACTTGTTTCTTATTATGCCGTCTAGACATCTGTTCAACTGGATTTGGCCTCCAATAGTCCAGGGAGAACTGGACCACTTCACAATGAGGTGGAACTCACATGTTATTCGCCGGCAGCGCAACAAATTGATGCCATTGGGAGTGTCACAGAACGATCTGTATGCACACCCCGAGTATTATGGTGGATAGTGTATGGCAAGGGTAGGGATATAACTGCGGTGGTACGGGTACAGGTCTGGAGGGTAAGGGTACGGGTTGGCCTGGGGCCGAAACCATACAACCCGGAACCCGCACCGTACCGGCACCAGTTTTACCACGGTTCAAAACCCACGGTAAAGGCATGGTTTGGGGTGTTGGTGGGTACGATGGGCTATGGTGTTATTGACCTTTTCACAGTGTATTAATAATGGAGACCATTTAGACATTTGCAATAATATTGATACAAAGAATTTTAAACAATTCATATCTGAGGGTTACTTAAGGTGCCCATCAGTTTGCAGCCTGAGACAATTACAAGAATAGATATATCCAGATGTAACTATGTCCTCCAAGTTCTCTGCATCTCCGCTCCTCAAGATCAGTGGAAACTTTGCATGCCTTCTTGGATCAAATTCCCAGCTTCTCCTGCATGATGCTCTTGAAGCTGTACTTTGGCAATTTTAGATAATTGACACAAGCCATCACACTGGGCAGGTAGTTGTCGGCCATGAACGGTGAGTCTGCAAAACAGCTTTTGAGGTTTTGGTGTTGGGTTATCACCGATGGTCTGCACAGGGGGGCGAGATAGTTTTGGAGGAGCTGCGAAGAAGAAAGAGGGAAAAACAGAGAAGGGCACTGGTGCAGAAGATGGAGGAGAGGCTGAAGTTGGAGCGAGCGATCATTCATCTTTGGGCGCTTATTTGGCCAAGGCATTGGCCAAATAAGCGCCCCATCAGTGGCGGAGCACTACAAAGCTTTCAGTATGTGGGCCAAATGCTTTCCTCTCCTTCCCCATCAGGAATTCAAGAAGTGGGATCAAATATACAAGAGTGCAATATAATACATTTTGTTTCGTTGAAGTAACTGGAAATAATACAATATCCTATTTGCCACAAATTGATTTGGGTGGCAGCCATTATTCCTGAAAGCTGCCCACAATACCTAGGTTATATACTGCGGTTTGGGCACCAGGGGTTTGACCACACACCGCGGTGCTAAACCTGTTAAACTGTACCCGCCATCAAATGGGTACGGTATAGGCGGGTCCAGGTCCTGTATGTCCTGGATCCACCTGCGGTTTACCCGTGTCACACACTAATGGTGGACGGTGTTTTGCTAAACCTGTGCCCCAAGCTGCAGTCAATGCCTTCGTGACAGCATTAGGATTGCACGAGATGCCGCACTCAGTTGGGTGCCCGCAGAGTTTGATGCGGTAGCTGGGCAGGTTTATGAGCTGCTCGGGTCTCCTGAATGCTCTGCGGAGACAGCCTGGGATCTCTTCTCAAAAATGGCTTCCGTTATGCGTTAAATATAGATATAAATATATTTAGACCGGTACAAACTCGTATGTATTTCGTTCTACTGTCAAGGTTTAGCTGTACCACACACAATGAGCCCGTGGAGTGGGATGGTGGGCAAGTGAGAGCGCGTCGCGACTAGATGTGCTAGTATTGAGGACACATGATCGTTCCACCGGCATTTTCCGAAGCTGTTGTCGACGCCTTAGACTTGTCGAAGATGGCACCAACAACCAAGCCAGACCCTGCATGTAGTTTGTATATGTATATATATAATAGACCCCTTCAGCCAGTAAGATCTAAACTTAAGTTTGCCGATGGGAAAACTCAGATCACATTATGATTTCATCCGAGTCCTTCCGGCAAACCGTACAGGGGGTGTGACTGTGACACGAAATTTCCGATTCGACAATTCGACAGCCCAGAAATTTTGCGTCAAATACGAAATTTTCGACAAAAGAACCCCGAAATTTCGCAAAAATGAGCTTTTTTACGGGTCTTCCCCAGATAAAAACGGTATACGCTGGTGGAGACCGCGGGCTCTTCAGAATATTATAATATAAGATGGCACCGATGGATCATCATGATGACGCGGTTTATAACTTGACGGCATACTACCATCCCCTGTCAAACGAACAAAATCAACGTGTCGTCTAAGAAGTAGATGAGTTTAGAGGCCGTCCAAAGCGGCTTGAACTTCCTCACAGTTGAAATTTGTCCGAGTCAATGGCGAAGACGGCGAGGGGCTATGCAAGGCTCCAGGGAAAATAAACCATTTTTTTTTAGGCGTCGCGCGTAGATTTTTCACCAGATGAATGTTGTTTGAGGTGTTTCTTGCGGGGAACAAATCCTGAACATATCCATACAGTGCACCGCAGCGCCGCAAACTGTCGGAATCTTTGGAAGAAGTATATGATAAAGTCAGTCAAGGCACACGCGCCAACTGCCCCAGGCGAAGACTTTAACTCCCATACTTTCAAACCAGGTCTTGAGACGCCGTGAAGGTGAGGAGATGGGGAGACCCGGCATATTGTGCCAGTTGTAACTTGTTGCTCTGAGACTTAGTTCTGCCTCATCTACGTCAGCTACGTAACTGTGTCATAAGACGAGAAGAAGGTGAATTAGACCAATCTAACTCTTACTCGCCTGCGTCAGGAAAGAGATGGTGATCGTTATGGTATGCTTGAAATACGTTGAAACCTCGCAGGCGGCGGCGGCGGGGGAATGTCATAGGCACTGAGTAAAGCGGTCAGGTTGGCGTGACAGAATGCGCGCGCAGGCCGCAGGGGCACCTCTGTGTGGGTGTGGAGGTAATAAATTAGTCCGGTACGAGGATATGTCTATCATTTCGCGACTCGGGGTGGAATGGGTACCGGTGTCAGTAAGCAACTGTAGTTGTTTTGCCCATTTGGAAGGTTGCGCAGTACCACGAATCGATGTCGCATTACTAGTACAGCGAATCGAAGTCCGGCGCAACATCCCTTTTTTTCCCCACGAGAGTAGCTTCCCCACATGCTTCAGGTCAACACGGCGAGGTGGTATAATCAAAAGGGGCGAGCTGCAAACAGCCTTTAAGTACCCACATGAGGATTCCACAAGGCGCCGTTATAGGTTGAAGGCTGCGTACTCCGCTAGGCGAGGTGCCAGTTTACGGGATGCGCGGCTTTCGGATTGCTTCGTGAACAGGTCCCAGGCAGGTGCGAACTGCTTTTAGCGGATCGTCGACAGATCCGAGACCCAATCGCCAGAGTCGGTGTCGAGACAGCGAGGGGCTATGAAAAGCTCTGGCAAACGTGAACCAATTTTGAGGTGCCACGCGTAGATCCTCACCAGATTAATATTGTGGAAAGTGTTTCTTGCGGCGAACAAATGTTGAACATATATTCGTAGATTGCCGAATCTTTGGGTGAAGTAGATGGCCCACTCTCGAGATCTTGAGACGCTGTGGTGGTGAGGAGAATCCGGCCCGCCGTCGTCACATTTGTGTCACACTGTGTCACACTGTGTCACACTTTCTCGCCACCTGGCAGGCCTAGGGCTGTGCTAGGGCTTGGTTTAATATTATCTGGGCAATAATATACTAAGGCCCTCCGGGCATCCCCTGGTACCTCCCAGTACACTTATCCTGATACTTATCCTTACTAGACAGCTGGACCAGTTAATAATTAATTTGTAGCCAGCAGTTGCTATATGATGGCCCTACGGGTATTCCCTAAGGTCAGAGTCGCAGTTCTGAGTCCGTTAAAGTTGACAGTGGTAGCTCTTTCCAAAATATTTACAGCCATTGGATGGCCCTCCGGGAATTTTTTTGTATCTAGACATTTAGTAGAAGGTTGAAAGCGGTCGCTTTATCTTGTGAAATCAGAATCTGCAGGAGGTTCGGACTTTTTTCGGACTTCAGGTCTCCAGGTCCAATGATCTGTCAAGGTGTAGCTTAACGACCGGTCCGCTGATCCGGCAAAAAGGCGCATGCAATAGACAAGTTTTAATTCTGATTTGGAGACCTGGTACCTGAGTCGGTACCAGGAAAACGGTTTATAATTCGTGTTTATAAACATCGGTGTTTAAAAACATGTTTATAAACGGTAGGCTAGTAGTAACTAAAATAGGTGAATCAGCATCACCTAACCAGCCGTTCAATTCTTCTGTGTAGCTTTTGCCTTTATCTTGAGACTGGGAGCCCCTCGCCCAATTTGCGAGACTCCGGATGGCGTCAGCCCCAGGAATAGGTGCATCCAATATTAGATCACGGAGGAAAGACAGTCCACCGTCTTGCGTTCCGGCCAAATATGCAGCAGCGGGAAGTGAACCGGGGCCAGGATCAGTGTCTTTGGTATATGGGATGAATCAACGGCAGCCAATCCTGCCTCACAAGCCACCGCCGCCGATATTGCCACCACAGGAGAATTAAAAACCGGTCATTCAGAGCTAACCACCAAAAACTGGGTTTATAAACATCGATATTAAACCAAGCCCTAGGCTGTGCGCCGTCCCGTCGACGGGCATGGCCGTTGTTTCGACGGTTAGGCGACGGGCAAACCCGTCCCGTCGTCGAGGTTCAAAGACTCTCTACGGAACGGGACGGGCGACAGGACGGCCGTCACGGACGGCCGGGAGGCCACGGCCTCTTGTAGGAAGTCATTTTTCCTTTTGCGACGTTGTCGTACTTAGTCGCTCGCAGCTCCGCAAAAGCGTTAGGGGACCTTGAGGGGACCTTTGGAGTATTTTTTCGGTGCTCTGCAACTCGATGTTGTTAGTTTTTTCATGCTGTAGGGGTGAAAATGCTCAACGGAGACAGTAGTGGTCGTTTGGGCACTTGTCTGTTTAGGGTCTGAAGGTGTTGAAAGCGTCCAAAACGCGTTGGTGCAAAAGGTGCGCGCAGAGGAAGGTGATATGCGAGCTGATTGCCGCCGCTGATTGCCGGCCAGCCTTCGAGCACCGTTTTCCTGCCCACCCTCACTATAATATATGATTCGTCTCACTTCAAATGAACTTGCGTACGCTTTTGAACTAATAAACCTCCCATTTTATGACTTAAACTGTATGCACCCGTCGTGCCGTCCCGTTGCCGTCACGGCCGTCATTTCGACGGCCGTTACCCTCTCAAACCGTTCCGTTACCGTCCCGTCGAAAAATATTTCTGGGGCCCGACGGAACGGGTCGGCTACCCGTCGCACGGAACCCGTCGAACCGGCGCGACGGGCACGGCGCACAGCCCTAGCAGGCCAGGCTCGCCACTGCGCAAGACGCTCTTCTCTCCTGCTCTGGGTACCACAATATCTCTGCATATCTACACTATATCTACTCACCGTCGCCCGCAGCACGCAGCACCCTCAGTGTGGCGCGTTTTTTCGCCCTTTTTTTCGCGGGTATTCTCTTCTGTCGACGTACCGTCCTCCTGCCAAAGCCGTGTATTCGCCATAGCAGAATCGTCGACTGTCGCCTTTCGTGTCCACTCACGGTCTTACGCGGGGGTGCCCCTCCTTTCTTTATCTCTACGCTTCATCCACCTTTCCATCCTTTCGCACCCCCTCCGTCCTCCGCATCTTATCCATCCACCCTTGCCTTTCCTTCCCTTCCCGCGCGTTGGACTTTCCCTTCATCTCCCTGCGGCCGCGCGACATCGGGCTCTCGCAGGCTTTGGGTCTGAGGGCGTCGGTGGTGGCGGCGGGCTCCCTCCTCGCCTGCCTCCTACCCTCCTTCTCGGCGGCTTGCTCGCCCCGCATATCTTCTCTTTCCCTCCCCCCGCTTTCCTTCATTCATTCCAGGTGGCGCACGCCATCGCCCGCGTCCGCCGCCTCGCATCTGCTCCCCCCCCCCTTTCCGCTCGCCGTGTATCCCTTCCCCCTTTCTTTGCATCCCCGCCTTCCCCCCTCCCGTCAATTCTCGCCCCCTTTCTCTTTTTTTCTGCGACAGCCGACGTGTGTCGCCCCCGCATGTCCCACCTCACATCTCCTATGCTCCACTGCGTCCTCTCCCTTCCCTTCCCTTACCTCTCCTTCCTCATCGTTCGCCCCGCACCTCTCCTCTCCTTACTCACTGCCCCCTTCGTCGCTTCTCCCACCCTTCTTCCCTTCCCTTCCCTTCCCGCTCCCCTTCCTTCCTTCCTGCCCCAGCCGACTCGCGTTGTCGCCCGCGTCCACCACCTCGTATCTCCTACCCTCCATTGCGTCCCCGTCCCCGCATCCCCGTCCTCGCGTCTATTTTCACCTCCTTTCCCCTGCCTTTTCGTTCTGCATGCTCTGCCAATGCCGTCCTGTCGATATGTCGGCGGACGTTGTGGATCGTGGGTGTGGACATGGACGCGCGGTGGGCGTCAGTCACTTTTGTTCGCTGAGCGCGCCAGCCGCATGCCGCCATTCCCTCCCGTCCTCCTTTTCCCCTCCCCTTCCTTCCTCCGTCTTCCTGCACTACTGCACAAGGGTTCGATACGCACGAATGCACAAGGGTTCGATATATGTATACGTACAAATGGGCCGTGGACATCGCGCGTTTCCGGCAGTTTGGCGTGCCCGCGGGTGACGCATTGGCGCTGCTCGTGGTCCGTAGAGACTCGGAGAGTCGGTTTCTACGTACGTAGCAGTGCTAGTCAGCCACTTTCTATTTTCATTACACTCCATTCGTTATACTGCTGTATCGGCATCATCCATGGCCGATCCCCTCAGCATCGTCTTAGGCATCCTCCAGCTCATGTCTACAGTCAATTCAACTATGCTCAGTGATGTTGCCAGTGCCCCGAAAGAACAACACAGCCTTTTTCCGGAAGTCGGAAACCTCGAGCCACTGCTCAAGAGTTTTGAGGGCCGCTTGCAGGCCAATCCATCGGTCCATGGAATGCTGGGCCTCAAGGATCCCTTGGCCCAATTCAAGGATACAATGGAGCATGTCATGGCTAAGCTGCAATCTGCCAATAAACCGGGGTCAAGGATTCCGAAAGCGTTGAGCTGGACGTTGTGGGATAAGAAGGAGGTGGAAGAGGATCTTGTCAAGATGGAAAGATTCAAAGCACTGCTCAATATGTGGCTGGTGTTGGATATTTGGTCCGTGTTTCTTCAGCAGTATAAGAAATCATCATTTATTTGATATTAGGGATGCTGGCCAGCAGCAACAAAAACATCATGAACGTGAGTGAACTCAGTGCAGCAAGTTCATAAATTGGAGATAACTCACATCTGAGCAGGTGCAGAAACGGAGCACACGGCAGAAGAACGCAAGAAGATTATTGAATGGATCTCGCTGCTGAATTTCTTTCAGCGGCACGACGATATATCTTTTGCTCGACAGGAAGGAATGGGCATATGGTTATTGGAGGAGGCTAAGTTCAAAGACTGGGTTGGAGCCGGGGCAATTTTCTGGTGCTATGGAATGCGTGTGTAACTCTTTTGGCTCTATTTTTTCTCATGTTGATTGAACTACAGCCGGGGCCGGGAAAACTGTGCTTTCGTGAGCACTTTTCTATGGCTGATCATATTTATTCAACCCGCAATAGATCAGCCGTTGTCGATTATCTTCGGGAGAAACCTCCGAGCCCGAATGTCGGGGTTGCCTGCGCATACCTGAACCACAAGGAGATGGATATGCAATCCCCCGAAAATATTCTGGCAGGCCTCTGTCAGCAGCTCATAGTTGGAAGGCCTATTCTCCCTGGGTCTCCAGCACACACACTTTATCATAAGCATCTTGAAAGGTGAACACGACCCTCAGTTGATGAGATGCATGCAATTCTTTCCTCCACGGTGGCAGATTACTCCAAGGTGTATCTTGTCATTGATGCCCTCGATGAATATCCAGAAACTAAGCGCCATATGCTACTGAAACACCTGGCAGCACTCAGGCCTAACATCAATTTACTCTTTACTTCACGGCCTCATATCACTCCCGAGATGTTCTTTCCAAATATACCAGCCCTCGAGATCCGGGCAACAGAGCAGGATATCCACCGATATCTGGATGCAGAGATACAGAACTCATTTCGGTTGTCAAAACATGTTCAGTCCCGTCCAGAGCTACGCCAGGAGATTGAGAGCCAGATTATCGGCAATGTTGATGGGATGTAAGTGCTGGTGTTTATTCATTGATGAATGTTCTGACTGGACAATCAAGGTTCCTGCTTGCTAAGCTCCAAATTGACTCTCTCACCACAAGAAACACCATCAAAGCTGTTCGCGAAGCTCTAAAAAGTCTCCCAACAGATTTGGAGCATACTTATAAAGAAGCAATGGATCGCATTGAGTCCCAAAGCAAAGAGGACAGAAACATTGCCAAAAAGATTCTCATCTGGATTGCAAATGCCAAGAGGCCACTCTCCGTTGCAGAACTCCGGGAAGCTATTGCTATTGAGCCAGGCACAAAAACACTTGATCGAGATGGTCTTCTTGACCCAAATATCTTCCTTTCTGTCTGCTGGGTTGGTTGTTATCAACCATGCAGACGGCAGTGTTCGATTCATCCACCATGCCACTCAAGATTATATGGACCGTGTGCAAACAAGTAAATTCTCATATGTGCAGACAGAAATTGCACAAGGATGTCTCATATACCTCTTGTATGACGACTTCTTGCCGCTGCCGGATTCAGACCACAAGCTGGATGCATTGGTGCAAGAACATGCACTACTGGATTATTCCTTCTGCTATTGTCTGGTTCATGCCATGGGGCAACCTGAACTGATGCTCCAGGATATGATCCTGGCATTCCTGGCCCATGCCTCCAGATGGCTCAACAATCTCTGGCCATTGATTAGAAAGAAGCAGTACACTCCTTCCCCCTGGGACATATACCATGATGATGTGAAGCCCCCCAACGACCTCTTCATTTCTGCACTGTTCAACTTGCAGGAAACAGCAAAATATCTTTTGGCCCATTATACATCCATCCAGGACCAACACAAAGAGCAGTCGCTCATTGGTGCTGCACAATCTGGTAGCTTGGGAATGGTCCAACTCCTCATCAGTCAAGGTGTCAATGTGAATGCATGGGGTGGGATGTTCAGGAATGCATTGCAGGCAGCATCACTGGAAGGACATGAAGTAGTGGTCCAGCTGCTCCTTGATAGGGGTGCTGATGTGAATGCACAGGGTGGGCATTATGGGAATGCATTGCAGGCAGCCTCACTGGAAGGGCATGAAGCAGTTGTCCAGCTGCTCCTCAAGAATGGCGCCAGCATAAATAGTGTATGACACGGGTAAACCGTGGGTGGATCCAGGCTGTACCGGACCCGGACCCGTCTATACCGTACCCATTTGATGGCAGGTACAGTTCAACGGGTTTCCCACCGCGGTGTGTGGTCAAAACCCCTGGTGCACAAACCGTGTTATATAACCTAGGTATTGTGGCCTACTTTCAGGAATAATGGCTGCCACCCAAATCAATTTGTGGCAAATAGGATATCTTATTATCTCCTAGCTACATAAATAATACCCTATGAGCTGTGGTGGGATAAGGAAACCACTGCCAAAAAAAAAAAGATAAGTCAATAATAAAAGGAATCAAAGACATAGCATACCTGGAATCTGGGAGGAGAGATCTTCTTGCCGTTTGGGCGCTTATTTGGACAATGCCTTGGCCAAATAAGCGCCCAAACCAGATCAATGATCGCTTGCTCCAACTTGGACCTCTCCTCCATCTTCTGTGCCAGTTCTCTTCTCTGTTTTTCGTTCTTTCTTCTTTGCAGCTCCTCCAAAACTATCTCGCCCACCCTATGCAGACTATCGGTGATAAACCCAACGCCATCGAGATTCTGTCAGAATATGATCCTATGACACGCAACTATTTGCAGTTCATGACTGGCGTGCAGGGGAAGCTTCCACTTATCTTGAGGAGCTGATAGTTACATCTAAATATATATATATTTGTAATTGTCTCACCTTAGATATGAATTGTTTAAAATACTTCTATGTATCAATAATGGCAAATGTCTAAATGGTCGTTATTAATCTCACACACTATGAAAGGATCAACCACTCCAACAGCCAAAACCGTACCTTTACCGCAGTTTTGGAACTGTGGTAAAACTGGTGCCGGTACGGTACGGGTTGAGGGTTTTATGGTTTAGGCCCCAGGCTGAACCATACCCTTACCCCCCAGACCTGTACCCATACCACCGCGGTTATACCCTTACCCTTGCCATACACTAAGCATAAATATGCAGGGTGTACCTTATGGGGATGCATTGCAGGCAGCATCGCTGAAAGGACATGAAGCAGTGGTCCAGCTGCTCCTCAATCAGGGTGCCAATGTGAACGCACAGGGTGGGTGATTTGGGACTGCATTGCAGGCAGCATCAAGAAATGGACATAAAGCAGTTGTCCAGCTGCTCCTCAATCAGGGTGTCAATGTGAATGCACAGGCTGGGGGATATGGGACTGCATTGCAGGCAGCATCATTAGGGGGATATGAAATAGTGGTCCAGCTGCTACTCAACAAGGGTGCCAGTGTGAATGCACATGGTGGGCATTATGGGAATGCATTGCAGGCAGGATCAAGAAATGGAAATGAACCAGTTGTTCAGCTGCTCCTTAATAGGGGTGGTGATGTGAATGCACAGGGTGGACATTATGGGAATGCATTGCAGGCAGCATCTTGTCATGGAGATGCAGCAGTTGTCCAGCTGCTCCTTGACAGGGATGCTGATGTGAATGCACAGGGTGGGAAATATGGGAATGCACTGCAGGCAGCATCCCAGAGATTTTGAGTCTTTTGAGTAAGACTGGATTAACCTGTTGCTCAAAAAAATGTAGCAAAAGTGCTGTGCACTTTAGAATCTCTTCCCAAAGCTGTAAAATTACTGTAGTGTTTCGTTCAATTCATAAATGCACATGACTTTTAATTTTTCCGAGAAACCTCCAAAATCCGTTAAAATTGAGAAAAAATTATTGCAGGGGTTTTCAGAAATCAGGTGTGACAGGTAACATATGAATTGAACGAAACTCTACAGTATAACCAAAGTTCTAAGCATCTCTCAATTTTCTTTTTTTTTCAACTAGAAAAGATGCGGAAGTCCCCAATTTATGAAAAAAATGTCATACATTTGAAATAAAAGTATGCCATGACACTATATGGGGCACGGTGAAAGTGCCGTTGCTGCCGCAGCCTGCCGCAGTACTGCCGCAGGTTGCCGCAGCCTCTGCGGCAACTATGTTACAGTGCCGCAGAGTCACTCTCGCCCACCCAGGCTGCCACAGGAGACTACAAAATCCCCTTGTTGAGTTTAACTCGGCCTCTAATAGATCTCAATCCATGTCATTCGACAATATTATAGACAACAATGTTGGCAATTTCAATGTGACAAATATATATCTTGAAACTTCGGGAATGCGGTCTAGACCTTTTTCAAACCAAAATACACTGTACAATGTTCCGAACAATGAATCCACTAACCACTGTTGAAGTTCCACTCCTGAACACCATCCTAACACGGCATATTGTCTGAAAATCAATAATTTGAACATAACCTGGGGAAAAAACTGATTCTGCAGGGTTTTCATTTCAGCAAACCTAAATTATTGGCCTATATACATCAATATCCAGACTAATCTCAAAAACTAATTCTTCAGTCAAAAGGCAGTATTGAGGAAAGGTTGCCGCAGGGTGGCTGTGTTATTGCCGCAGCCACTTTTTGAACAACTGCCGCATCGAGTCCCACGGTTGAATTGAACTCCAGTTTTTGGGCGCAGAGGATTAGCTACATTCCCTTAAGTTGAGTTCCCAATATTTGCAAACAATTCGGTTGGTTTAGGGACCACCGAAAAAAATCTGCCGCAGGGTGGCTGTGTTAGTGCCGCAACCAACTGCCGCGCTCGTTCTTGAGTTGATTTATAACTCATGTAAGCTTCATATCAACGACAAATACAAATACCTCTTTCTCACTTGTGCGACGTATCTAGATAATCAGTAAGTGAATTGGTTTAGGAATGGTGGTTGCCAAAGATTTTCGTGGTGAACAGTAGTCAAAGGTGAAAGAGTACCTCGTATTGCGCTCAGGATGCTCCAATATTCAGTCAGGTATAGAGGTTTATTAACCTACCTACTTGGGGTTGTGGGCCGTGGCTTCGCCCGGCAAAACTCGTACTTGAGTTAAAATCCTCCAGGCCTATTTTTTTTTGTAGTGAACAACTGCCCTGACCGGCAATGATCAATGGAAGAGTGGCAGCTTGAATGTTACAGCCGTTGGCAGTACCGAAGGCGCGGCAAGAAAATTTCCATTTTGGTCTGTTTTGATCGTTTTCAAAGAATTGCATGTAGCTCAGTGAGTTCTTATTGTATTCGCCTAAAAACTATCTAGAATTGACGGGCTAATCCTTGCGCAATTAGTGATAGAGTTAAAGTCGAAAAAATGTTTTATTTTTAGGTGTGTTGAGGAACTGAGATGTCCCCCTGAAAATATTGGCTGGCATGCCCAAATCATCTGTGAAAAATCTCGCCTTTTGAAAGGGACTATTTATGACTACCCCCGTTTATGTCATAGAGCCAGAATCGTTGATTTGATCCAGAGTTAAGGTAGATGAGGTCATTTTATTACTTTTGATCTGAAATTGATGTCAATGGGCTGTGAAGCCCAGGCAAAGAATTATATGCAATTCTGGCTCTATGACATCGATGGGGGTAGTCATAAATAGTTCCTCTCAAAAGGCCAGATTTTCCACATGTGATTTGGGCATGCCAGCCTATATTTTCACTGGGACATCTCAGTTCCTCAACACACCTAAAAATAAAACATTTTTTCTACTTTAGCTCTATCACTAATTGCGCAAGGATTAGCCCGTCAATTCTAGATAGTTTTTAGGCAAATACAATGAGAACTCACTGAGCTATACACGATTCTTTGAAAACGATCAAAAACAGACCAAAATGGAAATTTTCTTGCCGCGCCTTCGGTACTGCCAACGGCTGTAAGTATGTGTTTTTATTTGGTTGGCATGTTGTCAGTTCCAGTTGTGAAACGACTAAGACTCCTTACAGCCGTTGGCAGTACTGAAGGCGCAACGAAAAAAAATACATTTTGAGCTGTTTGTGATCGGTTTCAAAGAATCGTGTGCAACTCAACGAGTTCTGATTGTATTAACCTAAAAGTATGCTAGAATTGACGGGCTAATTCATGCACAATTAGTGACAGAAATATATCGGCAAAATATTTTTATTCTCGATGGGCAGGCAATTGTGTCATTCCGGGGCAGAAATCCTTCTAGCCTATTGAGCTCATGTCCAATCAGGTCGATATTGAATGGGAGGGGACCTGGGAATATTAAAATACATATCATAGAGCCACAATTACTGATTTATATATATCTGTCCTTGGTAGCAGACTCCAACACATTTCTGCTT
This sequence comes from Mycena rebaudengoi, assembly GCA_029282285.1. Classification (NCBI taxonomy): domain Eukaryota; kingdom Fungi; phylum Basidiomycota; class Agaricomycetes; order Agaricales; family Mycenaceae; genus Mycena; species Mycena rebaudengoi. The sequence continues at coordinate 827,177 of JARJCX010000033.1, read as the reverse complement.
GGAAATAAAGAATCCATTGTATCTGGCTGGGTTTTCATCCAGAAATACGGTGCAAAGCGCTCACACCAACACAATTGGCCGTAAAATAAAACTATCCAGTAATTTGGAAAAAAACACGTCCCTGAACACTGATTAGAGCCTATCGGGTCACCATCACGGTACTGTGATCACATCACTGATGTATACGCTCACACTGCGATGTCGCCTCGCCACGCCCAATAACTAGCTAGCTACTGTACAGTGGTATTTAATGGACAATTACGTTGGTTTGAGTGCCTTCAACCACATTTCTGAATGAAAACCCAGCCAGATACAATGAATTCTTTATTTCCAAGTAGAAATGTGTTGGAGTGTGCCACCAAGGACAGATATATATAAATCAGTAATTGTGGCTATATGACATGTATTCTAATATCCCCAGGTACCCTCATGTCCAATATCATCCTCATTGAACATGAACTAAATATACTAGAAGGATTTCTGCCCCAGAGTGACCCAATTGCCTGCCCATTGAGAATAAAAGTATTTCACAGATCTATTTCTATTACTAATTGCAAATGGATCACCCCGTTAATTCTAGCATATTTTTAAGTCAATACAATAATAACTCGTGGAGTTACACACAATTCTTTGAAAACGATAAAAAGCATCCCAAAATAGTTTTTTTTTACGGGGACAGTCAGAAATCTGGCCGCAGATGTTTAAGAAGAGCTCCCAATATTCATTTTCTTTCCTTTATGGCCACCAATAGATGTTTACAAGATGTGTATAATACCACAGAACACCGTCAATGTGGTTAAACACGGTGAATGCGATTGGTTGTCAACGATCGATCACGGCATTTTCCGTGATCACATCAGAAGTTATTTCGGCAAACCGGTAAAGCTCTAGTTTATTCAATTCTTGCCAGTAGAGCGTGAAACTGAGGTAGAAACTTGGAGAATGCATTACTGCAAACCGAACCTGACGCTCCGGAACAAATATACTCAGCGGACAGCGACTTATTAGGTGACATCAAAGTACAAATAAACAATGCTCAGTGTCTTAAGGGAGTCAGTAAAAAATGTGATGAAACTGTAAAATCGGTTCAACACAGCCACTAGATAGACTAGCATTTTTTCGAGGAGACAAGTAAAAACTTTTCTCAAATTTTTGCCCCTGCGAGATCCTACGAACGAGTATTATGTAAACATAAGTACTCGTAACATATCCAACTGTACGGTGGAGACGGAGAAAGTAATAATTCTGTCAAATCCTCGAACGCTCCGATCGCTGATGAGACAAACCTTGACATCCAATGTGCCGACTTGAACAGTGAGAGATTCAGATTAGTTTGGGTCGATGTTCGATAGGTAAAAAGTTCAGAGGACTAATTCTGTGCTTGGTGTGATCATGTGAATTCCAGACATATATTGCCGACAGACACAAAAGCTACTGCCGCGTAGTGCCGCAATACATTGCCGCAACTTGCTTGACCATGTTGAAAACTTGCCGCAGGCATGTCAACTGCCGCAGACTGACGCAGAATGGATGCGGCAAAATACCAGACTGCCGCAGCCGTGCATGAGTTTGCCGCAGCCATTCATGGTTTTGTCGCATGTAATTGCCGCAGAGTGCCGCAGCCACTCACGTTGTATTTGTTTGGTTGCCGCAGGTTGCCGCAGCAAAGTTGCCGTATCAACCCCCAAGGAATTGAACAGTGCAGGGGACATATACATGGGTGTTTAAAGACCAATATGGGCAAGAATTTGAAGCCCTCACGTCGTTGTGGCCGTCGATGCATGCAGTTTTACTTTTGATTTCTGCGGCAGTGCAACATAATTGTCGCAGGTTGCCGCAGCCACTGGCTGCGGCACATGCTGCGGCACTTTCTCTTTGCCCCACTATATGGTGTGGAGGGTGTGCTTTGAGGTGTTTTTCACATATCACTGACAAATACAGAGCGGTCCTTTGTTGCCTCAGAGGTTTTGGGACACCCGAACCAGAGTAGACTGATGCCGTAGTTTAAGCACCGTCAAATCAGACAAAGTTCAACATCCGTGATAATACAATCCTCCATTATCCCTTCTACACCTACGATTCCACTCCCGATTCTGCCTAAGAGCAAATGCACGAAGGAATATTGTAATATTCAAACAAAAAGTCCAGACTTCGAACAATCCCTTTCCCCGCTCAGAGCAGTTTACATACATTATCCGTTTGAACTCTGCCTTGACCTATTGACTAGAACTATTCCAAATTCATAATTGCAGATCAAAAGGAGACAGATCAAAGGAGAACTTGGCAGCTGCCTGTGACTTGGACATTTTGAGAGGAAGCAGATAGCGAACAAAAGGAAACCAGCACTGGGAACGGAAGTTCGGGCACCTCGGCCATTTAAAAGCTCGCAAAACAGTTTCTGAGTCGAGTTTAAATTGCAGTGGACAGGGTGCGCTTTGGCCTGACTACGGACACATGGCTCATCGTGATGTTCTTCAACAATTCAATGCTACTTCAAATTAAATGTTTTCTTGAGTATCGGTGGAGGAAATATTCACGCAGTGACGCAACAATGGCTTGGCACCGCCGGCGGGAAACGGGGAGATTGGTTGAGCAGGAACCAAACTGAGCGCACACTTGCACCGATTTTTGGACCAAGCGAGTCGAAAGCTGGGTCTGAGAGAATGAATAAATTGATTGACACCTCGCGGAGAGGATGATGCGTCCCGGCGGTTCCCGCGTATTAATAGTATGTAGGAATCAATATTTTATCATGGACTCTGGCGAGCATACATAAAAAAAAAGGTACATACCACGGCCGCGGGCTCTTCCATCGCTAGCACAATATTAGAATAAAAAAATATAAGAATATAAGATGGTTTCAGTGAGGTTCTCGTCGAAGGATGACATGGTGCACCTGACACGGTTTACTACCGCGGCATACCTAGCGCGGTTTTACACGCGGCGTACCAGACGGGGTTTATAACTTGGTGGCATACCACCACCCCCTGGGAAATGAAATTACGGCTGTAGTATATTGTGATGGGCTAGGATATGTCGGGAACAGCATTGTGAAGTGTGAGGAAAGGCCAATGATTCCTGATGATTGACCTGGATCACAAAACCCATTTATTTTTGTCCGATGGCAGCCTTCATACATAAGGTAGACAGAGGTACACCAAGGTAGCCGAAGGCTGGTCTACTTAGGGGGGGAACGCAGTGTATGGCGCCCTTATGTCTGGCCTCAAACCAAACACTCCGGAATACATCCCTCTGCTCGGACTCAAGTGCATATCTCTGGTCGCTGCCGGGCTGATGGGCAGCGAGGTATATGTTTCAGAAACCACGGATGCGGCTTCCAAGATCGTTGGGTGTGCCGTGTGGTACGGGCCCGGGCGTCCGGTTGGCGATTCGTATATGTTGAATGATCTATCTGGCCATTGATTATCTGAGCGGCCCATCTTACGATTGAACAAGTGCTCGTTGCGGGCCCGTATAGGCGGCTACTGTTTTCTTTATACGATGATGACCTTATGAAGTGGTTGCCGGATGTACGGTCACCGTGTGTTCACGACATTACGCAGGAACTGACCGTACAGAATCTCCAGTACGCATCAAAATATAAAGAATGTTTCCACTCCGCGCTGGGCGAGGGCACGGAGCTCAATTCTTGGAGTCTCGAAACTATCGTCGTGGACCCAGAATACCATCGTCGAGGCGTCGGAAGGCTCCTCGTTGACGCTGTTCTAAAGAAAGCGGTGCTCACGAACACGCCATTTGTCGTCGAATGCACCAGTAAAATCACTGTACAGTATGAGAATGTTCCATTGCGACTTTCTTCGACTCATATCTACCGCAGTTTCAATTCTGCCAAAACTGTTGGATTCAAAGCGATGCCAGTTCCGAAGGGAGGCGAGGAGCGCCGGCAAGAGTTTACTAGTGTTAAGGGCGAAAACTTCTCGCTTTGGGTTCTTTTCCTTAGCGAGCCGGGGCAAGCCTAATTTGTGAGGTATGCGGTAAGACCACCTTGGTGTGTGGTGTAACTCATGTAAAAAAAAAAATCAAATTGAACAACTTCTATTGACCGCTTTCTAGGCTTGATTCGGGGTCCGTTTTGCGGCAAGTCAAATTTTACGTACTCTGTCCTGCCGCCTCGACGTTCTCGACCGAGTGTTGGTGCCGTAGGTTGGTGATGATGATGCGGACAGTATAAACAAGATCTTGGGATGCAAACGGCATAAAATGTTCCAGCGCATCCAGAACAATTCCACCTGCGCCTGGATCACTGAACTTGAATGTCATCTGAGAGACCGCTTCTAGTGTGTACCACTTGAACACGAATGAACCGACGAGTTGGTGGACGAGTTCAATATGAGGGTGGGCATCTGCGGTGTCTCGCTGCATAAGGCCCATCAGGCTCGTCGCAAATCGGCACTGTAGGACTGGATCGACTTTCTGTGGGCGCCAGGGTTCGCTGAGAATGTGTTCCAGAGTTTCGAGTGCCTTGTACGGAAGCGACGGAACGCCACAGTGCTCCAGGAATTCCGTGAGGATGAGCCAGTGCGTCTCGTAGCGTGCCTCGTTCCAGGCACGCCATCCCAACAAACTCTCGTCGGGCGCGAATTCCTGCGACTTGAGAATCAAAAGTTCAATAACCGGAACGACGGATGGCGAGATATCGGGAGGCGCCCCCTCCTTCACTGCGATGACGGTCGACCCGTCAAAGCCGGACGGGATTTTCGTTCTGAGAGCCGCTGGAGGGAAATCTTGGCCGCGCCGCGCCGTCGTGCCGAAGCCTCTGTAAAAGGTACAGAGACGCCAGAGAAACTTGAAATCTTCAGCAGGCCACCATCGCTGTCGTAGATGCGCGGATATAGCCGCAGATAACAGACTGTGGTCGCAGCCACCCAGTGCGACGACCAGGGCCTCGTCTGCGTCCCGGCTGCCGATGTAGCGAAGTAGGCTTTCGGAGAGATCGACACCGTGAAGACTCTCCTTGGAACCAGTTTGCCAGAGAGAGATGAGGACGCCGACGATGACATCGATGTGGTGTACTGCAGGATGTGTCTTCAGGCGGCGGAGGTGTCGGGGAGATGTGATGTGGCGGAAGGTTAAATCCATGGCCATCATGTCTGTTTTGGATAGACGCAAGCCATCCCCGACCATTGCGTTGAAGGTACTGCGGAGTTCATACGGCGCAGAGTCCAGATCGGAGGCCACCCGAACAAAGACCCAGAAGATTTTAGCAAGAGAGGCACTTCGGCTTTTGAGGATGACGGAGAAATTGTCCAACCACTGCCTCACATCCGGTGAGGACGACAGAGAAATGGTCCGGCCCCGGCTCGTCCACTCCGCTGGGAGTTGCGGGTGATAATCCCAGTGACCTGAATCAGGGTCAAATCTGACCACAGCCACGGGGTTTTTCAGATAGCGCTCGAGTTTTTCGAACAAGGACACGATCCTCATGAGATCTGGAAGCGTTGTCCCGATCTGAGTCCTGCAATGGTTCACGATATCGCCGACTCTGCGTCGTTCACGCTCGTACCAACGTGCGAAATTGAACCGGGCTAGAGCTGCTGCGGAGGCGAGGTAAGGCTGAACCGCGGTGTCAAAGTTCTCTGTGTGAATGAGTAGTTCAAAGTTAAACCCGTAGAAAGGTTCCTCGGATTCGAAGGCCAGATGAGCGAGTGCCCATATGGCTTTCAAGCATGCGATTTGGCGTCGTTGGCGGAGGGCAGCAGATAAAAGGCCGCCCTCACAGCTCCGCAAGAGGCCCTCGATGCGGGGAAGGAGACGCACTTCGGGATGCCGGAGAAGCGCCTGTATCTGCTCGTCGTATAATTGTCTTGGACTCAAACCGCCCCAAATAACGTCGGGAAGCGCTTCGATGAATGGCTCGAGCTCGTTGTCGGCTGTCAAGGATTTCATGGCCCATACGAGCGCTCTGCAATCGCGATCAGCTCTTTCCGGTGAATCCCGTGTAGCATCCTTCATCATGACCTCCGTCAATGTGAGGATGTCCGAATTCGTAGAAGGGGGAAAGAGTGTGCTTTCTGACTCTGCGTCGTTCTCGCGTTTCTGTGGAAACGACGAGGCCCACAGGCTCGAAGCCTGCAGGCAAACGAGACGCAATAGGCCGGAAAGAGGCGTGCGGAATGGACAGTCGGAATGGAGGATGGGCAGGACAGTGAGATAGCCGTAGACGCCGAGAATTATGAAGAGGAGTGCCGCCGCCACAGCCATTATGGCACTGTTGACTGGATGGAGGAATGCGACGAGTCCGGCGAAGAACAAAATGACGGAGATGTGTAGAAGAAGGGGGATGAGTTCCACTACGGCGTGCATGTTGAATCGACGGATACCATAGTAGAGATACGAGAATATTCGAGCGCGAATGATGGGTGATGGGCGCATGTCGGTTTTCTGGATGAAGTCCCGGGCCCATTGCTCGACCAGGGTCGCGATAAGTGCACAAGAGAGGCTGAGACCGAGACTGATGAACCAGAGCGTGTTGCATGTGAGCGCTGCGGCGGACGGCCTGAAAACACTGGGCATTGGGAGCTCAACGGATGAGGAGTTCCCAGATGCCGAGATCTGGCGGGAGATTTGCATTAAAATGGCGATGGTAGCGTCTCCTTGGTCCCGGGTCAGCGTGTCGTAGCTTTCAATGAGGAATGCCGTGAGACTGGCTGAGAAGAGACCAGCCTGTGCCAGATATTCTGTCAGTGATAGATAGGCTGGGTATGGAAAGCACCAACAAAGATAAGTAAGCTATCCATATCGCTTCTCCAGCTGTTTACAAGAGCCTTGTCATATTTTTCTGCTTCGGAAATGTAAACGGCCCAAAGTTTGGTGGCTGCGGATTCATCTCTATCTGAAAAAGGATAAGATCAACCCGGTGCGAATTATTATTGAAGTATACACACATTTTTGTTCTTCTGCCCCAGTCTCTTTCATTTTGGAAGATTGCATATCTGACTCCCAGGGAGTCGCTGCGGGGAGAGCTTGATCGTAGCGCGGTGCAAGGCTAATCCGCCGATTCGCCGATTCGCCCAAAGCGCCAAAAACGGAGGGCCTAGAGGAAGATTAAACGCAATGCACGTGAAGTGTGGTGTGCGTTTGGAAACAAGCGCTGAAGTTTGATCCCATTACCAACCTCCCATTATTAATTACAACGGCATGGCCGTAACGGGTTGTTGACGGGCCCACGGGTTGAGAAAATATTGTTTGAGCTACTTTACGTGCAGAAGTGACGTTTAACATGTGTCCTAGAATTCCTTTGTCGCAGATTGTCGCAGAATACTATTGTAGAATACACTTAGATAAATATTGATATCAATTTTAAGGCTCGTGCGTGCTCACAGTCGAGATCGGAGACTCGACTGGGGTCCGTGGAAAGATTACTCGCAGTTGACTGGCGTCCGTGGAACGAGCAGGACACGCTGATGCGACTGTGCTCGAAGTGCTCGGAGTGCATCGAACCCGCACTAGGACTGTGATCATTCGCTTCAATTCGGGGAGCAACCAAAACGAACTCTGCGTTTGAAAACGGTTTCGTCTCTGGGAGGACTCTGGCCGGTAAGCTACTATGTAAGTGCGTCAAACAAATATTCAAGTACGCAGTGGGGAAACAGTGCACGTCCGCAGGGTGATTGGTGGATTTTTAGCGTGGCTTGAATGAACAAGCCTACGTCAGATGTAATGCGTCGGACACTGAGAGACACTGGAAGGTGCTCCCTATTCGCACGGGGTCCGTCCGACTGCGCTAGGCAGGGGAGGCATTGGGTTACGGGATGCGCATGCGCGGCTTCCGTGAACAAATTACTTAATTGGCATGTCCCAGATAGGTGCGAGAGCCTTTAGCGAATGCGTGCCAGGTTTCTAATTTGAGCAAGCATGGGTCTGGGATAATTCCAACGGGTGGCATGGGTTATTCAGATATTGCGGGATAATGGGAGGTTCCGGCGCACAGAAGGCGGCGTTGGCAGAGTGTTTGAAGGATTGTACCAGGGAATGGAAGAGGATCGGCTACAAGCACCTCCGAAGGCGACAACTTGAACACTGATTGACTCGGTCACTCGGAGCAACCGGTCGAGGGGTAAGTAAATTGAGACCCAACTCGTCGGAGTCATTGGCAAGACAGCGAGAGGTTATAGCTCCAGTAAGGCGAACCAATTTTTGAGGCGCCCCGCGTAGATTTGGCAACAGATTATATCGTTGGAAGCGTTTCTCAGTACGGAGTTTTTCCTATGTGAATCTATTAGTACGGATTTGTTCGAAACGGGCGTCGGAAGCCAAGATCTTTGGGTGAAGAGTCAATAGAGGTACATATGCCACCGACGATTTCCCCAGGCGAAGACGTTCAACTTCAAAAGGTCCGTATATTTTGAACATTTGAGGTCTCGAGACGCTGTGATGGTGAGGAGCAAGCGCGCCCTCGTCACACTTTGTCACACTTTCCCGCCCCGATGATGTCTACTCGCGCGCTCGGGCTAGTCTCGCCACTGCGCAAGTCGCTCTTCTCTCCTGCTCTGGGTACTCCTACCACTCAAATAAAAATTACTTCGAAATCTACTTAACGACGCTCGCAGCACGCAGCACCCTCATCCGCCGTACATTCGCAAAACGGTGTGTTCTATCTACTCTGGCGTTAATAAGGACCTGGATTTATTCAAAGCAAAAATATAGGACCGTGCAAACGGAATCCCTCATCGCGTCTGCGTCGGCCGAGATCCTGAACAAGCAGTGTCTGCTGCGCCCGTCGAGCCCGCACTTCACTATCTACCAGCTGCAACTCACCTGGATCGCCTCTATCGCGGACCACGCGACGTGCGGCGCGCTGAGTGCCTGTGCGTTCCTCCCCCCTCCCACTTCCCTTCGCCCGGTATTAATTATTAATGCAGTCTCGCTTCGCGCTGGCGTACCTCGCCGCGCCAGGCACCTTCGGCAGCGTGCACGTCGTGCAGTTTGTCGCCGCGCCTCCGGAGGGAGTCAAGTACGCGAGTAAGGCGCTGCTGGCCGCGCCGTTTACTTTCTACGGCTGGGAGATGACGAGGTGTGAGTGGGGCGCCTTCTTCGTATTTCCTTTTGCTGGTGTTCCCTCCTTCGTCGACGGACGCCGTACTTTTCCTTTGCTCGTCCTTCTCCTGCTCGTGTTCAATAGAGAGCTGCCTCGAAGCGGTTGTTACCTGTGCGTCACTGCCTCCCATGACGGGTAGCTGCGTGGATAGCGCGACGCCAGGCGCCGGCAGCCGTGCGTTTTTTAATGGTGGCGTGCCGAGTCAGCGCTAGTCAGCCTCCCAGTCCTTGGATTCGCCCCTTCTTCTTTCTTTATCTTCCCCTCGTCTACCAGTATACTCCTTCGTCTGCACCATGCCCCATGCCCTCCACCTTCTCCGCTCTCTTTCCTCCCCCTAGCCTGCCCCGTGTCCGCCACGTCGTCCGCGCTACCCCTTCTGCCGCGCGCTCGCTCACCCACCCCTGCTCGCCCATTCATACACATACATGTCCTTCTCGCCCCTTCCTTCCTCCCAATTATCCATCCCTTCGTCCGTCCTCACCATACCTGCCCGCTTGTCGCTACGTCCCTCGCCTCCCCCATCCATCCTTGACGGTGCATTGCTTCCTCTCCTCCCTTCCCGTTCTCTACCTCCGCGCGCTCGCTTCCCACCCGTTGCTTCACCCTTTCTTTCATCCCCTCCTCCCTTCACACCATCGCGTACCTTGCCCATCATCCCTTCCTCGCACCTCCCCCCCCTCCCCCCCCTCCACCCGCGCCCCCTTGCTTCGTCCCCTCTTCCGCTCCCCACCCGCCCCCGCATTTACCATTCCCTCGCTTCCCTTTCCATCCATCCACTCCCTCCCCATCCGTCCTCCCTCGATCTGCGTTCTTCTCTCTCCCCTCCCTCCTTCTCCGCTACTCCGTCGCGCGTGTCGTCGACTTTGGCTTCGCATGCCCGCCATTCGCCTCGCCTCATTCCATTCCCTCGCTCTTCCCTCCCTCCCCTCCCTTTCTCACCTCACCTCACCGCTCCTCTCGTCCCTCCCCACCCCTCCTTCGTCGACCGCGTCGTCGGCTCCTGGTTCCTCGCCCATCCCCTCCCATATTTTCCCCGTCTCTCCCCATACTCCGTCGACCGCGTCGTCAGCCTCGGGTTTGCGGCGCGCGCTCGTCTCATCCCTCCCTCGCTTTCCTATCCATCTCTCTATCCACCCCCTTCCCGTCCGTTCCGCCTCTCTCCCCTCCCCTCCCTTACTCCGTCCTCGTCGTCGACTGCGGGTTTACGGCGCGCGCGCCATTCGTCCCGCTCTCTCCTTCCCACCAAGCCATCCATACACTCTTTCCATCGCTCCCTTGCCTCGCCTCTTTTCACCTTTCCCCTCCCATCCATCCATCCACTCACGTCCAGTCGCTCCCTCGTCCGTCGCCCATTCTTCTCTCCCTCCGCGTGCTCTCTCCTTTCCGGCGCATCGCACGCGCCACTGGCCTTGCCGTCTTTCCGCCCCCTCGCCGCTCGCCATCCCTTCTCTTCTCTACCATTCCTCCGCCTCCCTGCAGCTGCACGATGCTTCGATACGCGCGCGAATGTCGTGCCCGTGGGTATTGCGGCGGGCGTACGGCTGCGCTACTCGTGGTACGGAGGGCGCGTGGAATGTGGGTGAGAGCTGCGAGAGAGAGGCGTGTCGATGTCAGTCACTTTCTGTGTGGGCATCTTGACGGCCTCGGTGCGGACGTTGATCGTGCGCGCGTGTCAGCCACTTTTCGTGCCGGCGTGTCAGTCACTTGACGGGGCGTCGATGCGTCCGCCAGACGTGCGATTCAGGGCGTTTTTGCCCTTTTTCTTTTCTTCGTCCCCTCTTCTCTCACTTCCCTTCCAAATACCCAATACTAACCGCATATTTTTCCTTCAGTCATGTCGCTGAAGGGCGTGTACCAGTCGAGGTACGCTGTGCTCGCGGGGACGGCGGTGGTGACGGCGGTGTTGGTCGTTATGTGATGTAGGAGCGTTTAGCATGTGATGGGGGGGAGGGAGGAGAGGTGTGGTGTCTACCTCGCCTTCCCCTCTCCCCTCAGCACCTTCGCCTTGTCGTCTCGCGTGCGGGGGCTGGATAGGAGACCCTCAGGGTCGGAGTCGCGGCGCCCTATCGGCGGACTCGCTGCGTATCGGCCACGCACGTCTTTTGAAGCCGAGGTGGGCGCGCGCTGGTGATGTCGGGGGCTGGGGCTGTTATGGATGGATGGCTTGATGCGAGACTCGGGATTGGAGGCGCAGATTCGCTGTGTATTGCCCACGCACGTCTTTCGGAATCGAAGTGGGCGGCGTGCTCCTTATGCCGGGGGCTCATGCCTCGCCGGCACCAGCGGCGACGTCCGTTGACTGGAGCGTCGTCATCTCCCGCTCTATCCCCTGCCGCCGCCGTCAAGCATCTCGGCTGTGGGCGCAGGCGCGGCTCAGTCTTCGAGTACGGTAAGTCCTTACCCCTTCTCGTGCACGTGCGAATTCTTACGGGTTTTTTTGATGTTATTATTAGGCTTCTGCTCCTTCCTGTGCGACGTGCCCCTGAAGGTCTCGGCCAGCGGGGTAGCTCGGACTGGGTCGTCGCTGCCGAGCACGTCGGAGGCTGGAGGCCGGCCTCTTTGCAAGCTTGCCCATCCTCTCTATCCTTACGGCTCTCTGGTTCCCTTCTGCCCGGCTTCCGCATCCTCTTTCCTGAATCCTCCCCGTCCCTATCTTCCTCCTTCTTTGCCTCCTCCTTCTGGCGTACCCACACCTCTTTATTCCGGGCGCCCCTGCTTCCACCCGTCCCGCTCAAAAGCGGCCGGGAATACGTATGCATAGGCGCCCGCGCTCTCGGTCTCCTTGACTCACTCCCGAGCAGTTCTCGCCGCTCCCCTCTTCGTCAGTCGGGAATAGGAAGACCGGGAGTGGGAGATGTCTGGAAGGTCCACGAGCGCACGTGGCGGCTTACGTCGTTGCTTTGCGTGGTGGCGGGCACCCTCATGGTCACGTCGTGGTGCGGGCATTGGCGGCGGCACGTCAGCCGCTTTATCCCCCCCCCCCCTTGTCTTCGTCCTTTGCTCTCGCTTCTTTTCTCTTCTGTTTCTTTCGTACCTTCTTACCTCTTCCCGTCATTTATCTTGCGTCAATCATTGCCCCTACTTATTTTTTTTTGTCCTCCATTCTTCTTCGCGCAGCATCGCGCCCACTACTCACTGTTCTTGGAGTCAGCCACTTCCTTCCTTTCCTCATGGCAGAATCAGTCACTTTCTATTTTCATTCCCCCGTGCGCATATATGGCACTCTATTCTTTATACTGCTGTATCGGCGTGCAATATACTGTTTTGGACGCTCTATTTTTGGTTGGAAGCATGAGGTCATGTGATGATTGTAACAGCTTCTCCCGCGCACAGGCGCGCTCGACAGCTCTCCAGCGCTTAACGTCCTCACCTTCGTCCACAATGGCTGATCCCCTCAGCATTGTCTTAGGCATCCTCCAGCTCATGTCTACAGTCAATTCAACTATCAGTATGCTCAGTGATGTTGCCAATGCACCGAAAGAACAACGCAGCCTCTTCGTGGAAGTCGGAAACCTCGAGCCGCTGCTCAAGAGCTTTGAAGGCCGCTTGCAGGCCAATCCATCGGTCCATGGGATGCTGGGCCTCAAGGATCCGTTGACTCAATTCAAGGACACGATGGAGCATGTGGTGGCTAAACTGCGATCGGCCAATAAACCGGGGTTGAGAATTTCGAAAGCCTTGAGTTGGACATTGTGGAATAAGAAGGAGGCGGAAGAGGATCTCCAAAAACTGGAGCGGTTCAAAGCTTTGCTAAATGCGTGACTAGTGTTGGACATTTGGTGTGTCTCTCTGCGCCCATATAGGATATCATCATTTACTTAGTGACTATTAAATTTAGGGATATTGGCCAGCAGCAGCAAAACAATCATGACCGTAAGAATTTAAAGCATCATCCAGCTTGTTCTTGGATCACTCATGGATTTTACTGGTGGCCTAGAAATAATCAAGGCTGTGGCTGATGCTGCCCAAGGACACCATCGAGAACAGGATGGTGTGTGCTGGACCGGATTCTTATTTTGACTAACATTCTGCTTTGGCGTAGTTGCTCTGAACAAAATCACAGATGTTGCAGATGATCAGCGAAAGCATATTGATTGTGAGGCTGCTCGCAGTTCCAGAACTGGAATATGGCTAACATTAGGTTAGGGCTAGAAGCTGAGCATGCAGCGGCAGAACGAAAAAGGATTATTGAGTGGATTTCGCTGCTGAATTTCTTCCAGCGGCACGAGGATATATCATGTGCTCGACAGGAAGGAACGTGCCTCTGGTTATTAGAGGAAGCTAAATTCAAAGACTGGGTCTCTGGGGCCGGGGCAATTTTCTGGTGTTATGGAATGCGTGTGTAACTCTTTTAACTCTATTTGTCTCATGCTGATTGATATATAGCCGGGGCCGGGAAAACAGTGCTTTCGTGAGTACTTTTCTATGGCTAATGATATTTATTCAACCTCCAATAGATCAACTGTTGTCAATTATCTTTGGGAGAAATCTCCGAGCCCGAATGTCGGAGTTGCCCGTGCATACCTGACCCACAAGGAGATGGATATGCAATCCCCCGAAAATATCCTGGCAGGCCTCTGGCGGCAGCTCATATTTGCAAAGCCCATTCTCCCGGGTTCTCCAGCACACTCACTTTATCACAAGCATCTTGAAAAGCAAACACGACCCTCAGCTGATGAGATGCATATGATTCTTTCCTCCGCAGTGGCAGATTACTCCAAGGTGTATATTGTTATCAATGCCCTTAATGAATATCCGGAGATCAAGCGCCATGTGTGGCTGAAACACCTGGCAGGACTCAAGCCTAACATCAATTTGCTCTTTACTTCACGGCCCCATATCACTCCGGAGATGTTCTTTCCGAATACACCAGCTCTTGAGATCCGGGCAACAGAGGAGGATATCTGCCGATATCTTGATGCACAGATACAGAACTCATTTCGGTTGTCAAAACATGTTCAATCCCATCCAGAGCTACACCAGGAAATTGAGAACCAAATTATCAGCAATGTTGATGGAATGTAAGTGCTGGAGTTTGTTCATTGGTAGATGTTCTAACTGACTCAACAATCTTGAAGGTTCCTGCTTGCCAAGCTCCACATTGACTCTCTCACAACAAAAAACACCGTCAAAGCTGTTCGTGAAGCTCTAAAAAATCTGCCAACAGATTTGGAGCATACCTACAATGAAGCAATGGGTCGCATTGAAGCTCAAAGTCAAGATGACAGAAACATTGCCAGCAGAATTCTCATCTGGATTGCAAATGCAAAGCGGCCACTATCTGTTGCAGAACTCCGGGAAGCCATTGCTATTGAGCCGGGCACAAAAACACTTGATCGAGATGGGCTTCTTGACCCGGATATATTCCTTTCTGTCTGTGCTGGGTTGGTTGTTATCAACCATGCAGATGGCCATGTTCGATTCATCCACTATACTACTCAGGGTTATATTGATCGTGTGCAGACCATTAAATTCCCTTTTGCGCAGACAGAAATCACCTGTGGATGTCTCACATACCTCTTGTACAATGACTTCCTGCAGCTGCCGGATTCAGACCATGAGCTGAATGCATTGGTGCAAGAACATGCACTACTGGAGTATTCATTCCACTATTGTCTGGTTCACACTACGGGGCACCCTGAGCTGATGCTCCAGGATATGATTCTGGCATTCCTGGGCCAGGCCTCCAGATGGCTCCACACATTCTGGCCATTTATTAGAGACAAGCAGTACACTCCTTCCCCTTGGAACATTTACTACAGTGATGTGAAGCCCCTCTTTATTTCTGCACTGTTCAACTTGCAGGAAACAGCAAAATATCTTTTGGCACATGATACATCCATCCAGAAGCAACACATGGGACAATCACTCATTGGGGCTGCACAATCTGGGAGTTTAGGAGTGATCCAGTTGCTCCTCGATAGGGGCATTGATGTGAATGCAGGGGGTCGACCATATGGGAATGCCTTGCAGGCAGCATCATTGCAGGGACATGAAGCAGTTGTCCACCTGCTCCTCGATAGAGGTTCTGATGTGAATGCAGTGGGTGGGTTTTATGGGAATGCATTGCAGGCAGCATCACTGGAAGGACATGAAGCAGTTGTCCAACTGCTCCTCGACAGGGGTGCTCATGTGAATGCACTGGGTGGGTGATTTGGGACTGCATTGCAGGCAGCATCACTGGAAGGACATGAAAAAGTGGTCTAGCTGCTCCTCAATAGGGGTGCTGATGTGAATGCATATGGTGGGGCATTTGGGACTGCAATACAGGCAGCATCATGTGAAGGACATGAATCAGTTGTCTGCCTGCTCCTCAAGAAGGATGCTGATGTGAATGCTGTGGGTGGGGAATACAGGACTGCATTGCAGGCAGCATCGCACAAAGGACAGGAAGCAGTTGTCCAGCTGCTCCTTGATAGGGGTGCTGATGTGAATGCAGAGGGTGGGGAATTTGGGAATGCCTTGCAGGCAGCATCCAAAAATGGACAGGAAGCAGTTGCTCAACTACTCCTTGCTTGGGGTGCTGATGTGAATGCACAGGGTGAGTTTTATGGGAATGCATTGCTGGCAGCAGCCAGGAATGGGCATGAAGCAGTTGCCCAGCTGCTCCTCAATAGGGGTGCTGATGTGAATGCACAGGGTAGGCATTATGGGACTGCATTGCAGGCAGCATCATTGCAGGGACATCAAGTGGTTGTCCAGCTGCTCCTCGATAAGAGTGCCGATGTGAATGCAGTGGATGGGGAAAATGGGAATGCATTGCAGGCAGCATCAATGAATGGATATGAAGCAGTTGTTCAGCTGCTCCTCAATAGGGGTGCTGATGTGAATGCCGAGGGTGGGTTTTATGGGAATGCATTGCAGGCAGCATCATACAAAGGACATGAAGCAATTGTCCAGCTGCTCCTTGAAAGGGGTGCTGATGTGAATGCGCAGGGTGGACGATTTGAGACTGCATTTCAGGCAGCTTCATTTTTTGGACATGAGGAAGTCATTGAGCTGCTACTTGTGTATGGTGCTTTGCCCAGTGAAGAATTTGAAAGTGATGAAGAGGAAGAAGAAGAGTAGTCTACCATCGATGTGTAGTTTGAAATAGTCAAAATTTACTGCTCCGAGTGTGGAATTTCAATGAGCCATGGAAATGAACTGGATCCTGACCTTTAGCCCACCAAGACAGACAGGAACCGAGAGTTTGAGCCTTTTTTTTTCAAGACTGGGTGAAGAATTATTCCTGTCTAACTTTCAGATCCCAAATGATTCATTTTTGACTCATAAAAACATAGCAAAGTACTTTGCACTTTAGAAACTCTTCCTCAACCTGTGAAATTATAACAAATTGCCATGTAAGCATCCTTCAATTTTGACAAGAAAAGATGTGTGAAAACCCCCAATATATGAAAAAATCATCATACTTTTGAAATAAAAGTATGCCATGGTGATATGGCATGAAGCGGTTGTGTTTGTTCACACGTCAATGACAATTACAGAGCGGTGGTTGGTCTCCTTTGTTGCCTCCCAGGTTTGGTGGGAGCCTGAACCAGGCATCACAACATAGACTGAGCCTATTATTCCAAATCTGCAGGGTCCACAAGTTGAACACATTCAATCTCAAATTCTTAACCAGCCCTTGCGGCATGTTTGTGTAAAAAGCTTCATAATTTGAATGAGGGAAGTAGGGCTGAAATTAGCAGGAATAATACGGCTATTGTCAGCCAGTCCGTAAGAGCACAAGTTGAGAGTGATGAATGAATTAATAAAGTTATCATAAATGTGGTACAAAGATGTCCGAAGGTCTCTCAGCAGGTGCGGATTTTTCTAGAAGCCATCTGACCTTAGAATGGACCTTTTGGGGGTACTCACTTCCCCGAAATGTAGTCTACTATCAATATTATCTTATCTTATCTCAACGAACCTTTACGGCTTGGATTCCGCCCATGTCTCGGAACAGGCTGGAGGTACTCCATCACACATCGCTCTAGAACTGGACATGGGATGCCGTAGTGTGACTGTCCAGTTTGTCAACTCCGCATTCCACACCACGTTCCCTATTATCCCTTCTACACCCCCGACTCTGCACCCACCATTCCACTCCACGCTGATATTTGAACAAAAAGTCCGGGTTCCGAGCAATTTCTTTCCCGCTCTGGTTAGTTTACAGTTTACGGTTTGAAATTATTCACTTTCCTCGCTTCAAGCTGCGACTATTGACTACATAGAAGCATTCCGAATTCATAAATACAGAACAACGTAGGAGAACTTGGCAGCTGGCCCCGGTGATATTTGAAAGGAATGCAGGATCAGATAGAGAACAAGACCAACCCAGGTAATAGAGAATACTGCGAACGGCTCTGCGATGTTTGTTTGCAGCGGACAGAATGCACTTTCAACATTGGCCTGAACGCGGATGCGGTGCGGTATTCACTATGTTCTTCAAAGATTAATGCTTCAAAAATGAATTGAATGCTTTCTTGAGCATGGAGGAAAAATAGATTCGTGCTGTGAAGCACACGAGATTCACGCCGCAGAGCACAATGGCCTGGGACCGCCAGCAGAAACTGCTGATTCGGCTCTGAACTGAGCGCATACGATTGTATCGTCCGGGTTGAATACAATTTAATTCAGACGAAACCACGGGGAGAGGGTATATAAAATGAATAGCTTGATAGGTATATCGCGCACGGAAAGAATGATGCGCCCCGACTCCGGTTCCCCGGAGTATGTAGGATTCCTGGTCCAACAGTAACAGCGGGAAATCAATAATGCGGGACTCTGGCGAGAGCCGAGCATATATATATATATATATATATATAAACGGTACATACTGGGGGACCCGGGCTCCTCTATCGATGGCAGAATATCAGAGTATATATAAGATCGCGCTGAACTTCGATGATGTCGCGGCATACCATACCTGACACCCTTTATCACGGCATACCTGACGCGGTTTATAGCTTCATGGCATACCACCACTGAACAAAATCAACGCCTGGCAGTGGGAAGTACTTAGATAAATATTAATATTAATTTGAGGCCAGCTTGAACGTGCTCACCTAAGGTGACTGGCGTCCGTGGAAAGAGCGAGCTTCAAAATTCAACAAAACGGTAAATGAATAACGCAATTCTGAAAAATAATTTCACCGACTAGAGTTTTTAAGACAGCAACGGAGAGAGCGTTGAGACATACATGTAGAGGGCTTTCGAGATATCAACGTAGAGAGGTCGCTGGGACGCCGCCTTAGACAGGTCAAATTTAAACTGATTGTGCGAATTTTTCGATGCAAGGGTAGCTTTTTGGGTCGCAGGAGTAACTTGCTTGCCACGGATGGATATTTTTCGGTGCGCCAGTTGAGATCCGCGCAGCCAGAATTCCTGACAAGTACCTGATCATAATTAATTGCGAGTCAGAACTGGGTCTGCCAGAAATGGATACTGTACACACAAACCACTGGATGCGCCGCGCTTGAAAATTCCACAAAGGCATTGTTCCCGTCGTGGTAGGAAATATTAATGTTATTGATTCAAGGCTTCGTATTCCGCTGGACGAGGCACTTGGGTTACGGGAATCGATGCGCGGCTTCCAGATTCATGAAAAAAGTTTAATTAAAACGTTCCAGGCAGGTGTGGATTGCTTTTAGCAGATCCCTAGGCGAAATACAGCGACCGTGACTGAGCAACCGTTCGACGGTCTGAGATCGATTCGTCGGAGTCAATGCAGAGAGGGGTTGTGTATGAGGCTCCAAGCAAAGTGAACTCCGCTTTTGAGGCGCAGCGCGTATATTTTTCGGTTCTTGTCTCGACTTTCTTGCTGTGTTGCACTCGGTATAATTCGTCATATTGTTGCATTGATTTCCCACTCACTACAGAATCCGCTTTGAGAGGCTGAAATATCACGGCCGATCTCTGAAGTGATGATATATGAGTACCCCAGTATGTAGTGTACGCGCCGGGAGGACTAGGGAGTACTGTTGATCACTGGATTTCGTCTCGCACCTACTGTTGAAAACAGAACTTGTGGTTTACCTCTCGAATCTTAGGGCCTGTCGTAAGAAGAATAATCCGTAGTTTTGATTCCTTTCGGTACTTACTGTCAAAGTGGACCTCTAACGAGGGAGGATAAGATTATTACGATCAATGTCATATAATCGGAGCTCCCGTATCTCAGACCCAATTATCGTCCTCTGTCCCCACGTGAACTTGCATCCCATCGGCCACAAGCTCCCGCAGGGTCGCAATAATTCCAGCTTCGGGACGGTCTACATTCTTGCCCAACCCAAGCCGGAACATCTGGAGCTGCGAGCGGCGGGAGTAGAGAATTCTAACCACCATTTTGTACTGAGAATCGTCCGGGGTGAAGCCAAGCAGCGTCAGCTTGCGCAAATTCGGGAGGAGCTGATGGGAGCCACTGGCCAAGAGCTCAATGATGGGGAAAGATGACGATGTTTTTTTGATAGTGAGGTCGGTGAGGAGGGGTACAAGTCGCCAAAGGCTCTCCACCTGGTCGATGGACCATTCCTCAGGCTGACGCTTCAACCATCCCATGTCCATGTTCAACGACTGCAAGGGCGCCGACGACCGTGTTAAAAATTCGAGGAATTGGCCGTGAGTGATGCTGAAGTCTGAGATGCTGAGGCTTTCTAAGGCAGGAAGTTCGAGACATCGCAGGATGTCCGCGTTGTACAACTGGAGATTCCTGAGACTTGTGTGGGTGGACAGGGATGCACGGTCGCATCCGGAAAATATCACGTTGTCAAACGTGCATTCGGCGAGATTTGGCGCAGCGCACATCATCGCGAGACACCGAAAAGCACTGAGGCGCTCATCGTCCCGATTCGGGCTGTACCAATTTTGGTCAGCCTCCACCGGTGTGAAGGTCAGAGATTCGAGCGCCGGGAAGACACCCTCCATTTCCTTGAAAGCATCGTACGGCAGGTGGTAGAGTGCCAAACTCCGGATGCGATGTGCATTTTCATGCACTACGTCGTGTCGAGCGTATCCAATGTCCCCGCACAGCGAAACTGAGAGTCGCGCATCGGGTGCGCGCGCGAACCGGAGTCCCACGCTCTCTGACGAGTCTTCCACCTGTCCGCTCGGACGTAGAATGGAGATGGTAGCCCATAAGGAGGGAGTGGCTAGGGCAATCGTTCTCCAAGAACGGCATACTCCCAGGAGTACCTGAGGAGAAAGAGTTGGAGCCGGGTACGGAGAGTTGTGGAAGCAGGTGCGTATGAATATGTCGGATGAAATCTCCACTGGCAACAGTGCCATCGGATCGAGGATGGCGTTGAGGTGGCTCTGGAGGTCGCCTTTGGTGTTTTCTAGATCTCTGAGCACCTCGAGTTGGTGAGTTATGGCGAAGGAAACCTCATCGATGCGGGAACGCAGGTCGGCGACGGAATCCATCAGAGTCGATGGTGAGAGAGGGAAAGGAGAGATGACTCAGTTGCCGTCGGACTCCTGTCGGAGTTTGAAACTTAAACTTGAAGGACTTAGACTTTCCAACATGGAGGTGAATCAACTACATAAATCCTCTTCGAAACTGGCACCTGAGCATGGCACTATGATCCATCGCAAGCCTCTAGCTAGAAGCGATTCATGATGTATAAATGCCCCTAGTTTAGAGGCGGATTTGATACATCAGCTTAGCATGTCATATGGAAATGACGGCGCACCTGCCATTTATAGTCAGCGACGTCTCAGGGTCGCCGCCATCGTCTACGACGATGAGCGATTAATATTGTGGAAGCGTTTCTTGCGGTGAACTTGAAATCTTGAACATATATTCGTAGTTTGCCGAATCTTTGGATGAAGTAGATAGATGGAGGACGTGTGCGACCGGGAAATCCTCCAGGTCAAGACTTTAATTTCCAGCAGATCCATGTATTTTCAAGCCCACTCTCGAGATCTTGAGACGCTGTGGTGGTGAGGAGAGTTAACTGCTTCCGGCCCGCTCTCGTCACACTTGTGTCACACTTTCGCGCTCCTACTCGCGCGCTGAGGCTAGGCTCGCCACTGCGCAAGACGCTCTTCTCTCCTGCTCTGGGTACTACCACTCAACCAATGTCTCTGTGTATTTACTCACCGATGCACGCAGCACGCAGCACCCTCAGTGTGGCGCGATTTTTCGCCCTTTTTCTTCGCGGGTATTCTGTTCTGTCGACGTATCGTCCTCCTTCTTCCAATCGAGAACCGCCCAGCCGTGCACTCGCCATAGTGGAATCGTCGATTGTCGCCCCCCTTTCGTTCCACTCACGGTGGGCAGCTCGTCCGTGGTGCGAGACGCCAGTTGCGG
The DNA here is from genome assembly GCA_029282285.1 of Mycena rebaudengoi. Taxonomy (NCBI): domain Eukaryota; kingdom Fungi; phylum Basidiomycota; class Agaricomycetes; order Agaricales; family Mycenaceae; genus Mycena; species Mycena rebaudengoi. The sequence continues at coordinate 805,830 of JARJCX010000033.1, read as the reverse complement.
GCGATAGGACCGCCGAGTCACTCGCACACATTTTTTTTTTATGGCGGCGCTCGCGCGGGGGCCACGGACTAATCCCTTCCTTTTTACTTTTATTCCGTCTTTCGTCTTTCCCATTCCTCCTTTATACCCCTCCCGCCCTTCCCTTCGTCGTCCCTTCATCTGTCCCTCCGTTTTGTCTGGCCTCACCCCACCCGCCCGTCGTCCTCGCTCCCTGCTTCTTCCCGCCATACTTACCCACGCTGTCCACCCACCGTCCCTCCCCTTCCCTTAGCGCCTTTCCTTTCCTTTCCATCCCTTCCCTTCCCGTCCCCCGCGCGCTCACTTCTCGCTCCCCACCCACGCTCGCCCCTTACCCACTCGCCTAATTCACAGACCTCTCCGCTCTGTCTCTCCCCTTCTCTCCCCCCTCATCCCTACCTCTACCTCCACCCCGTGCGTATGGCGGAGTACCATGGTCCTAAATCTCTACATAGATCGGGACGGCATTGTAGCTTCTATCGCAGCGTTGGTACCTAATTTGACTTGTAAACCACTATATATCAGAAGTGGCCCCGTGTCCTCCACGACTCAGGATGGCACATTAAAACCCGGAGCTACCTCCACTGGTACGAGCCATTCACAAAAAAGCCGCAAGACGCGGCGCGCCCCTGTTTCGTTCCGTCTCTCCTCCATTTCCTCCTCTTCATTTGCTCCCTACCTCTCCGCAACCACGCGTCATCGGTTTTGGCTTTGACGTCGCAGCCTTTGGCGTCGATGGCGTCTCTCCGCGCCTGCCTCCCGCCCCTTCCTTCTCGTCCGCTTGCTCGCCCCGCATCTCTTCTTCTCTTGCCCTCCCCCCTCTTTCCTTCCTTCCCTCCAGATGGCGCGCACCGTTGCCCGCGTCCGCCACCTCGCATCTTCTCTTTTCCCATCCCCTCGCTTCTTCCCGTCCATTCTCGCCCCCTTTCCCTCCTTCCTGCCCCAGCCGACGTGAGTCGTCGCCCGCGTCCGTCACCTCGCATATCCACCCCTCCCCTCCCCTCCCTTCTTCCTTACTCTTCGTTTGCCCCGCACCTCTTCTCTCCTCACTCGTCACTCCCTTCGTAGCTTCTTCCATCCACTTCCCTCCCCTTCCCTTCCTGCTCCGCTTCCTTCTTGCCTGCCCCAGCCGACTTGTGTCGTCGCCCGTGTCCGCCACCTCGTATCTCCTCCCCTCCATTGCGTCCCAATCCCCACATCCCTGTCCTCGTGTCCATTTTCGCCCCCTTTCCCCTGCCTTTTTCATTCTGCACGTCTGACGTGGGGCACGGCAGCCGGTCGCAGCCTGCGCTCCCTCCGCGGAAGTCAAGCACGCCTGTGCAAGGCCAGATATATACAGTCGGCTGCGGCACCTGTCTCTTCTGCTAGGCCGTCCTTCAGTCGTGAGCGCAGGTCCGCGCGCGATAGCCTGTCCGGCGCGCGCTGGCGAAACTTCGCGTGCATGATCAATCAATGGCCCTGTGAATTAGTAATCTAATATCTACACTACATACCTATTTCATGATTCCTGTCCTATTTTTTCTGCGTGAAGAGCTTCGGAACCACGAACTTGACTTCGCTTGCTGACGGTCAGAGAGTTAGGGTACCAAATCACGCCGGCCGAAAGCTGCCGCCATCAAATTACCGGATTTAGATTGTGATATGAGGCGGAATTTAAACAAAAACAAGCGACAGAGAGTCGGTTTCGTACGTAGCGGTGCTAGTCGAGCCACGTTGTACTAATATTATTCCTCCCGCGCACACTCCATTCTCTATACTGTATATATGCTGATTTTAGACGCTCTATTTTTGGTCAGAAGCACTGCGTACAGCCGCGCTCCGCAGCTTTGCAGCGCTCAACGTCTTACCTTTGTCCACCATGGCTGATCCCCTCAGCATCGTCTTAGGCATCCTCCAGCTCATGTCTACAGTCAATTCGACTATCAGTACGATCAGTGATGTCGCCAATGCGCCAAAAGAACAACGCAACCTCTTCGCGGAAGTCCGAAACCTCGAGCCGTTGCTGAAGAGCTTTGAAGGCCGCTTGCAGGCCAATCCATCAGTCCATGGAATGCTGGGCCTCAAGGATCCCTTGGCTCAATTCAAGGATACGATGGAGCATGTAATGACTAAGCTGCGATCGGCCAATAAACCGGGTTCGAGGATTCCGAAAGCCGTGAGCTGGACATTATGGAATAAGAAGGAGGCGGAAGAGGATCTTGTCAAGATGTAAAGATTCAAAGCACTGCTCAATATGTGGCTGGTTTTGGATATTTGGTCCGTGTTTCTTCAGCGGTATAAGAAATCATCATTTATTTGATATTAGGGATGCTGGCCAGCAGCAACAAAAAAATCATGAACGTGAGTGAACTCAGTGCAACAAGTTTATAAATCGGGGGCCACTCACATCTGAGCAGGCGCAGAAACGGCAGAAGAACGCAAGATGATCATTGAATGGATCTCACTGCTGAATTTCTTTCAGCAGCACGATGATATATCCTGTGCTCGACAGGAAGGAACGGGCCTCCGGTTATTAGAGGAGGCTAAATTCAAAGACTGGGTCTCTGGAGCCGGGGAAATTTTCTGGTGCTATGGAATGCGTGTGTAACTCTTTTAGCTCCATTTTTCTCATGTTGATTGAACTACAGCCGGGGCCGGGAAAACGGTGCTTTCGTGAGTACTTTTCTATGGCTGATGATATTTATTCAACCCGCAATAGATCAGCCGTTGTCGATTATCTTCGGGAGAAATCCCCGAGCCCGAATATCGGAGTTGCCTGCGTGTACCTGAACCACAAAGAGATGGATATACAATCCCCCGAAAATATTCTGGCAGGCCTCTGGCGGCAGCTCATATTTGCAAAGCCCATTCTCCTGGGTTCTCCAGCACATTCACTTTATCACAAGCATCTTGAAAAGCAAACACGACCCTCAGCTGATGAGATGCATGTGATTCTTTCCTCCACGGTAGCGGATTACTCCAAGGTGTATATTGTCATTGATGCCTGTGATGAATATCCGGAGACCAAGCGTCATACACTGGTGAAACACCTGGCAGCAATCAAGCCTAACATCAATTTACTCTTTACTTCACGGCCCCATATCACTCCTGGAGATGTTCTTCCGAACACACCAGCTCTCGAGATTCGGGCAACAGAGGAGGATATCCGTCGATATCCTTGATGCACAGATACAGAACTCATTTCGGTTGTCAAAACATGTTCAATCCCGTCCAGAGCTGCACCAGGAAATTGAGAACCAAATTATTGGCAGTGTTGATGGAATGTAAGTGCTGGCTCTTTATTTCATTGATAGATGTTCTAACTGACTCAACAATCATTGAAGGTTCCTGCTTGCCAAGCTCCACATCGACTCTCTCACTACAAGAAACACCTGTCAAAGCTGTTCGTGAAGCTCTAAAACATCTGCCGAACAGATTTGGAGCATACCTATAATGAAGCAATGGGTCGGATTGATGCTCAAAGTCAAGAGGACAGAAACATTGCCAAAAGAGTTCTCATCTGGATTGCAAATGCAAAGCGGCCGCTATCTGTTGCAGAACTCCAGGAAGCCATTTCCATTGAGCCAGGCACAAAAACACTTGATCGAGATGGTCTTCTTGACCCGGATATCTTCCTTTCTGTCTGTGCTGGGTTGGTTGTTATCAACAATGCAGATGGCAGTGTTCGATTCATCCATTATACCACTCAGGATTATATTGATCATGTGCAAACCATTAAATTCCCTTTTGCACAGACAGAAATCACCTGTGGATGTCTCACATACCTCTTGTACAATGACTTCCTACACCTGCCGTATTTATTCACTGAGCGGTATGCATTGGTGCAAGAACATGCACTACTGGAGTATTCATTCCACTATTGTCTGGTTCATGCTGCAGGGCAGCCTGAGCTGATGCTCCAGGATATGATTCTGGCATTCCTGGCCCACACCTCCAGATGGCTTGACAATCTCTGGCAAATTATTAGAAACAAGCAGTACACTCCTTCCCCCTGGGATATATGCCATGATGATGTGAAGCCCCTCTTCATTTCTGCACTGTTTAACTTGCAGGAAACAACAAAATATCTTTTGGCCCATGATACATCTATCCTGGACCAACACAAGGGACAGTCACTCATTGGTGCTTCGCAATCTGGGAGCTTTGGAACGATCCAGCTCCTCATCAGTCAAGGTGCCAACGTGAATGCACAGGGTGGATATTTTGGGAATGCATTGCAGGCAGCATCACTGGAAGGACATGAAGCAGTGGTCCAGCTGCTCCTTGATCAGGGTGCCAATGTGAATGCACAGGGTGGGGAATATGGGACTGCATTGCAGGCAGCATCACTGAACGGACATGAAGCAGTGGTCCAGCTGCTCCTTGATAAGGGTGCTAATGTGAATTCTGTGGGTGGGGAATATGGGGGTGCATTGCAGGCAGCATCATTAGATGGACATGAGGAAGTTGTCCAGCTGCTCCTCTATAGGGGTGCTGATGTGAATGCACAGGGTGGGAATTATGGGACTGCACTTGCAGGTAGCATCATTGGCATGGACATGAAGCAGTTATCAGCTACTCCTTGATAGGGGTGCAGATGTGAATGCACAGGGTGGGTTTTATGGAAATGCATTGGAGGCAGCATCAAGCAATGGGCATGAGGAAGTTGTCCAGCTACTCCTCAATCAGGGTGCCAATGTGGGTGCACAGGGTGGGCATTACGGGACTGCATTGCAGGCAGCATTGTTGGATGGACATGAAGCAGTTGTCCAGCTGCTCCTTGATCAAGGTGCTGATGTGAATGTGCAGGGCGGGGAATTTGGGACTGCACTACAGGCAGCTTCATGCCATGGACAGGAAGCAGTCATCAAACTACTCCTAGATAATGGTGCTGATGTGAATGTAGAGGGTGGGTTTTATGGGAATGCACTGCAGGCGGCATCAAACCAAGGATATGAAGTAGTTGTCCAGCTGCTCCTTGATCAAGGTGCTGATGTGAATGCGCAGGGTGGGGAATTTGGGAATGCATTGCAGGCAGCATCAAGGAATGGACATGAGGCAGTTGTCCAACTGCTCCTTGATAGGGGTGCTGATGTGAATGCCAAGGGTGGGAAATTTGGGACTGCATTGCGGGCAGCATCAAGGAATAGACATGAAGCAGTTGTCCAGCTGCTCCTTGATAGGGGCGCTGATGTGAATGCCAAGAGTGGGAAATTTGGGAATGCATTGCAGGCAGCATCAAGGAATAGAAATGAAGAAGTCATCAAGCTGTTGCTTGTGCATGGTGCTTTGCCTAATAAAGAATTTGAAAGTGATGAAGAGGAAGAAGAAGAAGAGTAGTCTACCATCTGTATGTAGTTTGAAATAGTCAAATTTTATTGCTCCGGAATGAGCCATGGAAAGGAACTGGATATTGACACTTTTTCAGGTTTAGCCCACCAAGACAGACAGAAACCGAGAGTTTGAGCCGTTTTTTTTAAACAAGTAAGACTGGATGAAGAATTATTCCTGTCTAACTTTTAGATCCCAAATGATTTATTTTTGACTTGTAAAAATGTAACAAATGCTGTGCACTTCAGAAACTCTTCCTGAACCTGTGAAATTATAACAAAAGTGCTCTTTCAATGCTTTTTTTTTGACAAGAAAAGATGTGTGAGAACCCACAATATATGAACACAAAAAACATCGTACTTTTGAAATAGAAGTATGCCATGATGATATGACATGAAACAGTTGTTGTTCACATGTCAATGACAATTACAGAGCGGCGGTTAGTCTCCTTTGTTGCCTCTCAGGTTTGGTGGGAGCCTAACCAGGCATCACAACAGACTGAGCTTATTATTCCAAATCTGCAGGGTCCACAAGTTGAACAGATTCAATCTCAATTCTTAAACAGCCCTCGAGGCATGTTTGCGTAAAAGAAATCACAACTTGAATGAGGGAAGTAGGGCTGACAAAGATGTCCGGTGGTCGGGATCCTACTTGTTCGGTTGTTCGTATTCTCCTCGTACTGGTGATCTGTCTCTTCAATGGCCTTTTTGGGGTACTTACTTTCCCGAAATGTAATCTATGATTCAGAGCTGTCAATCTTACCTTACCTCGGCAAGCCTTTATGAGCCCATGTCTTGGAGCAGGCCGGAGGTACTCCTCACACAACGCCCTCGAATCTCTTGAACTGGACCTGGGATTACATTTGCTCTCAGAAGTGGATGCAGAATCAGGAGTGGACCGTGGAATCGAGGGTGTAGAAGGGAGTCATAACAATATCACAGATGTTGAAGGCCCGAGTTGACGGTGCATAAACTAAGTACTGAGTACAGCATCTCCGACAAAAAGTCTGGGTTCCAAACAACTCCTTTCACCGCTCTGGTCAGTTTACAGTTTACTTAAATTATGGTTTCTCTGCTTCAAGTTGGAACTGTTTAGAATTCAAATTTCATAATTGCAGATCAAAAAGACAACTTGGCAGCTGGCCACGACTTGGACATTTTGAAAGGAAGCAGATAGAGAATGCCGCAAACGGCTCCACAATACTTTCCTCCATGAGCAGTTCGGCCACCTCCGCCTTCTGATAAAAGCCCTCAAAATGGTTTCTCGATGCGAATCTGTGGCGGACAGAGTGCGCTTTACCTTGACTACAGACGTGAATCGCGGTTCATCGTGATGTTCTTCGAAAATTCAATGCTTTCTTGAGCGTTGATGGAGGCAGTAGATTCACGACAATAGTTCGAGAATGCCGACAGAAAACTAGGAGATCGGTTGATTGGGAACTGAATTGACCGCATACTCTCACCCTGCTAATCTGGGCCTTCCTGAGCGAATGAATAAATTGAATAGCTTGTTGGTATATTGCCCATGTCAAGGATGATGCGCCACGACTCCGGTTCCCGGAGTATGCAGAAAATTACATAGTTTGTAGGATTCCTGGTCCAACAGTAACGGTAGGAAATCAATAATGCTGGACTCTGGTGAGCATACATTTTTTTTTAAAAACGGTACATCCTGCGAGGCCCGGACTCTTCCATCGATGGTGGAATATCACTGTATATATAAGATGTCACTGACTTGTCGTAGAAGGACGATGATCCGGGCTATCGCGGCGTACCTGATGCGGGTTATAACTTGGCACCATACCATACCTGACCCCGGTTGTCGCGGCATAGTTGATGCGGTTGGTTTATGATTTGGCGGCATACCACCACCCTCTGGCAATGAACAAAATCAGCGCGTCGTCTGAGAACTCGAAGTACTTGGATAAATGTTAATTTAAGGCTCGTCCGAAGCGGCTTGAACGTGCTCGCAGGCGGCTGAAATCTGCAAAAGGCTTCGAGTTAGTGTTGCCGTCGAGTCGAGTCGGGTCGAGTCGAGTCGTAACTCGATCGCCAACACGATCGATCGAGTTTGTTACGACTCGAGTTTGGTCGAGTTAGGCAGGTGAAAGTCCCACGCTTAGATGCGCCAGTGTGTTAGGTTCCCCTTGGCTTGCATCCATTGCAATTCAATAGATTACATGGGTATAAAGATGACCGGGTATTAATATGTTGTTCTGCTGTCATATTTTCCAGCAAATCTGCGAGTTCCTCGGTTTTTCCATCCAAAACTTGAATTCCCGAATGGCGGCCTCCGTTAGAGGGTGAAAGTCGAAGCCAGCGTGAGATTGCACATCTATGGCCCTCTGGAGCGCAACAGAGGCATGGAATCGACTCGACCATTGTCGAAAACGCGATGGTGGTAGGCGGATGCCTTCATGGGTCCTGCGGATGCGGACTGATACGAGATCACGCGATCGTGAGTACTAATATTTGGTAATGTCCCATTTGGGTCGCACTTGCGAATATATTGAGTTTTTATTCACCATGGGCCATTTTTGCTCGTTCAAAGTCTCAATCTGATAGATACACATTGTAGTATCTGAACGAGAGGAGATTGAGTGCCATTTGAGGCGGATTTGCACATTTTGGCCATTTTGGGACACCAACTCGACCAAACTCGAGTCACAACTTCTCGACTCGACTCGATCACATCGAGTGACACAACTCGATCATCGAGTCGAGCGCAAACTCGAGTCCGACTCGACTCGATGGCAACACTACTTCGAGTGGGACGGTGCACAGGAGTCATTCCCGCACTAGAGGATGTGACATTCACTTCAAGGCGGGGAGGAACTTGAACCAGAACGAATTTTGAGTTCCAAGGCGGGTGAGTGCTTAAGTACCAGTTGAACCCAAAGGCCGGACGTAATCGGTGGTAACAGATCGCGTAGCGCCTCGCCTACTAGCAGGGGGGTCTCGTGTCCCCATTGCATCTGACTTTTTCATTGCCACACTTTTTCGACCACCGGCGTACGTGATCTGTTACCACCGATTACGTCCGGCCTTTGGGTTCAACTCGTACTTAAGCGCTCACCCGCCTTGGAACTCAAAATTCGTTCTGGTTCCTCCCCGCCTTGAAGTGAAGGTCACATCCTCTAGTGCGGGAACGACTCCTGTGCACCGTCCCACTCGAAGCCTTTTGCAGATTTCAGCCGCCTGCGAGCACGTTCAAGCCGCTTCGGACGAGCCTTAAATTAACATTTATCCAAGCACTTCGAGTTCTCAGACGACGTGCTGATTTTGTTCATTGCCAGGGGGTGGTGGTATGCCGCCAAATCATAAACCGACCGCATCAACTATGCCGCGACAACCGGGGTCAGGGCAGATTTATGCGTGAACCAGTTATTTTCAGGCTTTTTGCGGATGCTTGGGCAAAATTCCTAAATAAATAAAAGACTTGTCTGACCCAATTCGTGGGAAGATACATGTCAAGTCCAGGCAAAGTAAACCATTTTTTGAGGCGCCACGCGTAGATTTTTCGCCAGATTAAACTCGGAACCGTCTTGCAAACTACGGATTTGTTCGCCGTAAAACATCGAGATTTTTGGGTGAAGTATATGGAGTCAGTCAAGGCACATGCGCCGCCGATTTCTGCGGGCCAAGACGTTCAACTCCACAAATTTTTAAACCCGTCTCGATTCGGAGACGCTGTGGTTTGCTGTGGTGGTGAGAGCAAAGAGGGAATCAACTGCTTCGGTCACTTCCGGCCCGTCCTCGTCACAAGTTGTCACACTTTCCCGCTCTCTCCCGCCACGATGATGTCTACTCGCGCGCTCGGGCTAGGCTCGCCATTGCGCAAGACGCTTTTCTCTCCTGCTCTGGGTACTCCTTCTCAACCAATATCCCTATGTCTACTTACCGATAGACGCAGCACGCAGCACCCTCATCCGCTCCACATTTGCAAAACGGTTTGTTCTACGTACTCTGGCGTCAATAAGGACATGGATTTATTCGAATGCAAAATAGGACCGTACAGACGGAATCGCTCCCCGCGTCCGCGTCGGCCGAGATCCTGAACAAGCAGCGCCTGCTTCGCCCGTCGAGCCCGCACTTTACCATCTACCAGCCGCAGCTCACCTGGATTGCCTCCATCGCGAACCGCGCGACGGGTGGCGCACTCAGTGCCCGTGCGTACTTCCCCCTTCCCCCAACTACTAATGGCTAATTGGTATTATTTTCTTTGGCGTGTATATAGTGCTGTACGGCTTCGCGCTGGCGTACCTCGTCGCGCCGGGCACCTTCGACAGCGTGCACGTCGTGGAGTTCGTCGCCGCGCTGCCGGAGGGCGTCAAGTACGCAGGCAAGGCGCTGCTGGCTGCGCCGTTTGCGTTCCATGGGCTTAATGGCATACGCCATTTGAGCTGGGATATGACAAAGTGTGAGCATCTTCTTGGTTATTTTGTTTCGCTGTTTTCGCTCCGCCGTCGACCTACGGCGTCCTTTTACTTTGCTGTCCTTCTTTTGCTCGTGTCCGAATCGAGAGCCGTCTCGAAGCGATTAGAGCGCGAGTTGTTACCTGCGTGTCGCCTCCTGCCATGATGGGTAGCTTGTGCACCCAGCTGTGGAGGTGGGCGACGCCAGTCGCAGGCGATAGGGCCGCCGAGACCGCCACGCGCGCCTTTTTCTTTGCCGCCCAGGCCGCAGCGAATCATCGACCCGCCTTTCGTGTCCACCCATGGTGGGCAGCTCGTCCATCGCGTGGAGTAGTTGCACGACGCCAGCCACGGGCAGCCACGGGTGTCTTTTTATGGCAGCGTGCCGAGTCAGTCCCAGTCCCACCTCACTCCGTTTTTCGTTTTCATCTTTCCTCCGCCCTCCTTTACCACTATACTCCCTCGTCTGCATCATTCATGCCTTCGCCCCTCTGTGCGGCCCTCCTCCCCTAACCTGCCCCGCGGCCACCATGTTGGCGCGGCTCCCTCCTTCCCTTTCCCTCCACACCATCCTGCGCCCCGCCCATTGTCCCTTCCCTCCCTCCCTCCGCCCGCCTCTCTTTTCCCTCTGCCCGCACACCACACGTCACGACCCCGCTCCACCCGAACCCCAATACCCCTACATTCCCTTTGTCCTCACCGCGCCCACCCATCTGTCGCTTCGTCCCTCCCCTCCCCCATCTATCCGTCACCCATCCTTCATCCATCCCTTCCCCTCCCCCCCGTTCTCTACCCCTTCGCCCCTTTCCGCATCTTTCTTCATCCCCGCCCGCTGTATTTGGTGTGCCGCCCATCTTCCCTTCCTCCCTTCCCGCTCACCACACGTCACGCGCGCCCTTTTCCTCGCCTCTTCCCTCACCTGTCATTCATTTCACGTCACACGCACCTCTCACGTCGTCTCTCCTTCCTTCACCTTTTCTTCTCGTCGTCCCTCCTCTCCCCATGCACATATTCATTCGCTTCGCTTCCCTCCCTCCTTATTTCTCCTCGTCATCGGCTCCGGGTTTGTGGCGCGCGTCATTCTTGTCGTCATTCGTCTTTACACTCCCCTCCCTTCTACTCATCCCTTTCTCGCCTCTCCTCCCCTACTCCGTCGAACGCGTCAGCGGCTCCGGTTTGCGGCGCGCGCTCGTTTCTCCCTTCCCCCTTCCCTCTCTGTCCACCCCCCCTCTGCCCGTCCCCCTTTTCTCTCTTCCTTCGGCGCACCCGTCGTCCGCTTCCGCCTCGCGGCATGCGCGCCATCCCTCGCTTTCCCCTCCCATCTATCCATCCCATCCCTTTATTGCCTCCCCCCTCCCCCCCCCTCTCCTGCTTCGTCGACCGCGCCGTCGACTTCGGTTTGCGGCGCGCTCGTCTCTCCCTTCCTCCCCCACCCTTCGTCGCTTCTCCTCTCTCCCAACCTATTCCGTCGACCGCGTCGTCGACTTCGGTTTGCGGCATGCGCGTCATTCGGCCCGTTCCGCTCCCTTCCTCCCCATCTCCATCCATTCTCTCTCCCCTTCACTCTCTCCTCGTCCATTCCCCTCGCCTTTTTCTTCTCCCCCACTCCTCCGTCAGCCACGTCCTTCGAGCGCGTCAGTTCACCATGGCCTCTTCTCGTCCCGCTCCCTCGCCTCTTCCCATCCTATCCACTCCACTCCCTTCCCTCCCCGTCCGTTCCTCCTCGCCTCGCCTCTCCTCACCCTCCCCTAGTCCGTCACCACCCATGTCGTCCGCTTCAGTTTTGCGGCGCGCGCTCGTCTTTCCGATCCCTCATCCACTCCTTCCTTTCCGTCCATCGCCTCTCTTCATATTCTCTCCTCCCTCCGGCGCATTGCAGCCTTACCGTCCATCCACCCGTCCATCCTTTTCCTTTTCACCGCCTTGCGTTCCTTTTCCCCGTTCCCCCACATTGGGCGTGACACTGGCCGTTGCCGTCTTACCCCTCCCAGCATCCTTCCTTCCTTTCTTTCTTCTTCGTCCGTCCCGTCCCGTCCCCCCCCTCCCTTCCCAGCACACCGCACGCGCCCCTCTTTCCGCTCCCTCGCCGCTCGCCAATCGCCTCTGCTCGTCCTCCTTTTCCATTTTCCTTTTCACCGCCCTTCTTTGCTCCGCCTCCCTGCTTCGATAGATGCACGAATGTCGTGCCCTTGAGTAGCGTGTTCGTGTCGCGGACGGTGCACGGCGGCACGCGGACGTGGGGGAAGGAGAGGGAGAGAGCAGCGAGAGTCGTGTCGATGTCAGCCACTTTTGAGCGGGAGCGTGTCAGCCACTTGACGGCCTCGGTGTGCAGACGTTGTTGATCGTGCCCGCGTGTCAGCCACTTGGCGGCGCGTCGATACGTCCGGCACCTAAGCACTGCATCTGCGGTGTCCTTTTTCTTATTTATTTATTGTTACTCCTTCGCTCCAACTCTTTTCCTTCTTTTAACTCTCTGTTTCTCGTTTGGGATCTTTCTTCCTTCTCACCCTCCCTTTCCTTACGTGCGCCTCATCGCTGACCTCTTTTTTTTTCGCAGTCATGTCGCTGAAGGGCGTGTACCAGACGGGGTACGCCGTGCTCGCGGGGACGGCGGTGGTGACGGGGGTGTTGGTCGTTATGTAGCTTCTTCTCGTTTGCATGTGATGGGAGGGGGGGAATGTAGATAAAGAGCGTATGTCTCTGTGAGGAACGCGTTTTTTTTATTTGAAGGCACCTGGACCGGTCTAGGCAACATCAAGCTCTCTTCACGATGAGTATGTATTCGAGACGCAAGGGTCGTACGTGTACACTTTGGATACGAGGTGTAGATATCATACATCGCGCCTCGTCCTTCAAGTTCCCTTCGCTATTTCCATCCATCTTCGCCTGTTCACCTCACCCACTCGCATCTTCCAGGCCGCTAAGGCACAACCCAGCGTACTGTCCGTCGCGCTACATCTTTGATCAACCGATTATCTTTGCTCATTTTACAGTAGCGACTGGTTCGAGTCTAGGTTCGGGACCTGTCGAGATGGATGATGGCGGATTGATTTTCAGCGCCGGTCTTGTCATCCACCACGAATGGGATGATCCACGCCGTCTACAGCCGGGAAGAGGCGGGGGTGGATCTTGGAGGAGCGAGAAGAGGGGTGTGAGCACCTCCAAGATTTCGATGGGGTAAGCCACCTGTCCACCCCTTCACCCCTCCCTTCCTTCCTGAAATTTTCTTTTCTTTTCTTCCGTTTCATTTCCCCACTCCTCTCACCAGCTCGCTTCCCCCGCTCATCCAACGCCATCCCCTCCATGTCCTTGATGCTTTCCTTCCTGTCCTCAGTCTCCCTTGGGTCTCGTGTTTTGCTTTCGTGCCGTTCCTTTGCCAGGCGGTGGCGCTTCTTACTCGACTGTTATTTTATTGTACCCGCCAGCCACTTCGTCCCTCGTCCCTCGTCCTTCCCTCCATCCCTTCCTCGACCTTAACTACCCATCCGGCCCACCACACAATCCACGCCCCTCCCCGACCTTTCTGTTCCTATCGGCGGGCGTGCCGCGCGCTACGCCTTTTCGCCCCTGCCTCGTCTCGGTGCGCACGCCGGTCACCTCGTCCCTCCCTCCAATCCCTCCCTTCCCTCCGCCTCTGCCTTCGCCTTCGCTCCCTCGTCTCGTCCTCCTCCCCTCCCTCCCTTCTCAACCTCCTTTTCTCCTCCCCCCTCGTCTCCCCAGTGTCTCCCTCCCGTGCCCTCCGCCTCGCTTTTGTTTTTCCATTCCGCGCTCGCGACCCCGGCCCGTCTTCGCTTTGGCCTTACGGCGCGCCGGCGCGTGCTTCTTGGCTTGGCTTTGCGGCGTGCGTTCCGGTATCGTACGTGGGTCCTGGGCTCCGCACCAGACCCACATCCCTCGTCCTTTTGCCTTCGCCCCTCCTTTTTTCCTTCTACTTCCCTTCCTCCCCGTCCCCCTCATCCAGCCTATCCTGTCGTCCTTCCTTCGTCACCTCTGCCTACGCCCCACTTCCGACCGCGGATGGCTCGCTGTTTGAGGGGCCGCAAAAAGCACTCCTGGAGAGAACATCGACCCGTGGGATGCGGCGTAGAAAGACTAGGTGTGCGCGGTGTCTCATCCCCCCGCCCCCTCCAGATGGTCCCCGTTTGTGCGGCTTTCTGCCTGTCCGTATTTCCTATTTCCTGGTACCCATCTGTACCCATCTGTAGTCCTTGAGGATATTGCTTTTGAGTGCCACCCACAAAAATGCACATTAATTTTATCTTATCAATCGCCACAAATAGACAGCAGCATGTAAGATTCCGCCGTAGTACTCGGGCCGCCTTTGTCCCTTCGCCTCCGTTATTTTAAACACGTAGAAGTAGACTACAGTAAGATGCTTCCTCTTGAACAAGGAGATCCTTCCACCGTTCTCCGAGTTCCTGATTTGCAGTGGGCTTCACTCCACCAGGACCCGAAGCCTCCCACAACATCACCAAAGTCGACACAACCTCTTGACAGAAACCATCATGGCTGCAGCAGGTACATACCTTCCCACCGTTTGGCCCAGTGCTTCACTTGAATTCATACTTCCCAACAGTTCCGACCATGCAAGTCCCACAAGAAATTGTCGATGCGATCATTGACAACTTCGCCATGTCTGACGACGAGAAAATATTGCTAAATTCTCACCGGGGCTGGCGCGAATCTGATGGCTGCACACTCACTCAGGGCTTGTTCATTGACCTCCCGTTCGTTTCTACTCAGGAGCCGATTGCACTTGTTCTCTGCGATCTTCTGCCAATACCACTCGGATTGTTCGAACCTCGACCGCCTCCTCGCCGAATCTCCACACATCGGCGAACTCTACGTCAGATATTTCACGCTGAAATCGGACAACGCACACACATGGCTCCCCTTCTCGCGGAGGACGTCGTACTTCCGCGTATCCTGTCCCGACTACCAAGCCTGACCCATGTCACGCTCGACTTTCTTTTCCATATACAGCGACTGGCCTTCCCCTCTCAAAGCCAGCATTCAGGCAACGCTCTCACTCCACTGTCTGCGGAGTCTCTGCCTTCATGGCATTCGTTTTGCAAATGCCTCGGAGCTGGAGTTGCTTCTAAGCAACGCAACAGGATTGAAGGCCCTGACTTTATGCAGTATTCATTTCGACAACCCATCCGCCCGCCCTCCTCAAGTCCGTATCTTCCTCGAATCTCTCGAACTGGAGTTAGAGATGGAGTCGGTGAATGCAATTGTGTCCGGTTTCAGCACCATCGACATTAAACATCTAAAATCCCTTGTTACCAAATATTCGCCCATCATTCCGCTTCTCAAAGTAAATGCACAAACAATTCAAAAGATCCGGGCTTCCTTTTGCTGGCGTCCGTTTAATTGTCCATCTCTGTCTCTTTCACACTGTTTGACTGGAACCGATAATACAGATTCGATGGAGCCACCGGACCCCGACATTTTGAAAGGCAACCAGACGCTGCACACGATAGAGATTACTGAGTACGGCTCAGTGGTAGCTTCCATCCTCCAGCAGTTTGGCCACCTCGGCCATTTAAGAGCGCTCAAAACAATTTCGCTCGACTTTGCGGACGAAGTGAAAGATGACAGTTCAAACGCAGCGGATTGGACGAAGCTCGACGCGATCCTGTCTTCGGCCGTCGATGGGCTGGAAGATATTCACATTCATACCGAGCATCCGCTAGGCGTGGAGTTCATCAGATCGCTATTGCCGTCTGTGGGGGAGAAGATTGCGGTGCATGTTCATCAAAAATTACCTCAAGTAGAAGAGGAACTTTGAGTTGGCCGAAGATGTTGGGGAGGGAGCTGAAATTTCGTGCTCATGTTTGTATATGATTCTCATCCCAATTAAATGTACATACTATTGGGAGGGGATGAAAATTTTAATTTCGTGAGCTCGGCATTTGGACTTGGGGTTCTGCCGTACTTGCTTTGCTCGCCTCGTCGGACTATGGTGCATATATTCACGCTGTTCAATAATCGCCGACAGGAAAACTGGGATGCCTCACTGTTGGACATATTTATTTACTTTTTCCATCTTCTTTGCCGATTGTATCCAAAATCCCTATTAGAAACTATGTCCTTGCCTTCCTTATTATCCGTAGCTCCCCACGTAAGTTCAAACCAACATTCAACTTTACTAGCTAAATTTTTCTAGTAATTACTAACACAGGGGCATGACCTGCGGGTTAAAAGTTATAAACCACACACGCTTGGCGCTTCCGGGACAGACAGGTGACTTAGACGACTTGCCTAAATACTGTGTGACAAATGCAAGGATGTACGATAATCCGTGAAGATGTCTGGAACACGGTAACCTCCGCCGCACAGCGTGCTGTCACTACTACCGTTCCATTCTCCAGCGTGGCCTTGTTAAACTTGGGCAATTCTTACGCAGCGACGGTATTGGGGTCTTCGCCGTTGTTTAGGCGCGTCAGCAGCGTCGAGGTCGTGAGCGCATCGCATCCCGCGTTGAACACGAAGGACGAAGGCGCGCCGAACTGGTTGTCGTTCAAGATGACGCGGGGCCCGGTGTTGGCGTTGACACATTTTGTGCGGTCGAGGAGGTCCATGCTGAGCAGAAACGAGGGGGAGAGAGGAAATGGAAATGTGACCTCGGTGCAGTTTGTCTTCTGGCAAACGTGGCCGTAGCCGACGGTGATTTTGCCAATGACATTATCGGACTTGGGACTGGGAATGAAGGATTCAATCTTCTTCATCATGGCGAGTGTGGTGTCATCAACGCCAGCAGAGCGTTTCACCGGGTTATTGATAGCGGTGCAATTAACGCTCTGGTTGACGATGCTGAACTCTTCCGACGTGTAGGCGACTATGGATCCCGTGGGAGTGGTGCCAATAACGCCACGCGATTTTTGTTGCATAGGTACGGAGGAAAATTTTAATGGGTTCGGGACCTGTCGAGATGGATGATGGCGGATTGGTTTCCAGCGCTGGTCTTATCATCCACCACGAATGGGACGATTCACGTCGTCTACGAAAACGGCGCGCAGAGCCTGGAAGAGGCGGGGGTGATCTTGGAGGAGCGAGAAGAGGGGTCCGGGATCGATGTTGCAGAGCGTGAGCACCTCGAGCGTCGGCATGACAAGTCTGCGAGATTGGGACTGCTACGTCCGTCCCACCAAGCTGTAGAGGGTCGTCTCCTACAGCCAAGTCGAATATTTTCAGCAGGACTTCGATGGTCTGAATCGAGTCTGAATCGACATCGACGTGGTGGTTTGAGATAGTCTCTCCTAGCCAGACGCTTTAACACAGCATAACTTCGATAGTCTGAATCAAGTCTGAATCGACATCGACGTGGTGGTTTGAGAGAGACTCAGGACCAAACAACACTGTTTCTTTAATCCAACTATCACCGCTTGCCCTGTAAATAATCTTGGTGGCTAGACGCTCGAAACCTTCCTCTTCCCAATTCTGGGATGACAACTTGCGAGAAAAAAAAAAAAAGTATATTGCTAATCTTATCTTATCAGTCGCCACAAACAGACAGCAGCATCACCAAAGTCGTCACAACTTCTTGGCGGAAAACCACCATGGCTGCACCAGGTACCTTCCACCGTTTGGCGCAGTGCCTCACTTGAATTCGGACTTCTCAACAGTTGCGATCATGCGAGTACCACAAGAAATTGTCGATGCAATCATCGACAACTTCGCCGTGTCCCACGACGAGAAAACATCGGTAGTAAATGCTTCCTGGCGCGAAGCTGACGACGCAGACTCGCTCAGGGCTTGTTCATTGACCTCCCGCCTATTTCTACACAAAAGCCGCATGCACTTGTTCGCTGCGATCTCGTGCCAACAACTCTCCGAATTTTCGCACTTCGACCGCCTCCTTGCGGAGTCTCCGCACATCGGCGAACTCTACGTCAGATATTTCAAGATGACCATTAATTACCAAGTAGCTCCCCTTCTCGCAGAGGACATCATACTTCCGCGCATCCTGTCCCGACTACCAAGCCTGACCCATGTCACGCTCGATTTCCCTTCCACATACAGCGACTGGCGTTCCCTTCTCAAAGCCAGCATTCAAGCAACGCTCTCACTCTACTGTCTGCGGAGTCTTAGCCTTTATTACCTGCGTTTTGCAAATACCTCGGAGCTGGAGTTGCTCCTCAGCCACGCAACAGGATTGAAGGCCCTGACTTTAGGCAATATCACTTTCGACAATCGATCAGTCTGCCGTGTCGATCTCCTCCATGAAGTCCGTGTCGTCCTCGAATCTCTCGAGCTAGAGCTAGATACGGATATGGTGGATGCAATTGTGTCCGGTTTCAGCACCGTTGACATTAAACATCTAAAATCCCTTGTTATCATTTTTTCACCCATCATTCCACTCCTCAAAGCAAATGCGCAAACGGTTCAAAAAGTCCGGATTATCTCATACTGTCCGTTTAATTGTCCATCTCTCTTTTTCGGCGTTGTTGACTAGAGCCGATAATACAGATCCGAGGGAGCCGCCCGACCCCGATGTTTTGAAAGGCAACCAGACACTACACATGATAGGGATTACTGAAAGCAGCTTCTGGATGGCTTCCGCCCTCCAGCAGTTTGGTCGACTCGGCCATTTAAAAGCGCTCAAAACAATTTCCCTCGACTTCACAGACAGAGCGGAATATGCCAGTCCAAGTACCGAGGTAGATTGGACGAAGATCGACGCGATCCTGTCTTCGGCCGTCGATGAGCTGGAAGATATTCACATTCATACCGAGCATCCGCTGGACGTGGAGTTCATCAGATCGCTATTGCCGTCTGTGGGGGAGAAGATTGCGGTGCATGTTCATCAAAAATTGCCTCGAGTAGAAGAGGAACTTTGAGTCGGCCGAAGATGTTGGGGAGGAAGCTGAAATTTCGTGCTCATGTTTGTATATGATTCCCATCCCAATTAAATGTACGTTGACCGACGAGACTATTGGGAGGGGGTGAAAAATCTAATTTCGTGAGCTCGGCATTTGGACTTGGGGTTCTGCCATACTTGCTTTGCTCGCCTCGTCGGACTATGGTTCACATATTCACGCTGTTGGATAATCGCCGACAGGAAAACTGGGATGCCTCACTGTTGGACATTTATTTCCTTTTTCCATCTTCTTTGCCGATTGTATCCAAAATCCCTATTAGAAACTATGTCTTTGCCTTCCTTATTATCCGTAGCTCCCCACGTAAGTTCAAACCAACATTCAACTTTACTAGCTAAAATTTTCTAGTAATTACCAACACAGGGGGCATGACCTGCGGCTTAAAAAGTTATAAACCACACACGGCGCGCTTGGCGCTTCCGGGGACAGACAGGTGATTTATTAGAATTTCCCGTCAAACATGACTTGTTCATCTAATTATATATATTTGGAAATATACGGAGCCCCAAAGAAAGTATTGAACCAGAAAAGCCCAAAGAAAATTAGACGACTTGCCTAAATACTGTGTGTCAAATGCAAGGATGTACGATGATCCGTGAAGATGTCTGGAACACAGGAACCTCCGCCGCACGGCGTGCTGTCACTACCATCGTTCCATTCTCCAGCGTGGCCTTGTTAAACTTGGGCAATTCCTGTATTGGGGTCTTCGCCGTTGTTTAGGCGCGTCGAGGTCGTGAGCGCATCGCATCCCGCGTTGAACACGAAGGACGAAAGCACGCCGAACTGGTTGTCGTTCAGGATGACGCGGGGCCCGGTGTTGGCGTTGACACATTTTATGCGGTCGAAGAGGTCCATGTTGAGCAGAAACGAGGGGAGAGAGGAAATGGAAATGTGACTTCGGTGCAGTTTGTCTTCTGGCAAACGTGACCGTAGCCGACGGTGATTTTGCCAATGACATTATGGGACTTGGGACTGGGAATGAAGGATTCAATCTTCTTCATCATGGCGAGTGTGGTGTCATCAACGCCAGTAGAGCGTTTCACCGGGTTATTGATAGCGGTGCAATTAACGCTCTGGTTGATGATGTTGAACTCTTCCGACGATCCCGTGGGAGTGGTGCCAATAACCCTACGCGATTTTTGTTACATAGGTACGGAGGAAAATTTTAATGGGTTCGGGACCTGTCGAGATGGATGATGGCGGATTGGTTTCCAGCGCCGGTCTTATCATCCACCACGAATGGGATGATCCACGTCGTCTGGGAAAACGGAGCGCAGAGCCTGGAAGAGGCGGGGGTGATCTTGGAGGAGCGAGAAGAGGGGTCCGGGATCGATGTTGCAGAGTGTGAGCACCTCAAGCGCCGGCATGACAAGTCTGCGAGATTGGGACTGCTACGGCCGCCCCACCAAGCTGTAGAGGGTCGTCTCCGACAGCCAAGTCGAATATTTTCAACAGGACTTCGATGGTCTGAAATTTGAATCAACATCGACGTGGAGGTTTGAGAGAGACTCAGGACCAAACAACGCTGTTTCTTTAATCCAACTATCACCGCTTGCCCTGTAAATAATCTTGGTGGCTAGACGGTCTCGAAACCTTCCCCTTCCCAATTCTGGGATGACAACTTGCGTGAAAAAAAAAAAAAAGTATGTTGCTAATCTTATCTTATCAGTCGCCACAAACAGACAGCAGCATCACCAAAGTCGTCACAACCTCTTGGCGGGAAACCACCATGGCTGCACCAGGTACCTTCCACCGTTTGGCGCAGTGCCTCACTTGAATTCGGACTTCTCAGCAGTTGCGACCATGCGAGTACCACAAGAAATTGCCGATGCAATCATTGACAACTTCGCCATGTCCCACAATGATAAAACATCATTAAATTGTTACTGGCGCGAGCCTGATGATGCAAACTCGCTCAGGGCTTGTTCACTGGCCTCCCGCTCATTTCTCCATAGCAGCCGCATGCACTTATTCGCTGCGATCTCGTGCCAACAGCTCTCCGATTTTTCGCACTTCGACCGCCTCCTTGCGGAGTCTCCGCACATCGGCGAACTCTATGTTAGATATTTCAAGCTGGAAATTGGAGACCGCAGAGATTCCCTTCTCGCAGAGGATGTCGTACTCCCGCGCATTCTGTCCCGACTACCAAGCCTGACACATGTCACGCTCGACTTTTATTCCATCACGATATACAGTCGCTGGCCTTCCCTTCTCAAAGCCAGCATTCAAGCAACGCTCTCACTCCACTGCCTGCGGAGTCTCTGCCTTCATTGGATTTGTTTTGCAAATGCCTCGGAGTTGGAGTTACTCCTCAGCCACGCAACAGGATTGAAAGCCCTGACTTTAGGCAATATTCGTTTCGAAAATCCATCCGTCCGCCGTGTCGATGTCCCCCATAAAGTCCGTGTCGTCCTCGAATCTCTCGAGCTAGAGCTAGATACGGATATGGTGGATGCAATTGTGTCCGGTTTCAGCACCGTCGACATTAAACATCTAAAATCCCTTGTTATCAATTTTTCACCCATCATTCCACTCCTCAAAGCAAATGCGCAAACGGTTCAAAAAGTCCGGATTATCTCGTACTGTCCGTTTAATTGACCATCTCTCTCTTTCGGCGTTGACTAGAGCCGATAATACAGATCCGAGGGAGACGCCCGACCCCGACATTTTGAAAGGCAACCAGACACTGCACATGATAGGGATTACTGAGAACAGCTCCTGGATGGCTTCCGCCCTCCAGCAGTTTGGCCACCTCGGCCATCTCAAAGCGCTCAGAACACTTTCCCTCGACTTTAAAGACACAGTGAAATATCCAAACGCAGCGCACTGGACGAAGCTCAACGCGATTCTGTCTCAGGCCGTCGATGGGCTGGAAGATATTCACATTCATACCGATCATCCGCTAGACGTGGGGCTCATCAGATCGCTATTGCCGTCTGTGGGGGGGGAGATTGCAGTTCATGTTCATCAAAAAATGCCTTCTTGAGCATCGGAGGAACTTTGAGGTGGCTAAAGATTCTGGGCGCGGGCTATTTGTACATACTGATTCTCATCCCAATTGAATGTACGTTGACCTACGAGGATATTGGCGGGGTTAGGGGTGAAACAGCTAAGTTCATGGCTGAGTCGGCATTTGAACTATCCGTAGGAAATCAGTGCCAGAGCATAGATATTTTCCATAAACGCTTGCGCGCCAAGTTGAACGTCTCTTCGCACGAAGTTATCAACGATCGTTCGAGCAAATTCAAATCTGAGAAGATTTTAAAGGCAAACTTGTTCTCGAAGAGCAAATTGAACAATTTATAAACTTAAGGACATTGGTTGTATGAATATTGGTAAGGACACCGACGTTCGCCTTCACGCCCTCGTCTGAGCGACGCTCGTCTTCACGCGCATGCAAAGGGCGGTCGGGAAGTCGGGTGGCTTGGTTGAAAGCAGACGTTTGCTTAAACGCAAACACCGAGCGCCGGGGGAGAGCGAAGGGGGATTCGGGCGAGGCCGGATGTGGATCCGCCCCAGACTCGTGATACAGGTTATATGGTACATAAGTCCACGAGGCCCGGCGACGGAGGGGGGTTCAATGAGTGGGCTGGTGCGGGTGCAGAAAAGACAGACGTATAGGCAGCGCCATGTCCACGGGCATGCTGCCGGAAGCGGCGCGCG
Organism: Mycena rebaudengoi; assembly: GCA_029282285.1. NCBI lineage: Eukaryota > Fungi > Basidiomycota > Agaricomycetes > Agaricales > Mycenaceae > Mycena > Mycena rebaudengoi. The sequence continues at coordinate 783,543 of JARJCX010000033.1, read as the reverse complement.
CTGGTGGGCCGGTTTCGTTGGGCCTTGATTCGCTCGTATTTCAGGTGGGCCTGACTCGACCGGGAGACAACTCGCAGCTCGGGCTATCTCGAGGCGAGACGATTCATGAGAGCCACCATAGTCTTTACTCGCCTCGACGGAAAGCCGTCGATTCTCTGATATGATTTCGACTAGCACGGTATTTGAGGGCTTGCGAAATGTGGGACAGAATTGCAGACTAGGGCGTGTCATCTTCGTCTTTGTCTTGGATACAGAGATCGGCGCAAGAACAAGGGCCAACCATGTGTCCCGAAATCCACTTCCAGTCCAGAACAACTTCGACAAGCATAACGCAGTTTCCATGGACATATTCCAGAACTAGCCACGCAGTACCCCGCACTGCTATGCTGGAAGACCAGCACCGTCCCGTCCGCAAATTTGGGGTCTATAAGGACATCAATCCAGGGTGCGCGGCGCCGCAGACCATGGACCGCATCGCAGAGCTAGCCTGAGAGGAGGCCCCAAGACAGGATTCATCAGATGTCGGCTTTTGCATGCGGAGGGGGAGTAGTTTCTTCTCAGAGAGGATATATATCTGGAATGTCTCCTGGCAGGGATTCAGTTTTGAGAGACGTTGGTGAAATTTCGGAGTCTTAAATCCTTTCCTGTCGTCGTCGCAGTAGATCTAGAGACTTCTGGAGGGGGTAATCTTTTCAGGGCGCATTGTTGGTCAGCACGGATTCCGCATAGTTAGACGACAAAAAAGGGAGAATTAGATTCAAAAGTGGTGGAAGCAATTGGGATTTGTTTGTCGCAGTTGTGAAAAGCCTTCCGATTCACCACGTCCCAGTTTTTCCTCCCTTCATTGAATTCCATATCGATTGGCAATCTGGACTCTCAAGTTTACCCCAAAATCGCTCCTGAACTTGTGTGTTGGCCGCAAGCGTTGTGGTCTGGACTGTAGAGGATTCAGAATCTTTGGGAATTGAATGTCACATCGCCGCCGCTCACGACCCATGCGTCTGGCGTTACAGGTGCGTTGGCGCGGCACCTTGGCGGTGCGCAGCGGCCCTCCATCGGAGTCCATCCCCCAATCTCATCTCACACCCATCCCATCCCATCCACCACCTCCTTCCCCGCTCCCTCCTTCCTCCCGGGTTCCCTCCCCATCCTGCTCCCTTCATGCAATCTCCTTCATCTCCCACCCCCCTCCCCGCTCCTTCCTTGACTCATTCCGTTCTTTTCGATCGAGTGCCGCACGCTCGCCCGCACCTCTTTTCGCTTTCCCTCGTTGCTGTGCGGGCGTCTCATGTGAGCAGTGGGGTGCGGCCGCGTGGGTTCTGGCTTTCGAGCTTTTGCCGTTTGTGGCCTGTGACTACATTCTGGCTTTTTGGTCGGGGGGGCTGGCGGGCTTCCTGCGGCGCGCGTCGTCTTACGGTGGCGGCGCCAGCACCTGGGCTCTGCAGTATTCGCACTGGCATATTCGCTTCGTCTTTCACCGCGTGTACCTCCTTTCCACCTGTCTCCACTCCCCATCTCCATACTTACCAAGCACGTTCGGCGCTGCCCGCCCGTGCACGAGGCCGGCATGGCGCCGTCCTAGCCAACACGCTACGACTGTGGTTATAACGCCCAATCTCGACGGTGCAGGTTGTCGGGGGCGGAGGCGGGTCCGCCGCTTTGGTGATCGCGTGTCGGGCAGTTGGCGGCGCGTTCGCGTCAACCACTTGCCCCTCGTTCGGTGGTCCGCAGGCTGCTGTGGTGTTATCGGCACACGCTGCGGAGGTTCTGGCTGCTTATTTCCTCCCTCCTCCCTCCCTTCCATCCATCCATCCATCCGTCCTTTTTTTTCTTCTTTTCTCGTTCTTTTCTTTCTTTCGTCTTCCCCCATGCGCGCGCGATGGGTGCTTGATTCGACATCGTCATTTTTGATTTTTTGATTTTTTGATTACTTGTTTACTCCGTGTATCACGAGTACGGTGCGGTGCGCCACAGGGCGGGTGTGGGACTAGTTAACGGGGCCTTATTCAATTTGTTTTTATGTATCCATCGATTTGTGTTTTTTATTTATTGCGGGCCAATTGAGGGCGCGGCGAACCTCCACGGCGCCGACGGAGGGCGCGGACCACTCCCCGACGGAGAACGCGGACGTGCTCGTCGACGATGCGCGTCCTGCGAGTTGTCTTCCCTGACCCCCTGGTCCATTCCCCCCAACTCCGAACGTGTCGCCGTGCTGACCGGCCCTAGCTAGTCGACCACACAGCGGCGTGTGCGCGCATGCCCCCGCCTTCTCAGGCTCAAGCGCCGGTACGTCATCCCCTCATTACACGCAATACCTGGCCCACTATGTAGCTCGTCGGCCACAGCATGGGCGGCGTGCGCGCGTTCCCCCGCCTTCTTGTCAGCACTGCATATTGTTGCGGTCCCGGACGTCGTCGAGAGTGCGTTTGCAGTTTGCATGTCTCCCCCTATTCCTTAAAGGTACTATGACCTAGTAAAGCATCCGCGATCGAAGGGGCCCTCCCGCATTCCTCAATGCGCCACCCGAGCCCGAAGCTGCGGCAGTACGTCGCGCGTCCGAGTCCTTCCTTCCTTCCTTCCTCGCAGTCCTCATGATGACTGCCTACCTTTTCCAGAGCAGAGTGAAGCCCAAGACGAACCTCCGCAGTGCGCATTGGGTGCGCATCTCCGTCCGTCCGCCGGCCCGATGGCGTGGAGTTAGTGCTTGATTTGATTTGATCTTGGGGCGTTAGTTATTCTTTCCCCCCCCCTCGTCCTCAGGGAATCCACATCCTTTGCGTTCATTTCCAAGAGTATGTGATATTCTTTGAGGCTCTGGTCTGTACGTCTAGTATCTCTCTGTGTTGTTCGGTAATCTTTCTTTGTTTTATCTCGACAAACAGACAGCAGCATCACCAAAGTCGTCACAACCTCTTGACAGAAACCATCGCAGGTACCTTCCACCGTTTGGCGAAGTGCCTCCACTTGAATTCATACTTCCCAACAGTTCTGACCATGCAAGTCCCACAAGACATTGTCGATGCAATCATTGACAACTTCGCCATGTCTCACGACGAGAAAATATCGCTTCCTCGTTACTGGCGCGAACCTGATGACGCGGACTCGCTCAGGGCTTGTTCATTTACCTCCCGCTCATTTCTCCACAGGAGCCGCATGCACTTGTTCGCTGCGTTCTCCTGCCTATGGCTCTCCGACTTTTCCCACTTCGACCGCCTCCTTACGGAATCTCCGCACATCGGAGAACTTTACGTTAGATATTTCAAGCTGGAAATTGGAAACCACATAGCTCCCCTCCTCACAGAGGACGTCGTACTTCCGCGCATTCTGTCCCGACTACCACGTTTGACACATGTCTCGCTCCATTACTTTTCCACATACGGTGACTGGCCTCCCCTTTTCAAAGCCGGCATGCGAGCGACGCTCACACTCCACTGTCTGCGGAGTGTCTGCCTTTATTCCATGCATTTTGCAAATGCCTCAGAGCTGGAGTTGCTTCTCAGCCACGCAACAGGATTGAAAGCCCTGACTTTAGGCCAGATCACTTTCGACAATCCATCAGTCTGCCATATTGATCGTCATGAAGTCCATGTCTTCCTCGAATCTCTCGAACTGGCGCTAGAGATGGAGGAGGTGGATGCAATTGTGTCCGGTTTCAGCACTGTCGACATTAAACATCTCAAATCCCTTGTTGCCAATTTTTTGCCCGCCATTCCACTCCTCAGAGCAAATGCACAAACGATTCAAACAATCCAGATTACCTTGTCCTACTGTCCGTTTAATTACCCATGTCTCTCTTTCACACTGTTGACTAGACCCGAGAATACAGATCTGAGGGTTTTGGGGCCGCCCGACCCCGGCATTTTGAAAGGCAACCAGACGCTGCGCTCGATAGAGATTGCTGAGCACAGCTCCAGGATGATTTCCATCTTCCAGCAGTTTGGGCATCTCGGTCATTTAAAAGCACTCAAAACAATTTCCCTCGACTTTGCGGACGAAGCGGAATATGTCAGTTCAAACACAGTGGATTGGCCGGAGCTCGATGCGATCCTGTCTCCGGCTGTGGATGGGCTGGAGGATATTCACATTCATAGTGAGCATCCGCTCGACGTGGAGCTCATCAGATCACTGTTGCCGTCTGTGGGGGAGAAGATTGCGGTGCATGTTCATCGAAAACCGGCTTTTCGAGTTCATCGAGAACCGGCTTATCGAGTTCATCGAGAACGAGGATCGATGGAACGCTGAGTTGACCAAAGATTCTGGGGAGTGGGCTGAAATTTCGTGCTCAAGTTTGTACTTATATTAAGTCTCATCCCAATTAAACGTCCGTTGACCTACGAGAATATTGGTGGGAGATGACGGGTGAAATAGATAGATTTATGAGCTCGGTGTTTGGATCTGATATTCTGCCGTATCCGCGTTGCTCCCCTCGTTGGACCATGGTTAATATATTCACGCTGCTCAATAATCGCCGACAGGAAACTGGGATGCCTCTTTCTCCCCCTTGTCATTGTATCATACTCTTGCTTACTTCTTTCCCTTTCGCTCCTTCTGTCCTTTTGCTCCCACTCCCCTCGCTCCTCTCCCTCCCCGCTCCTTCCCTTCCATCATCCTGTTCTCTTACATACTTCGTCCTATCATCCCAACGACGGACCCTCCCCTCCCCTTTCCTTTACTTTACTTTATGCCGCCCCTGCCAACGCTAACTAGTACCTACCTACACAGGCTGGTGCACCGGCCTCTCCGCCATCTTTCTCGCCGCGCGCACGGCGCGGCGCGTTCCCAGAGAACGCCCGCGGGGGGCGTGGAGGCCACTCGAAATTTGCGTGACGTGCTCAAGCTTGTACATAGGCTTTCAGACGTATCGAGATGACCGCAAAGGATGTGGCTTCCGCCCTCTCTGTCTAGTAGCCCTCTGTATTAATCTTATCTTAACCTATCTGGACAAACAGACCGTGACACCCGCATCACCAAAGTCGCAACAACTTCTTGACAGAAGCGCTCACTCAATTGCGCTCGCCGGCAGCCAGTGGCAGGTACCGCTGTTTTGCGCATTATCTCATTTAATTCATACTTCTCAGCATGCGAGTACCACAAGAAATTGTCGATGCAATCATTGACAACTTCGCCATGTCCCACGACGAGAAAACATCGGTAGTAAATGCTTCCTGGCGCGAAGCTGACGGTGCAGACTCGCTCAGGGCTTGTTCATTGACCTCCCGCTCATTTCTACACAAATGCCGCATGCACTTGTTCGCTGCGATCTCGTGTCAACAGCTCTCCGAATTTTCGCACTTTGACCTGCCTCCTTGCGGAGTCTCCGCACATCGGCGAACTCTATGTCAGATATTTCAAGATGTTCATTAGAGACCATTTCGCAGAGGACATCGTACTTCCGCGCATCCTATCCCGACTACCAAGCCTGACACATGTCACGCTCGACTTCCTTTCCATATAGAACAACTGGCCTTCCTTTCTCAAAGCCAGCATTCAAGCAACGCTCTCGCTCCACTGTTTGCGGAGTCTCTGCATTTATTCCATGCATTTTGCAAATGCCTTGGAGCAGGGGATGCTCCTCAGCCATGCAACAGGATTGAAGGCCCTAGCTTTAGGCAATCTTCATTTCGACAATCCATCAGTCTGCCGGGTCGATGTCCCTCATGAAGTCCGTGTCTTCCTCGAATCTCTCGAACTGGAGCTAAAGATGGAGATGGTGGATGCAATTGTGTCCGGTTTCAGCACCGTCGACATTAAACATCTAAAATCCCTTGTTACCGAATTATCACCCGTCATTCCACTTCTCAAAGCAAATGCGCAAACGATTCAAAAAATCCGGGCTTCCTTGTTACACTGCCCGTTTCAATTCTCCCTCTCTCCTTCAGGCTGTTGACTGGAACCGATAATCCAGTTCCGATGGAGCCACCCGACCCCGACATTTTGAAAGGCAACCAGACGCTGCACTTGATAGAGATCACTGCGCACAGCTCATGGATAGTTTCCGTCCTCCAGCAGTTTGGCCATCTCGGCCATTTAAGAGCGCTCAAAACAATTTCGCTCGACTTTACGGACGACGCGAAATGTAGCAGTCCAAGTACCGAGGTAGATTGGACGAAGCTCGACGCCATCCTGTCTCCAGCCGTCGATGTGCTGTTCACATTCATACTGAGTATCCGCTGGACGTGGGGCTCATCAGATCACTGTTGCCGTCTGTGGGGGAGAAGATTGCCGTGCATGTTCATCGAAAACCGCCTTTTCGATGGAACGTTTGAGTTGGCCAAAGATTTCAGTGGGCACGGGCTATTTGTAGGGCAAAGATAAAGTGCCGCAGCATCCGCCGCTGCGGCACTCTGCGGCAATTGTGTTGCACTGCCGCAGAAATTAAAAATAAAACCGCGTATATCGACAGCCACGACGACGTGAAGGCTTCAATTCTTTGACCCTACTGGTCTTTCAGTCCTCCTGCATAAGCCTCCTACGATGTTCAATGTCTTGGGGCCTTAAGAGGCGACTTGGCTGCGGCAGCCTGCGGCACTCTGCGGCAACCAAACAAATGCAACTTGAGTGGGTGCGGCACTCTGCAGCAATTACATGCGGCAAACCATGAATGGATGCGGCAGTCTAGTATTTTGCCGCAGCCATTCTGCGTCAGTATGCGGCAGCCAGGCGGCGTGACATCGCGGCAATGTGACTTGTGTGAGGCAGGCTGCGGCAATTCAGCAAGAGCAATTCAACACGCTGCGGCACTGCACAGCGGCAGTTCCTGTGGACGTCGCCGAATCGTATTGCTTGAACCGGCAGCATCGCGTCTCCATATTTGCACATTACATATTATTTATCACATCAGTTCAAGTCGGACCACCAACGTCAACGGGATTCAACTTCAACCCTGCTCATCGTCGTCACTTGTATAACCCAACGATTTCAGTGAATGGCTCCAGCCACAGTCTTTATATATAGCTGCTAGGCACTACAGCTTACCAATGCCACTCAACACTGCAACTTATTTGTATCTGGTAGGCAGAACAGTGCACAGTGTCTGGTTAAACTCGTCGCTGACACTGCTCAGGCTGCAGGCCACGATTCAAAACTAAGTCCATTTACTTCGATACATGTGCGGTTCATCATATCTAATGTGAATCTTACACCTATTCTCGCCGGTTTCATGGCCCAAACAAGCGCTCAACAGACTGTAAAACAGCCTGTGGCAGTTATTAAACCTTGGTTGCGGCAATAACACAGCCACCCTGCGGCAGATATTTTCTGCTGTGCCCGAATGGGCTGGATTCGTTCATAAATGCCCGGATTTTGGTACACATTCAGTTAAGCGAATGTATTGGATTCTTTGGGCCCTAAAACGCAGTAAATTTGAATTATGGGACTCAATGCGGCAACTGTTCGAAAAAGTGGCTGCGGCAATAACACAGCCACCTTGCGGCAGTCTTTCCACAATATTGCTTTTGACTGAAGAATTGGTTTTTGAGATTAGGCCGGATATGGGTGTATCTAAGCTAATAACTGAGGTTCGCTGAATGAAAAGCGTGTAGAATCTTTTTTTCCCCGAGTTATGTTCAATTTATATTTTCTGACTCCAGCTGCTCTAAGAGAAGAGGAACCTGAAGAATTTTTGGTGGATTCATTGCTCAGTATACACTACAGTGCTTCCTGGTTTACAAGAAGTCCAAGCCACCTTCCCTAGGGGTCAGCAAATGTACTTGTGGCATTGAAATTGCCAACATTGCCAACATTGGTGTCGAGTAGTAAATATTGTTGGCGACGTGAATTGTGATAGATTAGAGGCTTAGATGAACTCATTACAGTCGTCTGTAGTGTCTTGCGGCAGCTTGCGCGAACTCTGCGGCAGTGTGCCATATTTGCGGCATTGGTTGCGGCAACCTGCGGCAGTGCTGCGGCAGCGTGCGGCAACATCGGCACTTTCACCGTGCCCCTATTTGACATACTGATTCTCATCCCAATTAAATGTACGTTGACCGAGGATATTGGCGGGGTTAGGGGTGAAACAGCCAAGTTCATGGCTGAGTCGGCATTTGGACTGTCCGTAGGAAATCAGTGCGGGAGCATAGATATTTTCTTAGATGCAGCGCGCCAAGTTGAACGTCTCTTCGCGCGATGTTATATCAACGATCGTTCGAATGAATTCAAATCTGAGAAGATTTTGAAGGCAAAACATGTTCTCGACGAACAAATTGAAAATTTATATGGACGTTAATTGTATGACTATTGGTTGTATGAAGTAAGGAGACCGACGCTCGTCTTCACGCGCACGCAGAGGGCGGTGCCGGAAAGTCGCGTGGTTTGGTTGAAAGTGGCAGACGTCTGGCTGAACGCAAACAGCGAGCACCTGGGGGGAGGGGATTCGAGGTGGATCCGCCCCAGACTTGTGATGTGAGTTAGGCAATGGTGCTTTAAGTTGCGGATGCGGCATAAGCACGCGCGTTGTCGATATGGTACATAGACATAGATCCGCGAGGCCCGGCAACGAAGGGCGCATTCAAGGCAGAGGAGGGTGCGGGTGCAGAAAAGCCAGAGGTATAGATATTAGACGGCGCCATGTCCACGGGCATGCGGCCGAAAGTGGCACGGGGCTTGGGTTCGCTAGTACCTCAGATGGTTTTCGATGCGACTCGCAGCTCGAGCGAACTCGAGATGAGACGATTGATAAGAGCCGACATGGCCTTAACACAACAAAAAGTAGCTCTACAGCCGCAGAAAACCATAGATTCTCTGATTCGACTTCGACTAGCACAGTATTTGAGGGCTTGCGAATGTGGGATGTGGGAGAGAAATGTACTATAGACCAGGACGCCGGTCTTCTTTGTCGTTATCTTGAATACAGAGATCGGCCGCCGCAAGAACAAGAATTGCGTCCCGAAATCCACTGCCCAGCCAGAGCAACTTCAGCAAGCACAATGTAGTCTATCATGGACATATTGCAGAACTAACCACACAGAACCCCACTGATGTGGTGCAAGACCAGCTCCACGAACTAGGTACGGGGGGAAATAATTGGTACTGATGGGTCCAGGGCTTGTCGAGAATGTACTTGGAGTACTTGGGCGACAAAAACCGCTCTCGTCAAAAGCAGGAAGACAAGAATGGCTCGAATCGTGCTGGTGAGCTGATAGGGACGGCGCAAGGAATGCTTCAAGAGAGAATATAGGCAGCTCCAGGCAGCGCCTTGATCATAATGTCGCCATCGCAGGGTGCAGATTCTTCGTTGATAGCTGTGGAAGAAAAGACGGACATGCATACCCAGGGCGGGCAAAGTTGTGCCCCTCCAGGCAGCGTGCCGGCGGAGGGAGGAGTCACGCGCATCGCGACACAGAAGTCGCTGAGCTGGACGTGCGAACGGTCGGAATGGGGGTAGAGCTCCAGAATACGACCGACTTGAGTATAGTAGCGATGTTGTTGAAGAACTAAAACGGCCACAAAGTGAAGTCCGAGTTGGGCCCGCGACCGGGAAACACGGTGCAGCAGAGGTACTCGAGACGGCAGAGAAGTGGAGTTATAACGCGGCAGCTCAGCATCTGAGATTTTGGGACTTGAGGACAACGTTCGTTGAAATGTGCTCCAGAAACATATAGACGAGCAAAGACGAGAGTGTATGCAGATAATGGAAATGTCGAATTGTCAGCCCAGAATTGTGAAGAGGAAGCCACCAAGACTGCCTATCCACCAGCGCGCCGTGGTAGTTGGATTGACTGAAGAAGCAGGTGTTGTTTGGTCTGATGTTTTCAAAACCACCATGTCGATTCAGACTTGCTCCATCGAAATCCTACTGAAAATACTCGACTTGGCTGTCGGAGACGACCCTCTATAGCTTGGTTGGACGGCCGTAGCAGCCCCAATTTCGCAGACTTGTCAGGACTGGCGAAACATTGCTCTCGGCTACCCGGCGCTGTGGGATGATGTGCGGATCCCCCGCGGTGCCTCCTTCAATCATGAGCGCACTGTGCTCGACAGCTTGCTGGCCAGGTAGTCGACGCGTGCGCTGACCGTCGTCGTGTTCGCTGTCTCCCCGCACCAACAGCCCGCTCCGACATTCACTGATTTCCTCAAGTTTTTCATCACAATGGACGACTATTGCAGCAGAGTCCACAAAATGTACGCCTTCCTGCCGCGCAGAGCCCTCGGCGCCTTCAATGCAATCATGGGCCGCCAGCCACTCCCCCGCCTTGTTCAGCTCCATGTCCTGCGGCTCGGCGGGGGCGAGCCTCGAGAAATGAAATGTCGCAGCGCGCCACTGCTGGCTGCCATGCATGTCCAGCACGCGTTCTGCGACCTCCGTGGCCATGAGGGCTCGGCGCTCCGCGCAGTGCGACTCGTGGAGGTCCCCTACCTGAACATCCCTCCTTCTCTTATGCAAGCGCACCTCGCTCCCCTCCTACAGCCAAATCCCCTCCCAAATGACAAATTTGACCTCCCTCACACTCGACGATCCCCTCGACTCGAGAACGTACCTCCAGCCCTTCTTCACCTCGCTCGCAATGCCCCGACTAACTCGCTTGGAGGTTGCCAGGCTCAGTGAGTATTCCTCTGTCGAGCTGATGCACGCCTTCGACGCCCCCATCCGTTTTCCCACCCTGGCCGCCCTCACCTCTTTTGCGCTCATCGGCATCACGCCCAACTTCGATTTGGTTATGCCGGCCGAGGTGCTCGCGCTCTGCGACGTCAATCCCGGACCCCCTCTTTTCGCTCCTCCAAGATCACGCCTCCGTCTTCCCAGCCCTGTGCGCCGTGTCCGTAGACGGCGTGGACCGTCCCATTCGTGGTGGATGACAAGAATGAAGGGGAAGGGTGCGCCGTTCCGGTTATACCCAACGTCACGCACAGCAGCCTCGTGTTCCCGCCAAAAGAAATTTCCAAAAAAGAAATCGGAATGGTGGTGTATGTGTGTGGTGTGCCAAAAATACAAATTTATTTCGTGTCTTCTGCTGACTTCTCCCTCCCCGAATAGTAGGTAGGCTAGTACATAGACGATAGAACGAATAATGTAAGGTATGGGATGTAGGGTGGATTATTTATAGATAGCTACGAAACAACCGTACAATGGATTGGATGGAAAGAGAAAAAAGATGCCAACAATGTGTGTGAGTGGAATGAATCTGATGGGATGCCAATGCAGGTAGTTGAGATGAGAGGATGCAGTAGTGAGCTGAGAGAATGATGGATGGATGAATGCGTGTGCTAATGTGCAGATGGATGGATGTATGCGAAAGAAAGAAGGAAAGTATGCGACGGAGAAGGAAAGAAAGAGATACGTGAATGAATACGTGAGTGTAGTAGAACGAGTGGATTATGATATACGAACGGCGCGGTCGTGAAAGTCGATGCATGTCGGTGTCGGTGTCGGTGTCGGTGGAACAGTGGGGTAACCTGCGAGCGGCGGAGTAGCCCGCCTGGGTCACCGCGCCGTGTTTGGCGCCAATCTCGTCGCCAGGCGCATAGATCGGACAAAAGTCGAACGGATTTGGACCGGCCTCTGAGGCATTCAAGTAGTTCTTTGGGGTCAAATTAAGTGAAGAGAAGGTGTATGTCGGCGTGGTGGTGGTGGGGACAATATAATGGGTGAAGGTCAAGAGCCTATCGCACGCTTAATATGCATACGCATACCCGCTCACCCCCGGCGGGCCCGCGTTCGCAAACACGGCGCGGCGTGGCATCGGCGCCTGCGCAAGCGGGGCGAGCTAAGGGAGCGTGTGCGAGGGGACATGCGTGTGCGCGAGGCCTTGCGGCGCATGCGAGGGGACCTGCGGGGCATGCGACGGAACCACCTCCCCCACCCCCGGACTCCACCGCTCCAAATCCGCAAAGCGCGGCAGATGCACGACGCGGACTTTGGAGGACCCAGGCACATACACCATCTCCGCATCGCCGTCGTCCGATTCGTCGCACCCGTCGTCCGACGCGGCCGACGCGGGCGAGGAGAGGCACGCTATGGGTCGGTGCGCGCGGGGCTGTGCGAAGTCGGAGGCGGCGGTGTGTCGCGTCGCGAACTCGGTGGTGCGCTCCGTGGAGGCGGGGGCGTCGAATTCCCCCTCCTCGTCCTCCGAAGTCGACTCCTCCGAGGTGGAGCACGACTCGGACGTGGCGGAGCTCGAGGATGTGGACGCGGACGACACGGGCGATGACGCGAGGGTGTAGAAGTAGAGGTCTTGCAAAAACAACAATGCGATCAGTAAACAGAAAAATACCAAGGGTGGAGGCGGAGACAAGAAAAGAAAACTCACCTGCTGCCCCACCGCCCCCGTCCCGCGCCCTGCGGCTGCCCGCCCAGATACTCATACCGTGCCGTTAGCGTGCACGGCGTCGCGCCCAACGTCGTGTATTGCGGCGTCGTTGCGTATTGCGCTGTCGGCGAGGAGGTGTACGTGGTCGTGCTGCCTGGGGCGTACTGCGCCGCCGTGCCCGTCGCAGAGCTGTTCACAGGTGCCGGTGTCGGCGTCGCATGCTGCCGCTGCGCAGGCGACCCCGCCTTGCTCTCCACCGTACACCCGTTCCCGCGACGGTGTCGCGTAGCCCGTCGCAGGGTACGCGCCCGTCGAAGAATACGCATACCCGACCCTGCCCCGCTCCCTCTCCTGCTGTCCCCGCTGCTGCGTCGGCTCCCGCTCCCCCCCGCACCAAACCTTTCCAACGGCGAGCTCGTGCTGCTGCTCCCCGCCCCGTTCGCGTATCCGATCACACCACCGGTTGTGTATGGCGCACCACTCCCACCTGACGCGCCCGAGGAATACTGCGCAGGCCCACCAGAATATGGCGTATGTGCAGCGGACACAGAGTACAGCGTGACCGCACTCCCGAGGCTCGTGGACGGCGCGCGGCACTACTCGCATTCGCCGGCGTCATGTGAAAGGTGGAATTGGACGTGGCATTAGAGGTGGTGGTGGCACCAGAGGACGAGATGACGAGTGCGGGGCGCGTGGTGCTGCTGCTGCGCTGCCGTCGTTGTCGGTGGCGCGGCGTACACTGGATACGTGGACGTCGGATAAGTAGAAGATGGATTAGACGTGGCCTGCGCAAGAACGGACGTCTGCTGCGTCGTGTATGCCGCAGCCCCCGTCGACGGCTGCACGGTGTAACCCGAGGGCGCTGCGCATACAAAAACGAGGAGCGGCGGGCGCTGCATGTCGAGGTGGGCGGTAGTTTATCGGGTAAGGCCGCGGTTGAGGGAAGGATATTGGGCGCGAGGCGCAAGGCGCGTCTGATCGGGTTCGTTGTGACGGCGTTACGCGCGTCCTAATCCATTTCGAGCCTTTCCTGGCATCCGGCACTCCGTAATACAAATGAGAATATATAATATAGCAACTCTGTTCTAGTTTTGGGTGTGAACCGAAAGGGTCGGTCAGGGTTTCGCGTGGCGGACGAAGACCACCGCACGGAACAGAGAAGCTGTGAGGAAAACAGACAGGAGAAGAAGGGGATGGAGGGTGGGGTTTTTTACGCGTGTGTGTGTACAGACGGTAGAGAACGAGATGGACGAGCGCAGGTACGCGCACGAACGGAAGTAAAAGCGTGGGATCACGATGGCTTTGTTTGGCTGCCTCATGCGGCACGAAATCTGTCGCTCGCAACCCTCGTGCCTCGGGCAGCGATCACGGTCCTTTCGAGCCTTTCCTGGCATCCGGCACTCCGTAATACAAATGAGAATATATAATATAGCAACTCTGTTCTAGTTTTGGGTGTGAACCGAAAGGGTCGGTCAGGGTTTCGCGCGGCGGACGAAGACCACCAACACCGAGAAGCCTGAAGGCGTGTCTGAGTCGGCGAACGACAACCCGGGGACCTCAAGTCGAGCCAGCAGGCGGAACCGGTGTCAAAAGCTCAGCGTGGAGGGGAGCGACGCGGTGGAGGGATCGCCAGTAACGTAGGAAGGCGTCGGAGGACCAGCGACCCATCATTTTGACCACGTCGGGGGGCACGCCAGCGATGAGCAGTTCTGTGGTCCCTCCGATACGGAAGCTGTGGCCTGTTAGACGAGGGAAGCCGAACTGACTCCATATGGTGTTGCAGCGGTTCAAGAATTTCTTCTTGGTGAGAGCAAGGAGGTTACCGCGGGAGGTGCGAAATGAGAATAGGGGGTCGTCAGGTCCGAGCCTGTTGGTGGAAATGTGCATGCGCAAGGCGTCGATGGCATCGCTCTTTCCTCGCTGCTTGGAGATGAACACATCGTCGCCTTTAGCTCCTTTGGTCTTGGTCCACGGGAGGTGCAGGATGCGGGAACCAGGAGGGGTGCAAGGGTCGCCGAGATGCTTCACAGATGGGATGAACTTGGGGTCAAAGGAGCGCTCCCACTTGGAAAGGACCTCCCCTAGTCTGCACTGCCCCCAGAACGCGGTCGTGGCCGTGGCGAAAACGGCGGCATCGAAGGGGGAGGAGAGGTCGAGGTTGGCGTGCAGGAGATCTAGCATGTCCAGAGTGATGGGGGGTCGTGGTGGTGCTGCATCCGGAGCGAGGTTGTCGATGCCTTTGAGGACGTAGTTAAGGCGCAGACTGCCGGCGTACGGGACATTGTTCAAGATGTGCCAGGCACGGACGGCCGCGAGCTTCCCATCAACGGTGGAGACGGCATTGGTACCGGCGTGTGAGGCTGCAAAGGCACAGAGCAGGAACTCGGAAGCCGGTAGACGGGCAGTTTGAGGGACGGATTGGCCATCGCAGAAAGCTAGGAAGTGGGAGAGCCCATTGGCGTAGTGGTCGAGGGTCGAGCTGGCCCAGGCGTGGTGGATGGTGTGGGTGATTTGAGCTTGCCATGCGGCGGCGAGAGCGGGCGGCATGTCCGGCGTCATGGTCCAGGGAGAAGAGGGAAGTAACGAGTCACGCTTCGTGAGGCTGACAGAAAGAAAATCAATGTGATTGCATATACACAGAACTACGGCTAGGTAGGGAATGGCTAGCGGCTAAGATTATGGTATTTTAAGGAATCACATAGAAAAGGTTTAAGGTGGAAAGGGATAGCGGGAGGTGTAGCTAGGAGGGTGGAACGTGAGGGAAAGGAAGTGGAAGAAGGACCGCGGGAGGGCCCGTCGGCGGGATTGTCCTTTGAGGGGACATAGGAAACCGTAAGCCAAATGTCGTGGTCAAAGAAGAGGTTAAGGATATTGCGAATAATGGCGTTCTGAGCCGAATTGCGTGACATGCTCTGGTGGAGGGCGCCCACGACGCCTTGGTTGTCCGACCGTAAGACGATGTGGCAGTCAGAGAAGCCCGAGGAGATCAAGGTGCGGACGGCGAGTTCCACCGCGACCATCTCTCCCCACCCGATGTCGCGTCCGTCACGCTTCCAGTCCGGTTTGAGTTCCCACGCAAGCCAGCGGCCGTTAAGAACCAGGCCGATGCCCCATGAGGTTGACGCGTCGACGAACAAAGAAACTTCGAGCGGGGGGGGGGGGTTCCTTGATCTTGATGCCGCACCAGGTATGTTGGAGCCGGTGAAGCCACCAGCGGGCGTCGTCCTTGACCGCGTCGGTGATACGATGTTTTGAGAAGTGTGAGGAAGAGTTGAAGGAAGATCGCAGGTTGTAGAATGAAGGGAGTCGGGAACGGCCGTCTCTGACGACGAAGGTACAGTGGTTAAGGGTGCCGATGATTGATTCGCATTCGTTTTTGGTGGTGGAGTCCGCGGCGAGCCACTCAAGGAGCTTGGCGGCATACTTGACCCGTTTCTCGTCGGGCAGCTGGACGATACGTTCTGCCAGGGACCACCAGAAACCGATGTAGAGGAAGGAGAAGTCGAAAGGGAAGTGTTTTGACGAAGACCAGGGCCAGCCTAGGTCGTTCGCGATGTCGAATATCCGAGATTCGTCGTAGGAGTAGGACCACGGTCCCGTGGAAGAGGAGGACGTCGGGTAGCTGTAGAGAGTTAGGCCTACGTTAGCTGGAAGGAAGAGCGCGCGGAGAGGGCGGCTAACCGAAAGAAGATGAAGTCGTCAACCCACTTGATGACGGCGTCGATGCCGTGGGCCAGGTATATCCTGCAGATGGCGTCGGCTACCCTGTCCGAAGATCCCCGGGGCGGCTCGGTCACCGAAACAGAAGACGTGATCAATGATGACTTTGAGTTTCCAAGAAAGGCAAAAATAGCGGCGTTCGGATGGGTGGGAGGGAATCTGGCGAAAAGCGGTGTCGACGTCGAATACGGCCGCTTGAGTCCCTGGGGGAGCGCGCGTGACGCGTAAGAAACAGTCTGAAAATGTGCCCCAGGAGCAGCGGAACTTGGTGTGGTCGATGAGCGAGTTGACGGAAGGTATGTCGGGGTCGTCGTGCGGGAAGGAGTGATTCTGGACTAGTCGCTTCTTGCCAGACTCGGCTTTGACAGCGACGGCGAGGGGGGATGTCGAGAAGGGCCCGATGAGAGATTCGAGTTCTGAGGGGTCATAGGGCCTTGAATAGCGGCCGTTCTTCACGTCCGTTGCAATGAGATCGTCAAGAAAGGGAGAATGTTGATCGGCGGAAGGGTGGTTCTTGAACATGCGAGAGGCGGGAAGAGAAAAATCGATTTGTCGGGAGAAACCTTGCTTGATTCCAAGAATGATATCGTCGAATTCGGGCAGTGCGCCTGCTGCGTCAAGATAGCGGTGCCACTCCCCGGCGCGAAGGGGCGTGACTATTGGGAACGGATCAGAAGTTGGTGCAGGTCTGGGCGCCATGAGAGCGGCCGCAGAGAGTGCACGCGTGCGCGAAGCGACATTCGGATGCCCGGCGTTCGCATCCGCGTGGGAGGTTGTAGACGAAGCAGTAGAACGTGTCGTTGCGGCTATACTTGCCGTCGCGTCCCTTGACGAGCCAGACCGGCTCGCTAGTGCAGTCGAGTGCCGAGTGGTTTTTATTGCCGCAGAGAATGCATCTGCCTGAGGCGGCAGGGCCCTCCTTGTTCCGAAAGGAGCTCCGCTCGGGAGAACGGTTACCGCGGCGTGGGGAGCGCCCACGACGTCCTTGACCGCCTTCACCTCGACCGCCATTACCGCGTCCGCCGTCCCCTCGCCGAGGCGAGCGGTTACGCTGGGGTGAGCGCTTTCGTTGCTCCGGAGAACGGTTGCCGGCGTGAGATTGCGAGCAACGGTTGTCCGGGGGAGGTGACCTGCGACGCGGGACCGACGATGCTCGGTCCTGGGCGCGATTGTTGGGGTCTCGCGCACTTTTCATGAGGATGCGGGTGAAGATCGACTCTTGGAAGAACGCCGGGTTGAAGTCTTCGCGCGCCGTCCAGCGATTGCGGATTTCTACGTCATACGCGATGTAAACGTCGAGGAGGTCCTTGATATCGATGCGCTTGCGGATGCGGTCATAGTGTGCTTCGAAGGCGTCGGCGTGCGCGGCTGCGATTGGTCCGCCTACCACCTCCACCGACTCGCGGAAGTGCTTGTGGATGAGTTGCGGAAAGAGGAGCGACGCCTCCGTGAAGTCAGAAAGCGAGATGTCCTTCTCCTTGTCGTCGTCCAGGTCCACGTCGCGTGCTTCAAAGGCGCCGGACGTGCTCATTGAAATGGTGCGGTCGCCGGACTTGGCCGCCTTGGAGGGGTCGGCACAAGCTCTGTACGTCAGCATGGTGAGGGGGAAGTATCGCCGGCAGCCGCCGTTCATGATGTTGACGAGCGTCCGCGGGAAGGTGATCGTCTGCGCGTCGAGTGCGACGAACTCGGTGGGAGGAAGCGCTCGGGCCCGAAAACTGTCGTGAGCGCCAGACAAGGTCACCTGGCCTGTGGGAGCGGAGTGAGCGGCGGAAGGAAAAACACGGAGGCCGTGAAGTAAATATGTGGAGCGAGGAGGCTCGAGGACGTGGAGGTCCTTGCGCAGAGGCAGTGAGAGCGCTGAGGCTCGGGGACGTAGAAGTCCGCGGCATAGAAGCCGAGGTGGGCGAGGAGGCCGGCGAGGCATAGAAGCCTGTGGCATAGAAGCCCGGGCATGGAGGCCCGACAGGCGAAGAAGGCCTGGGGAAGAGCGCGGATAGCAAGGGGCGTAGGGCCGAGGGGGAGAAGGAGAAAAAGGGGGGGAGGCTGCGGCAGCAGCGTCAGGGCTCACCTTGGGGTTGCGACTGGTTTTGCTCGCGCATGGCTTTGATGATCTTGTCCAGACCGTCCTCGGTCATGATGATGAAGGGCGAGGCCGAAGGCGTGGCTGCTGGGGCGGCTTGGGCGTTTGTGGGCCCCGCCATCGGTGCAGTGAAAGGTGCAGGAGCGGCGGGAGGTGCGGGCGGTGCAGTTGGACGGATCGGGATGGAAGCGGCAAGAGGGTTCAAAGGAGAAGGGCGGGCGGGTAATCCGGCAGAGGAGGGCCTAGGAGCGAACAGGGAGGAGGAGGAAGAAGCATTGGGGAAGGAGGAGGCAGCAGTAGGGAAAAAGGGCGAAGCGGTCGTCTGCGGGCGTGACCCTCTAAGGCTGACAGGTGGGAGGGCTGAAGGGGGGGTGGGAATGAAGGGGGGTAGGAGGGAGGAGGGTCCAGCGACGGGGGGAACCGGGGGCGGGTTTTCGGGACGGGCTGGGGACCCACGGGGCTCGGCGGTACAGTGGGGACGTCACGACCAGGGTGGGGGCGGACGTCGTAGCCACCTCGCCTAGGTGGCGGACGGGGTCCTGGGACGAGCGAGAAGCGAGCGGTCGAACGGGAGACGGCGAGTCCATGTGTGAGTCAGCGTGGCCAGTGGCGACGCCGTCGACGAGAGAGCCCAGTTGTTGTACGTCGATGTCGGCGAGGTTGGGGCCGGGAGAGGCCACGGCTTTGGCCTTGCCAGTATCATCACGGCGGCGCCTCTTGGACTTGGGCGTGGTCGCGGGTCCTTTGGACGTCGTGGCAGGCGCCGATGGTTCACGTGGGCGGCAGCTGCGCAGGGTCAGAGGCACAGGGTCGACAGTGGCGGAAGGCGGCACGTAGTCGTCGCCGGAGTTGGGCTCAAGGTCTACCTTGTCGTCGTCGGAATCGGAATTGGGGGCGAGAACATCGCCGGAGGCCTCGGGGGGCTCAGGAGAAGGGGGAGCAAGGGCGAGGTTCCTACGACGAGACATGAAGCGAAAGAAAGAGTTTTTTACGCGTGTGTGTGTACAGACGGTAGAGAACGAGATGGACGAGCGCAGGTACGCGCACGAACGGAAGTAAAAGCGTGGGATCACGATGGCTTTGTTTGGCTGCCTCATGCGGCACGAAATCTGTCGCTCGCAACCCTCGTGCCTCGGGCAGCGATCACGGTCCTTCCAAAATTTTTTTTTTTTTTTTTTTTTTTTTTTGTGGAACGTTTATTAGCTTTGAGAAAAGCAGCTCTCAGGCAGCTGGCTTCTCGTCACCGTGAGGATCATCCGAGCCGACCAAGTCGTTCCCCTCCGCCCGTTAAAAATGGCAAGGGATTGAAACCTCGCCGACAGAACACCACCCCGAAGAAATGCGCATGCGCACTAGCATCCGGTATTTACCGCGATGCTGCGTGTGGGGCTTCGATTTACAGATTCAGGACCAGCATAACTAGTCCATCATTATCTGTTAACCGATACCCACTAAAACTCCGGTCTCCCTGGTCCAGTCATCAGGGAGTCTGTCTTCATTTTCTAGCGTATCGCTCCAGGTATTAATCACCAGCGACTTGGCTATAGCTCTCGAGCCATATTTATTTTTGTTAGTCATTAGGCGGTCCAATGCAATTCGGTTATTAATAGCTCTTCTCCATCTATTCTTGATTTCCGCCTCGGATTTGCTCCCTTTGCCTTGAATAACGTGTTCGTTCCTTAGGCGCCATATCAGGTGTGCCGATTCCGCAACGACTATCCGAAAAAGCCGCGTTGTTCCTCTATCGGTTCTACCAGCGCTTTTGCCCCGCTTGATCAGGCCGCAGGCCGCTATCTCCCCCAAGGTCGGCTTAAGTTCCTTCATGGTTTTTTTGTTCCATACCTCACTTGCTAGTTCCCAGACTTGGCGCTGGCCTGGTTCGTCGCACTGCGTGAGGATGTGTGTCATTGACTCGGTGACTCCGCAGTGCTGACATTCGCCTCTTTCTTCAAAGCCTTCGATCCGCTCCCAGTGCCTCCCGACTTTGTACCCGTCGTGGATTAACATCCAGAAGAAGAAGCGCGCGCTCCTGGAGAAGTCCTTGCTCCTCGTGGATTGCCAAACCTGGCTTGTGGACGGGGATTCTCCGTCTTCTGTCGTTGCTGCCGCCTGCGCGAACTCCATATTTATGGCCGTGGCTGTTCTGTCTAGTGCGTCTTGGTACATCATGCCTTCCATTTTCCTCTGCCTGATTATTTTGTATGCTAGGGACTGCGTCATGCACTGCAGCTTTGCTCCCGGTAGGATGAGGTCGGGTCGTATTTGGGTGTCTACCAGGTCAGCCATCGCTTTTTCGCATCCTTCCTTTGCCAGTTTATCTGCATTGTCGTTGCCGGTTATGCCGGAGTGAGCCTTGATCCATTCAAGGCTTGTGGGTGCCTTCCTCTCCCGCATCTTTGCTACTGTGGCTCTTATGAGCGGGCCGTTTGCAATGCCGGAGAAGCCCTGGTCCTCCCATTTTGTAAGTTCTTCGTTAGTCCGTCTATGGTGGACTTTGAGTCACTCTTTATGTGTAGACTAACATCCTTGGGATTAGATTCTGTCGCCTCTTTCACGGCTACCACTTCGCCGACCTGGTTGGACGGCGCGAGTTCATCCGGGATCCGGATTGACTTGTTCCTTGTGTCCCCTGTTCCATAGTGTATGCCTGCTCCCGCCTTAACGTCAGCTCTCCCGTTGTGTACTGCGGATCCGTCTGTGTATACGATGATCACTTCTTCATCCGGCTCTGGCTCCTGTCTGGTATCTGGTGCTTTCGTCCCTCCCCGTAGCCCCTCTGTGAATATGCGGAATGTATCTGCAATGGTTCCTTTTGTGGTGACATTGGGGTTGAACGTTACTGCCGGATTCGGGTTCTCCTGCACGTTGTCCTGTCCTTCTTCGTAGTCTTCTGGCTGTGGCTCTAGGGGGTTCCATTTCTGTTGGAGTGTCTGTAGTAGGTGCTGCGCTTTTATGAAGCATTTGTGCGGATTCTTACACGCTGGACAGATCCGTCTCACCGTTGCACATGCAGGGCAGGCGCAGTTTCCTCTCGATCTATGTCTTCTCCAAGCTAGGCAGTTCGCGAGAACCTCGGCGTCGCCCACGGTCCTTACTCCGTGGTTCTCTTTTAGGCATTCTACCTGTTCCCCGCTGCTGTATATGCCCCTCGATCTTGCCGTGGATTTGATGTGATACCAGATAGGCATGTCTCTTTGGATTTGTCTTGATATGGCGATGCCGTCCATACGCAACTCATGTTTTTGGGCCACTTTGATGAGGTTCGCCAAGTCTTTTGAGTCTTTTTTTAGTTCGCTAAGATTAGTCCGCCATTTTTGCAGGTACATGTTTCTTCGCATGCCTTTGTCCACCGTCAGGTCTGCTATTGGTACCTTCAAGGCCAGTATTTCGTCGGCCACGAACGCCCAGAGGGGCCGATCATCGCCAAAACTTAGGTAAGATTTGAGCCATGTAACGGTGATCGCTTCGTTTCTCGCCACGATGTCTAGGAGATTACGCCCGCCCATATCTATTGGTGCATATACCGTCTCCTTGTTAATAGTCACGTTGGTCTTCTCGCCCCATAGGAATTTCCGGATACGTTTCTCAAGTTTCGCTTCAACTTCGGTCGGCATTCCTTGTACTTTCGCGAGGTATTGTGTCATGCCTCCGACTACCATCAGGATGATTAGGCGTCTACCTTCCATGGTGGGGTGTCCCATCTCCCATTGGTCTAAGGCCGCGTCAACTTTCTCTAAGGTTCGTGACCATGTATCGACCTGGTGTACACCGTTCCCGACCCAGGCTCCTAGTGTTCTTATCGGTTCGCCTTCCGCAGCTATTTTAATGTGGTCTGGGATGTTGGTGCCATCAATTCCATTGACGAAACGGGATGCTCGCACACGGTCCCTGTATTCCAGGGACCCGATTGGTATCATTTCTGTTTTCGCTATGTTGAACTTCGCGCCTGACGCAATGCACCATTCATCCAGGATTTCCACCAGACTTCCAAAGTCGTCTTCTGACGACAAGTATACGAGGGTGTCGTCGGCAAATAGCGTCGCTATTAGTTTTTCCTGTACGTCACGTACGGAATATCCTTTCAAATCGGATTGTCGGAGCGACTCTGCAAGGGGTTCGATGGCGAGGTCAAAGAGCAAGCATGATAACGGGTCGCCTTGGCGAACCCCTCGGGTGACTTTGAAGGGTCTCTCGCTAAATTCTCCGTTTATCGCAACTAGTGTGTATGCATCACTGTAGAGAGCTTTCACGGTGTTAATAAATTCATCTGGTATTCCGTAGCTTTTGAGAGCTCTCCAGAGGTAGTCATGCTCAATCTTATCATAAGCTTTCTCCTGGTCCAGAGCCACAATGACCCCGTTTTGCTCCGTTGCCTCCGCCAGTTCAATTATACGCTTGGTCAACCAAATTTGGTCGTATATGTGCCGTCCTGGCACAAAACCGGCCTGGTTCTTGTGTAATAGGTCTGGAGCTATCCTCGCCAGCTTTATAGTTAGGGCTTTTGTAAAGATTTTGTAGTCTGTATTCAGGAGCGATATTGGTCGGTAGTTTGCGATATCAGCTTTGTCATTCTTCTTATACAACGGGCACATCCAGCTCTTCGAGAAACCTGTATCCTGGACCATTCCGTTTGTTTCGATGTCGTTGAAGACTTTATGCAGCGCGCCCAGGATGTCGAACGCGGGTTTCTCCTGGGATACGTTCGTCTGGTACCGGGAGTCGAGGATTTTCCAAACCTCATAGTTTATTCCATTTAGGCCTGGTGCTTTGTTGTTCACCGATAGCTTGAGTGCATTTTTCACGTCTTCGATGCTCAGTTTCGCACTCAAGTCTGCTTCTTGTTCTGGGGTCACTTTGCGTGCCGTACGCGCGAGTACAACATCAATAGTGTGGTCTCTTATATCTGGGGCAGTCTCTCTGCGGTCACTCTGGATCTTGTCGTGGTACTTCATTGCCATTGTGGCCATCTTCTTGGAGTTCTTTTCATATTCTACCACCTCCGCTTCCGGGGGAGATTTCTTCAGCCTGCTGATCAACTCTCGTGGTTTCTTTGATTTGTTTATGGACGACCAGTAGCGTCCTATTATCTCCCCTTCAAGCCTGTTCTTGACTTGGGCACTCATCCTTGAGTTACTGTGGCGTCTCATTTGCAGTTTGGCCAGCTTCTCGGTGATTACCGCTCCCGATAGTACGCGCTCTTCTTGCGAGACTGTCTGGTCGTTCACTATCACCTTCAATTTCAGCTCGAGTTCAGCAATATCTTTCAACAGTCCTGGTACCACAATCTTGGATCTTTCCTGCGCTTCCGCACAGATGTCGTTCTTAAAATCTCGCCAGATTGTCTGTATATTGTGATGCGGATCTCTTACGGCCGCTCTTTCAACTTCCTCGAGGTCCGATTGGAGTTTCATGCCGCGGACGTGGATGTACTTAGTCAGAGTTTTATCTTTGAGTATGTGCGCCGGCCATACCCATCTGCCGTGCTCTATAGTCGGGGCTTCTTCGGATGTGAGTTTTACGGATATTAACCTATGATCGGTATTTATTCCGGGTGTCTCAATTTTCCACTCGTATGCCTGGTCAAATTGACTGCGCTTGATGTAGAACCGGTCTAGTCTGGACTGTACACCAGTAGCTGCCTGGTGATATGTGTAGGCACGTGTTGTTGGGTATGTCTCCCTCCATCCGTCGCAAAGCTGAAGGTAACTTTTTAAGTCATCGAGCGCCGTCACTGGCGCGTCTGCGTCTTTTCTTGCCGGTAGTCGGTCCAGCGGGTCCTCCACGATATTTGTATCTCCTCCCATGATGTCCGGTCTCGCGGCGTCTGGATTCGTGACAAAGAAGTGGTGGATTTTCCTCCAGAATCTAGCGTTCTTTCCCGGAGCATTGGGTGCGTATACTCCTAGCATGCACAAAGGGTCTTCGCCGTGCCAATCCATTTCGAGTAGGATGGCTCTCCCAGGAACTATTACGGTCTGCCGAATGTTGTCGGTCTTGATTAGGTCTTTATTTAGGACGAACGCGACACCCCTCTTGTTGGCTGAGTTTGGGTCTTGAGTGAATTCTATGTGCAGACGTCTGCCGAATAGGTTCAGGATATTCTGGCAACGCTCGTCATCCAGGTGAGCCTCCCCTACTATCATAACCCCAAATTTTCCTTCACGCATGAGCTGATTTACATGGTACCATTTGTTGTCCGGATGCCAGGGGTTTATGTTCCCCATTCCTCGGATGTTCAGGCCGCCAATTCGTATCGAGGCCTTGGTCAGCTTATCTCCATTGCCATTGTCCGGGCGTGCAGGGCCCGGGTACGTTCTCATTGGGTTCCCTCGTGGGTCCGGCGCTGGTCCATAAACAGGAATATCCTCTTCACCGTTGTCATCGTCATCGTCATCATCGTCGTTGTTATTGTTTTCAGGTGCAGGTGGGTTCTCATCATCTTCTTCTGGAGCATTGCCATTCTGATCGTCGCCGTCAAATAATCGGTCGTTCGGTGGCGGTTCAGGGTTCGGTTGTGGAGGCGGTGGTGTTCCACCAGGGCCATCGGGTTCATGTTGGCTCGCATTCGTTGCGTTCATCGGGTTCAGGAAGGGGCTCTGGTCAGCCTGAGGCGGGTTCTGCCTCTGCGCATTCGGCGCTTGGGTACGGTCGCCCGTACCCGTTCCATTCAGGAAAGGGCTATGTTCGGCCCGCCATTCCAAATTTCCAACTGCCGACGATGCAAGTCAAAGTGAGTAGTTCTTTTTGGCCAGATTACCGAGCGATCTGAGCTGTGCGACTGTAGAATTATCCTTTCAATGGGTAAATGTACTGCTCATTTCAATTCTTGGCCGTATTCCCGTATTTCAAAGTTCGTAAAGCAAGATAATTCTCGCCTCTTTCTCGCAGGAACCCATCATGTATGGCTGTTTTGCCTCCAAATTCGAGTTTCTAAATTTCAAAACTTACCTTTTAAAAATTCAGAGGATCTTACCGTTACCTGTATTCTTTTACTCAGACTCTTCTTCTGGTCCCACGCATTGCCTTTGCATCTGCAAGGAGCCGTTTTTTTTGACAAGATAATTACACGACTCCACAGGCATGAGACTCGGGTTCGCTGGCCGTGTCGGCAGCCGAGGCTTCTGAGGCCGTGTTTGAACATTGCTTCTTTTTCGCATCCCGCACTTTTTTCAGCTCCCAGCAAGCCCCCAGAATGCTGGGGTTTGGCAGATTATGTACTTCCTTGTTATAGGTGTTATGGTGAACTTCATGCAGTTGTGAGGCAATGCACTAAAGCTTAATAAATATATGGTAGTGGATGATGCGGCTGTCCCGAAGCTCAGATGGCTGATCTTATCGAACTGAAGGTTTATTTTTGGTGCGGAACATCAACGGTGCGGAAGATTAACAGATATCTATACCTGCGCGTATATTGTGATTCGCACGATGCTGAGAATGCACATAGAAGAGTATCTGTGGGAGAAACACTGCAACAGATATATACGCTCAGACGACGTGCACCCATTCTCCGTGTACTTTCCTTGTTATAGGTGCTATGGCAAACTTCATGCAGTTACGAGGCAATGCACTAAAGCTTACTAAATATACGGTAGTGGATGAAGCGGCTGTCCCGAAGCTCAGATGGCTGATGTTATCAAACTGGAGGGTCATTCTTGGTGCGGAACATCAACGGTGGAAGATTAACGGATATCTATAACAGCGCATTGTTGTGATTCGCACGATGCTGAGAATGCACATAGAAGAGTATCTGTGGGAGAAACACTGCAACAGATATATACACTCAGATGATACACACCCCTCCCATCAACAACGTCCACTATGCCTACTACTGCAAACTTCAAGAACCTTATCCAATATACCACCCTGGCTGCAACTACTGCCAAGAATATTGGAGAAACAACTCAAGTTCCATTCCTCATCTCAACTGCCGCGTTGTCCTTTTCAATTTTGAAGTGTATTGAGGTGATCCAATTCCATGGTGATTGGCACAATATTCAACAAAAAAGAATAGACAACCAGATCAAACAAGGAAGATCATGTGGAGATTATGGAGCAGATTCATGAAATCCTGTGTATCATTGTCCAGCTTCATTCAACTTCGGAAATCAAGGGTGTCCTTCCAACAGCACTCTTATATGACATTGCAAAATTCACAGAGTGAGTCCCATTTGATGATGACATTGTATTCATTTTATATTTCACACCAGGGCACTTGAAAAGTTGTTCACGGTTCTGAATGGACAACAAAAAGGCACTCTAGGAAAAATAAAGGGACTTTTCATACAGCCTGAGGCTGGAGAAAGATTGGAAACATGCAAGCAAGAGCTCAGCCGGATGGTTGGATTGTTCAAGGTATATCAGATGAAATGTGTTTCAGTGCACATTCAGATGATTTTCAGGCTCAAGTTACAGGTTCAACCTTGTCTCAAATAGGGCAAATGAAAAAGGATGCCAAGGAACAACATGAAGAGCTTGTTGCTCTTTTGGAGAAAGATTCTTCCCTCACTGGATCTGATCGCTCCTCAGTGAGTAGCAAAGTATGACCATTGAATTTTGTAGCTCATGGTTGTTAGATGGCAGGAACTCTGGAAAGTTTGAAGAATAATAGGTGAGCCAAACATGCAAATACCATCAATCTTACTGAAGGTCTTGCAGCTCAGGATCTTTTGGTCTACTTCCACCCTGCCCACAAATCTTCCATGGCCACGAATCAGAGCTCCAGGATGTGGTGAATATTCTCATGCAGGATTCTGCCCACATTGCTATTCTTGGTGCAGGAGGCATGGGAAAGACCAGCCTTGCTACAGTGGCCCTCCATAATCCACAAGTGGAAGCCAAGTATTCACATCGATACTTTATTCCATGCCACTCAAGCCCCACCTGCACTGAGCTGGCAGCAACAATTTCAGATCATATTGGGTTGGAGAAGGGCTCAAACATGGCAAAGAAGGTTGCATATTATTTTGCCCATGCTCCCCCTTCCCTTCTGGTCTTAGATAATCTGGAAACCCCATGGGAAGCCCTTTCAGCTCGTTCTGAAGTTGAAGAGTTCTTATCTCTTCTGACCGATGCCCCCCACTTGGGCCTCATGGTGAGTAATGTTTGTGAATTTATCAAAATATGCCTTGAACTTCCTGTAGATCACCCTGAGAGGTGCTGAGCACCCAGGTAAAGTCAAATGGACCCGCCCTTCCTGGCCCCTCTCAAGCCACTTTCCAATGTGGCTGCTTGGCAGACCTTCATTGAGGTTGCTGATGAAGGCCATGATGATGCCAGCATCAAAGAACTCCTTGAACTGACTGGGAATCTTCCACTGGCAGTCAGCCTCATTGCAAGTGTTGCAAGTTCTGAAGGATGTGCCAAGGCACTTTCTCGTTGGAAATTGGAAAGTACTTGGATACTTTCTGATGGGTATGACCAGAGATCGAGCCTGGATATATCCATCATGTTATCATACACCAGCTCCCGTATGACCCCAGGT
The DNA here is from genome assembly GCA_029282285.1 of Mycena rebaudengoi. Taxonomy (NCBI): domain Eukaryota; kingdom Fungi; phylum Basidiomycota; class Agaricomycetes; order Agaricales; family Mycenaceae; genus Mycena; species Mycena rebaudengoi. The sequence goes on along the minus strand of JARJCX010000033.1, from coordinate 756,014 downwards.
GCTCAGGAGTTGCTCAGCATTCTTTCCATGCTACCAGATGGGCTTGCAGATGCTGATTTGGTGCAGGCCAAGCTTCCAATCCCTGATATTCTGTCTTGCAAGGCTACTCTGATTCAAACAGCCCTTGCCTTTGTTGGCGAGGATCAACATCTCAAAGTCCTGGTTCCAATCCGAGAACATATCCTTAGCATTCATCCTCCCCAAAATATCTTAAAGCTGAAGCTACGGGAACACTTCCATCAAATTCTTGATCTTTGGCACCAATTCAGGAATCTCAATATAACAGATATACTCCCTCAAATTTTGGGAAACTTGGGCAACTTCAACACTGTTCTCCATGATGGGCTTCAACCAGCGGGGCCTGATATTGTCCAGAATTTGAGGAGCATCCTGTTTCTCAATGATTTTTACTATCAGGTCCACGACACCTATTCACCCCTTTTGCTTGAGCTTTCTGGGCAAATTCTGCATTGGAAAGACAATCAAATCTTTGGGGAATATCTGATCGAGCTATTGGAAACTTCGGATTATTTGCCTGACCTGGATCTCAATAGCAACATCACACTAGGCACTCTGTATTTCACATCAAAAGATCTGCTGGAACAGAGTAAGGCACAATCAGTCCTTGTGTTCACCTAACTAATTTATCACCAGGCAGATGGTACCGTGCTCTGGGAGTGTATTTCCAGATGGCAAAGTCAGATTCAGCAGGAGCCCTGCAGTATTTTCAAACTGCATATTCTCTGGCAGAAAGTACTGGATACCCTACCAGTGTTGGCTACCTTGCTTTGGTCAGCATATGTGGCATTCTTCTTGACACCGGAAAGCCCTTGAGTGCACTCACACATGCTGAGGATGCATATAGATATGCTGAGCACGTAGGGCACATTTATGGACAAGCTTGGTCTCTCCAACGTCAAGCAAAAAGTCACATATATTTGGCAAACTATTGGCATGCTCAATGTCTTCTGCAAAAATCCAGACACATCCTGGCTACTCTTGGTCAACAACAAAGTGGATTGAATCTTTCCATCCTAAGTCTCCAGGCTGAGATACACCTTATGAAATCTGAGTATTTGGAATCGCGCAAGCTACAAGTAGCCATTGCATCCAGCTGCCAGGCAACTTCATACTATGGAATCCTGGCAAAATTGAGCATGGCTATCATTGATATCACTACTGGTGCTGACTCAAAAATCATTTACCAAAATCTAGACATGACTCAGTCTCATATGAGGGCATTGTATGGGTACAATGGCAGATATATGAGTCTTTTAGCTGATTATGTAGCTGCCCAACTCTGCCTTCGTGATGGGGCTCTTGGGACTGCGAATGCAATGTTTGAAAAATGTTTTGCATTGTCTCTGGATATTGGTACAGAACTGGCACTGTTATGCCTTGAGAAGCTTGGAGATCTTTCCACTGGTATGAATGACATTCCAACTACACTGCAATGGACCGGGATGTTCCTTGCACTGGCATTGAAGTGCAAGGACAAGTTCCAGACAATGCAAGCATTCCGATGCCTTGGCCATATTTTTTCCGCCGAAGGTGATGATGAAACAGCTCTCAACCTATTCAATGTTGCTCTTGATGGATTCACTTTCATGGATGTCCATCACTGGAGGGCAGATTGCATGGTTCAAATTGGTGATATACTGAATAATCGTGGAGAGGTCATTAGAGCAATTGAATGGTGGAAGACAGCCAGGCCCTTGTTTGAAAGGTCCTCTCAGATGAAGTATATAATCAAGATTGATACAAAGATAGCAGAGGTTGACTCTGCCATTCTGGCCAAGTATGAGGAACAACTTCAGCACCTTTCAGAATTGCACGTACCTGTTAGTGCACTGGAGGAAACATACATCACTGAGGAGGAGGAGGAGGAGGAAGAGAACAAATTGGCTCAAGGAAGTGACATTTGGGACAAGGGGAGGCATGGAGTGTTGGTTTGAATTGTATTCTGGATATTGGACAGTCGGGGTTTGTGTTTCAATCTTATTGTGCTTTCTCTTCAACTTTCCACAGCTCCACCCATATTTGGACAAATACATACCTACCTGTTCTTGGTGTGCACAGCATGCCATGTCCAGATTATAGCCTTTTGTCCTGTGTGTAGCCTCCCTATTTATTCATTTACCCACATCAACAGTGACTGAGTTTGTGAAGGCAAATTAACTACCACTCCCTGCAAATTGTCACTGATGCAGCCTCAAACCACCAAACTCAACAGTGTGCTTCATATTTATGCATTCAATATAGGGGTATGTGCAGCATGTGGATTTTGTTTTATTTATTCTATTTTGTGATCATGCCAGAAGATCTGGAGTGAGGAATAAATGGACTGAATAAAATTTGAGAGGCAGTGGATCCATATTGTTTTAAACAGCGCAGTCTAGAAGCTGCTGGACGACATTCATCATGTCCTCTCTGACCAGGGTATGCAGATGTCGGAGACATTTGGGGTCAACGGTGTGAATCACCCAATGGAAAAGCATGGATGCGTAGCTATTGAGGTGCAGGGAGGCAAGATGCAGTTGATGCAACTCTGGGGAGGCGCTCTTCGGATCATCTTGGTAGGACGAGTAGTGGTCACTGGTCGTTGAACACGTCCGAGAAGGATGCAGATTTGAGACTGGCAGGAAAGCATTGAAGTAAAGACATTTTTGTCTTAAAGCGAGCCTCTTTGAGTTCGATGAGAGCAAAGATCCATCCTCATTTTATTTTTAATCAAGCTTGGGAGAGTGGAAAGAACCATCAACTTTCAACCAGAACCATAGATAAGATAAGATTGAGCTCTGTATTAAAAAAAGTGCCGAAGCTCAGCTACCTCACTACTCAATTAACCGAGAGACAAAAAGTTTTTTTCACTGAGATTACTCGGTGAAAAATCCATCAATGATCTCAAAATAACATGAACAATGACACAGCCGCTATTTTCAATACATTTTTTTGAAGGAAAATTAGGCACTGCCACTAAAATTACTAGCACAGCCACTAGTAAGTCCCTCAATGTTTCGATGATTTTGCTGATCGAGCATTCTGAAAGAGACAAGACTTATTACATAAATACTCGTACACCGAATTTCGCAGATGCAACCACCGCTGATAACATTTGCGGAACTGATGTCTCTGCAAGCTTCTAATCATCTCAAGGCAGAGAGTATCAACACCAAGCAGGCAAAGCTTAGGACATTCAAAGGACTTCTGCCAGTATATTCTCAGCTATAGGGTTCTTATTCACAAGACAATTCACCTCATTCTGTGTAGAATCTCGATCTTGGGCGACAACAACTATGAGCAGCACGAGAGGAGCAGATGAAGCTCATTTCAAAAAGGGAACAAAAAAGACTCAAGCCCATATTGATATCTTTTGGGGCCAGTAATTTTGGTGCCAGCTATCAGGTGGAGTACAGTGGATTCCAGTGGATGCATGAGGATCTGGTATACCTCAGTGGATTCCCAGATGTGTCCAATGTGGTTCATCGGCCTTATGGTGGACGGCCTCGCCGGTCCGCGCATATTACTACTGTGGACAAGAAGAGAAAAAGAACCGTGGGAAAAGATACTGTCAGCTGCGCCATATCAATTTGTTTACTTTATTATGAAGGGATTTAACAGGTAGTTCACCCTTTACAGGAAACTCGTTATTAAGCACTTTCCAAGACATGTTGACATCAGATAGGAGAGCAGTCCATGTAGGTCGTTCCCAGGAATTTATGTTATCTTTCATATCCTCATTCTGCCTTCAGAACTCAACTGCGGAGCTCTACAATGGAAATCACCCAAACCTGCGCCATACGCGGACCGCAAAATACGTCTATTACTGTGATCCGTGTTGTTGAGAATTTTGAACATGTTCCAAGAACAATTAGCCAGTGAGGTCTTCGGATCTGCCAGTGGATGAATCTTCATATCAATCCCACTGGTGGCCGACGTGCAGAAAAAACTAACGAGGAATGCTAAGATGAGGAAAGTTCAATGTGACGAGAAACATCACCCCGACCAGTGACGGCGGAGAAGGATGCGTTGATGAGGTGGAGATACAGGTCGGTGTCCACTTCGACTGGGGAAGATTCACAGCACGCGACAAGGAGCTAATAAAAAAAGGTTAAACCGCGGCTTGCTGCTATGCCACTTGCTTACATCTCTCGCAAGCTCAAACAGTTCCGATATTCGGTCCTCACACCCTTCCCACTGCGCGCATCCCTGTACCCCACAGTTGTATGCCGTTCTCCATACAATGCAATCGCCTTTTGGGCACAGGCTTCATCCACCAGGATCTTAGCTTCCCCAGCATAAAAAAAATGTCACCATCAGAGATGTATCATGCTCACCAGTTTGAAAGTGAGAAATCACGGTTTCAATCAAAATCGGTCTTCATAAATCTTAGACAGTTGAAACCGAAGGAAAACGTGGGGGCGTACCTATTCGCAGCCGGCTCCCCAAGTAGCTTGATCACCTAATTAGGCAGCGAATGATGCTGATTGCCTCTACCACCGTCTCGCCGCTATTCTCGATTTTTAGGGTCTTCAAAAGCGAGTCAGGCACCGAAACGAGAACCGTCGCCATACCTGCCAATTTCTAACAACAGCATCTTGCGGTCAAAATCCGCCGCCTGGACCAGTAAAGAAGTGCAGCATAAGCTAACGCGTAATATGTTTTGTATGCCGGTACCCGGCTACAGTTGGGGGGAGCTTGCCTAATCCGAGTTGGAGTTTTTACAGGTTAAAATTGTGTAATCTAATTATTGAATACATATTCACTAAGATCCATACTGTAAGTGTTCAATGTAAATCCCAGACCAGCCCTTCGCTCTGTATCGTTCTCAAGCATTGTTATTGAACCCGTCGCTTTTGGTCTCAGAAGCCGGCTCAACACAAAAGAAGTGCGGAATGCAATATCGTTGAGTTTCATCTCAAGTCTCTCGTTGCAGCTTCGCTTACTGTACGCACATCTGACAGGTATCGGACAGGTTTCCCACGGGGCGACGATCAAACAAATACAGCAAAATAAGTACTCTGCACTGCCACTAGCAATTTCGGTCTTACTCGGATAGATGGGGTCGCAAGCTCCCCCAATAAATTCGACAGGTAACAAAACGACCTTCGTCATCTAGCCCTGTAAGAATCAAAAATAACGGGTACGGAAATGAACGGAAAAACCCATTTTACGGCGCTGGTGGGACAACCGAAACGAAAGAGTTGGTGACTGCCGACAAGAAGCCACTCCGCAGCTTCAGGCCACCGCTTGGCAGAAAAGTGGCGATCTCCGTATTGCTATATAAGCTAGGCCGTAAACATAATTCATGGTAAGTATACGATGTGGGCGGTAAGAAGGAACCCACTGTGAGACATACCGTGGCAGGCAGATTGAGAAGCTCGAAATCGGCCTCAAGCGTAGCTGAAATATACCATAAGCAGCGAAGCAACATGTAGGACTTGAATTTATACCTGAGAATGCCGAGTTTATGGCTGCACTCGCTCTCGCAGTATCCTCATCTTTGGAGCAATGCACAATCAAAGAGAGAAGTAGCCGGTCAATGCATTCGGATTCAATCTGCGCAGAGGCTAAGACCTGTCGCAGGCAGTATTGGCTAACGTCAGCAATCAGCACACTGGAAAGAATGAAGATGCAAGTCTCATCACAGTTCAAACGAACGTACTGCTGATGACTCAAGGTCCGGAGGTCTTGCAAAACGCTGCCGTAAAGCAATTAAGAAATAAAGACATCAGGGACCTACAAACTCAGTAATGTTCGTTTCGCAGAAGGTCATGTGGTCACCTTGCAAGCTATCAGCTTCATTTCCGGATGATTGTGGTGTCTCAAAAGGAGACGGTTCAGAACCAACCTTCAGAGAATCTTAGTTGAGTTTAGCGGGTATTCAATCCACGGCTGCTCACTTACATCTCCTGCGACGGCGAATATCCCTCAAGTTCAGTTTCACAGGTACCTGCAAGCTTGATTTGATTTGATTTTTAACCGTTAGCTATTCTTTCCCTCCCCTCGTCCCTCAGGGAATCCACATCCTTTGCGTTCATTTCCGTGTGCGTGAAACATATGTACAAGCTTATTGGAGGAAGAGAGGAGTCACCCAACCCATATCCCACGCCTTTCTCCATAGAGTTGGCGGCGGCGGCGTTCAATGAAAGGAAAGGAAAGGGGAGGGCAGTGTGTATCCGCCGTTGGGGATGATAGGACGAAGTATGTAAGAGAACGGGGAAGGAGTGGGGAGGGAGAGGGAGGGGAGTGGGGAGCACAAGGACAGGAGGAGGAGCGAAGTAGTAAGCAAGAGTATGTGCGTCCTGTACGTTTAGTAGCTCCCTGTGTTGTTCGGTAATCTTATCTTTGTCTTATCTCGACAAACAGACAGCAGCATCACCAAAGTCGTCACAACCTCTTGACAGAAACCATCATGGCTCCAGCAGGTGCCTTCCACCGTTTGGCGCAGTGCCTCCACTTGAATTCATACTTCCCAACAGTTCCAACCTTGCAAGTCCCACAAGACATTGTCGATGCAATCATTGACAACTTCGCCATGTCCCACGACGAGATAATATCGCTTCCTCGTTACTGGCACGAACCTGATGACGCGGACTCGCTCAGGGCTTGCTCATTTACCTCCCGCTCATTTCTCCACAGGAGCCGCATGCACTTGTTCGCAGCGTTCTCCTGCATATGGTTCTCCGACTTTTCGCACTTCGACCGCCTCCTTACGGAATCTCCGCACATCGGAGAACTCTACGTTAAATATTTCACGCTGGAAATTGGAGACTATAAGGCTCCCCTCGCAGAGGGCGTCGTACTTCCGCGCATTCTGTCCCGACTACCACGTCTGACACATGTCTCGCTCAATTACATTTCCACATACGGTGACTGGCCTCCCCTTTTCAAAGCCAGCATACGAGCGACGCTCTCACTCCACTGTCTGCGGAGTCTCTGCCTTTATTCCATGGATTTTGCAAATGCCTCAGAGCTGGAGTTGCTTCTCAGCCATGCAACGGGATTGAAAGCCCTGACTTTAGGTCATATCACTTTCGACAATCCATCAGTCTGCCATATCGACCGTCATGAAGTCCATGTCTTCCTCGAATCTCTTGAACTGGAGCTAGAGGTGGGGGAGGTGGATGCAATTGTGTCTGGTTTCAGCACCGTCGACATTAAACATCTAAAATCCCTTGTTACCAAAATTTCACCCATCATTCCGCTTCTCAAAGCAAATGCACAAACAATTCAAAAAGTCCAGGCTTCCTTGCCTAGGGGTCCGTTTAATTCTCCATCTCTCTCTCTTTCACACTGTTTGACTGGAACCAATAATACAGATATGATGGAGCCACCCAACCCCGACATTTTGAAAGGCAACCAGACACTGCACTTGATAGAGATTACTGCATACTGCTCAGTGATAGTTTCCATCCTCCAGCAGTTTGGCCACCTTGGTCATTTAAAAGCGCTCAAAACAATTTCGCTCGACTTTATGGACGACGCGGAAGATGGCAGTCCAAGTACCAAGGTAGACTGGACGAAGCTCGACACCATCCTTTCTCCGGCCGTCGATGTGCTGGAAGATATTCATATTCATACCAAGTATCCGCTGGACGTGGGGCTCATCAGATCGCTATTGCCGTCTGTGGGGGAAAAGACTGCGGTGCATATTCATCTAAAATTGCCTTGACGAGCATCGGAGGGACTTGGAGGTGGCTAAAGATTTGGGGCGCGGGCTGTTTGTACATACTGATTCTCATCCCAATTGAATACATGTTGACCTACGAGGATATTGGTGGGGATAGGGATGAAACAGCCAAGTTCATGGCTGAGTCGGCATTTGGACTGTCCGTAGGAAATCAGCGCCGGAGCATAGATATTTTCCATAAACGCTTGCGCGCCAAGTTGAACGTCTCTTCGAACAACGATCGTTCGAGGAAATTCAAATCGGAGAAGATTTTGAAGGCAAACATGGTCTCGACGAGCAAATTGAAAAATTTTATGGACATTGGTTGTATGAATATTGGTTGCATGAAGTAAGGACACCGACATTCGCCTTCACGCCCTGGCCTGACCGACGCTCGCCTTGACGTGGACACAGAGGGCGGTGCCGGAAAGTCGCGTGGTTTGGTTGAAAGTAGACGTTTGGTTGAACACAAACAGCGAGCGCCTGGGGGGAGGACGAAGGAGGATTTGGGCAAGGCCGGATGTGGATCCGCCCCAGACTCGCGATGCGGGTTAGGCAGTGGTGCCTTAAGTTGCGGATGCGGCATAAGTGCGCGCGTTGTCGATACGGGAGGTCCGCGCGCGCGCCGTCCGATATGGTACATAGATATAGATCCGCGAGGCCCGGCAACGGAGGGCGCATTCAAGGCGGAGGGCGTGGGTGCAGAAAAGCCAGATTCAGAGGTATAGATATTAGACGGCGCCACGTCCACGGGCACGCAGCGCGGGGCTTGGGTTCGCTAGTACTTCAGGTGGGCTTGATGATGTGGGGTGAGATTCGGCTTGGCGACGACTCGCAGCTCGGGCTAGCATTCGAGGCGGACGGCCTCGGTGGACTGGGATGGGCGCAGGAAAGACAGATGTGTAGATCCACAAGCATGTGGCCGAAAGCGGCGCGGAACTTCGTTCGTACCTCAGGTGGCCTCGATGACGCGGGTGGGATTCGGCGGCGCCTGACTTGGCGAGGACCCATAGCTCGGGCCAACTCGAGGCGAGACGATTCATAAGAGCCGACATGGCCTTTACACCACTCGCCTCTACGGATTCTCTGATTCGATTTCGACTAGCATAGTATTTGAGGGCTTGCGAATGTGGGATGTGGAAGAGAAGTGTACTATAGACCAGGACGCCAGTCTTCTTTGTCTTTATCTTGGATACAGAGATCGGCCGCTGCAAGAACAAGTGCGTCCCGGAATCCACTGCCCGGCCAGAGCAACTTTCGCGAGCACAACGCAGTTTCCATGCCATGGACATATTGCAGAGCGAGCCACACAGCAGCGCTGATCAGATGTGGTGCAAGACCAGCTCCACGAACTAAGTACACCGAGAAAAATATTTGGTATGAACGGGCTCAGGGCCTGTCAAGAATGTACTTCTCTCTCGCGTCGAAAGTAGGAAGCCAAGAACCGTGGCTCGAATCGTACTGGCACGAGCTGATAGAGAAGGGTGCTAGGAATGCTTCAAGAGAGAATATAGGCAGCTCAAAGGCAGCTTCTTGGTCATCCTGTAGCTATCGTAGGGTGCGGATTCTTCGTTGATAGCTGTGGAAGAAAAGATGGACATGCATACCCAGGGCGCGCAAAGTTGTGCCTCCCGAGGGAGGCACTCGCATCGCGACACCAAAGTCGCTGAACTGGACGTGCGAGCGGTCGGAATGGGGGTAGAGCTCCAGAATACGACCGACTTGAGTATAGTAGCGATGTTGTTGGACGCCTTGTTGATGAAAATTAAAACGGCCACAAAGTGAAGTCCAAGTTGGGCCCGCGACCAGAAAACACGGTGCAACAGAGGTACTCGAGACGGGAGAGAAGTGAAGTTATAGCCCGACAGCTCAGCATCCGGGATTTGGGACTTGAGGACAACGTTCCGATCCAAATGTGCCCCAGAAATATAGAGACGAGCAAGACGAGAGTGTATCCAGATAATGGAAATGTCGAGTATCATCCCGGAATTGCGAAGAGGAAGCCAACGAGACTGCATATCCACCAGGATTTACATGCGCGCGTTGGTAGTTGGATTGAATTGAGAAGCAGGTGTTGTTTGGTCCTGATGTCTTCAAAACCACCATATCGATTCAGACTTGCCCCATCGAAATCCTACTGAAAATACTCGACTTGGCTGTCGGAGACGACCCTCTACAGCTTGGTGGGACGGCCGTAGCAGTCCCAATCTCGCAGACCTGTCAGGACTGGTGACACATTGCTCTCGGCTGGGATGATGTGTCGATCCCCCGTGGTGCCTACTTCAATCATGAGCGCACCATGCTCGACAGCTTGCTGGCCAGGTCATCGACGCGTGCGCTAGCCGTCGTGTTCGCTGTGCCCCACACCAACAACCCGCTCCGACATTCACTGAATCTCCTCACGTTTTTCATCACAATGGACGACTATTTGCAGCAAAGTCCACAAAATGTACGCCCTCCTGCCGCGCAGAGCCCTCGGCGCCTTCAATGCAATCATGGGCCGCCAACCACTCGTGGAGGTCCCCTACCCGAACATCCCCTTCTCTTATGCGAAACCTCCACGACCTCGCAATCGTCCGCACCTCGCTCCCCTCCTACAGCCAAATCCCCTCCCAAATGGCAAATCTGACCTCCCTCACACCCAACAATCTCCTCAACTCGAGAATGTGCCTCCAGCCCTTCCTCACCTCGCTCACAATGCCCCAGCTAACTCGCTTAGAGATCGCCAGGCTCAACGAGTATTCTTCTATCAAGCCGACGCACGCCTTCGACGCCCCCATCCGTTTTCCCGCCCTGCGCGCCCTCACACTCACCTCCCTCGCGCTCATCGGTATCACGTCCAACTTTGGATTGGTTACGCTCGCGCTCTCCGACTCGATCCCGAGCTACTCTTTTCGCTCCTCCAAGACCACCCCTCCCTCTTCCCGGCTCTGCGCGCCGTTTCCGTAGACGGCGCGGACCTTCTCATTTGTGGTGGATGACAAGAAATAGTGCTACGACAAAGGGAAGGGTCCACCATTCCGATTGTACCCAACGTCACGCGCAGTAGCCTCGTCGTGGTTATCATCAAGGGCGTCTCCAGGCAGTTAACGCCCCATACGCGCGGCGACGTTTCTTTCATCCCCAACACACACTGGAGCGCTGAGTTATCCTCGTGGCGCTGGCAAAGCACCGTGCGGTGGCAGATTCACCGTCAAGCAGCAGCCACGCCCAGGGCGAGCAGAACGACGCGGCTGGAGCTCCACTGGGCACGCGGGCGTCTTTCTCATCCCAATACACACCCTGCGCTCTCGTGGCGTTAGGACGAGAGCGACGGTGGATCTGGTTCTGCCTGTGTTAAGAGCAGCGGCGTGGCTATCATCAAACGAACTGATACGCGCGCTGGAAAGTCTCTTTCTTCCGCCATCTCATCGTCGCTGTCGCCCTCTGCGCAAGGACAAGCCTATGACAAGAATACCTTCGCTCCCGACGGCTCTGCTTTTTCCCTCCCTCTCCCGCACTGGGTAACAGGCAACGCGCGCGCTTTCTTCTGCTTCGGCTCTCAGGCTCGGTGGCGTGGGCCGTCCTTCGGGCTCGGCGCAGAGAACGCATCTCGGCGGCGGCGTACTTCGCCGACGCGCTGCAGGTGGCTGAGGCGCCGATGCTGCAGTTGGCGGTGGCGCTGCGCATTGCGTGGCTGGCACGGGGGATCAGGGACATGAGCAGGGGGCGCGTGCGGGATGCTGGGAGGCATGGTGCGTGCTTCTCCCCTCGTTATCGGTACTCGAATTTATTTATTTAATCAAGGCAATTTACTTATCTTATTTGAAGGCAAGAGGAAGAGCAGCACGGCACCGACGAAGAACTAGGGCGTGCTCTTCCCGGACCCTGTGTGCGTCCTGCAGGCGGTCTGTGTGGACGTCCCTCCTGGTACGTTGTTCATCCTTCATCACACGCAATAGCTGACCCGTTCTACAGCTCGTCGGCCACGGCGTCGTCGTGCGCGCGTGCCCCCTCCTCGATCTCAAGTACCGTGTCGCGGTCCCGGACGTTGTCGAGGGTATGTCTGCCTGCCTCCTTAAAGTCATTACAAACCGGTCTTACGCTTCCCCGCAGGCTCCCCGATCAAAGCCCTCTCGCACATGCTCAGCCTCCTCAGCTTGCGCTCCGAGTCCCCGACGGGTTCGACTCGCCCGAGGCCGCGATGGAGTGGCAATGCGTCGCGTCCTTCCTTCCGACGCGGAACTCTCGATGATGAGACCAAGACGATCCGCCACGCCACCTCCGCGCGCAGATCTGTCCCCAAGCTGGGGCCATATTGGCCTACTAATTTTTTTTGTGGTTTTTTCTTCTTTTGCGTTCCTCCACGTCTCCCTACCTCTCCCTACCACGTCGTCTCCCCCTCGTACCTCTGCTCCTACTCGCTCCTGTTCTCGTGCTTCACTCCTTCTGCTAGTGCCCCTCACCTCGCACTCATCCGGCTGCCCCTTCCACTCCCCCTTCCTTCTTCTTCCCCCTTCCCCTTCCTCTCCATCTTGCTTCCCTCCCCTCTCCCGTCCTCGTCCTTCCGCCCTGCCTTTTATTTCTTATTCCGTCTTCTTACTTTTTATTACGATCCCGCGGCCAACACCCCACAGGCTGGTTCATCGCTCCCCACCACCTTCATCGCCGCGCGCACGGACCGCCTCGACTGGCAGCTCATGATCGCGCATATTCAGGGCTGGTGGTCGTTGGCAGCGTGGGCAACTCTCTTCTGTGCTTCGCTTTCCCCGTGTTCTGGGACGTCACTGTTACTTCGCCTCCTTCTGTACCCCAGGCTGCTACACACACACACCCTCCCCTCCTCCTCGTCCTATAGCTAGTTCTCCCAGTCGCGACGCTGACCCGATTGTGTTTGCTACCCACCTACATACTTCTCCCCGCCCGTTCTCTTCTACACACCCTCTCCCTCGACGTCCCCACTCCTTCTTCTACACATCACCCCCTCACCCTGTCTTCCCATCCCCTTAACAACTAAACCCATCTTCTTTTACAGGACCCCGTCTACGCTGCGGAGCTCCTGCTTGAGTTTTGACGGCGCAACAAGCGGGTGTTGCTCCCACTTCAGCTCGGCAGATGGGGTGGAGATGAAGCAGGTGGGGAGAGGCATGAGCTCAGCTAACGACGTGGGAGGGGCGAGTTGGGAGATCGTCTAACGATCGGGGTGCACATTCCGTTTGGTTCTCCGCCCGTTTGCCTTCGCCTCGACCTCGTCACGGGCGGGTGTGGCCTTTCGACTGTGCGGTGGTCGCCTCCTCTCTCCCTCCAATCCTTTCCATCCTTCGTCTTCGTCTTCCCATCCCTCGTTTTTCTGTCCTCCCACCTGTTCCCCACCCCCAATCTTCTTAATCCTCGCCATCTCTCTCGAGACCTTCCTTCTCTTTTACCGCCGTGATTGCGCACCCACGCACGCTTCCGACTTACGTGTGCCGTCTCGTGCTACTTGCCAGCCTTGGATTTGCGACGCGCGTTCGTGTGTGGTTCGGCGTTGTGACTTCTACGCGGGTCGGCGCGTCTCCTCGAGAGAATGCGCGCGCGGAGGGCATGTTATTGCGCTGCGACAATAGGCGTCCTCTCCACGTGAGCCTGTTGGGCATTGGTTATTTCTGTGACGTGCTCAAGCCTGTCCATTGAGTTTCACACGTATGGAGATGAGCGCGAATGATGTAGATTCCATTCTCTGTAGCTCTCGCCCTGTCCGTCGAGTAGCCCTATGTATACATTATTTTAAAAAAAGTTCTGTGATCGTTAATCTTATCTCAATCTTATCTCGACAAGCAGACACCAGCATCACCAAAGTTGCAACAACTTCTTGACGAAAGCGGTCGCAGCCAAGGCAGGTAGCTTCAAGTTCCACTGGGTAGCGTCTCATTGAATTCATACTTCTCAACAGTATGCGGGTTCCACAAGAAATTGCCGATAAAATCATTGACAACTTCGCCATGTCCCACGACGAGAAGATATCGCTAATTTCTCGCTGGCAGTGGCACGAACCTGATGACGCAAACTCACTCAGGGCTTGTTCATTGACCTCCAGCTCATTTCTCCGCAGGAGCCGTATGCACTTGTTCGCTGCGTTCTTCTGCCAAGGCCTCTCCGATTTTTCGCACTTCGACCGCCTCCTAGAATATCCGCACATCGGCGAACTCTACGTTAGATATTTCACGCTGAAAATTAGGCACCACATCGCTCCCCTTCTCGAAGAGGACGTCGTACTTCCGCGCATTCTGGCCCGACTACCTAGCCTGACACATGTCACACTCGATTTCCCTTCCACATACAGCGTCTGGCCTTCCCTTTTCAAAGCCAGCATTCGAACGACGCTCTCACTCCACTGTCTGCGGAGTCTCAGCCTTTCTTACTTGCGTTTTGCAAATGCCTCGGAGCTGGAGTTGCTCCTCAGCCACGCAACAGGATTGAAAGCCCTAACTTTAGGCTTTATTCATTTCGAAAATCCATCCGTCGGCCGTGTCGATGTCCCTCATGAAGTCCGTGTCGTCCTCGAATCTCTCGAACTGGAGCTAGAGAAAGATGTGGTGGATGCAATGGTGTCTGGCTTCAGCACCGTCGACATTAAACATCTAAAATCCCTTGTTTCCAATTCTTTACCCATCATTCCACTCCTCAGAGCAAATGCCCAAACAATTCAAAAAGTCCGGATTATCTTGTACTGTCCGTTTGACTGTCCATCTCTCTCTTTCGCACTATTGACTAGAATCAATAATTCAGATCTAAGGGAGCCGCACGACCCCGACGTTTTGAAAGGCAACCAGACACTGCACATGATAGAGATTACTGAGAACAGCTCCTGGATGGCTTCCGCCCTCCAGCAGTTTGGCCACTTCAGCCATTTGAAAGCGCTCAAAACAATTTCCTTCGACTTTACGGACAGAGCGGAAGCTGCCAGTCCAAGTACCGCGGCAGATTGGCCAGAGCTCGACGCCATCCTGTCTCCGGTCGTCGATGGGCTGGAAGATATTCACATTCATAGTGAGCATCCGCTGGACGTGGAGCTCATCAGATCACTATTGCCATCTATAGGGGAGAAGACTGCGATGCATATTCATCAAAAAAAGTCATGGGAGTAATGAGGTGGCCAAGGATTTTGGGGTGCGGGCTGAAACTTTGTGCTCATGTTTGTACTGGTATCGATTCTCATCCAAATTACTAAAATGTACGCTGAAGACAACGGACGCTTCCTGATTGCCACGCTTTTACTTCGGCGTGCCACGCGCAAATCGTGGTGGCCAGGGGTCTTTATCTTGCTTAATTTGCATGTCACTACTCTCCTTGTTTCCTTCCCCTCTCATTTTCTCGTCGCTTCCATGTCTTATGGATCAACTTGGGTGCCCGGCGTGAGCTGTGGCCTGTCGCCTCTTGGGAGGGCATAATTCGGCCGCTTTCTGCTCTGCTGCGCGTGCGCGCTTTGGCTCTATGCGCAAGGACAGGGCTGCTGAATCCAACGACAAGAATATACTCGCTCCCGGTGACTCGGCTTCTCCCTCCCGCCGCTTCTGTGCTGGGTAACAGACAACACGCGCGCCTTCTTCTGCTCCGGCTCGGTGGCGCATTGGCCGTCCTTCGGCCTCGGCGGTAGAGGTCACAGCAAAACGTATCTTGGCGGCGGCGTACTTCGCCGACGCTGCAGGTGGCAGTGACGCCGACGTTGCAGGTGACGATGGCGCTGCGCTTGTATTGCCAGGCGCCCAAGTTCGCGGACGGGACGGTGGTGGTGTGCCAGCACGACTTGCGTAGCTGGAAAGGGAGATCGGGGACAGTGCTGGCGCTCAATGCCTGTTCTCCCAGAGGCAGCCGTGGATTATTTTATCTGACGGAATATCCTGAGGCGGGTATAGTAATCTACTCTGCCTAGGAGTACGGTCCGTGTTTCTGCCCTCTTTATCGGTGCTCGGTTTATTTATTTTATTGAAGACAGACGAAGCGCGGCACGGTAGAGACGGAGCACGAGGACCTCCCTATCGGCGTGATCGTCGTGCATCCTGCCGGCGGTCTTTGCGGGCCCTTCTGCGGCGCCGTCTCTCCTTTACGCTATCCATCCTTTCATCACAATCAATAATAACTGACCCGCTCTATAGCTCGTCGGCTACAGCATGGGCGGCGGCGTCATCGTACGCGCATGCCCCTCCTCGGGCTCAAGTTCAAGTACCGCGTGTCCGGCGTCGCAGTACCGGACGTTGTCGAGGGTGTGTTTGTATGCCCCCCCTATTCCTTAAAGGTATGGTCTGACACACCCCCGCAAGCGACGTCGTCCGGTGCTCAACCTCCTGCGCGCCCCGACGGATAGGCCCTGCTTTCAAAATTTTCTTCCGTCTGAGGCCGCCACACGAAATGTGTTTAAGCTAAGTTTAAGCCATAGTCTCAAGCTTGTACATGGGCTTTCACACGTACGGAGATGAGTGTAAATGATGTGGATTCCATTCTCTGTAGCTCTCGCGATCGCCCTGTCCGTCGAATAGGCCTATGTATACATTATTTTTTAGAAGCTCTGTGATCCTTAATCTTATCTCAATCTTATCTCGACAAACAGACCCCAGCATCACCAAAGTCGCAACAACTTCTTGACGAAAGCGGTCGCAGCCAAGGCAGGTACCTTCAAGCTACAAGTTCCACTTGGTAGCGTCTCATATTCATACCTCTCAACAGTATGCGGGTGCCACAAGAAATTGTCGATGCAATCATTGACAACTTCGCCATGTCCCACGACGACAAAATATCGCGAAATCGTTACTGGCGCGAACCTGGCGAACCTGTCGACGCAGACTCGCTCAGGGCTTGTTCATTGACCTCTCGTTCATTTTTACGCAGGAGCCGCATGCATTTGTTCGCTGCGTTCTTCTGCCAATGCCTCTCCGACTTTTCGCATTTCGACAGCCTCCTCGCCGAGTCTCCACATATCGGCGAACTCTACGTCAGATATTTCAAGATGACCATTAGAGACTACGTAGCTTCCCTCCTCACAGAGGACGTCGTACTTCCGCGCATTCTGTCCCGACTACCAAGCCTGACCCATGTCGCTCGAATTCCCATCCACATACAGTGTCTGGCCTCCCCTTTTCAAAGCCAGCATTCAAGCAACGCTCTCACTCCACTGTCTGCGGAGTCTCTGCCTTTATTTCATGCATTTTGCAAATGCCTCGGAGTTGGAGTTGCTCCTCAGCCACGCAACAGGATTGAAAGCCCTGACTTTAGGCCATATCACTTTCGACAATCCATCAGTCTGCCATATCGACCCTCATGAAGTCCATGCCTTCCTCGAATCTCTCGAACTGGAGCTAAAGATGGAGGTGATGAATGCGATTGTGTCCGGTTTCAGCACCGTCGACGTGAAACATCTAAAATCCCTTGTTACCAAATCTTCACGCACCACTCCACTTCTCACAACATTATCAGCCGTTAGGATTAATCCCCACTTGAATTTTCAAGACCATTTGGCTTAATCCTCTTGCTTTTTACAAGGCTAAGAAATGGGTGGTAAACGACAGTCCAGGATTAATCCTACATTAATCGTGCTTAATCCAATCATAATCCTAAGCTGCAAAAAATAGCAATCGTACTATTGCGAGAGGGCGGATTTTTTCTCAGTGCAGGATTATTTGGCAGGAGGATTAATCCTAGGTGATGATCCCGGGATTTTTTGAGGAGCGCAGATTGTGATGCACGATTACTTGGCATGAGGATTAATCCACAGGAATAGCGAGGATTAAATCCTCGGATTAATCTAAGAAGGATTTTCTCAGTACAGGATCATTTTGCTGTTGCCGAGATTGATCTCTGTCGATGGGACGTCTCTGGTGAGTTGTAGATGAAGCTGAGGTGAAATTGTATGGAAACTGTGCTCATAATCAAGAATTAATTGTAACTAATAGTGAGATCGAAACATACTTGAAGACTGGATTTGATTTTCAAAGACGGTGAGAAAGGCCTGAATGCACACGCGAACTCACGTTCGTCTAAGCTAGTCCGAGTCGAAGGTGCACAGTATGCTGCAGTGGCAGCGATACTGACCGAAGGGGGAGAATTCGATGGCCCGGGGCTGCGGAATTCGCTAGGAGCAATGGTCTTGTGAAGAAGATGTGTATTGTGGTGAAAGCGGTTTGTGAGAGCAGCAGTGAGGTGGTGGTGGCAGATGCAGAGCAAAGCGATTGGCTTACGTACCCTGTGGCATCACCGAACAATCACATGTTTGAAGCCCTTTGTCTTTGTTGAGTCGCTCTTTCTCTTTCTACCACCACCACCATCCCTCAGCCCAACGCACAACGCGAGTCCCACCTTCTCCGCGTCTTTGGCTCTCAGCCCGTCACATTCGACATAGCGCCTGACTGTTGACAGTTGGCGTCATCTCAGCAGCCACCGTGCGCGCGCATCTCTTTCCGACATGACTTCGGTAAGGCATTTATGTATCTCATAAGTTGCTGACTGAGTTCAAGAAACTAGTGATAACAACCACTAACTTTCATCCATGCCCGTGGATGTCGGGATATTTTCTGTGACTAGTCGTCTCGTGCGATAATCCTTCGCTCAGAAAATCCTCAACATTCTAGGATTAATATTTTTGCCAAATAATCCAGCACTCGGAAAAAATCCATCTTCAGATTAATCTCACCCAAAGTTCTTATTTTGGTATTCGTGGCCCTAGGATTAATCTTGCAAAAAATCGCCCGTCAATTAATCTTGGGTGGCTGCAGGATTAATCTTATACCAGTAGCAATTCTTAGCCTTATAAAAACCAAGCGGATTAATCCAAATGGTCTTGAAAAATCAAGTGACGATTAATCCAATCTACTGATATCACTGCTTCTCAGAGCAAATGCACAAACGATTCAAAAAGTCCGGATTTCGCCGTCCCACTGTCTGTTTAATTGTTCATCTCTCTCTTTCGGCGTTGTTGACTAGAACAGATAATACAGATCCGATGGAGCCGCCCGACCCCGACATTTTGAAAGGCAACCAGACGCTGCACTTGATAGAGATTACTGAGTACGGCTCAGTGATAGTTTTCATCCTCCAGCAGTTTGGCCACCTCGGCCATCTCAGAGCGCTCAAAACGATTTCTCTCGACTTTACGGACGAAGCGATATATGCTAGTCCACGTACCGAGGTAGATTGGCCGGAGCTCGACGCCATCCTGTCTCCAGCCGTCGATGGGCTGGAAGATATTCACATTCATAGTGAGCATCCGCTGGACGTGGAGCTCATCAGACCGCTATTGCCGTCTGTGGGGGAGAAGACTGCGGTGCATGTTCATCTAAAATTGCGTTGACGAGCATCGGAGGAAGTTTGAGGTTGCCAAAGATTTTGGGCGCGGGCTGTTTGTACATACTGAGTCTCATCCCAAATAAATGTACGTTGACCTACGAGAATATTGGCGGGATAGGGGTGAAACAGCAAAGTTCATGACTGAGTCGGCATTGGACAGTGGCCGGAAATTAGCGCTGGAGCGTAGATATTTAATTAAACGCAGCGCGCCAAGTTGAACGTCTTCGCGCGAAGTTATCAACGATCGTCCGAGGAAAATCAAATCCGGAAAGATTTTGAAGGCAAACATGTTCTCGAAATACCCATCCCGATACTTTGTCCCATGTGACTCTTCTGCCACATGTATTGCCCTGGTTTCAAGTATCGCAGATCATGAGACTCGACGAGCAAAGTCAGCAAATAGAAAATTCATATGGATATTGGTTGTATATGGATATTGGTTGTATGGAGTAGGGAGACTCACAGTTGGTGAGTTCTGTTGGCCTCACTTTCGAGAGCTCGAGTCAGAGTAAGCACATCGACGACGGATCAAGCCACCGGCTGAATCAAGACTAAGTAGGCCTTCAGTCACAACTCGTCATTTTACAAGGCAAGATCCTCACCCAAATATTGCTGGGAGTGTGACGCGTTCTGACCTGAATTCGAAAATCAGTGCCGGAAGACTCGGGCGTTGGTTAACTACCAACAACTTATACTTATTTCTAGTAGGCAGATAGGTCATGTAGATGCACGAGCCTCGGTGTTCTATGTCACCATCCGCATATATACACACCCGCACAAGTACACACGTTCTCACTCTGTATTCTTACACCACTCCCCTACACGTCCCCT
The DNA here is from genome assembly GCA_029282285.1 of Mycena rebaudengoi. NCBI lineage: Eukaryota > Fungi > Basidiomycota > Agaricomycetes > Agaricales > Mycenaceae > Mycena > Mycena rebaudengoi. Next base: position 736,216 of record JARJCX010000033.1, on the reverse strand, counting down.
CCGATCCTCCGCATTGCCTCGCCTTACACGCCTCCCCACCCCTACGCCTCCCCCACCCTTTTGATCTCCACCCCCTTGGGGAGTATCACCCGCTCGTTACGCCGCCAGAACTCGAGCAGCAGCTCCGCGACGTGTGTGGGGTCGTCCTGGTGAGGTGGGGTGTGTGTTAGCGGCGTCGGTGAGGAGGGGATGGGAAGAGGAGATAGGATGGGGGGGGTATGTGTACAAGGAGGAACGGGGGGGAGGATGGAATGGGGATGGTGCGGAGGCGGAAGTCGCTCCGCGTCGAAGTACGACGAGAGAAATATACTCAAGAGTGGGGGCGCGAAGATCGTAGAACAGGAATACCGCAGGACTCAGCAAACGACGCCACGCACCTCATGCAGCATATGTCCCACGCCGCCGACGACGGCCATCTGGAACTGCCCTTGCATCTGCGCGATCATGAGCGGGCGGTCGAGGCGGTCCGTGCCCGCGAGCAGGAGGAGGCGTGCGGTGCGCGCGGCGAGGAAGGCGGCGGAGAGGCCGGTGAACCAGCCTGTAAAGAGGGGTGTTAGAGGGGTGATTGTGAGGTGCGAAGTTAGGCGCGATGGAAAGTCGGGGAGGATATAAAGGGGGAAAGGCAAGAGTGGGAGAGGGGGAGGGGAGGGAGGGGAGGAGCCTGGAGAAGCGGGAGGAGAGGGAGGGGAGGAGCGGGAACGCGAGATGGAGGGGAAGCGGGGGGAGAGGACGAAGTGGAAGGGGCAGCTGGAAGAGTATGGTGGAGGAACTTGAGCACAAGGGCGAATAGGAGTAGAGGCACGAGGGGGGTAGGGAGGAGGGGAGGAGGAACACAAGAAAACAACGGAGAAAAAAAACGTACTAGCCCAATACGGCGCCGTCGACCGCAGCGGTGTGCGCCACTGATACGCGGGCGCGCTCGACGGGGCGCCGGGCGGCGCGGGGACGACGATCGCGGGGACGGAGATGCGCGCGGAGGTGGCGCTGCGGATCGTCTTGGTCTTCACGCTAGAAAGGGGATCAGACATGTCGTGAGCACCACGAGGAAGGAAGGAAGGAAGGACACGACGCACTGCCACTCAATCGCGGCCTCGGGGGAGTCGAACCCGTCGGGGCGTGCGTTGAGGAGGTTGAGCATGTGCGGGAGGGCTTCCATCGCGGAGCCTGCGGGGGGGTGCATTAGGCAATATCTTTTAAGGAATGGGTGGGGACGTGCAAACGCACCTTCGACGACGTCCAGGACCGCGACGCCGGACACGCGGTACTTGAGCTCGAGCAGCCGGGGGCACGCACGCACGACGACACCGCCGCCCATGCTGTGGCCAACGAGCTATAGAGCGGGTCAGTTATTGCATGTAATGAAAGGATGGACAACGTACCAGGAGAGACGGCGCCGCGGTGGGGTCCGCGAAGACCACCTGCAGGACGCACACAAAATCCTCGACGAGCACGTCAATGGAGAGGTCCTCGTCCTCCGTCGGTGCCGTCGACTTCGTCTTGCCTTCAATAAGAACAAGTCGATGAATAACTTGTATATCGCGCATGCATACACCCGAGCAACGTACCATGTCTCCGCGCATCCAGCGCCAACACCCCGCACTCGCCCTTGCTCATGTCCCCGATCTCCCGTGCCAGACACGCAAAGCTCAGCCCCGAGTACCCAGCGCCGTGGTGGCACACTATTACGGTCCCGTCCGCGAACTTTGGTGCCGTATAGTAGACGCGGCAGTCCAGCGCGCGCGGCGCCACCGCCACCTGCAGCGCGTCGGCGAAGTACGCCGCCGCCGAGATGGGAGCAAAGTCCGGGTTGGGCGCGCGTTTGACGCGCGGGGAGTGGGCGGGCCTTTCTCAGAGTGAATATCCTAGCGGGTGTAATGTGCGGCCGAGCGTGCGCACATTGCTGGGGGACCCAGTCCGCTTCCAGAGCCTCCAGGGAGCATTCCGAGCGAGTCGCCAGATTCAGATCCTTCCGCGCCGTCCTCGTCACTGGGCGGCAGATCTAGAGGAAGCTTCGCCAGGCGCGCACTCAGTGCTGACCGGTACAGATTCGACATAGTAGTTCAGGCAGTAGTTCAGGCAGCCCTAGCGGGATTTCAAGAAATGAGCGATGATTATAGATTTCGAAAGTGGGGGTGAGAGTCCAAATCGGGTGTGTTTGTCGCGATTGTGCAACGTCTTCAAGCGACCCCTATCTTGTCCTAAACCATCACATGTGACTCCTGAATTTTCTTTCCTCCCTCCACGTTCACAGCTTATCCAGGACCCTCATGCCTCCGGTTTTGCTTCATCCTTTACTGAACACTCTTGCTCCAATTGCCGTGGCAAAGCCACTAAACTTCAATGTCCCCCGATCGAGTCCTTCTCTGCTTGTGCTCTGTCATCGGCAAACTCGCCTTGGTTCACACTGACGAGCCGAACAAAATCTGGCCGCAAGATCCGCGTATTCAAACTGTCCCTTCCCAAAGAGCCTGGCTTGTAACCCCACAATACTTGCACCAATGATAGCAGCGCAGGCGGTGTTACGAAGAAGCTGAGGATTTGTATCCACACTGAAACCTACGAACTTCCTGTGACGAACCCGACGCAGTAGACCTCCTTGCGACTAGGAGGAGTAAGCGCCTCAACATCGAATACATTATACACTAGCGACGACATGCTACCGTCTAGCAGCCCGACCCTGTTCTCCCAGCTCTGACGCCCCTACTATCTATCCTCTCTCATACTGACTTTTCTTCACCTCCCACTTCCCCAAAATTATATGTTGATCGCGCATATAGTCAAGTTTCCTAGCAGCCCACGGATGAATTTACTTCACAAGACCCACGCATTTACTCGCGGATGGTCTGTGCCGTCGATACTACTCAGCAGATCAATTCAGACGCCCACGGCCATACCCATCTCTGCACGAATCAGCTACCGTTCTCCTTCGATGACGACATCTTCCAGTCCGCGTGCTTGGCCGAAACTGACGATAAAACTCAACTTGGATCCCTTCCTGCCCTGCCTTTTAAGGCCCACCCCGCCACAAATGCCGGCTATATTCGGATCCTTTCTTCCATGCACGACAAACAATTCCCTGTATCGCAACTTGACGACTGGCGCTTCATGTTCGACAAGATGTGCATCGAAACCACAGAGAGCTTCTTTCCCTCGATGCCCACCCGATACCAAGGCGGCTTGACTTGACCGAGGTGCGTTACTAACAGTTCCACCCCCCTTTTCTGGCGTTCGCGTTGAATGGAACCAACACAATATTCTGGCCATCTTGCGCGCGCTGCTGCTATTCATTCCCACAATGTGACACTGCCAATCTGCGGTATGGGTCTCGTGTAACCAACGAGCTTGGCGCACTAGTTAAAATGATTCATTTGGAGAATGTGTCTACTTATTGCACTTGGATAAGCTGGATTGGGTGCGAGTCCAAGAAAGCCGACTGGGTGTATGAAGACACCGAACTACAGTATTCACTTAGAATGGAATACCGACAGTAACTGATCAAGCATCATCAACCAATAGTCTAACAATGCTTTTGTGAACATATCCATCTAAACCAACCATCCGTCCATATATCCTTTGCTTGTCCTCCATTTGAAGCATGCCGACTCTGACGTGTATAAGACCATCTGTTAATGTTCCGACTGAGTGGTAAAATAAACCCTCTATCGAAGGCCTCTCTTTAGTCTGTCTGCATATCCGGCTCATATCTGGACGAACACATTTGTCTTTCTTTTCCATCCATGACATTCCATTGCCCCTGCACAAGGATGATACGCTTTCCCGGAGTGGGAGATCTACGGGGCCATCATTGCTTTCTGGGCAAAAAAAGGATACTCCGGCTGCAAAACAAAATAAATATTGAGATCCGTAGATCTACCACTCCGGGAAAGCGTGTCATCCTTGTGCAGGGGCCATGCTAATCTTCTCTGTATCGTTCCAATTTTTCGTATGACGCCCCGAAGGGGTCAAAGGACCATAGAAAATTCAGGTACTGGCCAACAGAGTCTTGTACTGTGCTGGGGGTGCCGGTGCCGGCACGGTGGATCCCGTAGCGGGTGCCGTCACCTTCACCATCACGTGTGTCATAGCACAAGTAAACATACCCCATGTAGCGCGCGTACCATCAGTGTACGAGACTCAGAGCATCGGAACACCAGTACCAGGAAAGCATTTTAAATTTGTGTTCATTCAGGCACGTTCGCAATTCACAAATGCTCGCTTGATTTATTTAATTCAATATGCACGAAAGTCACAGTTCATGGAGGGCCCTGGAAGTGTGGCGCTGCGGCAAGGAAATACCTAGCAGACTTAGGGTGAGCTCAGAAGAGGGTACTATGAGGGAGATGTTAAATTATCGGCAAGACAGGAGTACAGTAGAGAGTAATTATACGCGTATCTGACGGGTCCTTGTTTCATTACATACACAGTCCTTTCCTTTCAATTCGTCTCTCATAACAGACACTTTCAATCAATAATCGTGCTCGTGATGGCGATCATAGTCGCACAAAATTGACTTGCGCTGGACCCCACATCGTTAGTACAGAACCAAGAGTGGGAATTTAAGTACGCACGAAGGGCCGACACGCCGTCCCTGGGGCACAGTATCGCAGAACGAACCGGCCGTGGTCGCAAGTTGCAAAGTTGTCCCCGACGCAAATCATTTCTCCCTCCTTTCTGCATTTTCCGCCGTGGTAAGAGCTGGAAGGTGGAGGAGGAGTATTTGATGATGTATCGAGGAAGTATGGGTGGATAAGATGATGGAGTGGGTAACAATTAGCAGTTGGAGGCAGATACGGTGCTCCAGGTACGTACTCAGAGTATTCTGATGGAACGGCTGCAACCGTGGCGAGCAGGATTGAGAGCGCAAAGAAGCTGGTGAATCGGACCATGATTGAGGTGAACAGAGGTGAAGAGGGAAAATGTGCTGGTGGGCAGAGGACTCGAGAGTGTCGGGATAGCAGGCAGTGACCGACGTATTAAATAGTCCAAGTTCCATTATTGTATATACCTGTACAAGGAGTTATGAAAACTCCAAAATAGCCGGTTCATTCTTTGTGTATTCTTTACGAGTGGCTGACACGTTGAATAATGCCATTCCCATGTACTGTATAAGGAGTTATGGAATCCACAAAGGGTTCATTTTTTTTTGCCTTGAACTTACATACGAAAGGACATTCACTGTCGCGGAGAGCCATCCGTCTCAGGATTTAGATCGCTGAAAGAGTGTCACGTAAATGCACGGTGGCTGACTTGTGGCTGAGGCGTTAAATTTTTAATTAGTTTAATTCACATTATTATTAGGGTATGTATCTTAATCAGGAGTTATGACATTTGCAAAGATAGTCCATTGTCTATTCTTCACCATAGTTAATGCACGTACATGTGCATGTACAAAAGGACATTTGCGGTGCACGAGTCCCCGGAAGTAATTAATTGTTGTGGCCAATTGCGCCTTGGGTGGAGAACCGACCGTCTTCAATGTAGACTTTATTGGAGAGCTCTACACAGAGCGTACGAAAACGGATCAGCTGTCGACGTAGGCGGTGCGGTATTTGCAGCTGGGTAAGAATGCTGTGATGCCCATTAATGCAGATTGGACAGTGATACCAACCCAGGCCGTTCAAGATCTTCAGTTTTTCCGAAATGCTTGTCATTGATGCAATTCTGCGTTCGGATTCCGAACATGGGATATTCCCGGGAAAAGGGCTCAAATTTGTGTCGACCAGTGGCATAGAATCGAAAAATATTCTGTGTTCGGAATCCGAACACAGATTTCGATCAATGAGGAGAAATTCACTTGCACACAGCTGCTATATTTACATACGTTGCCGCCAACGATATTGGGTACACCCATGGAGCTGAGAAGTGTGCGGGAACATCGAAACTGGATTTCCACCGTCCGAGGAAACCGGAAAATTGGAACGATGCACAAAACACGATGGTGGCTCTAGCGTAGGGATGACACGCATTCCAAAAAGTTAAACAATTTACGATACTGCGAATACCCTTAAAGCCGCGTTTATTTACTTTCCTCGCAATGTGTTGTTCGGAATCCGCACATCACAATATTCATTTATTCTACCATGGCGAAAGACACATGTTCAGAATCCGAGCACCACAAATTTTGCCACACCTACAAAAGAAACACTAGTTGAACCACTCACTGGTCACTTCCACTGGGTTCAACTCATACATCGTATATGTTTAAATTACCAACAAAGAACCACCTGGAGACTGGCAGGCGCTCACCCTCAGCCTGCCAAGACTCAACAACCCAAGCTGTTTTCGAGTTCAACCTATGTAGATTCTGGTTCCTTCCCGGGATGAGCAAGATGACGATAGGATCGTTGATATATTCGAAGAGACGTTCAGTTTGGCGCGCTGGCGTCTGTGGAAAATATTTATGTTCACCAGAGTCCAACTTCGATTTCCGGCCATTCTATCCCTCCAATATTCTCGTAGGTCAAAATATATAGAATCAATATAGGTACAAACTTGAGCACGAAATTTCAACCCACTCCCCAAAATCTTCGGCCAACTCAAAGTCCCTCCGATGCTCAACAAGGCATTTCTGTATGAACATGCACCGCAATATTCTCCCCCACAGACGGTAACAGTGATCTGATGAGCTCCACGTCCAGCGGATGCTCGGTATGAATGTGAATATCTTCCAGCCCATCGACGGCCGAAGACAGGATCGCGTCGAGCTTCGTCCAATCCGCTGCGTTTGGACTCCCAACTCTCCAGTTGTCCGTAAAGTCGAGGCACATTGTTTTGAGCGCTTTTAAATGGCCAAGATGGCCAAACTGCTGGAGGGCGGAAGCCATCCCGGAGCTATGTTCGGTAATCTCTATCAAGTGTAGCGTCTGGTTGCCTTTCAAAATATCCGGGTCAGGCGGGTTCGGATCTGTGTTATCAGTTCCGGTCAACAGCCTGAAGGGGAGAGGGAGAATTGAAACGGACAGCGTGGAAAGGAAGCCCGGACTTTTTGAATCGTTTGCGCATTTGCTTTGAGAAGTGGAATGATGGATAAAGATTTGGTAGCCAGGGATTTTAGATGTTTAATGTCCACAGTGCTGAAACTGGACACTATTGCATCCACTGCCTCGTCCATCCCTCGCCCGAGTTCGAAAAATTCGAGGACGACGCGGACTTCACGAGGGACATCGACACGGCGGAGGGACGGATTTTCGAAAATGATACCGCCTCAAGTTAGGGCTTTCAATCCTGTTGCGTTGCTGAGGAGCAACTCCAGCTCCGAGGCATTTGCCAAACGCAAGTAGTAAAGGCTGAGACTCCGCAAACAGTGGAGTGAGAAAGCTGCTCGAATGCTGGCTTTGAAAAGGGAAGGGAAGGGACGTAGCCGTCCATTATCGAACTGAGCGAGACATGTGTGAGACGTGGTAGGCGGGACAGAATGCGTGGGAGTACGACGTCCTCTGTGAGAAGGGGATCTCTGCGGTCTGCCAGTCTAATTTTTAGCGAGAAATATCTGATGTAGAGTTCGCCGATGTGCGGAGACTCCGCGAGGAGGCGGTCGAAATGCGAAAAGTCGGGGAGGCGTTGGCAGAAGATCGCAGCGAACAAGTGCATGCGGCTCCTGCGTAAAAATGAACGGGAGGTCAATGAACAAGCCCTGAGCGAGTCTGCGTCATCAGGTTCGCGCCCGTAATCATGTGGCCTCATGTGGCGATATTTTCTCGTCGTGGGACATGCCGAAGTTGTCAATGATTGCATCGACAATTTCTTGTGGTACTTGCATGGTCGCAACTGTTGAGAAGTATGAATTAAATGAGACAATGCGCAAAACAGTGGTACCTGCCACTAGCTGCCGGCGAGCGCAATTGAGTGAGCGCTTCTGCCGAGAAGTTGTTGCGACTTTGGTGATGCTAGTATCTGTTTGTCCAGCTAAGATAAGATAGGATTAACGTTAAAGCTTCTGAAAACTACTATACAGAGGGATACTAGACGGACAGGGCGAGAGTCAGAGATAAGGGAAGCCACATCCTGTACAAGCTTGAGACGTCACACAAATTTCGTGTGGCCCCCACGCCCCCCGCGTTCTCTGGGGAGACGCGCGCGCACACACAACCTCTCCGGCGCGAGGCATCCCACAGGCCGACGCTCTAGATGGCGCGCTTTATGCGCATTCACGGCCCGCGCCGAAGTCGCGACGCCGAACGACACACGAACGCGCGTCGTAAATCCAACGACCCCTGCATCTGCGCGATCATGAGCGGCTGGCCGGGGCGGTCCGTCCCGCGAGGAGGAGCAGGCGGTCCGTGCGAGGAGGCGTGCAGTGCGCGCGGCGAGGAAGACGGCGGAGCGGCCGGTGTATGATACCAGCCTGTGTACCGGGTGGGTACTAGTTAGCGTTGGCGGCGGCGGCGGCATTCAATGAAAGGAAAGGAAAGGAAAAGGGAGGGGAGGGTGCGTGTCCGCCATCGGGATGATAGGACAAAGTATATATAAGAGAACGGGGAAGGAGTGGAGAGGGAGAGGGAGAGGAGCAGGGAGCACAAGGACAGGAGGAGGAGCGAAAGGGGAAGAAGTAGTATGTGATATGACGACGAGGGGGGAGAAAGAATAACTAACGCCCAAAACTCAAATCAAATCAAACACTAGCCCAATATTTACGACGCCGTCGAGCACACTGGTACGCCGGCAGACGGACGGAGATGCGCACCCGCGGAGGTTCGTCTTGGGCTTCGCTCCGCTCTGGAAAAGGTAGGCAGTCATCATGAGGACTGCGAGGAAGGAAGGAAGGACTTGGACGCGTGACTTGCTGCCGCAGCCTCTGGCTCGGGGGGCGCATTGAGGAGGTCAAGCATGTGCTGGAGGGCCCCTTCGATCGCGGAGCCTGGTGCGTTAGGGGGTTTCGCAATAATTTGAGGGAATGGGAACATGCAAACGCACCCTCGACGACAACGCCGGAGCCGGACATGCAATACTGACAAGAGGCGGGGGTTAAGCGCGCGCGCGACGCCGTGTGGTCGACGCTGCTCAGCACGGCGGGACGTTTGAAGTTGGGGGGAACAGAACAGACCAGGGGGTCAGGGAAGATAACTCACAGGACGCGCACAAAGTCCTCGATGAGCACGTCTGCGTCCTCCGTCGGGGGTTCCACGCCCTCCGTCGGCGCCGTGGAGGTTCCCCTCAATTGGCCCTCATAAGTAAAAACACAAATCGATGAATACATAAAAACAAATTCGTCCCACACCCGTCCCGTGGCACACGAAGCGCCGCACCGCACCGCACCCGTGGTACACGAAGTATAAAGAAGTCAAAAAAAAATGAAAAAATGACGATGTCGAATCAAGCACCCATCGCGCGCGCACGGAGAAGGACGAAAAAAGAAAAGAACGAGAAAAAAAAACGACAGATGGATGGTTGGAAGGGAGGGAGGAGGGAGGAAATAAGCAGGTGGGTGCGGGAACCTCCGCAGCGTGTGCCGACACCACCACAGCGACTTGCGGACCACCGACCGAGGGGCAAGTGGTTGATGCCGACGCACGGCCAACTGCCCGACACGCAAGCACCAAAGCGGGGGACCCGCCCCCGCCCCGGAAAACCCGCCCCGTCAAGACCGCGCGTCCTATGATCTCCCCGTGAAGCTAAATTTACAAGCCCACATCGAAAGCCGCTCAGTATAACAACAGTCGTAGCGTGTTGGCTAGGACGGCGCTATGCCGGCGCCACGTGCGCGAGTGGCACTATGCAGACCTTGTGCGTGGGCGGCAGCGCCGAACGTGCCTAGTAGGTATAGAGATGAGGAGCGGGGACGAGTGGAAAGGAGGCGCGCGCCTCAGAAAGCCCGCCAGTACCCCAAAAAGCCTGAACGCAGCCACAGGCCCCAAACGGCAGAAGCTCGAAAGCCAGAACCCACAGTGCCCGCATGATACGGGGGCACAGCAACGAGGGAAAGCGAAACGAGGTGCTGGCGAGCATGCGGCACTCGATCGAAAAGAATGGAACGAGTTGGCAAGTAAGGAGCGGGGAAGGGGTGGGAGATAAAGGAGATTGGATGAAGGGAGCAGGAAGGGGGGAACCCGGGAGGAAGGAGGAAGTGGGGAAGGAGGATATGAGGATATATGAGAATAGGGACGAGATTGGGGGATGGAGGGACGACGCGGCTGACACGCACCGCAACACCGTGACAACGCCAAAAAAGACGCATGGGTCGCGAGTGGCGGCAGCGACAGCGAGATGAGCCCGCGGGTGAATGAGCGCCGAGGCGGCTGATGACCGTCCAAAGAGCTACGTCAGCGCGCGCGCAACGCCAAAGGACGCGTGGGACGCGAGCGGGGAAAGAAGAAAGGTGGGGAAATGACGGCGGATGAGGAAGGAAACGAGGGCGAGTGGGAAGATTCAGCGAGTTCAGAGTGGCCCATGGCCGTCAGGTCGTTGCGTATATTCTCCACGAGGCTCATGATCAAGACGAGCCCGGGCGCGGAGGAGCGCAACATTGTGGACAGGAATGGCTCAAGGGAATGGTGGTGAAGGTGGGCAGGGAATTCAGTTATGCATGAGAGGCAAGGGCGGGCTCGAGACTTTTGCTTGACTCAGTTACAGATGCGGTAGACTAAGTACCAGTGCGCGGCCCGGGGAAGAGGCGGGAGGGTGTGACAGCAGTGTGACTACGATTGGTCGGGAAAACCCGGCAGACACTTGCCTTCAGAGATGCGCGCGGAGGTCGTGCTGTGGATCGTCTTGGTCTTCACACGGGAAAATGTAGGAAGGACGCGCGACGCACTGCCACTCGATCGCGGCCTCGGGCGAGTCGAACCCGTCGAAGCGCGCATTAAGGAGGTTGAACATGTCCGCCGGCCTTCGATCGCGGAGCCTGCAGGGGTGCGTTAGGCCGGTTTGTATAAGAAAAGGCGTCAAACGCACCCTCAATGACGTCCAGAACCGCGGCGCCGGACATGCGGTACTTGAGCTCGAGAACTTGGGGCACGTACGCACGCTCATGCTGTGGTCGGTCAGCATGACTCCAGTACGTTAGCGTCTAGAGTTAGGGGGAACGGACCAGGAGAGATGGCGCCGCGGCGGAATCCACGAAGACGGCTTGCAGGACGCTGTGGCGTGGTTGGCAGCGCGTATGTAGAAGTGTCGTATTAGGTTCTCATGTCGTAGTTCGGCAATCATATTGGGTTTCTTCCTGCTTCCACCCTCCCCGCTGCGAGCCCCGTTGGCTCTTCTCCCTCAAGAGGTCATACACGGCCTCCATTTGGTGATGAGATTGGGATTCGCTCTTTCCACGCGTCCTTTGGCCCAGATAGGCTGTTCCTGCTCCCTGAGAGCACCATCTCTCGATTTGTCTCGCACCTGCTGCTAGCAGTTCTTCTCGCTTTTTTTTTTCGACCTCTCACCCCATCCACAAGCTCCTTGGTCTACACCGTCACCGGCACACTCGTCTCGACCGTGTCTCGACGCGCATACGGCCTCACCACTTTCTCCGATCTTTTTTCGTGGGTCCTGTCATGCCGAAACCCTTGACGCGACATTCCCCGCCGCGGAGCTGGGACGACGAAGAACCGGATATTTCCATTGTCCACACTGTCTATGCCACCTCCTCGACATCGCCGCCACGCGACCTTTCGGCCCTCCGGAGCCCTGCATTCCATCCGTGGCGTACCATTCGCCGACGAAATCATCGCCTATTGCAGCATCGCGAGCCGCGGCCCTTCCCAAAGTCACTGCCACGGAGGCCGGTTGTCTATTCAGACGTTCTAGCGGTCAATGACCATCCTGTCTCACCGCCTCCAGCTCCGTCTTTAGCTCCCACTCGCCATTTTGTCCCTCTTTCCATTGCCGATGTCGAGTCCATCCCCGTTCTTGTGCTGCCTCGTCCGGTACCCCTCCCCTACGATCCATATTACTTCATTCCATCCGACTTTCGAACCGAGGAACGTTCTCTCCCTGGCGAAACCTTCTACGGCCCCGTTCAGTCCGGCCTCGCCCTCGTCTGTGCACGCGAGTACCCCTGGAACGAGATTGCGCGCTCTACAATCTCGGAGATCGCTTGGGGCGCGCATCATCCCGAGGAGTACAACGAGCACGAGGAGGTCCTGGACCTGCTTCCCCCAGACCAGCTTGTCTTCTTGATGGTCCTCGCCGAGATTTGTCACCTGGAACCAGACTTTACAGGATTTGTGGAGCCTGCAATAGCCGACTTCGTGAATGCATGGTTGGACCACTGCCGTCCACCACCACCGGTACCATCTGTTCCTAACACCTCAGTACTTTCCGTGGTATCCCCTCGCATGACGTCCTATGGGCAGGTCCGATCTGACCTCGCTCTTGCATGTGCTTCTCAGCAGCCGCACGCAGCTTCCGCGCTCTCGAACGTCTTCGAGCTTGTGTTTGGGCCACATACACCGCCAGAGGACCAAGATTATTTAGCACAGCTGCCCGCTGATCAGCTGGTTTTTCTGTGCACACTCGTGGAGTTTGTTGCTCTTGAACCTGTTTTCGCAGAGTTTCTTCGTCCAGCAATTCTCAGCTTCGCGACGGGGTGGGTAACTCACTGCCGGCACCAAGATTCTTTTGCATAGGTCAGACGGCGCGTGGTCGCGCCTCGTCGCTCGCTTCGCTCCGACGTTTTTTGGAGGGGGGTGACTGTGGCGTGGTTGGCAGCGCGTATGTAGAAGTGTCGTATTAGGTTCTCATGTCGTAGTTCGGCAATCATATTGGGTTTCTTCCTGCTTCCACCCTCCCCGCTGCGAGCCCCGTTGGCTCTTCTCCCTCAAGAGGTCATACACGGCCTCCAACGCACATGAACTCCTTAACGAGCACGTTGATGGAGAGGTCATCGCTCCGTCGCCGGGCCTGCATTAAAAATAAATTGGTGAACAAATTGAATATCGCTCATGCACACGACCGAACAACGAACCATGTCTCGGTGCATCTAGCGCCACCACCCAAACGCGCCCTTGATCATGTTCCCGCCAAGCCAGAGACGCAAATCTCAGTCCCGAGTGCGTCGTGCCGGGGTGGCACACCACCACCGTCCCGTCCGAGAACTTGGGCGTCGGATAATAGACGCGACAGTCCAGCGTGTGCGACGCCACTGCCGCCTGCAGTGCGTCGGCGAAACACCTCGCCGCCCAGAGCGGCGCAAAGTTCGAGTTCGGCGCACGCTTGGCGCGGGGTGGGCGGGCAGTTCTCAGAATGAATATATAGTGTGCCGCCGAGCGTGCACACATTGTTTGGGTACCCAGTCCGCTTTCAGAACCTCCAGAGAGCATTGCGAGCAAGTCGCCAGATTCTTCAGTGCGTCCTTGTTGCTGGGTGGAAGATCTAGTGGTAATTTCACCAAACGGGTGCTCAGAGCTGAGCGGTACACATTCGACATCACAGTTCAAGTGGCCTCAAGAGACAGGACACAAAGAACAAGGAGATTGCAATTCCGGAAATGGTGGTAAGAGAAAGTGGAAAGAGGCTGAAAGACGAGCGTAAGTAAAAGCGAGCGCGATTGATAAGTACGTCCATCGTATTCAATTATTTTTGGCGTCCTTCTCAGTTGTGCGGTTCGTAGTAGAGGTAATACAAGGGCGCCATGGCAGGTAGACCTAGTGATGTTACGGCTTTGGTACCGGGGCCAAAGCCAGAATTTGGCATCACCGCGGCTTTCAGGCCAAAGCCAATGCTTGGCTTGGCTTTGGCTTAGGCCTCGCCTGCAATTTCTCTGGGCCAAAGCCAGTCAAAGCCAGGATAAAGCCACGGCTTTCAGGCCAAGCCAAAGCCGGAACATCACTAGACCGTAGACAATATACGTAGAAACAAAGTGGACGCAGAGTTGTAGGCAAGCAAGCCCAACTTGCGCTCTAGATCTGAAATGTAGTATTATATTTCACTTTGATCATTGGGAGCAAGGGAGTCGTTGTTCAGTGGCCGGCCCAGCGCAGTGAAGGGGGGGAAGAGGTGGGAGTTGTAAAGGAAACGCGGGCTGTGCCCGCTGAGCTTGGCATGTTTGGGTTGTTTGATGCCGTTCGGCATTGCAGCATAAATATATACAGAAGGGGTTTGGAAGGAACCCACTGAGACCCACTGAGCCCTTTTTGAACATCCCACCGCGGGTCTGTCAATGTTGACGGAAAATATCTGCCAAAATTTAATTTTTAAACGTCCTGGCAAGCGGTCTGGGACATTGATCTACGTACATTGACAGGAGATCTCTATCAGGTTGGACTCCCTTCGCTCGCCAGCTACATACTAAGCGCTCAAAAATCACATATAAACGCCCATGATTCCAGATTGTTCTCACCTCGCCACACGATATCGATGTTCTTGTCTACATGTACATCCTGTGCTCTCCTCAGTGCTCTCACTTTGCTTGCCAAGGTTGCTTCCGGGCAATCGATCCCATATACCATTAAGAACCTCGGCTTGGTCGGTCCTCCTAGTCTGAATTACACCGGCTTCGACCAACTCCGGAACCTGGGTTTGACCTGGGACATCGTCCAAGCGAATGGCGTCCGTTTGGCGTTCACATTTTCTACCGCAGTCTCCACTGTCGAGCTCATGCAAGGAACGGCAGCGGCTGCGAGTAATACGGTTGTGGATGTGCTTTGTCCGTAGATGTTCATTCTCTCCATCTCCAGAATGGATGCTCATGGCTAGTACTTTCCAGCGACCAATATTTTTTCTACCACCGCCACATCTGTCACATTCCGCTCTACCTTGCCAAGTGGGGCATACCACCTTCGTGTCCATAGCATAGTCAATACGACGATTGGCACGAACATCACCATCCAAGACATCACTGGCCGTGGTGCAGACCTCCATTGGACATTACCAGCTGCTGGATGTGGTCCAGGTCTTCGTCCAGATCCCTTTGTCGCCAACACCAACCCCTCTTCTTTTTTCATCAGTCAGCCTTTCGGTGGACAAATCTTCCCTCTTACCCATGGTGGTATTTTTGTTGCCTGGGGATGGAAGACCCGGGGCAATGCAGGAGGGCAAAAGATATCCTCGTTCAGTCTTCAGGCGATCAACGGCGCGAGTGGTGCCTTGCTGGGATCGCCGATCAACATCGACTCGAGCGGTCTCTTCACTGGGAGCGTGTCCATCGATCCTGTCAACATGGGCTTCCCAGGTAATCAGTCGGTCAAGATAAGGGCGACATACATTAATGCTCTTCCCGATGGTGGCCTTACTGGTACCACCCCCCCTGGATCCATAGTCACCTACACCTCCGAAGAGTTCAACATCGTCAACCAGAGCGTTAATTGCACCGCTATCAACAACCCGGCGAAATGTTCGACCGGCGTCGATGACACCACGCTCGTCATGATGAAGAAGTTTGAATCCTTCGTCCCCAGCCCCAAGTCCGATGGTGTCACTGGCAAAATCACCGTTGGCTACGGCCACGTTTGCCAGAAGACAAACTGCACCGAGATCACATTCCCACTTCCTCTTTCCGAGCCGAACGCATCGCTGCTGCTCAACATGGATCTCCTAAGCTTCACAAAATGTGTCAACACTAACACCGGGCCCCGCGTCGTCCTGAACGACAACCAATTCGGCGCGCTTTCATCCTTCGCATTCAACGCGGGATGCGGTGCGCTCACGAGCTCGACGCTACTGACGCGCCTGAACAACGGTGAAGATCCCAACACCGTTGCTGCGCAAGAGCTGCCGAAATTCAATAAGGCCACGCTGCAGAACGGAACGGTGGTAGTCGTTCCAGGTTTGACTAACCGCCGTGCGGCGGAGGTTACAGTGTTTCAAACATTTTCAAGGGTTATCGTACATCCTTGCATTTGACACGCAGTATTTAGGGAAGTCGTTTAATTTTCTTTGGGCTTTCGGGGTCAACACTTTCTTTTGGGCTCCGTATATTTCGAAATATATCATTAGATGAACGGTTCATGCCAGCCCGTTTGAAAATTCCAATAACCTACGCCTGCCTGCCCCATAAGCGCTACGCGCCTGTGGTTCGTAGCTTTTAAGTGGCCCCCTGTGTTAGTAATTACTAGAAAATTTAGCTAGTAAAGTTGAATGTTGGTGTGAACTTACATGGTGGGCCACGGATGATGGGGAACGAAAGGACACAGTTTCTAATAAGAATTTTGGATACAATGAGCAATATATTAAGCATGGTCCGACGAGGCGAGCAAAACGGCAGAACCTCAAATCCAAATACCGAGCTCACGAATTCATCTGTTTCACCCCCTCATCTTCTACTAATCTTCTGGTAGATCAATGTGCGTTTAATTGGGATGAGAATTAATATAAGTACAAACTTGAGCTCGTGATTTCAGCCCACTCCCAAAAATCTTTGGCCAACTCAAAGTTCCTCCGAAGCTCGAGAAGGCAATTTTCGATGAACATGCACCGCAATCTCCCCCCCCCCCACGGATGGCAATAGCGATCTGATGAGCCCCAAGTCTAGCGGCTGCTCAATATGAATGTGAATATCTTCCAGCCATTCGACGGCCGGAGACAAGATCGCGTCGAGTTTCGTCCAACCCGCTGTGTTTGAGCTGGCATCTTCCGCGTTGCCTATAAAATCGAGGGAAATTGTTTTGAGCGCTTTTAAATGGCCGTGGTGGCCAAACTGCTGGAGGGCGGAAGCCATCCCGGAGCTATCCTCGGTAATCTCTATCAAGTGTAGCGTCTGGTTGCCTTTCAAAATGTCGGGGTCGGGTGGCTCCACCGGATCTGTAATATCTGTTCCAGTCAAACAGTGCGAAAGAGAGAGATGGGCAATTACACGGACAGTGAGACGCGGAAATCCGGACTTTTTGAATCGTTTGCGCATTTACTTTGAGAAGCGGAATGATGGGGAAAGAATTGGTAACAAGGGACTTTAGATGTTTAATGCCGACAGTGCTGAAACTGGACATTGCATCCACCTCCTCCATCCCTAGCTCGAGTTCTAAAGATTCGAGAACGACACGAACTTCAGGAAGGTCGATACCGCGGACAGATGCGGATGGATTTTCGAAATGAATATTGCCTAAAGTCAGGGCCTTCAATCCTGTTGTGTGGCTGAGGAGCAACTCGAACTCCGAGACGTTGGCGAATCCCAAGTTGCAGAAGCAGAGACTCCGTAGACAATGGAGTGAGAGCGTCGTTCGAATGCTGGCTTTGAAAAGGGAAGGCCAGACGCCGTATGTGGAAAGGCAATCGAGCGTGACATGGGTCAGGCTTGGTAGTCGGGACAGGATGCGCGGAAGTATGACGTCCTCCGCGAGAAGGGGAGCTACGTAGCTTCTAATGGTCATGTTGAAATATCTGACGTAGAATTCGCCGATGTGCGGAGACTCCGCAAGGAGGTGGTCGACGTGCGAAAAGTCGGAGAGGCGTTGGCAGAAGATCGCAGCAAACAAGTGCATGCGGCTCCTGCGTAGAAACGAACGGGAGGTCAATGAACAGGCCCTGAGCGAGTCTGCGTCATCGGTTCGCGATTCGATATTTTCTCGTCGTGGGACATAGCGAAGTTGTCAATGATTGCATCCGCAATTTCTTGTGGTACTCGCATGGTCGTAACTGTTGAGAAGTATGAATTGAATGAGATACTGCGCAAAACAGTGGAACTTCAAGGTACTTACCTGCCACCGGCTGCGGTGAGTGCTTCCGCCAAGAAGTTGTGGGGACTTTGGTGATGCTGGTGTCTGTTTGTCGAGATAAGATAAGATTACGCAACATCAACTTCTAAAAAATACTTGTTTGCCGGCCTTAAAAAACATCACCGTCCAAGACATCACTGCAGACCTCCATTGGACATTAGCAGCTGCTGCATGTGGTGCAGATCCTTTTGTTGCCAACACCAACCCCTCTTCTTTCTTCATCAGCCAACCTTTCGGCGGACAAATCTTCCCTCTTACCCATGCCGGTATTTTTGTTGCTTGGGGATGGAAAAACCGGGGCAATGCAGGAGGGCAAAAAATCTCCTCGCTCAGTCTTCAGGCGATAAACGGCGTCGGATCGCCGATCAACATTGACTCGAACGGTGTCTTCACTGGGAGCGTGTCCATCGATCCTACCAACAGGAAACCAGTCAGTCAAGATAAGGGCCACTGTGGTCATAAAACCCCTTGAATTCCCCAGAACAGGTGCCTGACTTTCACAATTCACCACGAAAGATACTGAAAAGATTTTCAGGTACTTTTGAATTCAGGTACTTCTGTTATGGGTGGTTTAAGTTGGGGGAAATTCAAGATGTTTTGCTGTGAATAAGTTCAGGTGATAAAATGCTGAATTCAAGAAAATGAATTACGTTGTTGCTCCAGATGCTCCTCCACTGCGCACATGGTGTTTCCGCGCTCGAGGTGGCTCGAGGAGGCCTACATGAGTGATCCTTGCCTGCAAACAGGTTTCAACCTACAGGCACGTAAGAATGATGTCATTACTTCAACCAAACAAACACCGCTCCACTCCGCAGCTCTCTCACTCAAATCACCACCATCCCCTCGACTCTGTTGTCTTACACCCTCATCGTCGCCGTCGTTCGTCGCCACCACTCGTGCGTACCTCGCTGCTGACGTTGTTCCACTCCGTTACATCCCCTCAAGTTGCCAGAGCTTCAAGTTCTCCTTCTCAGTAGGTCAACTTCCGCTGAGTCGTCTGAGCCAATTCTTATATGACCACTCAAGCTCGAGCGCCGTCCTCTACACTACCCAAGCTCCTTTCCTCAACCCATTTCCATCCGCGAAGAAGGCATTATGCATGGCGAAGGTACGTCGTCACTTAGTCAATTTCGAGTCCATCATGCTAGACGGGCCGACTTGGTGCCAATTTTTTGCTATGGCTCAAGTGCGTGGGTCATAACCGTCCCCTAAGTCTCAGCTAACCCGTTTTCGGTTCCAGCAGCGGCAATAACGACCAAGACGATGAGAAGAGAAGTGTATAGGAGTGCGGAGTCATGCGTTGTAATCGTGCAGGCGTGGGGATTAGTGTACCGTGGTAGCAGGTACATGTGTAGATTTCACCATTAACATCATTGAGTTTCACTGTTCTTTGGCATGAAAAAGCACCCATTTGAGGCCAGATCCAGTGGCCCCAAATGAGATTCAATAGGATCTTGAGAATCAGGTCAAAATGTCGTGAACTGCCCCCCTGGTATCTTTCCTTTTCTACCTGAATCATAGGTGCCTGGATTTCACAATTTCTACCTGGAATACATCATGTTTCTAGGTGAATTACAGCACCATTTGTGGTGATTTTATTCTGGGAAAGTCAGGCACTTCGCGACCCCCAGTGGGCCGCATACATTACTAATGCTCTTCCCGATGGTGGCGATATTGGCGCCACTCCCACTAGATCCATCGTCCCGCCGTGCAGCGGAGGTTACAGTGTTTCAGACATTTTCAAGGGTTCCTTGCATTTGACACACAGTATTTAGGGAAGTCTCTGATTTCTTTTGGGCTTTCTGGGTCAACACTTTCTTTTGGGCTCCGGATATTTCGAAATATATCATTAGATGACCAATTCATGCCAGCCCGTTTGACGGGAAATTTCAATAACTTACACCTGCCTGCCCCATGAGCGCTAAGCGTCTGTGGTTCATAACTTTTAAGTGGCCCCCTGTATTAGTAATTACTAGAAAACTTAGTAAGTAAAGTTGAGTGTTGGTGTGACCTTACATGGCGAGCCATGAATGATGGGGAAGGGAAGGACACAGTGTCTAATAAGAATTTTGGATACAATCAGCAAAGACGATGGGAAAAGGACATGTTAGACAGCGAGGCATCCCAGTTTCTTGTCGGCGATTATTGAACAGCGTGAATATATTAACCATGGTCCGGAGGCGAGCAAAGCGGATACAGCAGAACCTCAAATCCAAATACCGAGCTCACGAATTTATCTGTTTCACCCCTTCATCTCCCACCAATATTCTCGTAGGTCAAAATACATTTAATTTGGATGAGAATCAATAATATAAGTACAAACGTGATCGCGCAGTCGCAGCCCAAGCCCCAAAATCTTCGGCCAACTCAAAGTCCCTCCGAGGCTCCAGAAGGCAATTGTCGATGAACATGCACCGCAATCTCCCCCCCCACAGACGGCAATAGTGATCTGACAAGTCCCGCGTCTCAAGGCTGTTCAGTATGTATGTGAATATCCTCCAGCCCATCGACGGCCTGAGACAGGATCGCGTCGAGCTCCGTCCAATCCGCTGCGTTTGGACTCCCAACTCCCCAGCTGTCCGTGAAGTCGAGGGACATTGTTTTGAGCGCTTTTAAATGGCCGAGATGGCCAAACTTCCGGAGGGCGGAAGCCATCCAGAAGCGGTGCTCAGTAATCTCTATCAAGTGCAGCGTCTAGTTGCCTTTCAAAATGTCGGGGTCGGGCGGCTCCGAAACCCTCACATGTGTATTCTCGCTTCTAGTCAACAGTGCGAAGGAGAGAGATGGACAATTAAACGGACGGTAGGACGAGGTAATCCGGACTTTTTGAATTGTTTGTGCATTTTCTCTGAGGAGTGGAGTGATTGGTGAAGAGGAATTGATGACAAGGGATTTTAAATGTTTAATGTCGACGGTGCTGAAACCGGACAGCATTGCATCCACCTCATCCGTCTCTAGCTCTAGCTCGAGAGATTCGAGGACGACACGGACTTCATAGGGGACATCGACACGGCGGACGGATGGATCTTCGAAACGAATATTGCCTAAAGTCAGGGTTTTCAGTCCTGGAGCGTGGCTGAGGAGCAACTCCAGCTCCGAGACAGTGGGAAAAAGGAAATGATAAAAGCAGAAACTCCGCAGACAGCGGAGTGAGAGCGTTGCTTGAATACTGGCTTTAAAAAGGGCAGGCCAGGTGGAAAGGAAATTGAGCGTGACATGGGTCAGGCTTGGTAGTCGGGACAGAATGCGCGGGAGTACGACATCCTCTGTGATAAGGGGATCTCTGCGGTCTTCAAGTTGAACTTTTAGCGTGAAATATCTGACGTAGAGTTCGCTGATGTGCGGAGACTCCGCAAGGAGGCGGTCGAAGTGCGAAAAGTCGGAGAGGTGTTGGCAGAAGATCACAGCAAACAAGTGCATGCGGCTCCTGTGTAAAAATGAACGGGAGGCCAATGAACAAGCCCTGAGCGAGTCTGCGTCATCAGGTTCGCGCCAGTGCCTGCGAGAAGCTAGCAATATTTTCTCGTCGTCGGGCATGGCGAAGCTGTCAATGATTGTATCGGCAATTTCTTGTGGTATTCGCATGTGTTGGAAAGTATGAATTCAAGTGAGGCACTGCGCCAAACGCCGGCGGTGGAAGGTACCTGCTGCGGTAGGCTCGTCCCCATCCGGCATCCAGGAAAACAGCGACAAACCCATCACCATCACTTGCTAACGCTCGGACAGCAGTCCTGGATACCGGCTGGGCCCTCTCGGTACTGTTTTAGCGGGGTTTCCGTCGTTCCGCCAGCTCAGAGGTGCGTACTTTGTAAAAATTCGGGCTCGACCTCGAAAAAAAGTGCTCAAATTTCCTACATGATAACTGTTTGTTTTTGATTCTCTATCGAATGAGGCATATATGTTTTTCTGATGGCACTTTTGATGTGGTCGTCGTCGTCAAATGGTCCGTGCGCGCAAGATGAGCTCGATTTGGTGTAATTTCGCAAAACATGTTGTGCTCATTCTGCTTAGAATTGGAATTCACTCCACTTTGATATACGGACTTTTGACACTTTTTCAGAGCATTTGAGACACCTCGAGCCTGATTTTTCCCAAGTCCGCACCTCTGAAATGGCGGGGGATCCAAAACCCCGCTAAAATGGTGCCCAGAGGGCCCAGTCCGTTAACGGCGATCTCCCTGTTGTATGCTCTTTGTCTGATTTTTGTCCTTATTTACTGATGTTCCTAATTTAGATTTAGGTCCGGAATTCTCTGAGTGAGATCGCCCGTTAACGTCGACTGGTTCACGAGTCTACTGCTGCGGCGATGCCAGCTGCTATCAAGAGGTTGTGACGACTTTGGTGATGCTGGTGTCTGTTTGTCGAGATAAGATAAGACAAGATTAATGAGCACTTAAACAGCTTCTGAAAAATACTCTATACAGAGGGCTACTAGATGGACAGGGCGAGAGTCTGAGATGAGGGAACCCACATCCTTTGCATTCATCTCCGTACGTGTGAAAGCCTATGTACAAGCTTAAGCATGTCACACACATTTCTCTGGGAGACGCGCCGGGCCGTGCGCGCGGCGAGAAAGATGACCGGTGCACCAGCCTGTGTAGGTAGGTACTAGTTGGCGTTGGCAGCGGCGGCATAAAGTACAGTAAAGTAAACGAAAGGGGAGGGGAGGGGAGGGTGCATGTCCGCCGTTGGGATAGGACGAAGTATGTAAGAAAACAGGATGACGGAAGGGAAGGAGTGGGGAGGGAGAGGTGGACGAGAGGGAGGAGAGTGGGAGTAAAAGGACAAAAGGAGCAAAAGGGGAAGAAGTAAGCAAGAGTATGATACGAGGACGAGGGAGAGAACCATGCCGGCCTCGTGCACGGGCGGGCAGCGACGAACGTATGGAGATGGGGAGCGGGGACAGGACCTGAAGACGCGCGGGGCGAATGCGCCGGTGCGGGTGCTGACGGCACCACCGCAGAAGACGACGTACACCTCAGCAAGCCCGCCAGTCCCCCTGACCAAATGCCAGAACGCAGCGACAGGCCCCAAAAACGGCGCCGCAAGGGAGAAGATCGAAAGTCAGAACCCACGCGGTCGCTGCGGGCGAAAAAGGACGGAGCGAGTCAAAGAAGGAACGGGGAGGGGAGGCGGGGGGAGGCGGGGAGGATGAAGGAGAGTGGAAGAAGGGAGCAGGAAGAGGGGAGAAGCGGGAGAGAATGGGGATGAGATTGGGAGATGAAGGGCCGACGCGGCCGACGCGCATACCCCAATGCCGACAAGATGGCGCGATAAAAGCACCCGCTTGAACGCTGTGACGACCCAAGAAAAAGGACGCGTGGGTCGCGAGCGGCATCGACAGCGAGATGAGCCAGCCCGGGAGCGGAGGGGCGCAACATGGTGGACAAGCATGACTCAAGGGAATGGTAGGTGAAGGTGGGGAGGGCAGATATGCTTGTCTTCAGTTATGCATGAGAGGGGCAGACGGAAGGTGTGACGGCAGTGTGACGGCGATTGGTCGGGAAAACCCGGCAGGGACTTGCTTATTACGCTCTAAATTTGATCTTGACGCCAGCCGGAAATTCTGCCCAATCCGAGGCGCTGTTCGTCCATACCTTCGCCTCGTCAAGCACCAGCCATTTCCGGTCCGGCTGCCGATACGGATGTTCTCAGGATCTGACGGACCGCTGAACACCAATTAACCTTTTGATAATCGCCGGTCCCGCCTCAGGCTCCTCGACTCTGAGCGCAGCCCACGCGCCTCTCACCACCGGGCGTGGTCTGTGCACTCAGAAAAATACATGCATAACCTCCTCCTACGGCCGAATACCGATTATCCCAGGGAGACGACGGCTAAAACAGGGTTTACGGGCCTACCGCACCTTCGATACATAAAGGCCACCCCACTCCTCGCTACTGCTCATCCATGCCTATCGCAGGTCATTTCCTTCGCGCTCTCGGCCGTGTTTTCATCTCATTTTTGTGTACTACCTTCGATCGCAGAACTTGGCCTCGACCGGCGCTCTCCCGTGATCCTATGCACTTACCGCTCGTCGGAAATATCTTCGATGGTGAGACGACACGCATGTGCAAGAGATTTTTTTTCGATATTCATGACTCTTGTTGTTTAACACCCGCAGTTGGCGAACAATATACAGGACCTGCGAGGCACAAACCTCTCGGAACGGCCCGTTATTCAGATTGGTGTTATACAGCCTATTCAATAATGCCAACTCTAGCTCGTTCTTGTCTCGGTCCAGGTCGGGCCCGGTGCAAACGCCAGGCCGGCCTGGGGATTAGCGATAGCTCTGGTGCGCATCACCCTGCTCCGTACTTGAAGTCTTGAACTTTGAAGTCTAGCGGGTCCAAAAAAAGACATATTCCTATCCCTCCACCGAAAATGTTCCTTTCGACTGTCTGCTCACTTTTGTTAGAGGGATCAATTGGATCCATACTGCCTGAGCTTGACTTTTTTTGGTGACCGATCTGGCCACATTCTGAAAATTCGAGCCATCAGAGGAGAGGGCGAAAATCTTATCCAGCCAAGTTGGCCGCTAAATTTTGGTAGCGGCAAGCATATTTGGCGGCTATGTCAACATGCAACCTCAGCGCAGAAAATATCTGCCAAATTTTAAAGTTAAACTTTCTGCAACCATTCTGTCTTGACACGAGATCTTTATCAAGTCCCTTCGCTCGCCCGCAGTCAGCTAGTAAGCGCTCAGAAAGAGTATATAATTTTAAACAGACCGAGGCCACATCTCTGGGGTACCTTTAATTGCCGCTGTCTTATCTGACCCAAATGCGACGCTATTCGAGTTAAGTATCAGAATCCACCATCTTCTTCGAACTCTTTTCAATGTGCGCTACTAGTACCCCCGCGGCGTACACTTGGCGGTTTTTTTTGTACTGGTACATTGACTTGGGCTCGAACAATTTTCAAGACAGCCCCTTACGAAAAGTTGTATAAATAGATTTGTGGGCGCGCCATCTGCGATCAACTCATTTCTCAACGTTGCAACGCTCCTTTGCATGTATGTATATTTGCAGGTGTCACGCATAGACCCTTGCCGCGAATCCAACCGGGCCCTTTGAACCTCCACGGCGGCTAATAGCTATTTGGCGGTCACTACCAAAATTTATTACAACTGCTACTCTGACTGCCACGAGATCTTTAACAAGTCCCTCCACTCGGACGCGGTCATCTAAGCGCTCAAAAAATCATATATAATTTTAAACATCCAAGGACACATTTCGAGGTGCCGCTGTTTTGTCGGAAGCTATCCGATTCGAGTTATCTACTATTTTCAATGTGTGCAGCCTACTAATAGTAATCGCGACGTACACTTGTTGGTTCCTTCGATACTGGCAATTCGACATACGTTGACTTGGGCTCTAACAACCTTCAGGTTCGACTTTGTTCATACCTGCCTTCAAGATCGATAGGCACATGGATCGCAAATTGATAAATCCGCTGCGTCTCCAAAATAAAATAGCGCCGCTCGCCAGATCCATGGATCTCCGTCTAATCAGCACTTCAGCGCTCCGCTTCCAATGCGGATTCCGGGAATGATAGTTCGGTGTTGTCGGTTTAGTGATTCAACATTATCATATCAAGAAGTTGTCTGAAGTGCAAAAGACGTCACTCCTGCCGGCTTAGCAGAGATAAAATAAAGATACAAACTGACCTTCGTGGAAATCCTTCAAGTTGAAGTACAAATGTCAGCCCATGAATACCGAATCGCTTGAATCCACTTCCTCGCAATTCAACTACTTTATTAGCTCATCTTAAGTTCGAGGCGGTTGGACCGCTTTTGGGAGTTAAGTTTTACATGTATCTCAAGTTCTAGTACAGTAACTAAATGCTGCAATCATCATGCCAAGCCGAGGGCCTCCGCTCAGACTTAAGTCTTGGGCATTTCAGCACGAGAGAGCATGTGCTCAAGTTCCCGCAAAACTTAAGTTCAAAAATCAGATCAGTTCAACGGATATATTCCAAAAACGAAACTTGAGTTCATACTACTCAAATTCCAGGTTATTTTGAGCGACTTGAATTCCAGCATAGTTTAAGCCCTATAACGACTTCAGTTTATGTGTTTCGAAAACGGGTACAATTTTCACCTATCTCCGTGGGTTCAAGTTATGGCTGTCGATGTTGTTGATAGCGAAATCAGAAGCGAGAAGGGCAAGCACCAGAGAAGAAGCAAGAATAAGAGGGCGGGGTCATGGACAAGTCAAACAGTAGAGGCGGGTATTGGCAGCGTTGCCGGAGCGGGTGGCGGCATTTACAGAAGGAAGAATCCGGGTCGTGCCACCCAACGTAAGTCGGTGATGTTCAAGTACTTGATTCGCATCTGTTAAGCCAAAATGGTGTGGAGAGAAAGTGAAGAGAAAGACACTGCAGAAGTCACATCGAGAGCAGTTTAGGTGGGTCGGGATACTTGGTGTTGGTGATCGTGGTCAAGAAAGATGGCAGTTGTCACAACGTGTGTCACAATCACATCTCTCTCTCGCCGAACCACCACGCATGATGCCACCGCGCTGGACCTACCAGTCCCACCGCAGTACTGAACTCAAGACATGTCAAATATGGTGTGTGGGCGCACGCCCAAGATGTTGTCGAGTCTCTTGGATTCCTTTGCCACTCACCGCGACCACCGACCGCCCGCAGCTCTAAGTCCAAGACTCGCTGCACGCATCTGAAATCTCCACACCTCGATTGGCCTGACTGCGGGCCTAGTCGGTATTGACACGCTCCAAATGCGCTGCTGCCTTTCCTACCACCTGCCACCACAGTTGTCAAACTGAGTGGCCGGAGCACAACTCGAAGGCCGGCATTCAAGGACGCCAGACGATTATGATCGGGTGGATGAATGGCACGGCATTTGTATCACTGTGAAGCCATCTGCAGCTCATTAACAGTGAATCACTGTATGCGCAGTATACACGAAACGCACAAAGATTTGGTAAGTTACAACTTAAGTTCCTTATGGCTCAAGCTCAAGTTCTTACTTGGTAGGTTACAACTCAAGTTTGGTGCGGCTCAAGTTCCTTACAACTCAAGTTCGGAGTCTGTATCACTTAAGTACAATAGTATCATAGTAAGTTGCAGCTCAAGTTTCGTGTAACTTAAGTCCCTGACGACTCAAGTTCCAGGTGCCCATGTAGTATCATTATAGTAACAGGACTCAAGTTGTTGATGCATTGTAAGACTTTTTAAGTTTGAGCGCGAGGGTGCGAGGTGTATGGGCGGTTTAATTGGCTTCGGTTGTAACTTAAGTTCCGGGGAACTTAAGTTTGGGGATGGGTAGTGAGGGGATATTCGGGCACAACCCATGGGTGCGCTATCGCCGTAGAACTTAAGATTCGAGCGCAACTTAAGTCCGAAAAGTGGTCGAACCGCCCACAACTTAAGATGTGCTAATTATATTTCATCGCAATTGGGGCCAATTTCACTCAAGTGCAGAAGAATGGTTCCCAACCACCCGATAGCACATGGTGTGCGGCTACATGTCACTGATTATAACACCTACTGAAAACAAACAACCCGCTTCTTTGAATGTTTGATTCGGGCTCGGGGAACTCGCTGTTGAACAGTTCCTTTTTTCCTCCTCTTTGCTTTCTGTTCCCTGGTCACTCTATCCGAAATTCCTATTGGAAAACTGTGTTCTTCCACTTCACCTGTGGCTTCCCATGTAAGTTCAAACCAAAATTCAACATCATCAACTTTACCCATCAAATGTTCTTGGAATTACTAACACAGGGGCATGCCTGGTACTTAAAGTCATAGGCCACAGGCACTTCCGTTGGCAACTCAATCCGGTTTCCCGAGATGTACCAGTCTGTAAAACACCGAAGTGCTTGCCACATATTTTCGGCAATTGTTTTTACAGACTGGGTCATGGATCTAATAATGTAGTTTCTGAAACTGATTCTTTCGGTAATATTTGTCAGCGCCTGAAATTTTGCATTCAGCGATGTGAGCGCTTATAGCCTTATACAAGAGATTTGTATAAATAGAGCCACAGATGTATAGATACTAACTAGTAGATCTGTTGATGCTTGTCCAACATTAATAATAATATTGCTCCAACCTCTCCATGATCGACCCATTTCTCAGGTTGCAAACACTGCAAGAACACTGCCACCCCTTGACATGTACTTATGTGGATGCATATTTGAATGTGTCGAGCATACAGCCGTTTTCAAAAGTTTGTGCGCTTTTACGAAACGGTGGAGCTCATTTTGCGCTTACCTTTGTTTGTTGCTGTGTCATCGTGCCGAGGTCACGCCGTAGTTCAACTTCGTCGAAATCTCTCCGGTTTTGCCCCAGACACTGAGATATCAGTTGTCTGACCACTTTCCTCCTCATATTCAAGAGGATTTCGGGAGAGTATGCAAGAAAAGCGGTCGCATTTACCATTTGCTCCACCTATGACATCATCAAATCCACACGCCGCAGCAAACAGAGGTAAGCACAAAATGAGCTCCACCGTTTCGTAAAAGCGCACAAAGTTTTGAAAACGGCTGTAAACCTTTGCTGTGGCCCGCGGCCCTCTGAGAATCCCCACAGCTTTGCTGACAGGAAAGATGTGCAAAAACCTTCTGGAAATGTTCTGTGGCATTGACACGAGATCGGATTATTCTAATGAGGAACTCGGTTCTCAGAGAAATCCCTCCAAAATTGGACGTGTTATTGGGGAACCGGGTTTCTCGTGAAAACCCTGCGCCGATACCTCCAGTGGCATTGATTGCCGAAGGTATCCCATGGTTCTAAAGTGACATCGACTCTTGGAGAGTTAATATGATTACAGCACATTCTTTTGACACAATACAGACTTGTATGGCTGACCTGTGGAGTTCGTTGGTGTGAGTTCAAGAAGAGAGAATCCCTAGCCAGAATATTGTCTTTGTCTCTTCAAGCAGGTTTGGTAGTTGTGTTAAGAGTTGAAGAACAGATGGCCATAGCATAAAATATCCAGTTGGCGAAATGATCCGCAACTCACCGATGCCGATATCTCAGAGGGGTTTCCAATTAGATTCAAAGATTTCTCGGATGTGGCGGGTTTCTCTGAGAAACCAGGTTCACGTGAGCATGCTGCAGCCCTGAGGTATTGTTCCCTCCTCCAGGTGGATTATCGCATGGTATGAGATGAACTGATTGAATACAATCAATTTCCTAGTTGTTTGCAGTCATTTGCGGGGAGCATGGGCATTGGGAACATATTCCGGGTGAAATATTGAAGGAATGTTGCCTAAATAGTCATTCTGTGCCTGAAGTAAGGTGATTCCAGGTGGGTTATTGAGCTGTATGAGTGGAAATGAGGTGGTACAAATGATTTCCTCGACGTTAGGTATCATATTTGTCGAACTTTAATAGTTAGGAATATAATCCAGGTCAACTATTGAGGAAATACTGCCAAGTAGCCATTCTGAAAGCAGAGCGAGACAATTCCAGGTGGATTATCGAGCTGTATGAGTGGGAATGAAGTGGTATGAACAATTTCTAAGTCGTTTGGTGTCGTATTCATCAAACTTTGGTGCCTAGGAATATAATCTGGGTCGAATATTGAGGAAATACTGCCAAATAGCCATTCCACGGGCAGAGCGAGATGATTCTGGGTGGATTATCGAGCTGTATGAGTGGAAATGAAGTGGTATGAACAATTTCCAAGTCGTTTGGTGTCGTATTCATCGAACTTTGGTGCCTAGGAATATAATCTGGGTTGAGTATCGAGGAATTATCGCCAAGTAGCTATTCCGTGAGCAAAGTGAGATGATTCCAGGTGGATTATCGAGCTGTACGAGTGGAAATGAGATGGTATGAACAATTTCCATGTCATTCGGTGTCGTATTCGTCAAGGAAATACTGCCAAGTAGCCATTTTGCGGGCAAGGCAAGACGATTCCAGGTGGATTATCGAGCTGTACGAGTGGAAATGAGGTGGTATGAATGATTTCCAAGTCGTTTGGTATTGTATTCATCAAGGGGTTGTAGTTTTTAGTGAGATGGATATGCTGGAAAGCATGGGAAATCTGTATAGGGGTCATCAACATGGGTTTCTGAGGAAAGGAGAGCTGGTGGTGTATTGTATATGGTGTGTCGTATAATGGGCTGAATCCCTGTCGGTTGGTGGATCGAGCAAAGTGAGAGCCCACACCGCCAGTTGTCTGAGAGTCGGTCCCGGTCTTTGAGAGGCCTGTGGGTCGACATTTTGAGTACAGTGATGAATAGGTTTGTTATCCAAACCATGCATGTAGATTGTTTCTGTAGAGTTGCTCAATTGATATTGAGCCAAGGAGGTTCAAAAAAGTGTTAGGTTGGAGTGTGGAACTTAAACCAAGTTGTATTGAGAAATGATGCAGCGTCAGTGTTGAGGTCAAGTTAAGATGATCCCATCATGACACTGCACCGACAAATACAGCATAGGTAATCAATAATAGCAAGTAAGTAAATATGGTCTGAGTAGTCAAGGACATCATGGTATAAGTAAGTGGGACCCTTACAGCATCACAGATAATGTTTCGGAGATGTGCAGCAAACTGTACAGCACCTGTAGATGCCCTGGAACAAAAATTTGGACCTAAAGGTGAAAAAAGTATGAAATTTTGGATACCTTGGTTGGAAATGGAGTAATCACGCCCTCAGAGCTCAATTTTATTGAGTAAATCAGCCAAAATTTTGAGAAGAATTCCCACTGCTTTATAGGGAGTGACCAGGGGCCTGGTCAAGTGATTTTTTGCTACAAAAACCGGGAGATGCCGAGATTGTGGGATGTTATTGGTAATCCGTGATCTGGTTGATGATCAAACATTTTTTTAGCAGTTTTTCAGCACACAAAGAAAGTCAAGAGTCTCTCACCCTTGGAATATTTTCAAAGTTTCCAACTGTTTATTTGGCAGAGACACCAAGAAGGAGCATCATTCAAAAGACATGGAGCACCAATGCAGGTACTTATTGGGATGTTATTGGTAATCCGTGATCTGGTGGATGATCAAACCTCTTATTTTAACAGTTTTTCAGCCCACAAAGAAGTCAAGAGTGCCACTCTCTCTCTCACCCTTGGAATATTTTCAAAGTTTCCACAATACATTTCCCAGCTGTTTATTTGGCAGAGACACCAAGAAGGAGCACCATTCAAAAGACATGGAGCACCAATGCAGGTACTTATTTTGCATAGAAAACTAGTCACCACTGGCCTCCAATGTTGCACTACAAACATTCTATTTATTACATGGAGCAACAATGTAGATACCTATCCTGTGAGTTTTCTGAGGAAAGCTGATCAACAGTTGCTGTGTTGATGGCCATCCTAGACTTTGACATTGCTGAGGCATCTTGGCACATAGCTGTCAATCATTGTTGAGCAGCTTCTAGCTGGCTGGCCAAGTGGCCATCAGTTTCCATGGCACTCAAAGCCAACCTTTCCATGGGAAAATATATCAAAGTAATGTGAGAATCGGATTTCTAAGCTATTTCTCAGCAGATTCCATCCGTAATATATTATCTGCAACTGCCCATCCGGCCAAATTAGCCAGTCGGCCACTTGCCAAATATAAGAGATTTCAATGGTAATTCCGGTATCTGGCCACTTGTACAGTGAAATAAGACTTGAGAGGAGGTGATGCAGGTCAAATTTTGACCCAAATTGACCTGGTGATCAAGAGTTGTGGCAGGTTATCAAGATGCTGGCATGTGAACATCATTTCTTATCCCTGAATGGCCCCTGTGCTCATTTCTTCCTTGTTTCTTCACCAATTCCTGGTCGACTTTCAAGGTTCCAACCTGGTTCTGATCCTTTGATTTGTGGAAACAACACTACCACATGTAATCATTTGAACATGTATGGACCACGTTAGACATCATCTATTGCAAAAGCTGCTAAATTTTCATGAATGTTTTTCTATCACTAATTGCATATGAATTAGCAGAATAGATTCATCTGGTTTTTATAGGGATCAGTCAAGAACTGAGCAAGCTATCGGTAATTCTTTGTAAATGTTGCAAAACAGGCAAAATTTCGCTGCACCTTTCATTCCAACAATAGCTGTAAGGAATGTCCCTGGGTCATGGAGTGCTCTGAAACCAAACTACCATGTCAACAGAGGTGTGATAAAAAAAAAAAAGACAATTCAATTGACAACGACTGAACTATAGAAACTTAAACTATGGAAGGTAAACACTATCACACAGTCCTATTAAGGGTGTTCCACCAGTGATGGTAGATAACACCTTGCCCACTTGGTACCATAAGCAAATTTATCATATGAAAGCAAAGTTTGCTGTCTGCCAATTATGAGTTTGTTAAGAGGCATCCAGAATCCAATTCTGTGTTCATGAGGCAGCCAGAAGAGCAATTCACTGGTGCTAGACAACACCCAGCCTTCCTGAATAGTCCAAAAAGGAGAAACATAAGGGATTTCAGGCTGAAATAGAAGAGAGTGAACCCTGGTAACCTATAGAAGAAGTTAGAGCTTACTTTGATAGAATTGCTGCAATAGGAGATGGGCAAGCCTGATTGAAAGGGTGTTGTGTTGGAGTGGGCAACCTGGAGGGCATACTGTGAGCACATATTGCTGTCCTGGGAGCCAGGAACAATATGCTTCCCATCTGGGGAGAAGGCTACTGATGTGACCAAATCAGTGTGGCCTTTTAATGGCTCACCCAGTGGTGCACCACTCTCAGCATCCCACAAGCGCACAGTGCTGTCATGTGAGCCAGAGACAATATGCTTCCCATCTGGGGAGAAGGCTACTGATGTGACCGAATCAGTGTGGCCTTTTAATGGCTTGCCCAGTGGTGCTCCACTCTCTGCACTCCACAAGTGCACAGTGCTGTCATCGGAGCCAGAGACAATATGCTTCCCATCTGGGGAGAAGGCTACTGATGTGACTGAATCAGTGTGGCCTTTTAATGGCCTGCCCAGTGGTGCTCTACTCTCTGCACCCCACAAGTGCACAGTGCTGTCATGGGAGCCAGAGACAATATGCTTCCCATCTGGGGAGAAGGCTACTGATGTGACCCAATCAGTGTGGCCTTTTAATGGCTCGCCCAGTGGTGCTCCACGATCTACACCCCACAAGCATACAGTGCTGTCATGGGAGCCAGAGACAATATGCTTCCCATCTGGGGAGAAGGCTACTGATGTGACCCAATCAGTGTGGCCTTTTAATGGCTTGCCCAGTGGGGCTCCACTCTTTGCATCCCACAAGCGCACAGTGCTGTCATAGGAGCCAGAGACAATATGCTTCCCATCTGGGGAGAAGGCTACTGATGTGACCAAACCAGTGTGGCCTTTTGATGGCTCGCCCAGTGGTGCTCCACTCTTTGCATCCCACAAGCGCACAGTACTGTCATCGGAGCCAGAGACAATATGCTTCCCATCTGGGGAGAAGGCTACTGATGTGACCCAACCAGTGTGGCCTTTTAATGGCTCACCCAGTAGTGCTCCACTCTCTGCATCCCATAAGTGCACACTGCTGTCATAGGAGCCAGAGACAATATGCTTCCCATCTGGGGAGAAGGCTACTGATGTGACCCAACCAGTGTGGCCTTTTAATGGCTCACCCAGTAGTGCTCCACTCTCTGCATCCCATAAGTGCACACTGCTGTCATAGGAGCCAGAGACAATATGCTTCCCATCTGGGGAGAAGGCTACTGATGTGACCAAACCAGTGTGGCCTTTTAATGGCTCGCCCAGTGGTGCTCCACTCTCTGCATCCCACAAGTGCACAGTGCTGTCACGGGAGCCAGAGACAATATGCTTCCCATCTGGGGAGAAGGCTACTGATGTGACCCAACCAGTGTGGCCTTTTAATGGCTCGCCGAGTAGTGCTCCACTCTCTGCATCCCACAAGCGCACAGTGCTGTCATAGGAGCCAGAGACAATATGCTTCCCATCTGGGGAGAAGGCTACTGATGTGACTGAACCAGTGTGGCCTTTTAATGGCACGCCCAGTGGTGCTCCACTCTCTGCATCCCACAAGTGCACAGTGCTGTCATAGGAGCCAGAGACAATATGCTTCCCATCTGGGGAGAAGGCTACTGATGTGACTGAACCAGTGTGGCCTTTTAATGGCTCACCCAGTGGTGCTCCACTCTCTGCATCCCACAAGCACACAGTGCTGTCACGGGAGCCAGAGACAATATGCTCCCCATCTGGGGAGAAGGCTACTGATGTGACCCAACCAGTGTGGCCTTTTAATGGCTCACCCTGTGGTGTGCCACTCTCTGTATCCCACAAGTGCACAGTGCTGTCATAAGAGCCAGAGACAATATGCTTCCCATCTGGGGAGAAGGCTACTGATGTGACCCAACCAGTGTGGCCTTTTAATGGCTTGCCCAATGGTGCTCCACTCTCTGCATCCCACAAGCGCACAGTGCTGTCATTGGAGCCAGAGACAATATGCTTCCCATCTGGGGAGAAGGCTACTGATGTGACCCAACCAGTGTGGCCTTTTAATGGCTCGCCGAGTGGTGCTCCACTCTCTGCATCCCACAAGCACACAGTGTTGTCATAGGAGCCAGAGACAATATGCTTCCCATCTGGGGAGAAGGCTACTGATGTGACCCAACCAGTGTGGCCTTCAAGCACTCCAAGTGTTGCCGGCCATTTCTCCATCTGTCCTGTTAAAATTGACAGAAGTTCTGGGAACTGTGAACGGAATCTTATGCTAACTTCTGACTGCACTGGTGCAAAGGCCAGGGCTGTCACATAGAGATGTGGTGTACTTTGAGTGATTGGAGCCCAGAAGAAACTGATAAATCGTTTTACATCTGCAGCAAACTGTTTTATCATTGGATCCTAATGAACAATTAGTCCCTTAATATCTTTTATCAAATACTTTTCATACATTACTCCATGTTATGAATTTTGATAGAGCCGGTGATGCAATGGATACCATTCCCAGTAAGCTTAGGACTTCCAGCCAGAAAAGACTTTTGGTTTCAAGGAACTTTCTAGCCATTGCTGAATTTTCTGCATTGATTGACACTGCTGCTAGATGGTCTGCCCAGAAACGGCAGCAGTATCCTATATACATTGGTATACAGGTGTTCAGTTTCTGTCCAAGACCTGGCATTTCAACATTCTTCAGGTATGATGTTGGCAGGTCACATACATTGAACCTGAGTTCAGTCTGCATTGTCTGAAGCACCCTGGATGCAAATTCCTGCTTCTGTTTCTCTGTACCACACAAGAGGTCTGTACGACACATATATAGCTTGGATTTCGGGGATGTCATAAACTCTCTGAATGATAGATGTAAAATCTGCACCACTCCAGTCTCTGGTGCATGAATAACAGCACTTAGAGAAGTGAGTGCCCTCCTGACAGAATCCTCATCTGAGTTAAGCAATACTGCTAAACCCTTGGGGTCCACTGGTTGAAACAGCTCCAAAATTGTGCTGAGGATATTCATAGAAAGGATGTATAGCTCTTGATCAAGAGGATCTGCCTCTGAGGGCATTGGAATAGCCTCATTGACAATATGAAAGTATAGTTCATACAAATCCACAAGTCCTACACCCTGAAGAATGTAGTTCAATGCTTTCTGTGGATTTACCCTTGCAGAACCTGCACGGATATAGCGAATAGCTGTAGCAGCAAACACAAAGAGCCCATCTGCACGTCTGGTGATCTCATCTATGTCATGCATCTGAGGTGTCCAAGTATATCGTGGTGTCCAAGAACTGCCATCCAATGACTGCTCAACATATCTTCGGATATCCTTTCCAACAGTTTCTTTATCAATATTGTCAAGGATGATTCCATGCATTGAGGAGCAGAGTATATCATGCTTGAGATATGATGGCACATCTGGCCGGCCTGTCAGAAAAAAACGAACATGGCCTGGTATCTCTGTGATACTGTCGGAAAGCCACCGGAGAAACATCTGGCCCCTATCTTGTCCACATTCATCCAGTGCATCCAGACAGATAACCCAGAGCTTCTCACTTGTTGGAATTTGAGCAAGCAGACCTACAACTAGTTCCTGAAACTGCACTTGTGGGTCTGCATCAAGAATCCCAGTATGGTCTTCATCCAAGAATTTGACAAGAATATTCTTGAAGTCTGCATTATAACAAGAATATTCTTGAAGTCTGCATTATAGTCTGCCAATTGAAAGGCAAGAGTGAGAGGGAGACCCTTGATTTCCCGGCGCTCTGCATAGTTCCGGGAGAAGAAAAAGGAAGCTGCTAGGATATGTCTCTCTTCTGCAAGAGTAAATGCAACAGTCTTTGCAATGGTTGACTTCCCAGTGCCTGCAGAGCCACTAAGTATCACTATACGCTGGGATGGATCAGATGGTGCTGTCAAGTGTGCTGTAATGTCCTGAATAATGTCAACCCGAGTACCCTCCATGCATTTGTCTGGGGTGTTTGGAGCATTGTAGCGTGCTGAAACATATTTGATACTTGCTAGGGTCTGTTCAATATGGTCACCTTTCACTAAACAGACATGAGGAACTGCAGAAGGTTTACAAGAAGGAATATTCATATTTACCAGTGTTGTTGATATCCCGGACTAGACAAATGTCAATTAGATTATTATTATTATTTGCAAAGAAGACACTAATGTTACCTTCTGGTGCTATTTCTTGGACTGATTTGAGAGTCTGCTCCACTGAAACAAAATTACATGCAGCTCAAGGAGGGATGACAATCCATACCTTTTGTGGACATTTGATCCACCAAAGTTTCGATGGAAATGTTATTATGGATCCACAAACAGAACAAATTAGACAGACATAAAATGCACAAAAGGAAGGAAATCATACTGTGAAATCTTGAATGTAAGATGCAATGGAAGCCTTGAAGCCCTGGATCTCCTTCTCATACTTCTTGCCCTTCAAAAATTGCTTGAATTTCGTTTTCTCTTCAAGTGATATGAGTCTGGTAGTAATTGGTTCGAGATTCCTATGAAATAGACAGAAATGCATTAATTGAAGGCTGAAATCCACTACATATCACGCACTCTTTCAACTTGTCCAAGCGTTGTTTCAAATTGTCACTACATCCCACTGTATCAATATCTGTCAATCGCTTGAGCCTTTTGTCCAGCTCCGGTAGATCAGCCTTGTTTTCCTTCATCGTCTACAAGAGTACCTTAGACATGTTCTCACTGACATCTATTTACGCACCGAAACCATTTCGGCTAGTGCGACAACACCGGTGATTGCACCCTCGAGTCCTGGAACAGGATTGCCTGCGGCGGCTGCTTGAGCAACCCTGAGCACGGGTAGAATGTTGTCGAGGATGTTCATTGTAGTCTGTCGAGAGGATGTGGAACACTGAGGGTGTGGGCGTAGATGGTAGTAGCGACAAAGAGGCGGAAGGCGACGCAGTGCCAGCTGTAATGCTACATGCTGACAAGATCTCAGAACCAGTTCCTTGACAGCTCGGATGTTATTGTTATCAATCAATTAACCCTTCTTTAAGCAAATCCTCGGCGATTCTTTGTACCTGTTTGCAGTTTACCCCATTTATCACAACTCCTTTGCTCCTACTCTGCTCGTCGTCTCTCCGCATCTCTTTTGATACAGCTTCTCTCACTATTTTGAGACTTTCAATCCATTCCAATCAATCTAGGAATCCGTATCTATCTCCATCTCACCGAAGTCCACTGTCAGTCGTTCTTTGTACTGCCTTGGTGTTCCAATTTAGCTTTGGTCTGCCCTTCCAGCTATTATGTCATCTTGCAAGGTCCGAGGCTTCTTCTCCGCAGCACCTTGATGCTTTACTTAAATAGATTGGACCTCTCTGCCCCTCGCCCCACGCCCTTCAGCTTTCCACCCTCACCACGTCCTTACTAGCGGGCCTCTCTTCGATGCTTCCCCACATTTCGATAATTTCTTCATTCTTTTATGCCAGCTTCACTCACACCAACTATACTAGTCAATCCTGAACAAGGCACTGTTCCGACACGATATGCGATCATCATTACCACCACCGGTGTGTAACTTGCCTTTCAAGATAAAATTCAACGCAATTAATAATATTACAGGTCACTTTCCGTTCCCTATTCGCTCTCGAATTCAAGTATCCAATGGTGCGCTCATTTCTATTTCTCAATTTCCAGTGGCCGCTCCCGCTTTCAACAAAAGCCGCATCATGACGCAAGTTTTGTGATTTTGTTCTTCTTCGTGCCCGTTTAATGTCCCTGTATCTCGAGCTACTGTAAAATATTGAATATTAATTTTAATGTTGTGTCTCCTGCCTAATTCAACGTAAAATAAATGAGCTTTCTGGAATTGTGTGGACTTTCCCCCCCCACTGATCCTTGCCGACGTTTCTCTCTATTTACACCGACTGAAACGTGGCCATTCATTTTCGCTGCGGTTCACAGCGGAAATCTCGCTCACCTCCGCAGTTAATTAATCGTTCTTTGAGGAAATCTTCAGCTATTATTTGCATATCTTCAGAGTTTACCCCATTTATCATATCTCCTTTGCTTCGGCTCTGCGGTGTGTCTGCGCGGATCTCCAGTTATGGCCTGTGTACTGCCTTTGAAGGACAGTGATTGCTATCAATCCCCATTCGCTCTCCGTCGGCGTTGGCCATGTAGTCTATTTTGGCCTCTTTCCACAGCATCCCTGTTGCAATCCTATTTCTTCCGTGGTTCAGGGTGCGAATGAATTCCTGCACTGCATTCATTACTGGGATGTCATCTTCTTTTCACAGTCATTTTTTCCTAATGCATTTTTTCTCAGGGGTTCAACTTGCACGCAGCTTTTGAAGAACCACGTAGCTTTCCAAGATCCGTGTCGTCGTTGCCGCACCATCTGTATATAAATGGGCCGAAGGGGATCATCTTGCTGTCTTACTATCTCGCTTCCCATGTCCAGCTTCAATATTCTCGGTTTCGTTCAGGTAAAATCCGGGCACCGTGTTTGCTACTTCTTCCCAGATTTTCAGTCTGACTTTTACTAATAGGATCAACAACCCGATGAACGAGCGTCGTTAGTCTACGCAGTTGGACGCGTAAATGGCCCACCGCAAATTCTGGATGATGGCCATTCTTCTCGGGTCATGACCGTGGCTGTCTCCGATTTCGTTCGTGGCTATACAAAGGCTTCTACAATTCAGTACGTTGGACAAGCTCTTTCCAACATAAAAAAAATGATTTTTTCTTAGAGGTGTTTTTGATATGTCCACTGCTTGGTGGACTCGAATACCAACACCCGCAGCAAACAGCATGGTTCAAATCTACAGTGTATGCCGTGATATAAGCCCTCCTGGTATGCTACGCATTAAGATCGATTCAGTGGCTTTCAATATTGGATCCAACTCATTGCCCTCCTCGAACGAGCCAGAATCTTCTACAAGCACGTCGCCCTTTACTCCCGCTCGAACATCAAAGTGCCGAACATTCAGTCCTCCTACAGAGCCGCTCGCATCATCTTCTGTGACTCCAAAATTCTGAATGCTTCTAGCCCCCATATATATTTGCCTCCTGGA
Organism: Mycena rebaudengoi; assembly: GCA_029282285.1. Taxonomy (NCBI): domain Eukaryota; kingdom Fungi; phylum Basidiomycota; class Agaricomycetes; order Agaricales; family Mycenaceae; genus Mycena; species Mycena rebaudengoi. Next base: position 697,203 of record JARJCX010000033.1, on the reverse strand, counting down.
GCCAGCACCCTTTGTTGGGATCCTAAAACTTTATCAGAATATCTGGGTTCCCTTTTTTTTTTCTTCGTCCACAGCATTAATTTCCTAACGAGGATGAAACATCGCGTGCTCTGTTCAGCCTTTTTTTGGCACTCATTGCCGCCGCTGACTGAAAAAATCTTTTGGGGCAAATTCCACAGTTACAGTGCAGCCTTCTCCATTCACGGCACAGACCTCATTGTCAAACCTGCTCATTTCGACTTTCAAACGTGTTCATTCCAACGCGGCTTCTTTTTTCAATTCATACCCACAATGCCACTCAATGATTTAAATATCTTCCACTACGTGTACAGCGCTAAAATTGTACCAGGGTCAATCCTTGAATATTGGGTACAAATTCGTTGACTGTAGTGCTAAATAACCCGTGTCAGGATCATTGATCGACGATCACAACACCACCTTTGAATATTTTTGTTGAATGAACGGATGCCTCTTGCAATCTTTTTAAGCGGGGCCATGCATAGATACGCTGTGCATCTCCGCGGACAGTCCTTACTTTAACCGATGTCTAAAAGCGCTCGAACACAATGTTGATTCCCAAACCTTCAATTGACTTGCTTCTTTACTTCTCCAGATCCCTGATTCACACTCTGCCCGCTCTTCCCGGGACGACTTTTTTTTCCACTCCGACACATGTGTAATAAATACTGTCTCTGACTCCAAAACTGCGCTTGGAGTCATTCGAACCGTGGCAGACACCCTACGGTGTCCTAAAGTGTACACCTTTGAAAATGTATATAAGATGTTTGAAAAGCCGGTTTGGGGTGCATGGCTTCCGTCGAAACCCACTGTCTTCTCTTGGAAAGCCTCACACCACGAGGTTTCAGGGTTTTTTAACATGAACCTTACTGTCTTTACTGATTCCCGCTTCAAAATAGCACATTCGAAGCTTCTCCCAGATCAAGATCCCGTCGCATATGCTGGAGAGCATATGCGCGTTGAGATCCTCCGCATTGTGAATTCTGTCTGGGATGAAGGACTTTTTGCCACCTTCTCACTGCTTCCTGCGGTCATTACAGTTCAGTCTCCAAAAATATCCCTCGCCACATGACTAAATTTGTAAAAATTTCAAGCCGTCGTTTATCGCACTGATTTAAGCAAATGCTTCGCGATTCTTTGCATTTCTTTGGCTTTATTTCCATTGAGATTATCCCCTTCTCGCTCTCTCCCTCTTCCTACTCATTCTTCATTGTCGAATGACCCCTGCGCAGTCTCAGCAAGCGCCAGCTGTACTGCCTTCATACGCCTCGAGGATTTAATTCATTCCGGTCCAATCCATTTGTTCTCACTAGACCCGCCATTTCCGAGGCAGTGCAATCTGCCGCATCACTGGAAGCTGGGCAAAACAGGCCGGATTGGGCTACTAGAGGCAAAGACCCCCAATCCAGTGAATCTACAGCTCTCTTTGCATGACATGTCACCGCAGTAACCGTACTGTGGCCACGTAGCACTTTTAATCCGGCATCCTGGTCTCGTTTCGGCATCCTCTACTTATTTTCACCCTTGGTCTCCCTACTCAGGTCTCAAACACCAATAAGCTTTCAAGACTCTGGGTTGACTGGATTGTTTTCGTTATCTATCTGCTTCGTGATGTCTGGATTTCGAACTCTTGCAATTGCTGTAAATTTATCTCCGATACATACTCACCGTCAAATCTTTGTTTCGGACCTGCTTTTGGTCCCACTCTATCCACTGAGTGGCCGTATTCATTTACCTCAATATTTTATTCGCTCTTCACTCCGCTATATGTAGTTCTCTATTTAATTGTAATATCACCAAGCTTATCCGGCACGCTTGCCGGAGCGAAGCGGAGGCATGTCTTGTTATATGTACACCTTTAATACTTTGATCACATTTCGTGGAGTCTAGACGAATTCTCGAACTCGCAGGGGCATCTCATATTCACGCGCCCTGCATGGCCCTTTTTTGCAATTGTATTCGCAGAGACCATGATGAGTTCATGTGCCTCGAGACGAGTGTGATCGATCTGTCATACAGCCCTGGCCCCTAACTCTGATCGATTGCCCATCTCAGACCTAACTCTGCGCCAGCTCCGCCTATGTGGCAGTATGCACGATATAGCGACGCCGATGCCCACAGCGACCATACATGCTCTCTCCCCATACCCAAGATTTTTGGCGACGCAGAGCCGCTCTCGCAGCCTCCGCCACAAATATAGCTGGTTGGGTGATGTGTGACCTAGAGCGTGACGCACCTTTGCTCGTTGCTCACTGGTCTCTCTCGATAGATTCTCGAGGCGTGCTTTGCTGGCCTTTGCTCACTGCTACTATGTATTCTCAAACAAGACATTGTGTCAAATGCCTGCCTTGATCTCTGCGCTCTGTCTAACGTCGCCCGCAAATATACTCTTCTTTCTCCGAGTCCGGCGATGGCGTTATGTGCTGCAACGGGATATTCAACCCGTGGATTTTCTCAGAAAGAACGTGAACCCAGAAGTATACGGAAGGCGAGAGACTTTGGTATATCTGGTAGACCTCATATACTTTCGGGAACTGCCGGTATACCTCAGTTTCCTCGTCAATAGCTGAGCCAAACAGCGAGTTTTTTTGTTTGTTTATTGCAGTAATTGTCACGGTACAAAATTTTGTTAGCTACTAGGGTGTTGCGCTGAGGCATGCACTCGCTTTCGAGGAGTTACGGTGTGCTAAGGTAGCGGCCATACAAGTGCGGTTGCCCCACGTGACGACCCAAATTGAGCGAATCTCAGCTTGTAGAATGAGCATCGAAAATCCGGCTCAACAGTTTTGTGTGAATGTATCATAAGACAGTTCCTCAATATTTTGAGAAATTTCAGTGGAGAAATGGAGGACGAGTTCCCAAAATGATGGGAACTTACATTTGCCATCAATCCCGCTAGATTCTGGAACTAGTCATTCATTTCATAACCTAAAAACCCCAAAATATTTAGAAGCATTCTTAGATAACATTCAAAGAGAACTGTTGGGCCGGATTTCCTAATTTCTACAGATGTTGGGAGGATTCACGGAAACATTCTGAACTTCGCCCAATAAGGTGATGTCACGTGGGGTAACTGTATTTGTATGTCCCCTACCTTATAAGCCGTGTCATCCCTGAGCGGAGTGAGGGAGGGGAGGGGCATTGAATGGTCGGTCCTCTTCACGCGTACTAAGGAACCGATATGTTACCGAGAGGCTAGGGACCACTGGGGCGATGGCCGGCGATGGATGTGGGTGCGGGATGAACAGTGTCAGCCTCCCTGTCACACAATATAGAAAAATATGGATTCTGTGACGGAACAAATAAAACTACCGTCACGTCTATTTGAGTATACGACGTATATCCACAGGTATACAAGGTATACAAGGTATACCAAGTCTCTCATATACTTTCGTATACTTCTGGATTCACGTATGTTCTCGATTTTCTTCCCGTATTTGGTGGAACTAAAGGCATTAAATTGTAAGGGGCTCTTTTTTTCCCCCCTTTTATTTGAGTCCCACAATCTTTCTCGACACTAATCAGTAGTTTCGCAGCAGCTTCTCTAGCTCACACTAGTCGACACCTTGTAGAACCCTAACCCTTCGGCGACGCGCAGGCATAAGGCTCCAACCGTTCCGTTTCCGTTTGCAATTCTGGGAAAACCAAACGGAAACGGAAAGGAAACCGTTACAAACGGTTAGAAACGGTTTCTAAACGGTAATTTTGAGCGGGTGCATCATCCTGGCTATATTCAGGGTACCTGGTGTCATACAACAGGGATAGGCTATTAGGGCATTTCTAGCGGGCATTCTGGCAGCTCTAGAGTGATTGGGAGGTATTTCAGATGTGGCCAAACATTGTCCAGGCCGTGAGCAAGACCCTCATAGCCAATATTCAGGCCAGTAAATCAACCTGGTATGCCAGGGAGAAATCAGCGCTGACTTTTCATAAGCAGCAATCATTTATTTGCGCCACTGGAGCTTGTTGGAGATGGATTCATGTTTTTCTTGATGGTCGTAAATTGAAACGCAGAAACCGTTTGCAAACTGTTTCTGGAACTATTTGTCAAGCTCAGCAAACGAAACGGAAATAAAAACGGTTTTAACCGTTCGCAAACGGTTGAAAACGGAAATGGTTGGAGCCGTACGCAGGCACAGGCGCTGTATCGCTCGCCCACCACGTCGCCATCCGCATCTACGCAGTCCGAACCATAATTCGTATACATCCGCCGCGGGGGACGACCGTACAACATCGGAGACTGCCCTCTCTGCCGCACGCTACGCATTGGCCCAGTACCACCGCGGATGCGGATATATTCGATACACTACAACACTACGACGCAGATCGTCTCGCCACCTTTTGTCTGATTCGGCACGCCTTTCTTCGTATCCGCGTCGGGTATTGACGCCTTTCGTTTCTACAGCTTCTCGCGGTGCGGTATCGTGGTATGAGTGCAGGCAGTGCGCAGGCCGCAGCGGCCCAGCATCCGTGTCCTTGACCTTAGGTACGTTCTTCCCCCGCATCTCTCGTATCCACTTGCTTTACTTTCTTTCTTTCCCGCCTCTCCCCACCCCGCCCCGCGCCGCACCTATTCTTCTCACACCCTCCATTCCCCACCCCTTCCCTCTCCTAATCGTTCTCCCCTATTCCATCCACCCTGCCGTCACCTCCGCTCGCAGAACGCTAATAGCACATCTCTTTTTCCAGCCGTCTTCCTGACTCGAGCGCGACACGTCTTTCCTCAACTGCCCGCCAGCGTCGCGGGTGCGGGCTTTGTACGCGCTGACGTCGGTGGCGTGGACTTACTGCTCGCCCGTATCGCCGGCGTGGGCTTGACGGCATGGGTGTGGTTGCCGACAGGTTCTGCGGCGCGCGTGCGCGCCGCGTTCGACGGACCGCGGACCTACGCGCCGCCCCTCGCGCGTTTTTTGCTACCCGCCGGTACCGTGTATGCGCAATTGTAGATGCGCGCGGCTGTACGATTCACCACCGCCCACTTCGTTCTTTTTCTCTCCACGACCGAGCTGGCGTGGATTTCACGACACATTTTGCTCGGAGAGCGCTCACCAACGCGCCCCGGACCTCTCGCGTCTCTTTCCTCTCCTGTAGGACGGCCTCATCCCAGCTGCGCTCGACTCGCACGTCCCTTCGCCCACCGACGAGCTACTACTCCCTGTGGCTGGGTGCGAGTGGTGCCTTGCTCGGATCGCCGATCAACGTCGACTCGAACGGTCTCTTCCTTGGGAGTGTGTCCATCGATCCTACCAACATGGGCTTCCCAGGAAACCAGTCAGCCAAAATCGGGGCCACATACATTAATTCTCTTCCCGATAGTGACGTTATTGGCACGGATCCATCGTCTCCTACACCTCGGAAGAGTTCGACATCGTCAACGACAACGTGAATTGCACCGCTATCAATAACCCGGTGAAATGTTCTACCGGCGTTGATGACACCACACTGACCATGATGAAGAAGTTTGAATCCTTCGTTCCCAGTCCCAAGTCCGATAATGTCACTGGCAAAATCACCGTCGGCTACGGCCACGTTTGCCAGAAGACAAATTGCACCGAGATCACATTCCCTCTTCCTCTTTCCGAGCCGAACGCATCGCTGCTGCTCAACATGGATCGCCTAAGCTCCACAAACTGTGTCAACACCAACACCGGGCCCCGCGCTGTCCTGAACGACAACCAATTTGGCGCACTTTCATCCTTCGCATTCAATGCGGGATGTGGTGCGCTCACGAGCTCGACGCTGCTGACACGCCTGAACAACGGCGAAGACCCCAATACCGTTGCTGCGCAAGAACTGCCGAAGTTCAACAAGGCCACGCGGCAGAATGGAACGGTGGTAGTCGTTCCAGGTTTGACTAACCGCCGTGCAGCGGAGAGTTATCGTACATCCTTGCATTTGACACACAGTATTTAGGGAAGTCGTCTAATTTTCTTTGGGCTTTTCTGGGTCAATATTTTCTTTGGGGCTCCGTATATTTCGAAATATATATAATTGGATGAACAGTTCACGCCAGCCCATTTGACGGGGAATTCTAATAAGTCACCTGCCTGCCCTCAGAAGCGTTAAGCGTGTGTGGTTTATAAGTTTTAAGCCGCAGGTCATGCCCCCTGTGTTGAAAAATTTAGCTAGTAAAGTTGAATGTTGGTTTGAACTTACGTGGGGAGTCGCAGATAATAGGGAAGGTAAAGACATAATTTCTAATAGGAATTTTGGATACAATCAGTGAAGAAGACGGGAAAAGGACATGTTCAACAGCAGTTTCCTGTCGGCGATCACTGAACAGCGTGAATATATTAACCATGGTCCGACGAGGCGAGCAAAGCGGATACAGCAGAACCTCAAATCCAAATACCGAGCTCACGAATTTATCTGTTTCACCCCTTCATCTCCCACCAATATTCTCGTAGGTCAAAATACATTTAATTTATGGTGCGGTTCACTTAGTTACCGCCTCTCGGTGACTACGAGGTGGCCGCGCCACTTTTTTGATTGTATTATCCCAATTTGTAGCAATAGAATGGACAAGTGCTGTAAATATCCACATACACATTGAGTTTATTCTATGCGAACTTCATGCCACCTCTCAAAAGGGCCCAGCTTGCGGCCGCAGCTCGTGCTCGCGCTCAGCGTCACCCTAAAGCTTCTGCTACTACCAAAGATTCACTCTCGGACATCCCTAACAAACCAATTTCGACCTCCATGGAAGAAAATACATCAGACCTGGCAGACGACGCAGCATGCTCCATATCTCCTGTTGATTTCTCTGGAGACCGATCGGAATCCGAATCCGACTTTGATTATCAAGACAGCGTGTTTCACTGTGAGCTTAATTTTATTGAGTTCTTTTGGGATCTTGTGAAGAAATATCTTCGTGACAACTGCGATTACACTTTTGACACTCTCAAGGAAAATATGCCAAAGGCACTGGCATCAGTAAAATTGGAAACAATTTGGCGTTGGGAGCACCGAATGGTCCGTTGGATGACTGCTTACCAGGCTGGAATAGAAACCCAAGATGCGCAACTTCATGTGCGCCAATTCAGTTCCACAACATATTCATCGCACCGGCACATCCAAGAGAGGGTTGCCACTGCGTACGACAGAGATTAGATTACCCCATACTGCCAAATCGGCCCCTTCTCAAAATATCATCTCTTTCAAATCTTTTTATAAATTAAATCCCTCTTGGGAAAAGTTTCCTCTATCAAAAAGGAGTCGATTGGCAAGAGGGAAAAAAAATAGAGTCAAAACTGTATGACCCAATGTGGTTGTCACTGAGGGGTGGTGACTAAGTGAACCGCACCATAGATGAGAACCAATATAAGTACAAACGTGATCGCGCAGTCGCAGCCCAAGCCCCAAAATCTTCGGCCAACTCAAAGTCCCTCCGATGCTCCAGAAGGCAATTGTTGATGAACATGCACCGCAATCTCCCCCCCAACGGACGGTAATAGCGATCTGACAAGTCCCGCGTCTCGCATCTGCTCAGTATGTATGTGAATATCCTCCAGCCCATTGACGGCCTGAGACAGGATCGCGTCGAGCTCCGTCCAATCCGCTGCGTTTGGACTCCCAACTCCCCAGCTGTCCGTGAAGTCGAGGAACATTGTTTTGAGCGCTTTTAAATGGCCGAGATGGCCAAACTTCCGGAGGGCAGAAGCCATCCAGAAGCGGTGCTCAGTAATCTCTATCAAGTGCAGCGTCTGGTTGCCTTTCAAAATGTCGGGGTCGGGTGGTTCCGAAGCCCTCACATCTGTATTCTCGGTTCTAGTCAACAGTGCGAAAGAGACAGATGGACAATTAAACGGACGGTAGGACGAGGTAATCCGGACTTTTTGAATCGTTTGTGCATTTGCTCTGAGGAGTGGAGTGATTGGTGAAGAGGAATGGATGATAAGGGATTTTAGATGTTTAATGTCGACGATGCTGAAACCGGACAGCATTGCATCCACCACATCCGTCTCTAGCTCTAGCTCGAAGGATTCGAGGACGACACGGACTTCATGAGGGACATCGACACGCCGAACGGATGGATTTTCAAAATGAATATTGCCTAAAGTCAAGGTTTTTAATCCTGTAGCGTGACTGAGGAGCAACTCCAGCTCCGAGGCATTTGCGAAATCCAAGTAATAGAGGCAGAGATTCCGCAGACACTGGAGTGAGAGCGTCGCTCGAATGCCGGCTTTGAAAAGGGGAGGCTGTGACCCCCAGAGATGGATGTAGCGTCTGGAAAGGAAATTGAGCGAGAAATGTGTCAGACGTGGTAATCGGGACAGAATGCGCGGAAGTACGACGTCCTCTGTGAGGAGGGGAGTTATGTGGTTTCCAATTTCCAGCGTGAAATATATAACGTAGAGTTCTCCGATGTGCGGAGATTCCGCAAGGAGGTGGTCGAAGTGCGAAAATTCGGAGAGGTGTTCGCAGATGAACGCAGAGAACAAGTGCATGCGGCTCCTGCGTAAAAATGAACGGGAGGCCAATGAACAAGCCCTGAGCGCGTTTGCGTCATCAGGTTCGCGCCAGTGCCTGCGAGAAATTAGCGATATTTTCTCGTCGTCGCGCCTGGCGAAGCTGTCAATGATTGCATCGGCAATTTCTTGTGGTATTCGCATGGCCGCAACTGTTGAGAAGTATGAATTAAATGAGACAATGCGCAAAATAGTGGAAGGTACCTGCCACTGGCTGCCGTCGAGCGCAATTGAGTCAGCGCTTCTGTCAAGAGGTTGTGACGACTTTGGCGATATTGGTGTCTGTTTGTCGAGATAAGACAAAGATAAGATTACCGAACAACACTAGGGCGAGAGCCTCAGATAAGGGAATCCGTGTTCTTTGCGTTCATTTCCGTATGTGTGAAACGAAACCTATGTACAAGCTTATTGGAGGGAGAGAGGAGTCACCCAACTCATCACCCATGCCCTTCTCCAGTCGTTAACTGAGTTCCTCGTACCCGATTAATCTCCACTCCCATGCCGGGAGTAACACCCGCTCGTTGCATCAAAGTCGAGCAGGAGCTCCACCGGTGCAGTCATCCTGTAAAAGAAGATGGGGGCGGTTACTCCGCGGCTGGGAGAACGAGCCGTAGAAACAGGTGTATAACAATGTGGGGTACAAGGAGGTGAAGTAGCAGTGCCGTTGCAGAAGATGGGGAAGTGAAGTAATGTATGTGCACAAACAAGACCCACCCCGCGCACATCATGCCCCACGCCGCCGACGACCGCCATCTGGAATTGGCCCTGCATCTGCGCGATCATGAGCGGCCGGCCGGGGCGGGCCGTGCCCGCGAGGAGGAGGCAGGCGGTCCGTGCGAGGAGGCGTGCAGTGCGCGCGGCGAGGAAGACGGCAGAGCGGCCGGTGTATGATACCTGGAGCCTGTGTACCGGGTGGGTACTAGTTAGCGTTGGCGGCGGCGGCGTTCAATGAAAGGAAAGGAAAGGAAAGGAAAGGAAAGGGGAGGGGAGCGCAGTGTGTGTCCGCCGTTGGGATGATAGAACGAAGTATGTAAGAGAACGGGGAAGGAGCGGGGAGGGAGGGAGAGGTGGACAAGAGGGAGGGGAGCGGGAGCAAAAGGACAGGAGGAGCGAAAGGGGAAGAAGCAAGAGTATGATACGAGGACAAGGGGGAGAAACCATACCGGCCTCGTGCGTGGGCGGGCAACGACAAACGTATGGAGATGGGGGGCGGGGACGGGTGGAGAGGAGGTGAAGACGCGCGCGGCGGATGCGCCGGTGCAGAGCTCAGGTATTGGCGCCGCCACCGCAGACGACGCGCGCCTCAGAAAGCTCGCCAGTCCCCCCGACCAAAACGCGAGAATGCAGCCACACGGCGCCGCAAGGCAGAAGCTGGAAAGCCAGAGCCACGCTGCCCACATGAGACGCCCTCACGGCGATGAGGGAATGCGAAAGAGGTGCGGGCGAGCGTGCGGCTCGATCGAAAAGAACGGAACGGGTCAAGGAAGGAGCAGGGAGGGGGTGGGAGATGAAGGAGATTGGATGAAGGGAGCAGGAAGGGGAGGGAACCCGGGAGGAAGGAGGAAGGAGGGAGCGGGGATGGAGGATGGGAAGAAGGAGGTGTGATGTGAGCGCACGGATGTGGCGGTAGATGAGAATGGGGAGGAGATTGGGGGATGGAGGGACGTCACGGCCGACGCGCACCCATAGAGCGGCATTAGAGCCGCCAAGGAGGCGCGCTAACGCACCCGTAAGGCCGTGACGACGCAATAAAAAGACGCATGGGTCGCGGGCGGCGGCGGCGACAGTGAGACGAGCCCACAGGCGACAAGGCGGCTGATGACCGTCCAAAAATGACGGCGGGAGAGGAAGGAAACGAGTGGGAAGATTCAGCGAGTTCAGAGTGGCTCATGACCGTCAGGTCAGTGTCAGGTCGTTGCGTATATTCTCCACGAGATTCATGATCAAGACGAGCCCGGGTGCGGAGGAGCGCAGCAGGGTGAACAGGAATGACTCCAGGGAATGGTGATGAAGGTGGGCAGGGCATTCAGTTATGCATGAGTGGCAAGTTGCCACTTTTGATTACCAGTGCGCGGGAAGAGGCGGGAGGCGTGACGGTAGTGTGACTGCATAGGTCGGGAAAACCCGGCAGCCACTTGTGAACGCTCTTCAAGTTGACGCCAGCTGGAAATTCTGACCTCGTCCATACCTTTGCCTCGTCAAGCACCAGCCATTCCCGGACCAGCGGCCTATGCGGATGCTCTCAGGATCTCACACAGAACACCAATTAACTAGTATAACATGCGTTGAAAATATTCATCAAGGTTCTTTTGACGTCGTGGATCATTGCCAGTCCTTGCACTGGCGCTTCCTCGACTCTAAGCGCAGCCCACGCGTCTACAACCACCGCATGTCTGTGCACTCAGCAAAACCATGCACAGCCGCCGAATACCGATTATCCCAGGGAGACGACGGCTTAAACAGGGATTACGGGCCTACCGCACCTTCGATACATAAAGGCCACCCCACTCCTCGCTACTGCTCATCCATGCCTATCGCGGCCATGCCTTTCGCGCTCTCGGCCGTGTTTTCATCCCGCTTTTGTGTACTACCTTCGATCATCAATGATATCGCAGAACTTGGCCTCGATTCGGCGAATTTTGGCCCGGCGCTCCCCCTTGGTCCGAGACACCGTCAAGTTCCGCTCGCTAGATATATCTTCGATGTCTTCGATGGTGAGACGACGCGCATGTGCAAGAGATATTCTTTCAATATTTATCATGTGTTCTGGTAGACTCTCATTGTTTCCGATGCGCAGTATATATACTGGACCTGCGAGGCGCAACATCGCGGAACGACACGTTATTCAGATCGGTGTCATTGGCGCATTGGCGAACCTGTAAGACAGTCTCTTCAACAATATCAACTCTAACTCAAAGGTCTTGCCTCGGTTCGGATCGGGTTCATTGAAGCCAGTACGGAGACCGACTCGAGAATAACACACTGGGCTGTGTTCCCAAATACCGCTCCATACATCGGAGGTGCGAGAACTATTGCCCCGCCTTCAATACACAATTTAGACCGCGCGCCACGCCTCCCCGGTGCGAAGTATCCGATATTAAATTATATGTTCGGACAATGACCGCGCACAGGCTGCGCATAGCGTATGGGCATTGCATACGGGTGGCGTCGGGATGACGCGCCTTCCAAAAAACTTGTTTGCGATCCTCCACATGCATACCCCGACCCTTAAAACCGTGTTTATTTACCCTCGCAATGCGTTGTTCGGAATTTGAACATCACAGTATTCATTTGAACCAGAATCTACAGAGGTTGAACTCGAGAACAGCTTGGGTTGTTGAGTCTTGGCAGGCTGAGGGTGAGCGCCTGCCAGCCTCCAGGTGGTTGTTTGTTGGTAATTTAAACATATATACGATGTATGAGTTGAACCCAGTGGAAGTGATCAGTGAGTGCTAGTGTTTCTTTTGTAGGTACGGCATTCGTGGTTGATCTTTTTTATTCACTTGTACATACACGGTGCTCCCGATTGGATTGTGTGTAGGGCTTCCCCATCGCCCTCGCGAGGACTTGATATATAACGCCACTCATCCCCAAGAACTCGATCATCATATGTGGCTAGCGTCCCGTTAGTTTACTTCCGTGCTCGTCTACCTCGAGGCCTCGACAGACTTGAAACTCTCGGTAGGAAAATGACCAGGTAATTACACCAGCCCAATGCTCTTTGACCCGACGAGGTTCCTCGACACCGGCACACGAAAAGTTGAGCAGGATCCTTTTAGAATCTGTTTCGGATACATATTACTCCATGTTGCCGTCGTAGTCTGATGAAAGGAAGCTGGCTGCATTCAACATGATCTCTCCTAAGTAATTGACAAAGATGGCCATTGGCCATGCTATTCTCGAGCCACGGGTCGATAAAACCAGGGGCACCGTCAGGTTGGTAGTGGTCATTAAATTCTTATATGTCAGACATATTATTCATACTTTTCCCTCCCTCTGCATTCAAATGCTTGGTGATGCCCAGAAACACGGGCAGTGTAGATCTCGTCCAATGCAATTGAGAGGAAGAAGTGCCACACAGTGGAAATCATAGATCTGTTTTTGAGATTAATCGACTGTGTCCATTAAAAGTACAGATCAGCAACCTAGATGGGGAGGCGGTAGATTCCAGCTAACTGGTTTATAAGCATTCGATGCATTTTACACTTCGCATTGGGTACTTTATTTGAAGAAAAAATATGCAGCCTTAATAATGTACTACTTTGTCACAAAAGTCGCTCTTGAATCATAAGCCAAGATAGTGCCTTTCTGAACCTTATAGGCAAAAGAGGCGGGGTTATAAGTGCTTATAAGGCGCTATAACCGTGCGTGTTTTGCCTATAAGATTCAGAAAGGCCCTATCTGAGGTTGTATTCCAAATCGGATATTTGCGACATTGCTCTCCCAATATGGTCATCAAGATGGGGGAAAAAATCTAGTCGAATATCTAAATACAGTCCATGGAATCAAAAAAACTCAAACTCAACCTCTCGAGATTTTCCTCTGAAAACACATGAATCTGAACTTTCAATCCGCGAAAATCTAGTTCATGCTGGCGACACGGTGAATTCGGTAAATTGTAAGGTTGAATCAAAACTATTAGGTTCAACCTTAAATTCAGTCTGAGTGTTCACGGATATTTAATCTCGAGAATGCAATAAACCCAGTGTTCTTGATATTTTTTTATAAAAAAAACTGATAACGAATATTTTCCTCTTTATCCTCATTTCCGCCACTCTTTTCATTTGACGGATCCTATATCTCAGTCTTAGACAGTGGTGTATCGAGATGTACGGATGAATCAAGTACAGATTTGGGGCCAGCCAAAAACTGACAGTGCCCGAATCTTATTGTTTCGAGCGGACCAAAGCACTTTATGTTTTCCGTGCGGCTTTCAGTGCTTAATCTATTGGTTCAAGCTGCCATTATGCTGCTGCTGAAACTGGTAGTTCTAGCCTTGAACTCAAACACCTGTTAAATTTTTTTTTGCGTTCAACTCTGACAAACTGCGATCGAATCTAGGATCCTCAATTCTTAGCTTGTGGGCTCATCCCGTGGATTTATTTGTTCCAAACAAATAGAGTTGAAACTCCGCCATCCAAAAAGACTTCTTACAGCGAGGTTACAGCCCTTATTAGTGTATATATCTAAACATAAAATCATTGAGGGCCTTCTAAAGTACTTCAGTAACGGTTTTGGACAGATTAGACGCGTAGGAGCAGGTTTGAAGGTATGAACAGCTTTGTCCGCTTAGTTTCGCGGATTTATCACCAAATAGCACTCATAAAAATGTTCTTTGACTCATTGGAGTCTCCTCGTGCTTTATAAGTTGTGTTGGAACTCCACTGAGAGCTAGTGTAGCTCTGGAAAGGGCACAAATACTGGGCAAAGTTTCAATGCTATTTGTTCGGAACAAATAAACCCACGGGACGGGCTCACGGGCTAAGAATTGAGCACTCCTACTTATACTTCAAGGCAGGATTTACAGCCTTTGCTAAAAATTGCCAGAAACTTACAGCTTCAGGTCAGCTACAAATTCAGGTGTCCTGAAAATAAATATTCAAGGTCCAAATTCAGTGTTCCTTAATTCAATGCAGTTTCTGAACTGATCATTTCAGGAACATTCGTTAGCACGTGAAAATTTGCATTTGGCGGTGTGAGCGCTTCTAGCCATATGCATGTAAGTAGAGTTGTGGATGTATAGATAGATCTGTAGATGTTTGTCCAGCGTTAATAATAATATTGCTCCAAACTCTTGGTGATCGACCCGTTTCTCAGGTCGCGAACACTGCAAGAACACTGCCATTCCTCGACATGTATGTGGATGCATATTTGAATGCATCGAGCATGGCGGATAACGCATTTTTTCACTGGGAACGAAGCAAAATGATGTGTCCAATGTGCGGGCTGCTGCTGAGCTAGAATCCATTGAACTTCAGCGACAATGGCCGTGATGTGTGTCAGATGAAGTAAAAAGACGGTGCAAGACCGACTTTCGTCGATTGATTTCTTCTGCGGCTTTGGGAACTGTTGCGTGTGGTTCCTATGTCGAGCGTTTAAAATAGCAGGTTTAAGAAAACTATTTCTTTCGAGGCATTCAACTGGGATTTGTTGAGAAGGCCGATGAGGTTGGACCAGAAGCTGTTGATAATGTGAAGTTTACCCGTTGCTGTATACTCAGGCGACCTGGGTCTTTCACTCAACCGGCTTAATTTGGCTCGCTTTCCACAGCTCGCAGGACTTCGGCGTGTCAACTTAGCATCGGAAGCTTCGGCCACGGTGTGAAGAACACATCAAATGGGGATTAAATTTGGGCTGTGTTGGCAAGGCAGTGTGCTGGAGAAATTCAGTTCAATCTGCGTGGGTGGTCTGCCGTCGAGGATGAGGGGGCGAGAGACAGGGATAGTCCTAATGGGGATGAAACCAAAGACATCAAAGAATCGCGAAGATAATGCTTAAAGAATTTCTAGTGTGACATCTGTGACGTCACGGATGGCATGCAGTGTTGGCGAGAAGGCCTTCATTTTCGGTCCGCAGAATCCGGAGGACGGCGAAGGCCTTCCCCGGAAGGGCAATTCAAGGCCTTTCAAAAATATTTCCCATGCATAATTACCTGGCCAACTTCAATGAAATTTTATATCAGTCTGGTCATTTCTCTGTTGCTTATCGTCAGACATAGTGATAGTGGCGTCCTCCACCTCTTCAGCCAACATGCCGAATAAAGTATATGCG
This sequence comes from Mycena rebaudengoi, assembly GCA_029282285.1. NCBI lineage: Eukaryota > Fungi > Basidiomycota > Agaricomycetes > Agaricales > Mycenaceae > Mycena > Mycena rebaudengoi. The sequence goes on along the minus strand of JARJCX010000033.1, from coordinate 681,946 downwards.
CTAAGTGTATGACCACACGTGATATTTGAAGGGCTTCGGAAGGCCTTCCGATTTTGAACGCCTTCGCCCTTCCGGCCAACATTGCTCATCTGTGCCTGGCTCGTGCGGGCAGTCCTTAGGCGCCGAAAATCGGAGAAGCGCCCTAGCAACGTGGCGGATCGTCTGCACCCTTTGTCTCCCTCTCATCTCTCTGTACTGTCACGAATATTCGTACCGGTCAATATGCCAACACCCGTCAGTATATGCTCCTCAAAAGCTAAACATGTCTGCTAATCTTCCGTGCAGCTAGCATATAAATGCGGAAATCCTGGCTGTGGTCGAAAGTTTGAGAAGCCTGAGTATCTGCGTCAGCACACCAAAGACTCTCATTCACCATCGAAACCCCTGCCAAAACAACAGACCTTCAAGTGCGGAGTTGTAGGCTGCAATGCCAAGCCCTTCCCGCAGATTTCGTTGCTGCATCAGCATACTAAAGACTCCCATTCGTCGCCGAAACCCCCGCCAAAAGATGCTTTCAAGTGTAGCGTTGAAGGCTGTAACGCCGCGAGCTTCCCACAGCTGTTTTTGCTGCATCAGCATACTGCCGTAGCCCATCCAAAGTCCAGTAACAATACCCCTTCTGGCTCGTGAGCTCTATCTCGTCTCGTCACAAATCGTAAACCCTGACTGTCCAAAGCTCTACCTCGGCTTTCTCAACACAAGGGGGCCCAATTACCGCTGCGGATACACGATCGACACAAGCACCAGCGTTGATGACTGAACACGTTCCCTCATGGGAAGGCTATTTACCTCCCCCCTCCCGCACCGCCAGTGAGGCTCAATATGCGTCGCCATACGTCTATTCCCATCAATGTAAGCTATCTTGTGTCACTGGGACAATTATAATAAATCCATTTAGCAGCACAGAAAGCTGTCACTAGCATTGATTATGCTCCAGCGACGGTGGGATGTTTGCTTAAGATTTAAACAATAATTAATGGAAAACAAGTTCGCCACTCCTCCACCTTTCCTTGAGGAAGTGCTGCAACGACTAACGCAGCTGGAACTCCGACAGATGCTGATTGATAAATCCACATTGAAAGTTGGCGTGGTTTGTGTGGTTTTCCCCGTTTCAAGTCGTCGATGCCTGATCAAATACTCCAGCATTTTGTGGAACTTGCGGAGCATGTTATTCGGTCGTCTACAAACGATCGGAGAATCAGGTACTTAGTTACACATGCCCTTCAGGCAGAGCCTGAACTTCAGTGCAGATTTTGTAATCGTCTGCAAGAACGGGTCGAGTGGATGAGCAAGCACAACAAGGTCTATAGTCTTGCGTACAGTGGTAAATTCCGTGCCGAAGTCAGGACGGTATGATATAACTTTAACACATCGCTCTAACATTCCCACTGATTCTTTTTGCCTGCATTTTTGCCTGCAGTTGTTACGAGATTTCGGGTACAATGATAGCATTAAGATTGAGAAAGCCTTTCTTGAGGACGACCAGGTCATCTCACATCTATTCCGCGAAGTGATTCACTCGGGTAAAGAGGAGATTTTACACCTAAGTGACGAGAAAGCTACGGGTTTCATTGATGCGCTCAACAAGGTAGCATGTCTCATTGGCGAGCTAAATGATAATTTGACGTATTTATGCGCGCGCAGTGTATTATGGCAAATAATGATGCCCCCTTCCTCCTTCCAGCACGGCGGTTGCTCAAAAACCTGTGTGCTTCCGCCGAGGTCTTTCCTCCAAGCCTATTCCTGGAATTGGATTCCGTAGACACAAATCGACAAATTGGTCGAGGAGAATTTGCAGATATTTTTCTTGGGAGATACAAAGGAGAGGTTATTGCTCTGAAATGCTTGCAAGTGTATCGGCCGGAGCCGAATGAGATTTTGGAATTTTCAAAAGTATGCCTGATGCCATTCATTACTTTCAATCCCAGCTTAATGAAACTACAGAGCCTGTTGCAGGAGGTTCTCACCTGGGTCCATCTCAAACATATTTACGTTTTACCATTTTTGGGTCTTGACCAGCAATCCTTCGAGGGTTATCCACCTTGCATTGTAACACCGTATATGCGCAATGGTACCATGAAAGACTTCGTAAAAAATCGAAGGGGCACACTTACTGATAGGCGGGTTGACCAACTTGTGAGTAGCACCTCATCACTGTACCTAACCATCATTGACGTGTGATCCAGCTTTTTGAAACTGCGCAAGGTCTAGCTTACCTACACTCGCAAAATATCGTCCACGGCGATTTACGTGGGGTAAAATGAATTTTATGTTGCTAAGATTGACTTCTGACCCACACATTTGCAGGAGAACACATTGATAGACAGTGCAGAACATGCACAACTAGCCGACTTCGGACTGGCAGTTGTGACTGATGCCACCATTGGCACCACCTCAACTACACAACACGGTTCGTCGAGGTGGATGGCCCCGGAGCTGCTGAATCCTGAACTTGAGTTCAAACGGACAAGAGCCAGCGATGTTTATGCCTTTGCGTGCCTGTGTGTAGAGGTTAGTATTCTTGACTGTCCTCGTATTCTTCAGCTAATTCTACCTGAGCAGATATACACGGGGAAAACAGCCATTCTGGAATGTTATACGTGACATAACGGTAGTATTTCAGATTCTGGAGCAAAAGCGCCCTCCTCGACCTTCAAGTTTGGGCCCACCTGATGGAACTCGGTCAATGTCCGATCAGCTATGGGCTATCGTCGAAGCCTGTTGGGCGCATAAACCTTCGGATCGTCCTGACATGCACAAAGTATCAGAACTCCTAAATCCCAATACCAGAGCAGGACTGGATATCACTTTGAATGAAACGGATTGCGCGGGGGAATCGGGATCTTTGTCATTGTTTGTGCAGAAGCCATTCAAGCCATCTGATGGCTCGAGTGGTTCCAATATTTCCCTGTTGTGGGTGATAATATGAATACATTACCTCACTCCTGTGACAGTTCCGTCCTCCTCCTGAGCATCAGTCAGCCACCATAATAGGTTCTCTGTTGGATTCACCTCATTAATCGAGTTTACAGCCTTACAGCTAATGTCAGTACCGAAGGCGCTGCGAAAAAATTCCCATTTTGGGCAGATTTTGATCGAATTCAAAGAATTGCTTGTAACTGGATAGGTTCTACATGTATTAACCTAAAAAGTGGATGGAATTGACGGGCTAATTCATAAGCAATTAGTGATAGAGCTAAAGTAATGAAAATGCCATATTTTTGGGTGTCTTGAGAAAGTCAGAGTTTCAAGTGAGAATATGAGCTGGCATGCCCAAATCACATCCAAATGAGCTGACCTTTTGGTAGGGGCTGTTTATAAATACTCCTGTAAATGTCATAGAGCCCCAAACTGCATATAACCTTTTCCCTAAGCTTTGTAGCTCATTGAAACCATTTTCAGATTAATTGAGATAAATTTACCTTATATACCTGTTCTCTGTGGTAAATCAACTATTCTGGCTCTATGACATTTACGGGAATAGTCACAAATGGCCCCTACCAAAATTCCAGCTCATTTGGATGTGATTTGGGCATGCCAGCCCATATTCTCACTTGAAACTCTGACTTTCTCAAGACACCGAAAAATATAACATTTTCACTACTTTAGCTCTATCACTAATTGCTTATGAATTAGCCCGTCAATTCCATCCACTTTTTAGGTTAATACATGTAGAACCTATCCAGTTACAAGCAATTCTTTGAATTCGATCAAAATCTGCCCAAAATGGGAATTTTTTCGCGGCGCCTTCGGTACTGACATTAGCTGTAAATTACAGGTATATGGGATCCCGATGACTTTGTCAGTCATTTCTCAACATATTTTTAGTTTTTAGCTGTCGGTGATATCCAACGTTTGTGTTAAAGAGATTCTCTTGCCCAGCCATGAGCCATTCATTTGTGCACTGCCAAAAATCCATCAGATGGCTTGAATGGCCCCTGTGCAAACTCTCTATTAAACCAGAATGAGTCTTTTCAGATTTGATCCTGAATTTTGGTCATATGTCTATACCACAGGAGAGCATCATTATCCGCAAATGACTTGATTGTCATCCAGACCATTCCCTCGACTCGTAACATCAGTTGCTCCACGAACCTGGAGACGCCATATCCGGGATTCTGATTTATTCGCTTCAATCCGGAACAGTGATTGCGGTGGACCACTTCCCTGGATGCTTTCCCCAGAGGAGTCCAGCCTGGCGATGATCGGAAATTACCAGAACCCCATGGTTTTTGGCAAGACGCAGGCACTTGCAGAGCTTTCAGGGTTGTAATTCGACCGCCTGGGTGACAACCCTGTATTGATATTAATGTGGGTGAAAATTTGGGTGCCCTGTTCGGCGCCCTGTCCGTCTAGTACTAGTAAGTAGTAGCCCCTGTACTGTTCGATAATCTTGCTTGTCTTATCTCGGCAAACAGACACCAGCATCACCAAAATCGCAACAACTTCTTGCCAGAAGCGCTTCACTCAATTGCGCTCACATTGCGCTCACTGGTGATATCATCGGCAACGAAGATAGCATCAGCCACTCCACGAGGCGCGTAATTCCAGAATCAGCCCAGAGACTCTGGGGGAAGACCGTCTTCGTTAAAGGTGTATTATCGGTTTAAATTGAAGAGCAGTGCTGCCTTGTGATTCAATACATATTCAGGTAGTAGGCCCCAGTCAGAACGGCAGGAGAACCCGAAGGGCATGCGTGCAACATGAGGACAATGAAGAGCAGTTTTATCTAGTATCCCGAGAACCACCGTATGGGAGGCAAGAGCGAAACAAATAAAGCGGTCAACGTGTCGTCCGATTGGTCCCAGGACTTCTTAACTAGCTGTGGACTCACGGGACTGGGTTTCTTTGCCTCCAGCGGCCCAATGCGTCGTGTTTCCGCAGCCTGCAGTGCATGTACACCGCATCGGAAATAGCACGGTCAATCACTGCGAATAAACTGATTGTATAAGTATGATTTTTAGCCTCGAGGCGCGCAAAGGCAGTGGAGCTAAATCTTGTTGGATCTATATGTGAGCCATTTGACATCGAGGACGGAGTAGAAAGAGGGAGAGAGATAGTCTCGGTGGAGATAAAGCCAAAGAGATGCAAAGAATCGCCCTCAAAAGAACCGTTAGACGGCATTCGGATGACATTCAGATGATGCCGGCGGTCCTTGGGCGCCGAGAATCGGAGAAGCAGGCCTTAGCAGCGTGGCGGATCGTCTGCACCCTTTGTCTCCTTCCCATCTCTCTGTACTGTCACGAATATTCGTACCGGTCAATATGCCAACACCCGTCAGTATATGCTCCCCAAAAGCTAAACATTTCTGCTAATCTTCCGTGCAGGCATTGCGATTTAAATGCGGAAGTCCTGGTTGTGATCGAAAGTTTGAGAAACCTGAGTATCTGCGTCAGCATACTAAAGCCTCCCATTCGCCATCAAAACCCCTGCCAAATCAACAGACTTTCAAGTGCGGAGTTGCAGGCTGCAAAGCCAAGCCCTTTTCGCAGCTTTCGTCGCTGCATCAGCATACTAAAACCTCCCATTCGCCACCGAAACCCCCGCCAAGAGATACTTTCACGTGTGGCGTTAAAGGCTGTAACGCGAGCTTCTCGCAGCTTCCGTTGCTGCATCAGCATACTGCCGTGGCCCATCCGAAGCCAAAGTCCCATAAAAATACCCCTTCTGGCCCGTGAGCTCTATCTCGTCTCGTCACAAATCGTAAACTCTGACTGTCCAAAGCTCTATCTCGGCTTCCTCAACACAAGGACACTCAATTCCCCCTACAAATACACGATCGACACGAGCACCAGCGTTGATGACTAGACACGTTCCCTCACGGGGAGGCTATTTACCTTCCCCCTTCCGCAACGCTAGTCAGGCTTACTATGTGCCGCCATACGTCTATTCCCCTCAATGTAAGCTATCTTGTGTAACTGGAACAATTATAATCAATCCACATACCCGTCTTTAGCAGTACAGAATGCTGTTTCTAGCATTGATTACGCTCCAGCGGCGGTGGGGTGTTTTATTAAGATTAAACAATGATTAACTCATGGAAAACAAGCCCGCTACTCCTTCACTTTCTACTGAGGAAATGCTGCAACGACTAACGCAGCTGGAACTCCGGCAGATGCTGATCGATAAATCCACGTTGAAAGTTGGCGTGGTAAGTGTGGTTTCCCCTGTTTCAAGTCGGTCAGTGCCTGATCAAATACTTCGACTCCAGCATTTCATAGAACTTGCGGAGCAGGTTATTCTGTCATCTACGAACGAACGGAGAATCAGGTACTTTGTTACACATACCTTTCTGGCAGAGCCTAAACTTCAGTGCAGCTTTTTTAATCGTCTGCAAGAACGGGTCGAGTGGATGAGCCAGCACAACAATGTCTGTAGTCTTGCGTATAGTGTTAATTTCCGCGACGAAGTCAGCATGGTATGATATAACTTTAACACATCGCTCTAACATTCCCACTGATTCTTCGCCTCCATTTTCACCGGCAGCTGTTACGAGAATTCGGATACAATGATAGCATCAAGATTCAAAAAGCCTTTCTCGAGGACGACCAGGTCATCTCACATCTATTCCGCGAAGTGATTCACTCCGGTAAAGAGGAGATTTTACAACTAAGTGATGAGAAAGCTACCGGGTTCATTGATGCACTCAACAAGGTAGCATGTCTCATTGGCGAGCTAAATGATAATTTGACGCACGTGCAGTGTATTATGGCAAATAATGATCCCCCCTTCCTCCTCCCAGCACGGCGGTTGCTCAAAAACCTGTGTGCTTCCGCCGAGGTCTTTCCTCCAAGCCTATTCCTGGAATTGGATTCCGTAGACACAAATCGACAAATTGATCGAGGAGGGTTTGCAGACATTTTTCTTGGGAACTATAAAGGACAGGATGTTGCTCTGAAACGCTTGCGAGTATATCGGCCGGAGGCCGAACGAGATTCTAAAATTTTCAAAAGTATGTCGGATACCATTTGTTACGTTCAACCCCAGCTTAATGAAACTACAGAGCCTTTTGCAGGAAGTTCTCACCTGGGTCCGTCTCGAACATATTTACGTTTTGCCATTTTTGGGTCTCGACAAGCAATCCTTCGAAGGCTATCCACCCTGCATTATTACACCATACATGCGCAATGGTACCCTGACAGAGTTCGTAAAGAATCGGAGGGGCACATTTACCGATAGGCGGGTTGACCAACTTGTGAGTAGCACCTCATCATTGTAACTAACCATCATTGACGGCGTGTGATCTAGCTTTTTGAAACTGCGCAAGGTCTAGCTTACCT